>CM053784.1:469020056-470220056 GCA_028749045.1 Cupressus sempervirens | reverse complement strand
ATAACTGCCCCATCAAAATTAGCCTTATGCCATCCCTTAGGCAGAAGAGATCATCTGAATCCATCCCTCTTGTTATTATTCCTACCCTTTGTACCGAGAGGGGGTATTAGGCCTTTGATTTTGGTGTAGTTTTCCATCAATGCATTAAGGCATTTGTGAATTTTTTTTTGCCTTAGTTTCATTATCCCAAAAAATTGTGTTGTTCCACTCTTTCCAAATCCCATAGCACACATAAGGTCCAATTCCACAAAGTCATGGTGTTTCTCCCCAAAATCCTAAGGTGTCATTGTTCAAAGAGCACCAAGATGTTGGAAGGGAAGCACCAGGACATGTTGAAAAAGGACAGGAAAAGAAACTAGATGTTTTTGATGTAAGGACAATGGATGAAAATATGCTCAACACTCTCATAGTGATTTTTGCATAAAATGCATCTATTGGGCATCATATTTCCCCTCTTGGTGAGGTTTTCCACCATAAGGATATGATTTTGGAGCATAATCTAGAAGAAAATGTTAATTTTTGGGATAAGCTTTAGGTACTAGGCTTTGGCCCACACAGGCGCCGAGCCATAGTTTTGCAAAGTCTCATAGCTAGAGGCTATTATATAAGTGCCATTCATAGTCTCCCCCCAAATAATAAAATCTTTATTATATGAAAAAGGAATATGCCCAACCATGTCCATTAGTGGCTTGAGCTCTTGGGACATCTCAACCAAATAAATCCAATCATTATGTATCTTGTAGTCACTTACCCTGCTCCCAAATCTTTCAATAGAAGCATTAGCCCATCTATTAAAAGGCTCAATATCCCAAAGAGGTCTTGATATAAGCCAACCATCATGCTAGAAACTAATATCCTCACCATTACCCTAATTCCATTTCACTTTCTCAAAGGCTAAGATCTTCATCCTCAGAAGGCCATTCCAAATATTAGAGCCTCTAGGGTCAGGATCCCTGCTAATGAAATATTTGAGATTATGATTTGCAACATACTTTAACTTTAGTATATCTCTCCATTCACCATTCATATTAAATAGTCTCCAAATATATTTCACTTGAAGAGCATAGTTGAACTATTTTAGCTTTCTAATCCCTAGGCCCCCATTCTTCTTAGATTTACAGATGTTGTCCTAGGCCACTAGAGGGTATTTTTTGTTCCCATTAGTGCTTGACCACATGAAATTCCTATAAATAGCTTTAAATTATCAGCCACCTTAGAAGGGACAAAGAAGAGGCTATGAGCATAAGTGGGTAAGTTTTGCAAAGTGGATTTAATCAGCAACACTTTGCCAGCCTAACTCAGAGTGATGTCTTTCCACCCTACCAAATTTTTATTGAATTTTTCAATTAGATTGTCCCAAAAGATTTTAGGAGGTTTAATCCCCAAGGGGAGGCATAAATAGATGAAAGGGAGTGCCATAATATTATAGCCCAAAATGCCAACAATTTTCTTATGTCTATCTAAAGGGGTGTTGAAGAAGAACACCAAAGTCTTGTCCCAGTTTATGAGTTGCCTAGAAGCCTTAGAGTAAGTATTAAGGATGCATTTCAAAGTCCTAGCTTCTCTCACTAAGACCTCAACCCCCAAAATGGTACTATCCATGAATTGTTGGTGAGTGAAAACCAAAGGACCAAAAGAAGGTTTTAGGCCCACCAAATCCCCTTTGCTCCTTTTAGAATTAATGATCCTATCGAAACCTTTAGCTAAGATGATGAAGAGGATAGGGGATAAAGGATCACCTTGACAAAGACCCTTAGAGGATTTGAAGAAGTTAGAGGGGGTCCCATTAACCATGACTGCAGGAAGGGGTGGAAACCAATTAGGAGACAATCATTCTCACTCTAGCATTGAAACTAAAAGCTTCAAGGATTCTATCCAAAAACCCCCAATCCACCCTATCATAGGCCTTAGAAAGATCAAGTTTGAGCAGACAACCCTTCTATTTACCAACTTCAAGGGAATGAACAAGTTCATGAACCTTAATATTTAGTCCAAAATTTGTCTACCAGGGAGAAAACCCAATTGTTGAGGTGCAATAATCTCTGGAAGTAATTTGATAAATCTATTAGTTAAGAATTTCACAAAGATCTTATAGAAAGAATTGCAAAGGCTAATCTATTTGAAAGAGCCAAAAGAATCAGCACCAGTGACTAGGGATCAGAACCAAAAAAGTGACATTGATTTCTTTTAGCAAGTTCTTGGCACCAAAAAATTCCTAAATAATTTTGACAAGATCAAATCGAATAATTTGCCAAAACATCTAGAAGAAAAATGTGGGAAAACCATCAAAGCCAGGGGGCTTATCAGCTGGTAGAGCAAAAATTGCCTCTTTAGTTTCTTCAAGCTTTGGGATAGCCACTAAGGCCCAATTCTAAGCATCACAAATAACACTAGGAATGGTGTTAAGAATAGTATTTTGGTCCTTTTCTTCCAAGTTAAGATCTTTAGTAAGGATAGAAGAGAAGTACTTGATAGCTTCCTTTGCTATCTCATTATCTTCCTTGATAGTGTCATTTCCCTTTTTAATCTCACAAATTATGTTGGTAGCCCTATGTTTCATAATGGATAGGTGGAAGAATCTAGAGTTTTTGTCCCCTTCCTTGAGCCAGACTATCCTAGACCTCTACCTCCAAAAAATTTCCTCTTTTCCCACTATGTTTTGAAGATCAACAAGGATTTCCTTCTTAGAATTCATCTTAATATCATCATAACCCCAAATCTAGGTCTCTTCCTACACGTCAGCAAGTTCCTCCAAATCCTCTCTTTATCAAGAAATATATTGCCAAAGTCCAATTTGTTTCATTTTTGAATTTCTAACTTAATGAATCTAAGTTTCTTAGCAACCTTGTACATAGTTGTTCCATAAACCTCAATACCCCACTACTCCTTGATTTTTTCATACAAGCCAAGGTGTGTAAACTACATCTTCTCAAATCTTAATGGAAAAGCCTTCTTTCTATTCACTCTGTCAAGAATAAGAGAAATAGGTGAATGGTCTGATCCAAGCCTCACCAGAGACAAAAGCTTGCACTAAAATTGACTCATCCAATCCAAAGTAATAAGGGCTCTATCCAATCTCACCTAGATGCACTCCTAACCTATTCTCCTATTGGACCAGGTAAATTTACATCCCCCAAGATCAATATCTAGAAGGGTCAAATCCCTTATCAAGTAGGCCAATTGTTGTCTACTATCCACATCAGGCACTAACCCTCCTAACTTCTCAGAAGCCTAGAGAGGGGTATTGAAATACCCCATAATAATTCCCTTAGAATCATTTATCTGGGCAACCAAATTTAAAAAAAATTCCAAAAAATTATTCTTCTATTCTTAGTATTTGGTGCATAGAGGTTCAAAAGAAACCATCTATCTTGATCCTTAAAAAATTTCATGAGTAAAATATTACCTTTGTAAAAGATGATGTTGGCTTCAAAGGCTTCCTTCCATATTATTAGTAAACCACCCAAAGCTCCATCTGATTTAGTAACCATCTTCCTCATTCCTTTACCAAAGGAAATATTTTCAACTTTCTCCTTCTTTATTTTAGTTTCCTAAATTAAAAAATAAATCTGGCCTATGATCCCTAATCATATTCCTAACAATTTCCTACTTGTGGATTCCATTGAATCCATGAATGTTCCAGGAAATGATCTTCATGCTTTATTTTGGCTACAAGATTGATGGATGGTTCTTTGGGTCCCATCTAGAATATTCCTCCTTGCTTCTTCCTTTCTAATTTGATTCTTGTTTTTCCTCCCTGGGGTACCAGATTTTCTTCTAGTGTCAGCTTTCATCCTACTCCTAGTGGTTGCAGGCAAGACTGGTGAAGGTTCCCTACTATTTTTCTTTTTCTTATTCTTGACCGATGTCCACGGAGCTTCATTAGCTTCCTTCTGGCTATCAAAGTGGGCCTCCAATCAGAAAAGGTGGCTAGGAATGGGGGGTGAGACCCTTTCAAGGAATTGGTTGACCATTGTAGGGGAAACCCCTTTGTTTGTGCTAAAGTTGGATTCTTGTGAATGTCTCGTCACCTCCACAAAACGCCCAACCTTAGATTTTGGAATACAAGAGGCATTAGTGGTATCCATCTCTATAGTTTCCTCAATGGAATTCTTCCCTACACCTACTATAATATCAGCCACATCCTTCCCTCCATTCTTCTGCAAAGTGTTTTTGGGACTTGGCACAACATCAATCAAGACCTAGTTGCTATTTGTCTTTTGTTGTGCCTCCTTAGATTCTTTGTTTCCTTCCAAAGTGTTATGTCCCATTGGGGGATCCCCCTTGTCATTTTCTCCATTGGCTTCTCCCCCTTGATGTCTTACCTTCTATTACCTTTTCCTTGCTATTGAGGTTCCACAATGCATGCCCCATTCCCTAGTAGGAATGGGGACCCCCTACCATGTTCTTTTGGATCTAAGGTTCCTAATTCAAGATCCAAGAAGATTAATGGGGTCTTACCTATTCCACAGAATCGTGCCTCAAGTTCTTGCTAAGGAATTTAATTTTCAAAAGGATGTCTTTTTCAAAAGTCATAAAAGCCAAAAAAATTATTTTATATATATATATATATATATATATATATATATATATATATATATATATATATATTATTTTTATTTTTTTCCGCACCTGCACACTTGACATAGTGTACAAGTGCACATCGTTGAAAAAAAGTGCACCACCTTTGATGATGTGCCAATGCATAGTGGCACACTGGTGCAACATCAAAGGTGGATGGGGGTTATATAAACCCCAACCCCTCCTATTCCCTCACCACATTTTCATTCATCTTACACGCTTAAAAAATGTCGTAGCTCTCATGCTCTCGAACTCCACTGAAAGCTCCCATCATATCTCCCATCAACACAAGCTTTGTGCCTCCACACTTATTGAGGTACAAATCCCTTTGTCTAAGACACTGCAAACAAAAACCTAAAACATAAAAAAAGAAAAAAGGTGCATAGTTGCGCACCTAACTAGGTGTGCACCTACACACCCCTAACTTTCACATCACCACCCAACAAAAAGAAAAACCTTTGGCATGCAAAAAATCAAAGGGGTGTATAGTGTGCACCTAATCTGGTGCACTCCCATGCACCTCATATCCAAACCCTCCACCACTCCATACACACAAAAAGTATGAAGGAAAATATAGGATGTGTGCAAATGTGTACCTGATATGGTGTACAAGTGCACACCACATAAAACACATTGCAAAGAACACCAAAATAAGGTGTACACCTATGCACTTGATCTGGTGTGCATGTGCACACCTTATTTTTTAATTTAATTATCATTTTAAAAGGAAAAGGGATAGAGGTGTTTTTCAGACTTTTATTTTTAGGGTTTTTTTAGAATAAGACTAATTGTTATCTTGTCATTTTGATTTTTGAACTGATGAATGCTTTCATATTCTCATACAGATATAATGGCATAGTCATCTAGTAAGAAAATGGCACCAAAGCCCATGATTTTCATGTTCCAAGGGGTCCCATCCAAATCAAGGTTCAAGGATGACTACATAGAAATAAAAGACAATAATTTTGGACACACTAATCTTGGAGAATTCTTGAGAATTTGTAACAAACCCATAGAGAGATCAATTTTGGTATCTACATTAAACTGATTAGGATTAGTGAATGAAACTTCACACCCAACATTAGTGCAATCATCAGAGTTAATCATGACATTGGCACAACACTTTGTTCTTGAGGAAAGGGTGGTGAAGTGCATGATAGGAAAAAATGTGCTTGACCTTTGACTTGACAACATTGAAAGGGTCTTTAATCTCCCTAGGGCAGATCAATTCATTAGACTCACTTATGAGGTAGGTGAAAGGTGGTATAGGGAACACCTAAAGGAGGCAAAAAATACCATTCAATCTTCCTATCTCATTGAGAAGACTCCTCTAGGAAGGATAACAAGAAAAGTGAATATGACCAAGGGGTATATGAAGGAAGATATCAGATACTCAATTATACTTCTGAGAAGGGTCATGGGTCTACTGATAGCTAGGCACCTAAATGTTTTCATGGTGAATTTCATTGAGAAAATCAGGATGGCAAGAATTCCACTTAACTGGGCCACCACCTTAAGTGAAAACTTGTGTGAATAATTGGGGGCAGTCAAGGACAAGATGAAGTTCTATATGACTTCATACATGGTATATTTTCTAGTGGCAAGGGTAACAAATTATCCTAGACTATACAAGAGGGGCAACATGTAGGATCACAATGCTCGATTATAAATTGTCTATCCTCAACTGGTGAAGAAGAAGCTCTCAGGACAAAGCAAAGAGTATAGAATTGTGAATCATGCATTCATATTCATGATCATTTGATTCATAGAGGGAGACTATGTGAAAATATTATCTAATGATGCAATAGCTTAGATAATAGCTCTTGGTTCCTACTACATCTAGTTCAAAACATTCATGTATCTATAGGTAGTTGGTGCCACTGTCAACCAGAAAAGCTCCCTAGATATCCTTGTGATAGAATAGTTTTGTTGGAGATTGCATAGTAGATTGAATCTGCATATGATAGGGTCAAGAAGATATGAAGACCATGTTGGACACTACCCCTAGTCACAAGACCATATCAAGTGAAGCAGAAATAGGATATTCCATCTTTCAAATGGGAGTGGAAGCAATATCCTCTTGAGGAGTATAATTCTCCCAAGCCATATTTTGACAATATTGGGAAAGTTGAGAGTCTGGTGGGTAGAGAATTCCACCATGAAGAGGTCATTGAAGACCATTGGATGCATGCAATAAATGACTATGATGTCCATATTAGGGACTATTGTAGGATAACTTTATATTTAGCTACAAAGGCTCTAAAGGTTTAGATTCTAGAGGAGATACTGAAGCAAGATTTTGAGGAGCTACTGGACCCTCTATTCAACTTCGACAAAATTGGAGAGAGACCCATAATGAACACTGAGGTTGACAAGGAAGAGAGAAATGATATTAATCATCAAGCAAGGCATGTCATCAGGATAACAAAGGATTTGATCAAGAAACCATTTCAACTTTATCCAATACCTGATACGAAGACTTTTCATGTGCAAGCCCACCCAAAGAAAGGTAGAGGAAAGAAAGTTACCATTCCTACCTTTGCAGCCTAGTCTCCTATCAAGCCAGAAATAGTATACCAACTTGACTACCCAGTTGGATACTATCACCCTCCAGAGAGGAAAGGAAAGGGAAAAAGAAAGAGGAGCTCTTCTCAAAGGGCTGAAATAGAATAGGTTGAAGTGTAAGAAAATCATTAATAGCAACAAATAGATGTGCACGGATTAGAGGATACTACAACTGCTCAAGTCCAAAGAGATCTACAATTTCTTCTAGTTGCACCTAGTCAAACCAAGGGATAAATTCAATAGGTCTTTGTTCCTCCTCCACAAGTAGAACCAACATCCCCTTCTACCTCCAAGAAATAGAAAAAGATTAAGATCCACATGAAGAAGAGGCAAAGGGTGATAAAAAAATGGTTCCCTTCTCATCTGTCCCCAAAACTATTCTCAAGGAAAAAGAGGAGGAAGAAGAGGAGGACATACTTATACAGAGAAGAACCTAGCTTTATAGAGCAATAGAACTAGAGAAGAGAAGAAGTTCCCTAGTGACATTGCCATTCACCCCAAAGGAACCTTTGGAAGTTTCTTCTTTAGAAGACAAAGTACAATAGTGGGTGGATGAGCAGGATGTTGAGGGTGATGATGTGTTTAAAATGTTAAAATTTGACTTCATGCCCTTGAGAATGGAATTGGTTGGAGACAAGATCAAGGATACCCCTACAGGTGAACCCGAATAGGAAGATTAGATATGGATGCCACTAGAGTCACAGGGTCTTGATCTTACTCCCCCATCCCCACCAAGGGTCACGATGGTAGATAAAGGCTTGGTTACTCCTTTGCCTCCAAATTCTAAAGAAGAATAGGTTTAGAAGGAACCTTCACAAGAGGAGCAATAGAAAATGGTAATTGATGAAGTGTCAAAGGAGGGAAAAATGGTAGAATATTCTCAACTAGCCTCCCAAGACACTAAGGTGCAAACTACAGGGTCTATGGAGATAGAGGCTACAAAAGAAGAGCCCTTGCAAAGGGAAAAAACTCCGAGGAGGAGTGATAAGGGAAAGGAGGTAGCCAAACATACTCCTTCATCCTTGAGAGATAGGTCTTCAGTTGAATAGGTTCCAAGGTGGTTAAGAAAGGAAATAATGAGGAGCATGAAACCAAAATTTCATGTTGATGAGGAGGATATTTTTGAGTTGTCCAAGATCTTGAAGAAACTTGAATCCCCATCACATGAAGTGAGACCATTGGCATTTCTCAATAGTAACTAGGATAAGGATTTGTTTACACAAGTGGCTATCCCTCTTACTAATACAGATATAGAAAGCCTCGATCCACAAGATTATCAAATCAAAGAGGTCATGCTTGGGAGGCCCACACTAGATACAACCAGATTAATGGTGACTATGGGGATTAAGGAGTTTTTTAGGAACATGGAATAGGAAGAGGTCAAACTTTGAACAGTTTGAAGGAAAAATGGGATCCTAAGAGGATATTTAGTCAAAGTTTTTGGTCCTCTAGACCCCGAGGAGATCTTAATCACTATACTCAAAGAAGGGGGAGGTGTGCATTTAGATCAATTTTTGAAATCCTATCAATAGTGGTAGGAAAGTTTTGAAGAGAAGGGAATTTTGATCATCTAAGGGAACCTAAAGTTACTGCATGCTACATAGGAGAATGTGAATAAGATGGTGGCAACTTTGAAGCAAGATTTTAGCATTATGGATGAAGTAAGGGCCTGGAGTAAGGACTGACAAGTTTGGCAACCCATAAAGGGGGAAAGGTATAGGATTTTGGTAGATGTGTATACAATGGAAGAGTTGGATTTGATATATGATTGGATAGAGAAGATTACATATAGTAATATGGTAAAGGAAACATTAGACACAGGGATACATCAGCTCAAGGACCAAGCCTCAGAGTGAATTTTGGAAGTAGAAAGGCATTATAGTGATGCATGTTTAGAGATTTTTGAAGATGAGGAATGGGAGAAGTTTTTACTTGGAGAGGTAGTAGTAGATATTTTTAAAAATATATTTGAGGAAGCTGCTAATGATAAAGACATCTTACAAGCTTTCAGAACAAAGGAAGCCCTATTAGAGTTGGATACCAAACTTGAGGATTTTGTTGAGACTTGAATTGAGGTAGACAACTATAGACAGAAGGTCAAAGATAAATTTGAGGCTCTAGATTTACTGGATGTAGCAAAGATTACTGATATTATAGAGAAATTCAAGGGCAAATATCTAAACATAGCTTAGGGATGAAGGGGAATAAAACCTAGTAGCGAGAATTTCAATTTTAACACTCAGTAAAATTTTGAGATTTTTGACCATTTTGAAGTGTGCAAGTCCATAGGTCTGCAACTCTATAGGTCTACAAGTGTGCTTTTCCAGAGGTGCACCAACGGTTAACTACCAGTTACAAAAATAGAACTTTCCATGCATCAAAAATGCATTCTAACATCATTTTAACTCTAACAAATGCCTAGTGAAGGATTAGCTTCCAATTTTGGAACTTGCAAACACTTCCACTTCGACTGAAGGCTTTCTCATTCTTTATTCTCTCATAAATTATTTTTTTCTAACATGTAAAGTCTCATGCATCCAATTAATGAATAAAAATGGATGGAGTCCTATTAAGCACCAATTAGATTGTTAGTTTGTATATAATTAGTTTTTTTTATTAAATTAAAAGCATTTTTATTGCATGAAGATATTTCTCACTCTCAACACAAATTGAGGAGATGATTTCTTATAAATACTCTATTGTAATATTTAATAAGGGCCACCATTATTTTGTGATAACATTATGCTTTTGGTGCTTGCATTTGGAGTGTAGTAATTCTTGCCTAAATGTGTCATTGTTTTATGAATTTATGTTCATGGAATTGTGATTGAGCCAAAAGTTTATTGCTTTGTTTCTGGTTGTGTGATTCGTTAATTCTG
Source organism: Cupressus sempervirens (assembly GCA_028749045.1). Taxonomy (NCBI): domain Eukaryota; kingdom Viridiplantae; phylum Streptophyta; class Pinopsida; order Cupressales; family Cupressaceae; genus Cupressus; species Cupressus sempervirens. The sequence goes on along the minus strand of CM053784.1, from coordinate 470,210,031 downwards.
GTGTTTGTTACGATTTTGACTAATCTAATCATGTATCTAGCTTAAGAATAAATCTTCAAATTGTACCTACATAACTTTTCATCTCACATGAGCACACTTTCCATGGCCTTGTGATTTGATGAAGTGTGAAATATCATATGATCACTAAGTTTCTCACCGATGATTGCATTAGTGGAATCAAGGAAGCACTACTCCTTCTTTCATTAGTTACCTACTAATTTCTTTGAAAGCTTAGCTTGCAGATGTGTCCTTTTTTATAGTTGATGTCTATTGGGATTTTATTTTCGTGTTATTTTCTTTAAAGTTTTGTTATTTTCTTTGCTAACCCCCTATTAGAATAGGAATTCATACTAGTTGCATTGTTAGATTGCATTCATAAAAACAAAAAAATACAAAAACATCATTCTTTTGAGTGCAAATTTTGAGACAGTGAACAGATTCTACATCCTATTTGAGATCAAAACAAACTAGAAAAGGCCTCCTTGTGAACAATCACATTTATCTTCAACTGAGAAAATTCTAGTAGGTTGCTAGAAAACCCAGAACCTTGGAGTTGATTCACAAGATCAACTTTTCAAGAGAGGAGTTCACAAGAATTCTTTCCATTTAGCATCATGAATAATGATAGCTCAATAGAAGTGGCACTAGAAGGAGGGTTGCACTTTTGATTCTTGGAAAAAGTGAAAAATTTGCCAAAGTTTCAAAATTCTCCACTTTTTCAAAAATCTATGCTTCCCACAAGTTCAAAAATATTTCTAATTTTTTGAGAAATTCAGGTGTACAGCTCCACAGGTTTGCAAGTCTGAAGGTATATAGGTGCACTTGTATGCAAAATTTTGTGGTGCACCCAATTTGTGAGAAAGTGTACTTCTACAGAGGTGTACTTTTTCCATAGTTGATGCAAACTAGAGAATTTTGATCCAAGATCCCCATTTTAGTGAGCATTAAGATCTTCACCAAGTGCACACAAATTTCTTGAGTTTACCCACTTTCACAAACCATGCACTAATAAAGGAATACCCTAAATTCAACCACTTTCATTTGAACTTTCATCATCTTCTTCAACTGCACCTCCACTCTAACTACCTGGTGGACCACCACATATTCTAATAGTTCCACGTCAACAACCACCTTTAGGTCCACCAAATCCTCCAATGGCCTTTTTTTGAAAACAATGTAGGCTCACCAATAAACTTGAGAGGTGCACTCCATGACCTCCCAAAAAATCCCAAGAAGTTTTGCCCAAGGTTCATTTATGGAGAAACACGAACTATAAAAGACCACATTAAAGAATTCAAAGAAATTCGCAACCAAAAATAGATTGTGAATGAGGATATTGTCTTTTTTTTATTCCTCTACTCTTTGGGGGAAGTTTCTTACAATCAATACATCAATTTTCTACCTAGATGTATCGGAGGTTGGGACACTTTTGAGAAATTGTTCCTAGAACAATTCAAAACTTTTGTCAACCCAATAGTGATACATCAACAATTCATATCAATTAAAAGGGATCTAGCTGAAATAGTTTTGTGCTTCAATCATCGCTTTCATATGGCATATCATAGGTTGGAAACATCATATCCTATACCAATTGAAGAGGCTATTTGGATTTATCTAAATGCTATGGAGCCTCTTACTACTATCTTTCTAGGAAGACTTCTTGTAGTAGATATCAATACATTGGAAAAGGTCTTCGTAGAAGCAATAACTTTCACTAAGCAAGCCAATCCTAATGGAGGACAATTGATGCTTCCAGCCCATGCTATCACGACAATGCCAACATATCCAATCAAAGTGCCCACCATGCCAAGTCAATTTGTACCTATGAATCTAGTTCTATTACAATAGGCACTTGGTCTAAAAAATCCCACTCTAACATATCCATGGTATGAACCTCTGAAAGCCATCTTCTTTGAACAAAAGGTAGCAGTCCCTGTTGAAGTAGAAAATAACTTTATTTCCAAATTTGGTCAAATGAAGAAGAATATGTCATAGATGAATAATGAATTGACTCATCTTAGGTTGTCACAAGGACAAAATAACAACTTCCAAAGAAACAATACTAGTCCTTACAACAACAATTATGGCCAAAATTACAATAGAAACTTCAACCTAAACAACAACAATACAAGAAACAATAATGGAGGGAACAACTTCAATCCTCTTGATCAAAATAATGGCTTCTAGAGATAGAATTGACAGTGGAACACTCATATGAATAATGGAAGTATCCCCATAGATAATAATAATAACAACATTTAGTATGCAGTTATCAATCAGTATGACAATGGTCACAATGCATCAAACAACGATGGTTCATACTATAATGAAAATCAAGAGATGAATCAAAGCTCACAAGTAGATGACAATACTCCTGTGCAATTTAACACTATGTTGTTAGAATCCTATGACTCCACACATAAGGCATAGGTAGAACACCCAGTTGATGAAAAGTTTTCATTTCCATTTAGCCAAGAACCTGACCTTCAACATGAAGAGATGTTTTCCTTTTGCACTAACAATTAGAATATGTACAACTTGAGAAGTAGAAAGGAGCCTTTGAAAAATGGAATTACCCTAGTGCTACAACCAAATCCCACCAATCCAAAGGTGAGCAATAATATAGCATTGATTAAACCACCATCTAGAGGACACCAAAATTAGAACCAATTGAATGTACCAACAATATTAAAAAATCCTGCTTGATCTACTGAAAGATACAATGTAGTGAAGGACTTGAAATGAACAAAGGCCAATATGTCTATGTTTGACATGTTGCAAAATTGTTGACAACAATGAGAGGCACTCATGAAGACCCTAGACCATAAAAAGACTTCCCACAATGTGAATACTACCCCTCAAAAGATGGTGCTGCTACAAGTTAATGTTGCAGAGGCATTGCCCACTATGTTTAAAGACAAGGTAGAGGTGCCCACATTTTTTCTCAATATCAGAATATACAAGAAGAATCTCCATAATTTCCTTAGTGATTTAGTAGCTTCATGTAATGTCATGCCATTATCCATAGTACAAAAGTTAGGGGTCACCTGTCAACCTACCAACCAGATAGTGATATAATTGGATAAAATAGAGGTGAAAGTCATAGGTGTATTGAAGGATGTATAGATACAGTTGATAGTCAAACCCCCAAATTCAAGATGTCATTGATATACGTGTGGTTGATATCTAAGAGATGTATGGATTACTCCTCAGTAGAGAATGGATGAAGTGTCTAAGGGGATAATTCTCCATAGATTTCACTTAGCTTTGATTACCATGGAAAGGTCTGAACAATCAAATCAAAATCGATGTGAAGCCAAAGTTAAAAATCATGATCATTGATTACAATGCTCCTAATCAGGTAGCCTTCTTAAAAACAGATTTAGGCTACTACAAGGTGATGGTTTTTGACACAATTTCAACTGCAAAACCTGATGATCAAGATATGGACTCCATGTTTTCAGCCTCGAAAGATGAAGTCGTAACATAATTCATAGACCATATGATGGCTAATTTACAATGTCTAGGAGAAGAAGTTGATCCCAATATTCTCCTCCTTTTAGGATTTTGTCAATTGCATAAAGTTAGCCATTTGGAGTTTGAATGTTCATCATGTCAAGAAGCAATTGCTAAGGTATTAATGCAAATGGTCGAAGTAACAAAAGTTGATGACCCACAAAATGAACCTACAAAAAACTAAAGTCCTACAAACACATATAATGTTGATAAAGAGATTGAAGGGGAAACTAAATATTTGAATGCATCATATAGTGATACCTCTTCAGAAGGTAGAGGTTTGTCTTCTCCTCCACCCAAAATTATCAAAGTACTAAGAAGAATATGGTACATAAAAGGCTAGGGATGGACTTCGGTGGTCATTCATCCTTTGCCTAAAGTAGAAGAAATTAAAGAATAGATAGGGGAAATTCAAGACAAATAGGGAAAACACACACCTCCTCTCTCAGGAATTCATGATGAAGAATCATCAAGTTCACCTCTGGGGAAATTATAATGGGTTCCTAAGAAACAATCCTTTGCATAATGTTAGAAAACCCAAGGAAAGCCCAATTTGGACACTTCACTTCGATGGTTCCAAATGAAAATTAGAAGTTGGTGCAGGTATTGAGCTAGTTGGTCCAAAAGGTAAATCTTTCTACATAGCATATTGGTTGCAATTTAGATGTACTAACAATGTTGCAGAATATGAAGCATTGATTCAAGGACTTCTCTTTGCACTTGAGAAAGGAGTTATAGCTCTCATCATCAAACGAGATTCTCAATTGGTTATTCAACAAATAAAATCATTGTATTCTTGCAATGATAAGAGATTTCTTGCCTATAGGAAAAGGGTATGGGATCTATTAGATGATTTTGAAGCTTTGAACATGAAGTCTATTCCAAGGAGAAAAAACATGGTAGCAATCACCTTTGCTATTTTAGCAAGCGCATTGTAGCCAGTTGAATGAACAACGTTGAAATAATTTTCAGTTGAATTGGTTGTTGCTCCATCTATTCCTGACTTCAAAGTTTTTTAGAATGATCAACATATTCTAGAATTTATTATGTGTAGTGGCCACTTTAAGGGACAAGAAATAGATGACGCACCTAAAGATATCAAAACTAATGATGAAGATGGAATCTTGAACTTGAAAACCAATACTATTCCAAAGGGAATGGTTGAATTAGAATGTATCTTTGATCATGATGAATTAACACTTAATAAAAGAATCATTGAAGACAAGGGGACCGATGAATGTGATTCATATAATTTAGGAATAGAAGATGATCTCAAGATGGTAAGGAGTGAAAAAGCATACAATTTATAGGAAATGGAAGACATGCTCAAATTTTTCACAGAATATAAGGATGTCATTGCCTAGAGCTATGAATATCTAAATATGTATGATCCTTGAATCATTACATATGATATTCCACTCAAACCTAGAGACAAAACTTTCTGACAAAGGAAAAGAACTATCAATCCCATCCTCAAGCCTCTGATAATGAAGGAAGTCAAGAAATTTTTGGAGGCAAAAATTATTTTTCCTGTGTGTCACTCCACATGGGTGGCTAATTTAGTTCCTGTAAAAAAGAAGACTAGAGAGATTTGACTTTGCATAGATTTTCGCAATTTGAACTTGGCATCTCAGAAGGACAATAACCCATTGCCCTCACTGGATGAAGTCTTACAAATTGTGAATGTTTTGAAAATGATGTCTTTCTTAGATGGGTACTCAAGCTACAATAAGGTAATGGTAGAAGAGGAAGATAGACTAAAGACCGCCTTTATGACCAAATGAGAAACCTTTTCCTATAGGAGAATGCCATTTGGATTGATTAATGTGGGGGCTACATTTCAGCAGGCCATGGATGAAGTGTTTAAGGGATTGATTAATAGATGTATAGTTATCTACATGGATGACTTGACTATCTTTTCAAAAGATTGAACTACTAACATTGTTGACCTAAGATAGGTATTCAATAGGTGTCATAAATATGGCGTATCTCTCAATCCCAAGAAGTGTTCATTTTGGGTCACTAAGGGGAAACTCCTTGGTCATGTCATTTCTGAAGCTGGCATCTCCATAGACCCTGACAGAGTGGAAGCCATTTTGAAGTTATCAACCCTAAACAGTTAGAAGGAAATCAAGTCTTTCTTTCAAAATATAAATATTTTTTGTAAATTCATAAGCAGATTTGTAGAGATTGTGCATCCTCTTAATGATTTTCTCAAGAAGGGAGCTAAAAAAAAATAGGTTCCTAAAGTAAAGAATCATTTTAGGATATTAAGGTAGCCATTTCCATGGCCCTAGTATTGGTAAGCCTCAATTAAAACCTTCCCTCACTTCAAAGAATTTGTGTGCAGGGGTCTTAAACTAGAAGAAGGAGAAGGAAGATGAAAGACCCATTGCTTTCATGATTTTCCCACTAAGAAATGTTGAGTTGAATTATTCTAACCTCAAAAAACATTCTTTTGCCTTGGTTAAAGTAGTGAAGAAGTTCTACCAATACATATTAAGGTGTAAGGTGTATGCTATCATACCTAACCCAGTGGTAAAGACATTGTTGATGCAAAATGAACTTGGTGAAAGGTAAGGTAAATGGATGGTGATACTTCAAGAGTTCAACCTAGAGATCCAACCTATGAAATTAGTCATAGGTCAAGGATTGTCAAGGATGATAGTTGATAACCAGATTGGCAATGTGAAGAAATTTGAGTTTGATTAAGGAATAGATATTGAAGATCAAAAGAAAATGATAGTATCCCAAGTTGACTTTGGCCAAGGTGTGGTGATAGATGTTTGGTACATGATATTGTTTACTATCTCCTACAAAATTGATGCCCTAGTTGAATGAATAGTTTGCAACACAAAAGACTTAAAATGAAGTGTGAATCCTATATGCTACAAGACAAAAAGTTATAAAAAAGGATCTATGAAGGGATCTACTTAAAATGTCTAGGACATGAAGAAGTGAAGCAAGTCCTAGAATAATTTCATGACAAGTATGGTACATGGCATGGTTCGAAAGAAGTGATAGCTCATATAATTTTGAGACTGGGTTATTTTTGGCCCACATTATTCAAGGACACTTTTGAGAACATGTTCTCTTGTCATGTCTTCCAAACTAGTGCTAACAGAGAAAGACACTTGACAATGCCACTATAACCTATATATGAGGTACACCCTTTGCAAAGTAGGGGCTAGATTTCATTGGTCTAGTTAGTCCACCATCATCAACTAGACACACCTACATTCTTATAGCCACTGATTACTATACAAGATGGATAGAAGAAAAAACTTTCAAAAATTGCACTACCAAGATGGTGATGGACTTCTTTGAGGAACACATTACCAGATTTGGAATGCCATTCACTCTAGTGTGTGATAATGGATTGGCTTTTGCATCAGTATTATTGACTTAATGGGCATTTGAGAATAAGGTTATTATCAAGTTCTCTTCAAATTATTACCCATAAGGAAATGGGGTAGTAGAATCTATGAATAAGAACTTGATCATAGTAATAAGATGATTGTTGAAGAAGAACCCTAGAGATTCACATATGCAACTAAAATATGCCCTATGGATAGATTGAGTAAGGGTAAAAAATGCTTTGGGGACTTCTTTGTATTTACTTGTCTATGGACAAGAACCAATATTCCCACTCCATCTTAGAATTCTTATTTTGAAGTTCATAAGCAGATACATTGAAGATTTTGACAAAGTACAAATCAGATTGATGAATCTTCTAGAGATGGACAAGAAATGGACAGCAGCATTGGAGCATATGGCTAAACATCAAGCTGTCGTAAAGAGATGGTTTGACAAGAGAGCCATGATAAAATCCTTTAGGATTTCTAACCTTGTTCTACTTTGGGATAAGGTGAAAGAAAAGTTGAGTAGCCATACCAAATTTTAACACTTGTGGACTAGTCCTTATCAGATCGCAGAAATCCTCAGAGAAAAATACTTTTAGGCTTAGTTCTTTACAGGGGGAATTTCTTCCCTTGCCAATAAATGGGCAATTTCTGAGGCATTATTTTGAGGCCTAAAAGAATTTTTAAAAAATAGTTAGGTTTTATTTCTACACTTAGTGACATTTTATTCCTGCAATTAGTTAGGTTTTATTTCCACAAGTATGTTTATTTTCTACAAGTGTGTTTTCTTTAAGTTGTGTGTTTTTTTTCAATCACATCTTTACTTTCAAAGTTGTATCAGTCCTAGGGGTAAGGTGTAGTTGATATTTTATCTTGAGATACTTTTCTAACCACTCTTTGGTTCTAATTTTAGGAAGAGGTATTTCTTTGTCAAAACTTCTGAACAATGGTGTGTCTTATACCAACTAAGCAACGAATGTTGCTTGCAAAAATAAGGAGACTTTCAGTCTTAAATTCAAGGATCTAAACCAACAAGTTCTTAGCACTTTGCATACTTAATGATTGATCATATTAGGTGTTTTTGAATTAAGGTTGAAGATGGAAAGGATGATCCAAAACCCAATTGGTTCAAATAGGAGGGATCCTCTTGAAGGGTTGCTAAGATCATTGTTTGGTGTGAGAGTTTCCAAAAGTTCTAAAAGAGGAATGCAAGGGATGTTCACATAGGATCGAATCCAAGAAATGACATTGATGTCTAGACTACATAGTCTAAGCATAGTCAGGATACAAAATAATAATACAAAATAGAAAAATAAAAATTAAAGTAAAAAACAATGTTAAGGCTAAAGGATTCTAAAAGATTTGAAATGGCAAAAGATACATTTTTAAAACAAAATATCTTGTACTAAAAAATTTCTTCATTAAGTAGTGGCATTATGAACTACATGAGGTGATTATTCAAATTTACCAAAAAATTAAAAGAAAGTTTTACCTCCTAAGAGCCCTCAAACTGATTCTCTCATTTTGTCAAGCAAGAGATCAATAAACAACCTTCATGAAGATTCTCAATGAATGAGCTAGAATGGGTGGAAGATTGTTCCATGTTGTCGAAAAACTTTGATAGACTACATCTTGAGATGTCAAAAGGAATGAATACATGAATCACACATTGAGCTTGAAGGTTGTGGATAGTGAAGATTTGACTGCAAAGCCATTCAAAATATGCTCAAGGCATTTGAAATTCAGTTGGTGTTTGACACATGTTGAAGGGATGTTTGCTGATGAAGAAATGCCTCTATCATTTCTTCCTTTTTCAGGGCTATTTTTTGTGGTTCCACAACACACACCATATTCCCTAGTAGGAATGGGGACTCCATAACATGTTCTTTTAGATCTAAGGTTCCTAATCTAGGATTTAAGAAGATTAATGGGGTCTTACCTAGTCCCCAGAATTGCATCCTGGGTCCTTTCTAAGGAATCAAATTTTCAAAAGGATGTATTTTTCAAAAGTCATAAAAATCAAAAAATTAATATACATATATGTGCACCCATGCACCTGACATGGTGTGCAAGTGTGCATCATTGAAACAAAGTGCACCACCTTTGGTGATGCACTGATGTATAGCTGCACAACAACACACTAACATAGCATCAAAGGTGGGTGGGAGTTATATAAAACCCACCCCCGTCCTATTCCCTCACTGCATTTTCATTCATCTTTTGCACTCAAAAAAAATTTTAGCTCTCACACTCTCGAACTCCATCGAAGGCTCCCACAATATCTCCCATCAACGCGATCTACACACATCTACACCTATCGAGGTGCAAATCCCTTTGTCCAAGACCCTACAAAGAAAAAACTGAAACACAAAAAAACAAAAGAGGTGTGTAGTCATGCACCTGACTAGGTTCACACCTATGCACCCCCAACCTTCACATCACCACCCAACAAAAATCAAAACCTCTGGCATACAAAAAATCAAAGGGGGGCGTAGTACACATCCAATCTAGTGCACTCCTACACACCCCATATCTAAACTCTCGACCACTCCATACATGCAAAAAGTGTGAAGGAGAATAGAGGAGGTGCACTGATGTGCATTTGATATGGTGCACAAGTGCACACCCCCTAAAACACATTGTGAAGAACACCAAAATGAGTTGCGCAGCTGCACACTTGATCTAGTGCACATGTGCACACTTTTTTTTAAAATTTAATTTTCATTTTAAAAGGAAAAGGGATAGAGATATTTTTCGCACTTTTTTTTTGGGTTTTTTCATAATAAGACTAATCGTTATCTTTTCATTTCAATTTTTGAATTGATGGACATTTTCATTTTGTCATACAGATATAATGGCATCATCATCTAGTGAGAAAATGGAACCAAACCCTATATTTTTCAAGTTCCAATGGGTCCCATCAAAATCAAGGTTCCAGGATGATTATGCAAAAATAAAAGATATTGATTTGGAACACACTAATCTAGGAGAATTCTTGAGAATTTGTAACAAACCCATAGAGAGATCAGCTTTGGTATCTACATTAATCTGATCAGTATTAGTGAATGCAGCTTCACACCCAACATTAGTGAAAACATCAAAGTTAATCATGACACTATCACAACACTTTATTCTGGAGGAAAGTGTGGTGAAGAGCATGATAGGAGAAGTTGTACTTAACCTCTGACTTGACAACATTGAAAGGGTCTTTCATCTCCCTAGGTTGGATTAATTCATTACACTCACTTATGAGGTAATTGAAATGTGGTATAGGGAACACCCAAAAGAGGTGAAAAATATCATTCAATCTTCCTATCTCATTGAGAAGACTCCTCTAGGAAGGATAACAGGAAAAGTGGATATGACTAGAGGGTATATGAAGGAAGATATCAGATACTCAATTATACTTCTAAGTAGGGTCATGGGTCTACCAACAGCTGGGCATCTAAATTTTTTCATGGTGAATTTTATTGAGACAATCAAGATGGCAAGAATGCCACTTGACTAGGCCACCACATTAAGTGAAAACTTGTGTGAACAATTGGGGGCATTCAAGGTCAAGAAAAAGTTCTATATGACTTCATACATGGTATATTTGCTAGTGGCATGGGCAACAATTATCTTAGACTATACAAGAGGGGCAACATGTAGGATCCTAATGCCTGGCCATACATTTTCTATCCTTAACTAGTGAGGAAGAAGCTCTCAAGACAAAGCAAAGAGTACAAAATCATGAATGATGTGTTCATATTCATGATCATCCAATTCATATAGGGAGACTATGCAAAAAGATTACCTGATGATGCAATAGCTCAAATAATAGCTCTTGAGGCCTACTGCATCTAATTCAAAACATTCACATATCTATGGGTAGCTAGTACCACTATCAACCTAAAAATCTCCCTAGATATCCTTGTGCTAGACTAGTTTTGTTGGAGATTGCATGATAGATTGAATCTGCATATGACAAGGTCAGGAGGAAATGAAGACCATGTTGGACATGGCCCCTGCTCATAGGACCATATCAAGTGAAGTGGAAATAGGATATTCTCTTTTTTGAATGGGATTGGGCGCAATATCCTCTTGAGGAGCACAATTATCCCAAGCCATATTTTGACAATATTGGGAAAGTTGAGAGTTTGGTGGGCAGAGAATTCAACCATGAAGAGGCCATTGAAGACAATTGGATGAATGCAAAAAAAGACTATGATGCCCATATCAGGTACTATTGTAGGATGAATTTTTATTTGGCTAAAAAGGCCTATAGGTTTAGATTCTGGAGGAGATATTGAAGCAAGATTTTGGGGAGCTATTGGACCCTCTATTCAACTTAGAAAAAATTGGAGAGAGACCCATAATGAATGCTAAGGTTGACAGGTAAGAGAGCAATGATATTAATCATCAGGCGAGGCACATCATCAAGATGAAAAAGGATTGGATCAAAAAACCATTTCAACTTGATCCAATACCTGATATTGTGATTTTTCATGTGCAAGCCCACCCAGAGAAAGGTAGAGGAAAGAAAGTTACCATTCCTACCTTTGCACCCCAATCTCTTATTAGGCCAAAAATAGTATACCAACCTGACCACCCAGTTGGATACTATCACCCTCTAGAGAGGAAAGGAAATGGAAAAAGAAAGAGGAGCTCTCCTCAAAGTGTTGAAATAGAAGAGGGTGAAGTGCAAGCACCTCCTCAATAGTAGGAAACAAATGTGCAAGGATCAGAGGATACTACAGCTGCTCAAGTCCAAATAGATCTACAATTGCCTCCAATTGTGTCCATTCAAACTGAGGGATAAATTCAATAGGCCTTTATTCCTCCTCTAAAAGAAAAACCAACATCCCCTTCTACCTCCAAGAAATAGTAAATGATTAAGATCCACATTAAGAAGAGACAAAGGATGATAAAAAGAATGGTTCCCTTCCCATCTGTCCCTAAAATTATTCCTAAAGGAGAAGAGGAGGAAGAAGAGGAAGATGAAGAGGAGGACATGCCTATACAAAGAAGAAGTTGGCTTTCTAGATCTACAGAACTGGAGAAGAGAAGAAGTTCCATAGTGACATCACCATCCACCCTAGAGGAACCTTTGGAATTTTCTTTTTTAGAAGACAAAGTAAAATAGTGGGTGGATGAGCAAGATGTTGAGGGCAATAACATGTTTAAAATGTTAGATTTTGACTTCATGCCCATGGGAATAGAATTGGTTGGGGACAAGATCAAGGATACCTCTACAATTGAACCCCAATAGGAATACCACAAGTCATGGTGGTAGATAAAGGTTCAGTTACTCCTCTACCTCCAAATTTTGAAGAAGAATAGGTTCAAAAGGAACATTTAGAAGAGGAGGAGCCACATCAAATGGCAATCGATAAAGTGTTGAAGGAGGGACAAATGGTAGAATATTCTCAACTAGCCTCCCAAGATATTGAGGTGAAAACTATAGGGTGTATGAAGATAGAGGCTATAGAAGAAGAGCCCTCACAAAGGGAAAGAACTCCAAGGATGAGTGCAAGTAGGCAAACATACTCCTTCATCCTTGAGAAGCAAGTCTTTAGCTAAACAGGTTCCAAGGTGGTTAAGAAAAGAAATAATGAGGAGCACAAAACCACAATTTTGTGTTGACGAGGAGGATATTTTTGAGTTGGCCAAGATCTTGAACAAACTTGAATCCCCATCACATGAAGCGAGACCATTTTCATTTATCAATAGTACTTGGGATCAAGATTTGTTTTCACAAGTGGTCATCCCTCCTATTGATAAAGATATAGAAAGCCTCAATCCACAAGATTATCAAATCAAAGAGGTTATGCTTGGGAGGCCCACACTAGATACAACTAGATTAATGGTGACTATGGGGATTAAGAAGGTTTTTAGGAACATGGAATAGGAAAATGTCAAAATCCAAACACTTCAAAGGAAAAACAAGATCCTAAGAGGATATTTAGCTTAAGTTATTGGTCCTCTAGACCCCAATCACCCCGAGGAGACCTTAAACACCATACTCAGATAAGGGGGAGTTGTGCATTTAGATCCATTTTTGAAAGCTTGTCAATAGTGTTGGGAAATTTTTGAAGAGAAGGGCATTTTAATCATTGAAGGGAACTTGAAGTTACTACACGCTACATAGGAGAAGGTGAATAAGATGGTAGCAATTTTCAAGTAAGATTTCAGCATTATGGATGAAGTAAGGGTCTAGAGTAAGGACTTACAAGTTTTGCAAGCCATAAATGGGAAAAGGTACTATATTTTGGTAGATGTGTATATAGCGAAAGAGTTGGATTTGAATGATGATTAGATAGAGAAGATTGTAGATAGTAATAAAGTAATGGAAACATTACACGTGGAGATCCATTGGCTTAAGTACCAAGCCCAAGAGTGAATTTCTAAAGCAGAGTAGCGTTATAGCGATGGATGTTTAGAGATTTTTGAAGATGAGGAATGGGAGAAGTTGTTTCCTATAGAGGTAGTAGTAGAGAGTTTCAAGAAGATATTTGAGGAAGCTACTAATGATGAAGAAATTCGATAGGCTTTTAGAATAGAGGAAGCCCTATTAGAGTTGGATTCAAAACTCGAGGATTTTATTGAGACTCAAATTGAGGTAGAAAACTATAGACAGAAGGTCAAAGATAAATGTGAGGCTCTAGATTTATCAAATGTGGCAAAGATTACTAAGATTATAGAGAAATTCAAGGGCAAACATCTAGAAAAAGCTTTGGGATGAAGGGGAACAAAATCTAGAAGCTAAAATTTCAATTTTGACACTTAATAAAATTTTGAGATTTGGAACATTTTGAGGTGCACAGGTCCGCAGATCTGTAGGTCTATAGGTGTGCTTTTCTAGAGGTGCGCTAATGGTTAACTACTAGTTACAAAAATAGAACTTTCTATGCATTAGAAATGCATTTTGATGGCAATTTAACTCTAACAAACACTTAGTGAAGGATCAACTTCCAATTTTGGCACTTCTAGACACTTCCACTTTGACTACAGGCTTTCTCATTCTTTCTTCTCTCATAAATTCTTTATTTTTGACATGTAAAGGCTCATTGATGGGGACACAACACAAGCACAGAATGGACACAACAAAAAAGGGAAAATTTTATTAACTATGAAAACATGCTAGTACACTTAGTGTAGAGAAATAGACTCCAAAACATGCCCTATGGGCTTACAATAGCATAAATCTAGAGATAATTTCTTCTCACTGTACCTTCTCTCAAACTCCACTCTGAACTACCTTTTACAATGCCAAAAATGTCCTTAAATAGACCCCAAAGGGTTAAGGATTAGGAATACATTCTAGAAAGTGCTAGTTGGCATCCACTGACCAAATAGAAGGCTCCAAAAGTCGCATTAGAAGTCGGCGCAAAACTAGAAGAATCCAAAAATGGTAACCGAACTTCCAGGAGGCATAACTTTTGAATTGTAGCTTCGATTGATGAATCGTTTACATTTTTGGAAAGCTCTTGAAGTGCTCTATAGCCCTATGGACCAGCTTCACTCATCCCCCATTTTATGGTCCTATACAACATCATTTAATGCCCTAAACCTAACTTTGAACCATTCTTAGGAGGTCTCCAAAAATTGAAAAATTGTGATAAATTTCAAACCGTGCAGCCTTTTGACCTAATTTTTTTTTTGGAATATTCTAAATTATAATTTTAATCCTCCCTCCAATTTACACTTTCTAATCCACCATAATTATAGCTCAATTACATAGTCCTATTTTTTTGGCATTTACACGTATCCCAAGGTACTCAAATACTCTAACCTAGAGCACTAATGGTGGAACTGTGAGAGTTGGAACCTTTATTTGACCCAAATGGGTATCCAAAAATGAAAACACATGAAATAGAAACTAAGTCTAAGTACATTTTTTTTTGGGTGACACAGGATTGCCCTTATACCTCTGGATGCTCCTGCATCACTCATGCATCTAATTAATGAATAAATATGGATGGAGTCCTATTAAGAACCAATCAAATTGTTAGTTTGTATATAACTAGTTTATTTTATTAAATTAAAAGAATTTTTATTGCATAAAGATATCTCTCACTCTCAACACAAATTGAGGAGATGATTTCATATAAATGCTCCATTGTAATATGCAATGAGGGTCATTGTTATTTTGCAATAAAATTATGCTTTTTGTGCTCACATTTGGAGTGTAGTAATTCTTGCCTAAATGTGTCATTATTTTTGAATTTATGTTCATGGAATTGTGATTGAGCCAAAAGTTTATTGCTTTGTTTTTAGTTGTGCGATTCATTAATTATGTTGTTTGCTATGGTTTTGACGAATTCCACTAATGTATCTAGCTTGAGAAGTAATCATTAAATTGTACATGAATAAGTTTTCATCTCACATGAGTGCACTTTCTATAGCCTTGCAATTTGATGAAGGGTGAAATATCATACAATTACTAAGTTTTTCACTGATGATTGCATCAGTCAAATTGAGGAAGTGATGCTCCTTCTTTAATTGGTTACCTATCAATTTCTTTGAAATTTTAACTCATAGATGTGTCATTTTCCATAGCTTATGTCTATTAGGATTTTATTTTCATGTTATTTGCTTTAAAATTTTGTTATTTACTTTGCTAACCCCCTGTTAGAATAGGAATTCATACTAGTTGCATTGTTAGATTGCATTCATAAAAATAGAAAAATACAAAAACATCATTCTTTTGTGTGCAAATTTTGAGATAGTAAACAGATTCTATGTCCTATCTGAGATCAAAATGAACTAGCAAAGGCCTCCTTGTGAAAAATCACATTTATCTTCAACTGAACGGATTCTAGTAGGTCACTAGACAACCCAAAACCTTGGAGTTGATTCACAAGATCAACTTTTCAAGAGAAGAGTTTGCAAGAATTCTTGCCATTTAGAATTGTGCATAATGATAACTCAACACTTCCAGACCTTTCTAGGAGCATCAACTTGGTTATGTTTGTCCTTGTTCTTTGCTTGTTTGTTTTGAGCTTTACGGGCCTTTTCCTTCTCTTTGAAAATTGGTCAAGCCTTCACTTTATGTCCTGCCTTTTTGCAATGGAAACAAGAAAAAGGAACATTCTCATAGTTAATCTTCTACACCCATCTACCCACATGAGATTAAAACTCAATCACTTGAGGCATATCCTAGTCTTCAACCACTCCAATGTAGATTCTAGCATATGTGAATCTTTTCTTGTCTATAGTAATAGGGTCAATAGATAATAGTTCCCCAAAAGAGTTGGTGATGCCATCAAAAACATCTTCATGCTAGTACTCTAAGGGCAGATCCAGTAGCATAATCTAGACTAAGGCCTAGGTTAGAAAGTCATTGTTTAGGTTGAGGTTGGAAGTCCACTTTTGGAGAATAAGAGTAGATTTTCCCATCATCCCATTACCCACACAAAGAATCCTAGAGTAATCTTCGAGGCAAGAAAAATCAAAAGACATAAAGCCTTTTGTAATTGTTGTTGCTTCAATTTGACCTTTCAACTCACATTTATCGTAACAAAAATCCTAACCAGATCAATATTTGGTCTAGGGCCAATAAATTTACCCACTAGGGTGGAAGCCATATCTAGAATGTTGTGGTCAATAATTTCAATGGGAACTTCTAACGTGAAAATCCTACTTATCCTTATCAGATTTATCAATGGTTTTAGGGAAAGAGGATTTACCTAATGGTTTGACTAGACAAATAGATTAGTCCATCTCCCCTAGGCCCCTAAGGCCCCTCCTCCTGATGTCCTTGGTAATAGAATAGAGATATTATTTTCTCTTAGGTGTGGTTACAAAGCACGTGGTTTCAAAGCACATGGGTCCACATATTCTATAGCATCCCCCTTTTCCTCATCCTTGTCCTACTCAAGACTCATAGATTGGTTTCCCTACCTTAGCTTGGCAATATTCCCACTCGAAAACCTATTCAAAATTCTTAGTTTTTTTAAATTTTGAACGAAGAATATAGGGATTGATATATTATAGTTTTTAAAAGGGGGGATATAATCATTTTTAAAGTGTATAAGTTATAGTTTTAATATCTGAGTATTTCTAAATAACTTCGTAAATCCAATTCCTATAATTCATAGTTTTGATAAAGTTTCATATGAACTAAGAACATTATTCTATAGGTTAAAACTAAATTAGATGAACACTTTAAATTAACCTATGAAATAAATCTTTAAATATTTGGATGGCCAACATTTAATAATTTTAATTATCTTAAGAAGTTCTTCTTAACATTGGGAACATATGTCAAGGTAATTAAACAAACATTCTTAAAGGATGTAACTTGTTCAACTAGGATGTAAATGTTTTTTTGCCCCATATTTTGGGCATGATATTTTGGTATTAGAGCCCATGTTTCAACACTAGGAACCTAAAACCATTATGTTTCTACTTAATCTAGACTTTAATCTTTGTAGGATGCCTCCTATCACATGAAGTAACCGATGAGGTAGAGGTCGTAGAGCGAGAGGTGCTAGGGTGGAATAGGAGGATAGACCACCACCTCCACCACCACCACCTCCTCCACCACCAACTCCACCACCACCACCAAACCCAAATCAAGATATTTTGGATGCCCTTCAGACCCTAATTGGAGTAGTCTAGTAGAGGCTACCACCTATAGTATAGCCAGGGCAGTAGATTCCTAAAGAGGAAGCATAGGGACCTAGAGGAGGAAAGGCTAGTGGTAGAGAGAAGTAGGAATCCCCAAAAAAGGTAGATTGAGGGATAGGGTGATCATGAGGGTGAGTCAATACATCAATTAGTCAATACATCAATTAGGACCACCACTTGATAGACCTCCTAGACATGTAGGAGATGAGATTAGGGAGTTGATATGACTCTAGCCACCATTATTTATTAGTTCCATTGACAGATTAGTAGCAAAGGCCTAGTTACAGAGTTTAGAACTATGTTTTTTATTACATCCTTATGGGGGTAATCTAAAGGCATGACTAGCAATCCTTCAGCTGATGGAGAATGCCTTCAATTGGTGGAAACAAAAGGAAACCATAGGAGGAGTGAGGATGGACACCCTCACATGGGAGACATCCTTGGTTAAATTCCAAGAGAGGTACCTTTTTGAGAACTTCAAACAGAAATAGATAGAGGAAATTCATTCTCTACATCAAAGGGGTCTCACAATAGCTCAGTATAAGAGCAAGTTTCTCAAGCTCTTTCTATATGTTGAATACATGAAGGATGAAAAATTGCTAGTCCATCATTTCATTATGGTCTTAAATTTATCACTCTAGGGTGTAGTCTATTTAGCCTTCCCTACCACCTTTAGATAGGTAATTGAGATAGCACTAGTTGCTAAGGATACTTGAGGTAGATAGGAGTGTCAAGATTAGTTTTAGAACCAAAACTCTACCTAGCAGTTTGGATAGTAGAAATCCCTTAGGAAAGGGAATCAAAACTATCCAACAAGGTCCTCTAAGGGCCAATAGTCTCAGCAGTAGAAACTAGAATAGTAGCAATAGAAAACTTCATAAGGTTATTAGGGCTCTAAGCTCAAGCAATGGCAATCACAAGGCCCTAGATAGGATCAGAAGGCACAAGCCCCACAATCACAATTAGTGAAGACTCACTAGTCTTCTAGGGGTGGATACAATAGATCTAGTACTTCAAGAGGTCCACAACAATCTAGGTCATAGGGTGCATAGTCTTATACCCAAGGAATATGCTATACTTGTGGTGGCATGGGTCATATAGCTAAAGAGTGTCCATTGGGATAGTCATCTAGTGGTCAGAGAGGAGCTATCTCAGAGCCTACAGTTGGTGACATGAGTAGATCCCATAGATTTTTTGTAGTGGTTGACAACCACTAGGCTAAGCATCAAGCACATTTATTGAGGCCACAGGTATAATTCAAGATAGTATTATTGTTGTTTTATTTGATTCTAGAGCTACTAACTCTTTTATATATCCTTATGTAGTGGAGTGTTGTGTGCTAGTGGACATTAGATAGGATGTCATTTGGGAAGTAGATTTAGCCTTAAGATCTAGAGTGTCAATTAGTTCCATACTACATAATTGCCAAATTCAGATTAGAGACATGACCATAATTTCTGATCTATGCATTAACCCTCTAGGTTCTTATGATGTTGTCCTTGGTATGGATTGGCTTTATGCCCACAGTGCCAAGATGGATTTTCAACAAAAGATGGTAGAATGTGTGGACAAATATGGGATCCCTAGAGTGATCTTCAAAGTAAAGAGACTAGTATCTCTTCATATGGTTTTTACTATTCATCTTAGATGGTGTATGTGAAAGGGATGTTAGTTGTTCACTATCACTATTAGTGACAGAGAGGAAGATTTAGAGAAAGAGCCATCCCTCAATGATTTTCCAATTATACAAGAGTTTATAGATGTATTTCCTTTGGATCTCCCTTGTATACCTCCATTGAGAGCAAAGGATTTTCACATAGATCTTATGCTAGGAGTTGAGCCAATATTAAGAGCACCTTATAAGATGACTACTCATGAGCTTTGTGAGTTGAAGAATTGGTTGGAGGAACTCTTAGAGAAAGGGAATATTAGACCTAGTGTGTTACATTGGGGTGCACCAATGATCTTTGTAAAGAAGAAGGATATATCACTTAGGTTCTATATTGATTATTGACAGTTGAAAAAAGTAACCATCAAGAACCAATACCTACTTCTCGGGATTGATGATCTCTTTGATTAGTTATAGAGTGCCCAAGTATTATCAAAGATAGATCTAAAGTCAAGTTATCATCAATTGAAGATTGTGGATAGTGATATCCACAAGACTGCATTCTGTACGAGTCATGGTCACTACAAGTTCATCGTGGTACCATTTGACTTCATGAATGCTCCAACTATATTCATGAACCTCATGAATGGAGTATTCCATACTTTTTTGGATAAGTTTGTGGTGATTTTCCTCGATGACATTTTGATATATTCTTGTAGTGAGAAGTAGCATGAAGAGCACCTGAGACAAGTGTTGCAAAAGTTGAGAGAGAACCAGTTGTATGGTAGTTTATTGAAGTATGCATTCTATAGAACTAAGATAAATTATTTGGGTTAAGTTGTATCAAGAAATGGAGTCTTAGTAGATCCCTTGAAGTTTAGGTTCATCGTGATTGGCCAACACCCACTAGTGTTACTAAAGTGAGGAGCTTTATGGAACTAGCAGGGTATTATCAATGATTTATTATGGGATTCTCTAGATTGGAACACCCAATCACATCTCTTTGAAAAAGGGGAAGAATTATGAGTGGACTAAGACATGTGATAGAGCTTTTCAAGAGCTCAAGAGAGCAATCATGAATACACTAATTCTAGTAGTGTTAGATCCTTCTACAGATTTTGTGGTGTGCATCGATGCATCTTTGGATGGGATAGGGGTAGTCCTTATTTAGTATGGATGACCTATTTCCTTCAAGTCTAAGAAGTTGAAGACTCATGAACTTAATTACCCTTCTCATGACCTAGAGCTTGCAGTAGTTATTCATGCTTTAGTGAGGTGGCAACACTTCCTTCTAGGTCATAGATTTGAACTTCATTCCAATCACCAGACCTTGCAGTACATATTTACTCAACCAAACCTTAATGCTAGGGAAAGAATGTCAATGGAGTTCCTTTGTGAGTATGATTTTGATGTGCATTACATCAAGGGAAAGGAGAATGTGGTTGTAGATGCCTTAAGTAGAAGGCACCATCAGCTTTCATTTGTGACTACTTGCACCAATTTAAGGGAGTGAATCCTACATCATTTTTAAGTTAATTATCTTTATGTACAAGTTAGTTGGTTGGTGCATTCTTAGAGACCCTTAGAAGGGAAGTATTCAAAATATTCATTGGAGTCCAATGGACTTTTGTGTCACAGAGGATGCATTTTTGTACCTTCCATCAGTGGTTTGTGTGAGCTCATTATACTTGAGGCTCATAGAGCACCTTATGTACCACATTTTAGTGTTAAGAAGTTACATGTAGATCTAAGGTAGTTATATCACTAGCCAAGCATGATAGTGCAGATTGCTAGCATTTTTGTGAGATGCCTAGAGTGTTAGAGGGTGAAGACAAAACATCGTCATCCCAGTGGGCTTCTTCAAACACATGAGATTGTAGAGTGGAAGTGGGATGTTATATCTATGGATTTTATTACTGGTCTTTTATATGTCTTTTCACTACCATGATGTCATTTTGGTGATGGTTGACACATTGACCAAGGTTGCCCACTTCTCACTTGTGCATACTACATATAGCATCATGATACATAGCTCAGGTGTTTTTGTGGTACATTATCAATCTTCATGCCATTCCTCGTAAGATCATCTCAGATAGAGACTCATTATTTACTTCATCCTTTTGGAGAGAGTTGCAGACAACATCGGTCACTAGGCTCAATTTCATTATAGTGTACCATCCTCAGACTGACAATCAGACTGATCAAGTGAATTAGGTATTGGAGGACATGTTGCATATGTACATGATGGACCATCATGTCAAATGGGAGGAATACTTGCATCTTGTTGAGTTTTCCTATAAAAATGGGCACCATTCCTCCATAGTTATGTAGCCTTATGAGGCCTTTTATGGAAGACCTTGTAGAATGCCCTTGAGTTGGGATAAGATTGAGGATAGGGTATCTATTGGTCCTCAATTAGTCAAGGAGATGGAATAGTAGGTGACCCTGATTAGACAACACCTTAGAGAGGCATAAGATATGTAGAAGAAGTATGCTAGTACAAAGACGATAAATTGAGAGTATAAGGTTGGAGATAGAGTCTTCTTGAGGGTACAACCAAATAAGAGTCTGATTCAATTCAGAAAGGGCTCTAAGTTAGCACCTTAGTTTGTTGGACCATTCAAGATCCTAGAAAGGATAGGACTAGTTCCTTACTATCTAGCCTTTCCACCTACCTTGCCATGAATAAAAAATGTGTTTCATGTTTCTATACTTAGATGATACATTAATGATGAGCCTCACATTATAGATTAGAATGCCTTGTAGGTGGAGTCAGACGGGCAGTTAGTACTAGAGCCTATCCATATTATTTCTTGACGGACCCTAACTCTTCAAGGATAAGAATTGGACTAGGTTAGGGTTTAGTGGGATTGTTATGATGGGGTCATGTCTTCATGGGAGGATGCAACCCATATGAGATCCCAGTACCCATATCTTTTTTATGAATTCTAGGAGGAAGTTCATGCCTAGTGGGGAAGGATGTGAGGCTTTTCCCTGAACCATCATAATATAATTAATACATTATTATTTTGATATATTATGACTTGATATGTTGAGACATTATCGGATAGACTAGACATTATTATGTTATTTCATGTCATGTGAGGTTTTACTTTGAGATGTTTAATCATGTTATTTAATATTTTATGAACATGTAAATTAATGATGTAATATAGTAAGTGAATGAAAAATTAGTAATGTGATTAACACCTTGATTATATAATCTTTAAATGGTTAAATGTATGAGCAGAAATGAGATAAATAATTATTTATATGAAAGATTGAGGTTTTGATTTATGTGATTATCTAGATAAGGTTTGAATATATGCATGTGATTTTTATCAAGCTATTGATATGTAAAATGAGTGTGCAAGAATATTAGCTGAGAAATCTAATGGAGAATCAAAATTGGACCCTATGTATAGTTTGTGAAAACTAGGGTTGAGTCTAATAAAAGATACAGACCCTATTGTATCGTATTTCTTTTATATTGTAAATTGAATGTGTATATCATTTTGTAATCATTAAGTGTTAATATTTTGTAATAGTGATTTTATAGTATAGCTTGACACTCGTGATTTGTATATGCATTTCAACATGATAATTAGGGTTAGTCAAGTAACCTAAAAATTTGATTTAGACTAGGTTAGCAACCTAATGTTAATTAGTTAGTAATAAGAATTAATTACCCTAATCAAGGTTTAGTGATAAATTTGCATTCTTAGGATTTTTAGAAAGTCCAAATATTTCAAACATTTTAACAAGTCATTAAATAGTCATAGAGGCCAAAAATTATGAAAACTAAGTGCCTAGGGGGTATATGTATGGGTTGAGGGCATTTTCTAGCCCTCTAGCCCTTTTTGTTGACTTTGGTGATCACCCAAATGTCTCATTTTCTCTTTAGTGCATTGGAGTTACACCATGTGTTTGATAAGTTATACTCAACCTTAAGGTTTTCCTTAATGACAAGATTGAGTTAGAAGACTCTAGAATTCCTTGGTCAAGTGGGGAGTTATTTCATTTTGTAAGTGGTTGAGTTAGGAGCCTATTTAGTGGCAGATTTGAGGGTGGAAGGATGTTCACCCAACCTCTAGATTTAGATAGAAAAGTAAAGATTAAAGGAGAAGGAAGGATAGCTCTTCTTAAATTTCAGTTTTCCATGACTATTTGTGAAGGTAGGAATCCTTCAAGTTCGTGTCCTTGTGCTATGTTTCATTTGTTAAGTAGATTTTTTTACATATGTGTGTTCGTGTGTTTGATGGAAATGTTTGGGATAGAATTGTAATGGATTTTATTTAAATTTTTTCCTTTGTGTTTTATGTTTTGATTTCCAAGGAAAACTGTAAGGGTTGTGTTGGCATTATTTACCCTCAAATAGGGCACAAGTGGCCATGTACAGGAAGAGGGCTTCAATTAGACTCTGGCAGTGTAGAGTCTCTCGTCATGATGAGGAGGGGGAGAGAGTAGGATTTTATGGGCCCCTACTCATTATTACAAACCATGTATGTGTTATGAAAAATTGAAAAGTGAAAGAATAGAAGTTCTTGTGATCATAGCCTCAAAAGGGCCTCTATTATGTTCTTATGACTGATGTCTCCTGTCTAGAAAAATCCACCTTCTCTATAGCGTGGTTCAATAAAAAACCTATTGTAGAAACTTGAGATGGGAGTAATTGATCGATTATGTCTTCAAGTTAAAATTGTTTGTCTCCCAATTAGTTTCATTATCTCCATGGTTACCTTGATAAAATTGTAGATTTCATAGTGGCTACCTTGTTATGGAGCCAAGCAGTAATTTAGAGTTGATGTTTCAATTTAGTATGTTGAGAGATTCTCCTTGGGATAATGATCCTATTTTTAAAATGTTATTTTTAAACTTATTTTTGAAATGATTATGATCTCAGGTTTTCTTCCCTAGTTCATTCTCGAGGGAGTCCTTGAATCAGATGATTGAATAAAAATAGAGTATTTTCTATTTATATGATATTTTGTGTGATAATTTTTATATGCATATATTTTTATTAAATGGATGCAATGATGTTTTACCTTTCTTATAGTATTCTTATAATTCAAATTTTTATTCATTTGATTAAACTCAATTAGACAAAATGATGAGATATATGATGTTATGCAATTCGATACCAAACTATGTTAAGAAAATAGGATGTTATAATTGGTACTTCATTTTTATTTTTCATGATTATTAGAAAGTAAAATACTCCTATGTTATTGTATCAACATAAACATTTAACTCTATGTTATAATCAACTTAGAAAAAAAAGTCCTCTTTGGTTAACTAAATAGATTTAATAATTCAACACTTAGAAAAAAAGACTCTAGAAAATTTATCATTTTAGAGCTAAAAACTCTCTACCCTTTAAATGGAAGAATTGAATTAGTCTCTCATGAATAGAGAATATTATTTTTAGATCCCAATTAGTATCTTTGATACCATTTTTACTAGAAAAATATATAATTTAAAAAAGAAATAACAAAATAAAAATTTAAAACAAAAACCAAAAGGGGGGATAAAATTTGAAATTTAAACCTATGGCTATCCTATTCAAGGAGCCATCTACTAAACTCTAAGGGATAACTCAAATAAAATCTAATTGCTCTCCATACATACCATTCTATCCGATGGGGTGAGTGGGTACATTGACCAACATGGAGGCGAGGAGGGCGGCATAATAAATAGGGGAAGGGTCATTTTTCAAAGGGTGTTAGAGAGAAGTGCACCAAGCATGAAAGGAACTATGAGGGTTGAAATGAGGAACTTGGCAAGTGGCCAAGTGGCATGGGGCTCTTCGGGGCCGCCAATCCTTGGGCCATGTGCCTTTAGTAGGGCAGTTGTGTTTAGATAGGTTTTGGGTGCCATGTTTATATCATGTCTAGGATTGGTAGATAGGGTTAGGTAGAGGTTAAGAGGGTTAGGTTAGTTAGTTAGTAGTTAGGTGTTAGTTGGGATTAGGGGTAGTTAAGGTTAGAGTAGGTTAGAGTAGTTAGTTTATTATTTTTGTTTTAATATTGTAGCTAAAGTTTTAAGTTAGATGTTAGAATGATTTTGTTATTTAATTTATTAAGATTATGTGGAAGTTAAAAATAGGATTAAATTTTTAAGTTAGTAAGTTAATTAGGGTTAGGTTAGTTGTTATGAAAGGGAGATAGATTTTGTGTTAATAGTTTTTGAGTTAGTTAGTAGTTATTCTAATTAAAAGATGTTAGAAGATTAGTAAGGTTTACTCTATTAAGATAGTTAGTGTATGATAGGATTTAATTAAATTTTAAAGTGGTTAAAATAATAATTAGATTTAATTTTTAATGTTTCAAGTTATATTAATTTTTTTTAAACTAAATTTTGAATGGAAGCTTTATTTATAAAATCAATTGTTAGTTTAGAAATCAGATATGTTGTTTTTTTAATTTTGAAGGAAGAATATAGGGATTGATATAGTATGGTTTTTTAAAAGGGGGAGATATAATTATTTTTAAAGAGTATAAGTTTTAGTTTTAATAGCTGAGTATTTCTAAATAACCTCGTAAATCCAATTCCTATAATTCATAGTTTTGATAAAGTTTCATATAAGCTAAGAACATTAGTCTATAGGTTAAAACTAAATCAGATGAACACTTTAACATTAAATTAACCTATGAAATAAATTTTTAAATATTTTGATGGCCAAAATTTAATAATTTTAATTAGCTTAAGAAGTTCTTCTTAACATTGGGAACATGTGCCATGGTAATTAAATGAACATTCTTAAAGGATGTAACTTGTTCAACGAGGAGATAGAACTAAAAACATGAAATGGAAATTGGAACTCTAGAAAACCTAAGGTGACTTATGTATGTCCTTAGTCAACTAGTTTTAACATAGTAGATTTATTAAAATTTAAAATAAAATCTATGTGTTTTTTCCCCATATTTTGGGCATGACAATTAATAGAAAAAATATTATAGATATTTCAAAATGCTAGTTTCCATTCCAATTCATTCATTCATTACAATCTAGAGAAAACTAAAAAAATATACTACTAGTCAGTGCTCATAATGAATTCATTACTGATGAATCTATTATGGTTACTAAATCTGTATTTTGTTAACCCTTTAATCCTAATTTATAGTCAATAATTTAAAGAATCTCAATAATTATTCCTTTTGGTTGTCATATTTATAGTAGTGTGAGAAATCTTCCATGGAGATTAATGTAATAATTGATTGTGGAAAGCTTAGTTCTTGACATAGCGGAAGCTCAACTATGACTATAATTTCTGCAATCTTTACCACCGAGTATGGGTTGATCAAATATTGGACATTGTAATTTTAATGCATAATGTGGTTATGAAATGAAGGTATCGGCTAGGTCAGTCTATTTTTCTATATACTCAACCACAAGAAAACCAACATATTCCCATAATCCACATAATTCCCAATTTAAAATTTCAAAGGAGAAATACTTTTCAAATTAAGCTTTCCTAATTACTTTCCACTAAACTTGAATTAGTGATAGGTCAAAGGCACTCTAATTTAAGTCTCCCTGCCTTACTAAAAAGTTAAAAACATTCTGACCTTAGAAAGCATGATACATTACAATCTCCAAATGTGATTCCCCACAATAAATAGCCTTTCGGTTAAAAATGTATATTGAGGAGGATTTATCTAAGATGAGTACCAATGATAGGTATTCATTATGGTATTCATATTGAAACCTACTCATATAGTTAGTTGGACTCAAACTTTTAAATACTTGAGAAGGCTCTTCAGATACTTTCTAATGTTTTACATTCCTAATGACTATTAGAATTTTTGGTAGACATGATTATGAGATGATTAGGATGATACTTGATCAATTTTAATAGCTCTATCAATGCAAAGAGAGGAAAAAATGTAAAAGCTTTAGAAAAAATGTATACTTTAAACAACCTCATATCCTTACTTTGGGTATCCTTTCTAATTTTTGAAACATATAAATGGGAGATCTCCAAAGAGACTGAGAACTAAATTCTCATATTATTACTAAACTTGTATTTTGTTAATCCCTTAATCCTAATTTTGAGTCAATAGATCAAAACAACTTCTTAGGCCATTCAAAATTTAGATTCTAGACTAAGTTCTACTTGCCATTTTAAATCAAAAATATCCATTGACAACCCATTATATTAATTAAAGGAAATGATAGAAACATATTACTACTTGCCTTTGCATCCATAAGAAAAAAAGGGGGATTTAGAAAGAGCAAGAATAATAGCTAAAGATAAATTAAATAAAACTACTTTATATGTGTGTGTGTGTGTGTGTGTGTGTGTGTGTGTGTGTGTGTGTGTGTGTGTGTGTGTGTGTGTGTGTGTGTGTGTGTATATATATATGTATATATATATATATATATATATATATATATATATATATATTTATATATATATATGTGTATATATATATATTTATATATATATATGTGTATATATATATTTATATATATATGTGTATATATATATTTATATATATATGTGTATATATATATTTATATATATATATATGTATGTATATATATATATATATATACATATATATATATATATATATAAATATATACATATATATATATATATATATATATTTATTTATTTACAGCGAGAAGTACAAACTTCTCCTAGTTTTTATTGTAAAGGACCTGATAGCCTTAGGGAAAAATAACAAAATCTTTCTATCAATAATAGAGATAATATTACACACTTTTAGTATACTAGCTATTTCAAACCTATCTAGATTCTTGCTACTTAACTAGCTAAAACCTTACTATACTTGGTATTTTTGATCTAGCCTTAGAAACTAAGATGAAATTTTGGGTACTGCCCAATATATCAAAAAGGGTACCATTCCTTGCAAAAGAAAATGGGTAGAGTTTCCTTTCCTTAAACCATCTTTAAGTCATCATTTATTCTTATCCCTTGTCATCCTTTCCTTTGGAGCTCTGGCCTAGTGATATTTTCCCCTCATATACTTTTACCTTCAACATTCCTTCACACATATTCTCTTTGGAATCATCCACTTCATCCTCTAGGTCATGAAAAGTGGTGTTGGCATAGTTTTGGATGTCCTTGTAGCATTCCACACCTTATTCAACTATTTTATAAACCAATTAGGATCATCTGGGCATTTTATATAGAATAAGACCAATAAGAAATTCAAACTTTTCATTCTCATCTTAGTTTATCTCAAAATAATTCCCTATCATCAATGCTCAATATTGAGAATTTTGGAACTTACTTACTATCAGTGTCCACCTTATCATAATTCTTTTCTCTTGGAGCCCTCAAGTTTGAATCTCTATTTTGTAGAATAGTATCTGTATTCATTGGATATTTTTTGTGAAATAAATTACTACATAATTTTTTTTGTTACCTCTCTATCTCTCTCAAATAATATTGTCAGGGATAGGAACATAGAGATAATGTTGAAGTGCACTCTCATCCTATTGGTATTCTCCAAATATTCTTCCCCAAACAAACTCATCACAACTTCCATCATGGGAAAGAAAAGTATACCTCTTAGTCTTTCCTTAGTAACAAAATATTTCACCTCTATTTTTTGTTTCTTACCTCTTATTCTTAGAATGGTATACATCTTGTCTAAAGTTTTTGATAATGGATGCTCAATTACCTTTTTAACAATAAAAATCAAAGAGGACATGATTGCAAGGCACTTTTTGGAAAAATTACAAATAAATTATCGTCACTCCTTACCTTATAATGATGGTATTGTATTATTTTCCTAGAAATGAAATGAAAAATTTAATAAATCCCTTACTATGGAAATGTTTTCCTATATCACAAATATTTAGAGTGTGCGAAGGGAATCATATATTGATGAAAGATAGGTTCAATTCAAATTAATTATCAATTACAAAATCTAAGCTACCTAAAGCCACTCTTTCTAATAATTTCTACAGGGAGTCAAATGATGAGATTTTATACATCAATTCTTAGGGATTCATAAATCCCTAAGTTCGCTAGCTCATCTTCTCTCTTATATCCCTCATATGATGGATATGGTTTATTATAATTTTTTTGAAGGATTTGCATAGTTCTATAGCTTTTCCAAGCTTTGCATATAGCCACTCATTAGAAAGATATCATTTTCTAAGAACATTTATGATTATGGAAGAGTCACCTTCTATTTCCAACTTGTTAATTTTCATCAATTTACATAATAAGAGACTTTCCACTAAAGAAGAGATTCCGGCCCAGTTATTAGTTACTTCTCCAGTGTATTTTGCTATATTAGAAAATTATTCCCCTTTTTCATCATGAATACAACATCCTATACCAACTTTATCTAGGTTTCCCATAGAGGCTCTGTCAAAGTTAAGATTGAACCAAACTTTTTTAGGATTTTCCAAACACATTCTTCTCTTTTAGATTTACCTTGAAAGTCCCCCTAACCCAGAAAGGGAGGGATTTTTAAACCAAACCACCTACATCTCATCTTCTCATCCCAATAAGTTATCTTAGCTGATTTGATGTTAGAGTTGAGAAACCTATTATTTGTTAATTCAATTATTGAGATTTCTATCTTATTAATGTGTTGATAAGTAGTCATCTTACAAACTCTAAAAATTATTCTATTTCTCTCCTTCCATAGTTCCCAAAGAACTATAGAATGGGAGGATATCCATAGGCTATGAAAGATAATATCCCCTCTCAAGAGAGGCTATGAAGATAACATGCCATTGATAGAACTAGGGAAAGCCATCAACACACCTAGTTGAGAACATAGTCATTGCTAACTCAAGCTTGAGTAAGAGCAACGAAGGAAAAAATGATCTATAGTTTCCTCCTCATATTCACATAAAGGGCATCTACTTAGACCCTAAAATCAAAACTTTCTTAGTTTTTCTACTATGAGGTCCCTTTGATGAAGGACTATATAGGAGAAGATACATGCTTTAGGAAGGCAAACCTTATCCCAACACAATTTGAAAGGGAGAAGACTCTTGGAAAAGGCTTAGAGAGATTCCAGAAGCCTATAGCCCATTTTTGAATTGTATTCTCCATTATATCTACTATCTTAGATGAGGTATTTTTTCCCCTTTGAAGAATATTTCCCTAAATTGAAGGAGAGATTTATCTTCAAGGGGAATGTCCTCAAAATCAAAATATTCCCATTTCCAATTCAGTCCATTATTCTCAAAGATAACATAGTCCCTTACCTTTGATCCACATTTGGATTCCAAACAAGATTTAGTTTGTAGAAGAGATGGATACTAATCAAGGACCTTATACCCTCCCCATGATTCATTCCAAAACAAATATTCCCTTCCATCCTAGATATTCCAAGATAGTTTATCCTAAATAATGGTTTTGCATTTTGGAAGGAAGTTCCAAAATCTCAATCCTTTAGGAGGATTAGTCTCTCTAAATAAATTAACTAGATCAAGGGAAGATAGATATTTATGAGTGAGGGTTTTGATACATTTTAGGTTTGGGAATCTAATCATATGCATTATAATCTAGCTCTTAATGCTATGCCTTGAAATTTAATGTTCTTGATGCATGCCCCCCTAGATCTTTTAATCTACACACTTGGTCCCAAGAGAGTAGGGAAACATTTCTCTTTTCTATAGTGCCTATCCAAAAGAAGGACCTAAGATAACCCTTAATTTCATTTATTTTTATACTAGGGAGTTCCATACATGAAATATGATAAATAGGTTGGGCTGACAAGACTGAAGAAACCATGGTCTTCCTTCTTGCTCGGGATGGCCATTTTTCTTTCCAATCGGCCATTTTTAATTTAAATTTTCATATAAGAGGATCTTGAATCTTAGAAATATTTTGACCCAAGTTTGAGAGAAGGCTCAAATATTTATAGGGAAAGGTACCCTTGTTAAAATCTAAAATAGAACAAATTTGTGCCTCCATACAAGAATTAGTATTGAAGAAGATCTTTGATTTATCTTAATTGATTTCCTAACCTAATGCCCTAGTGTATTTATTCATAGTTATTTTCAGGGTTGATTCTTCCCTAATTGAGCTTTCTCGAAATAAAAAAGTATCATCAAAAAAGTGTTGATGTGTAGTGGGATCCTG
The DNA here is from genome assembly GCA_028749045.1 of Cupressus sempervirens. NCBI lineage: Eukaryota > Viridiplantae > Streptophyta > Pinopsida > Cupressales > Cupressaceae > Cupressus > Cupressus sempervirens. Next base: position 470,178,845 of record CM053784.1, on the reverse strand, counting down.
TTCACTAGTTATATGAATGCCTTTGATTTCTTCTTGAGTTCTAACTCACAAGATTGTGTCATGTCCCCTTATTAGAGTAATATAAGTGAATGATTATGAATAAATAAATATATTATTTCTTAATGTTATAATATATTAAAAGAAATATTGATATATTAGTAATGGTATAATATATTATTAAAGAATAAATAATAATATATTATTGATATAATAATAATACCTCACTAAAGTAATAAGGTAATATTAAAGATCAAATCATTATTAATAAATAAAATAATAATAATAATAATAATATAATATTATTATCATACAATATGATATTACATTATAATTATAATGTGATAATAGTATTAAAATGTAATAAATAAAAGATTGATAATATTAATAAGGTAATCAAGATTCATGGATATCAATTGTACACATAATAATAACAATAATTAATAAATTATGTACACTATTATTAAATAAATATTGAATATATAAATATTAATAGTAGTACATCAAGTATTATTATATATAATTATTATACTGAAAAAACCATAAATTAATGAATGACCTAAAGGGGGTCATCACATATGCATAGACAATTTCCAAATGAAATATATATATTTGAAATATAATATAATCTAACCTTTATAGTATTTCATATAAATGAAATATAAACATCACATTTAAAGACTATACATAATGGAATCATAATAAATGTATAATAGCATTATAATAAACAAGTAATTAAATTCCTTCTGTGATAAACAAAGTATTTCAATTGTTAATAGTAAATATTACAAAAGTATATTCTCGATTCCAATCCATAAGCAAAAGGCATGACTGGTCAATCAAAACTGTGATATCAATATATAATATATATCGGACGATCAAATAAAGGGGAGGAGAAGGAGGGGCAGAATGTATTATAGAAGTTCTTACCTAAATGGTAGGGGGTATCAGAAAGAACTCTCATCAAATCTACGACTGGTTTATAAAATTAACAATCATCGAGGAGTATCAGAGTCCATTACTTCTTTTACATGACTTAGCTAAAATGAGCATTATAATGGCTAGAGAAAGAATGGGAATTGGGAACAACGATAGTCAGTGACAAGTTAAGGGATTATACTGCATTGCATCTCTTGTAAACCAATCTTTTGGATATTGACTTTAGGATGTATCATCAGTAGCCTTGGGACCAATAAGCACCAATACAAGGTGGGCAGTGATGGAAGTAATAACATCTAGGTCTGATTGAACATTAGATAGAAGATTATCAAAATCATTAGAGAAAATATGGAAAAGGGAGACAAATAAAAGGAAAGTCATAAATAAAAAATGGAGTACCCCCAAAAAGGGTTCATTACAAATGGTATTAGAGTAGGATTTCCTACCAACTTGTGAGATTAAAAAGGAAGCCTTCAATTATTTGAGCAAATGTAGCAATCAAGATTCAAGCCAGATCATATTGCATTTTCCAGCATTCAAATGACATGTGCCAACTTAGAAGCGCTTGAGTATGGAAAATAGAATCATGCCCAAATAATAAAATCTAGATATTACACTAATAGCTTCTCAGATCAATAATATAGATGAAAATCCATTCATAAGGGTGATAAGAGACAAGTATAAGAACTTTCATGTTGATTGAAGACCACCAAGAAGATCTTGCTTTCTATTTTTCAAAGGTGATTGACAAGGGATATTTAGATTTTCAAAGCCCATAGTAATAATTCACAAGTTATTTCTAGGTTCCAACTGTACCAGATTTTTTATCATAAATGTTCTAGATCACACTCCACGATCCATCATCAAGATATAAGGATGTATATCCTAGCTCTGGAAATACTTCTACAGGTGTGAATTGTCAAAAAAGGGTTGAATTTGAGTCTGGCAGTCTACATGACAACTCTTCAGTTATCAAAATGATATTATGATTTATCTATACAATTATGACCCTAATAACTCAAACGTCAACATTAAAAACTTAGGGAAGGCATTGCATCACAATGATTACACCATTCCTGATTCACTATCTGTTTGAGGATCCTGTGTTTTGGCATCGAATGAACTCCCGCATTTCTTGATGTGACTCTACACAAACAATAAGCTGCCTATGTTTGGGATCATCCCACAACCACCCTCTAACATCTCTTGCATATGCACATGAAAATTCAAATACATCCTGGCCAACATAAAGCTTAAAGTTTAGAATGCATTTAAAACTATAGCTTGAAATGTAGTTATGAAATTAGCTTTATTATCAATTCAGCTTACAACACAATTCTAACATTAATCAATCCAATTAAATGGCATATAAATAAAATACACTGAAAATTATCAATTCGGACTATGAGATAGAAATACATTATAAACCAATGTAATTTAGAGTAACTTTACATGCCCAATCAACATTTTGATGATATTTAGCATCTATCCAATGGTGCAAAGCAAAAAATGTGAAAAAATAAATCACAACTTAAAAAATTTCTTGGCACTAACAATTGTCGATTGCTAGTTTTGCTTAGCACATGAAGGTGTTGAGTGGTAATGTGCTCGGCACGTGAAGGTATCGAGTAATAGTTTGCTTGGCACATGAAGTTGTTGAGTGACAGGTAGTAGGTGTCGAGTTAGCTTGGCACAAGAAGAAGCCAAGTAAGCTTGGCACACGAAGAAGCCAAGTAAGCTTGACACACAAAGGGAAATACTCGACAATAATGGATGCCGAGTGAGCTCAGCTCAAACTAGAAAAAATTATAACTTAGAGAAATTTCAATGTGAATGTTTCCACCATTAAAACTAGAGAACCAAAGCTTGAAGCTTCTAAACAAACTTCTCGAATGCAATGATTAGGAGAAGAACAATGGATTCAAGTATGCCTGCTTGCTTTCTATTTAACTTTGATTAAAAATATTACAAAATCTAAGAGCATTCGGCTTCAACCAAAAAACCCTAAAATAACCCTAAATTGGTAAAACTTCAAACTCCAATGAACTTTAAACTTGCAGCTCTAATGGTTGTATACAATAGTGCCTAGAGCAATCATTGCTTCAATAGGACAAAACCAAAAATAGAAAACTTATAGAGTGAACAAGGGAAACACTTGCCAATTGGATCTGCTAATCTCTTTCCTTTTGCTTTGCTCTGCTTTGCAACTTCTATCTTCTTTGCTCTGCTGAACTAACTCTCTATCTGGTCAAATGAATCTGAGACATTCCTTTTTTAATATATTTCCCCCTCTTTTTAGATTTCAAAATCTCACCCACTGTAGTTATTTTTTCTATCTATTCTAGAGTCTGTCAGGTGGTAGGTGGGTCTTTGGCTCTAGGGGCAAGACAATCATTGCATTAAATTCCAACACTCCCCCTTTTTCCTGAGCCAAACAAAAATAAGGATCACTACTGATCCACATTAACTACACCAAGACACTCTCTTATGTGTACAAAAATTCCAATGCCTAATGGCTTTGTAAATTTGTCTACTAGCTGCTGCTCAAACCTGCAAAATTCCATCTTGATATCCCCATTCTCCACCAACTCTCTAATGAAGTGATATTTGATCTCTATGTGTTTGCTTCTACCATGGAAGACTGGATTCTTAGACAATGTAATTGATGAGATATTGTCACAATAAATTGTGGTTCCATACCCTTGCCTTTCATTCAAATCTGTCAAGATCCTCCTTAATCAAATCGCTTGACATGCTGCTATGTATTCAGCCTCTACTATAGACTAAGCAATGATAGGTTGCTTCTTGGATGCCCATGAAATTGCACCTGATTAGATATGAAACATGTATCTGGAAGTGCTCTTCCTATCATCTATACTTCTAGCCCAATCACTATCAGTGTAACCAACCAACTTAAATTCATTTGATATAGTATACAAAATCCCAAATCCATTGGCACCTTTCACATACCTTAGGATCTTTTTTCTCGATTGCCAATGAGAGTCCTTCAGTGTTTCCATAAATATGGAAATCAAACTTATTGCATGTATTAGGTCTAGCCAAGTTGTAGTCAAATACATTAAACTTCCAACCATACTCTTGTATAGTGTTGGATCCACTCTCTTGCTAAAGTATTCATTGCTCAACTTCAAACCTATTGCTATTGGCATTGGGGCTGCCTTACTATTCTGCATTAAAAAATTTTCCAAGATCTACCTTGCATATTTTCCTTGAGAGATGAAGATGCCATCATGCATTTGTTTTACTTCTATGCCTAGAAATTATTTCAAGAGACCTAGGTCTATCATTTCAAATTCATTTTTCATGGTCTCTTTGAAGTCACCAATTAGAGCCTTGTCATTACCAGTAAAAATCAAATCATCTTCATACAAGACAAAAATCAATACATGTCCATTTTCTTCCTTGATGTAGAGAGTAGGCTCACCATTGCTTTTTCTAAAGCCATTTCTCATCAAATATGAGTCAATCCTACTGTACCATGCCCATGGAGCCTGCTTGAGCCCATAAAGAGCTCTCTTCAATCTATATACTTTGTGTTCTTCACTTGCAACTTCATAACCAGGTGGCTGCTCCACATAGACTTCTTCCTTCAATACACCATTTAGGAAGGTAGACTTCACATCCATTTGATATACCTTCCATTTTTACTAAGCTGAAATTGCTATGATAGGATGCATATGTCTCATCATAATCTCTGTCATACTATTGTTTGTATCCCTTGACTACCAGCCTTGCCTTATGCCTATCAATCTTTCCTTCAACATTGCATTTGGTCTTGTAGACCCATTTCACTCCAATCACTTACTTCTTGGGAGTAAAATCAGTTAGCTCCCATGTCTCATTCCTTTCTATAACATCTATCTCCTCATCCATGGCCTTACACCATAACTTCTTCAAAATATATTGGATCACTATGAGAAAATAATGCAAAATTAACACTCTCATCATAATTTTCATACCTTTCATCTTGGTATATCTCTCTAAGACTCTTGGTCTTTCTTGGTAACAGGGAGGAGAGTGTGGGATCAGAATCTTCACTGTTGTTGCTTTGCTGATCTGCTTAGTCTTCACTATTACTCGACATTGACACTCGATCATGCCTAGAGGAGCTAGGAAATAACTAAGGTTGCTTGCCTTTTCTTCTATCTACTTCTTCTTCTTGTTTTTCATCAGCATCCTCTTCATTCATAATTGGCACTTTACTTGAGGTGTTGGGTGACTCATCAGTTTGTCCATACCAAGACTAATTTTCATGAAATTTCACATCTTTTGAGAGAATCATCTTGTTGTTCAACGGGTCATACAATCTGTATGCCTTTGATTTTGAGTTGTACCCTATGAAGATGCACTTCACACCTTTTTCATCCAATTTCTTCCTTTGCTCTTTAGGCACATGTGCATATGCAACACATCCAAACACCCTTAGGTGTTCAACTATCCATCTTCCTCATGACCATGCTTCCATTGGAATTCTATCATGGACTGCCTTTGTAGGACACCTATTAATTAGGTAAACTATTGTTGCCACAACCTCTCCCCAAAATTTATTTGGTAGACCTTTCTCTTTCATCATGCTCCTTGCTACAACAATGGTCCTGTTCTTTCTTTTAGCGACTCCATTCTGCTGTGGTGTATAGCTGGTTGTGAGCTCTTTCTTTATACCATGTTTCTTGCAAAATTTTACAAAAGAATTTAACTCCCCTCCTCTATCTGATCTTAGGACCTCGATATAGTGTCCACATTCTCTTTCAACCTGGGCTTTAAATTTTACAAATTTATCAAATGCTTCAGATTTATTCTTTAAGAAATACACCCATATCCTATGACTGAAATCATCAATAAATGCTATAAAATAAGTACTCCCCCCAATGGAAGTAAATTGCATAGGACCAACAAAGTTAGTATGCACTAACTCTAATGGATATCTAGCCCTCCTAGAATTTCTAGAATTAAAGAGAAGCCTATGTTGCTTACCCAAAATACAAGCCTCATACTTGTCACATGAATTTCCTATATGTGGCAAACCTTCTACCATTCTTTTATTTGACAACAAATTTAAACCGACATAGCCTAGATGACCATACCTGAGGTGCCATAGTCATTAGGGGTCTTCAATCACACTCCTTAGAGCTGATTGTGTGGGAGCTGCAACACCAATTTGAGATGAGAAACATCTCTCTATCCTCAACAAAAATATTTTGTTCTTTGTCATTTGAACTGTTGCAAGTAAGTTCTTGCTCCCATCCTTTTCATGAATGACACATGTGTCATTATCCATCAACACTTTGTATCTAATTTGAATGAGCTGACCAATGCTCATCAAATTGTGCTTCATAATAGGGGAAAAATACACATTTTTTATTTCCTTCTTCTCACCTTGCTTGGTGCAAACCATAACATATCCTTTGCCTACTACTAGTAGGGTTCCATTGTTACCCATTTTAATCTCAGATTTGAAACTCTTGTCAATGAATGAAAACAAGGTTTCATTACCACTCATGTGGTTGCTACATCCACTGTTGAGGTACCAAACCTCAAGGATTCCTTCTTCACCAACATTACACATGATGAAGGCAATGACATTGTTTCCACTTCCCATGTTCACATCAGCCACATTTGCTTGTCCTAACTGATCATTTTGCTTCTTCCAGCATTCACTTGCATAATGCCCATATTTATGATAGTAGTAGCATTCTAAATTACTCCCATTTGAGTTGTATTTTTTCTTACCTCCTCTTGAAGTATTTTTGAGCTACTTGCTCCATCTGCTCTTCTTGAGCTTTCTATTGCAGCATTTCTTTGTCCTCTATTTCCTCAACCTCTGCATCTGGAGTTTCTACCTAATCCATTTCTTCCTCTGCCCCTTCCTCTTGGATTTGATTGAGCTTTGAATGCTTGCTCTTGGGAAGAGGAAGATGTAGATCTGTTGATCCTATGCTCATGGGTTTGAAGATTACCCATCAACTCATCCATTGTCAAAGCAGTGAGTTCTTTTGCCTCTTCTATGGTCATGACCAAGTTGTCATATTTATGAGGTAAACTCTTCAATATCTTTTCCACTATCCTCTACTCTTGATAGTCTTCTCCATTTGACTTCAGTTGGTTAATCACATTGGAGGTCCTTGAACTAAAGTCTGCAACTGATTCATTTTCCTTCATCTGAAGGTTCTCAAACTCCCTCCTTATATTCTGTAGCTTTACTGTACGGACTTTATTAGTCCCCTTGAAGTTTTTCTCAAGGATATCCCATGCTTCCTTTGCATAATTTTCTATTGCAATCTCGGGGAAAATTGTCTCTGTCATTGCTACCTCAATCAAACTTAATGCCTTAGCATCCTTTCTCCTTGACTCTTTTAGCTGAGTCTTTTGATTATTGGTAAGAGTAGCATAATGAGCTAGGTCTATCACATCATTAAACCCATTAACTACAAACTCCCATAAATCATTTGCAACCATTATTATTTTCATCTTCTTTGCCCATGTATCATAGTTTTGCCCATTAAAGGATGGTGGCTACTACCATATATTTTTTGTATCTACTGCCATGTCAAATATCCCAAGAAAATAAATGCCCTAACTCACTATGGATGTGGGGTTTGAAAGCTTTGATACCATGTGAAAATATAAATCACAACTTTAAGAATTTTCTCGGCACTAACAATTGCCGAGTGCTAGTTTTTCTCGGCACATGAAGGTGCCAAGTGGCAATGTGCTCGGCACGTGAAGGTACTGAGTGACAATTTTCTCAGCACGTGAAGGTGTTGAGTAATAGGTAGTAGGTGCCAAATTAGCTCAATACAAGAAGAAGTCAAGTAAGTTTGGCATATGAAGAATCTGAGTAAGCTCGACACATAAAGGACAATGCTTGACAACAATGGATGCAAACTGAGCTTGGCTAAAACTAGAAAAAATTATAACTTAGAGAAATTTCAACGTGAATGTTTTCACCATTAAAACCAGAGAGCCAAAGCTTGAAGCTTCTAAAAAAAATTATCAAATGCAATTAATAGGAGAAGAACAATGGATTCAAGTATGCCTGCTTGCTTTCTATTCAACTTTGATAAAAAATATTACAAAATTTGGGAGCATTCAACTTCAACCAGAAAATCCTAAAATAACCCTAAATTGGTAAAATCTCAAACTTCAATGAAATTTAAACTTGCAACTCTAATGGCTACATACAATGGTGCCTAGAGAAATCACTACTTCAACAGGACAAAACCAACAATAGAAAACTTATAGAGTGAACAAGGGAAACACTTGCCAACTAGATATGTTGATCTCTTTCCTTTTGCTTTGCTCTGCTCTGCAACTTCTATCTTCTCTGGTCTGCTGAACTGACTCTCTGCCTGGTCAAATGAATCTAAGATATTCCTTTTGTCATATATTTCCCCCTCTCTTTAGATTTCAAAATCTCACCCACCGTAGTTATTATTTCTATCTATTATGGAGTCTGTCAGGTGGTAGGTGGGCGTTTGGCTCTAGGGGAAAGAGAATCACCACATTAAATTCCAACAAAAAAATGAAACTATCTCACATACTTTTAAATCTATGAGCCACATGATCCACCATATAGGAATTTGCACCTAACCTCTAAAGGGAAATCATCATACATATATGAAGAAGTTAACTGAATTGTATTTCGATCACTCTCCCACAATCGAATCTACCGTGAAGAGCAATGGAATAATATAGAATATAAATACTCATCAAAATCAGAACCACAATGCATACAAAATACAAAAAGGAATTCATAAAAATGTAAGCTATGCCAAAGAATGACATACCTAATCTGTTACATTCTTAGGCATGGAAGTTATTCTCTGAGCAACACGAGGATATGCATGTTGCTAGAGAAAAGACATTATCTACAATGAAATGAAAAACTTAGGTTCCCACATCTACTATCACTAAATATGAAAAGATGAGCTAGATCTTCAAAAAAATAGAAATCAAATGCATTATCATTTAAGATGACCTCAAGTTTAAGTGATCTGAAAATGGATATGGTTTTCACACTTTTCACATCTTTTGGGATAGAGAACTAGTTGTAGGCTGGAAAATGCTCAAGGTGATATGAGCACTCATGTATAGGTTATGGTGTAGGAAGATTGTCTGGAGTATTTTTGCTAATTTTAGTGAATGATGGTTTGCATAGGCAATGAAAATGCAAATACCACAACAAGTTTTTCACATACCACAATAAATGTTATATGACTGGAAAATGAGTAGTTGCCACCTAGTGAAATAGATAATTGATACATGTAATCACAACAATACTAGTTGTGACTTTGAATAAGGTAGAGGATGAAATGAAAAGGGAATCAAAGGATAATACATAGGAATAAAGGTGCAGCCATGGTAGCTTTGAATCAATTTCCCTTCGAACACAGTCCACTCATGTCCACAATTCTCGCATAGCAAAAGGAAGGAAAAGCTTTAAGTGAAACCCTAAAATTGTAATTGATATGACCAAAGGTTGAATAATTAGAAATTAATGATTTTGAATTTACCATAAGATTCTCGTGGTAATCTAACCTAAGGAGGTGAGACAAATTATATGGAAAGATGAAAGAGGTAAGTACATTTCCATTTTAAGATTGTTTTATTTATATGGAAATGATGAAATACAAAAAATATATTTTATTTTCATAATGCAATAAGAACTATTAGGTAAAGTTTATTTTTCAAAATAATTGTACCAAAGGAGAACCCCTTTGAGAAATTTACATCCTCATCTTCTGATGGTTTCATGGTCATCATTTCATCAATTGATAATCCAAAGTCTTTCATGTCCCCTTTTCAAATAATTAAAAATAATAATCTTTGCTAAGGCAGGCAGGCCCAAAAAGGTGAAGTTTTGGAAAAAAATGGGATAATCTCTGGAAGCTAATGGACTAATAAATGAATATTATTATTAAAATATTTTTTATTAACCCCTCTTGGATGTGAGTTAGGGTTATGCCCTCTTTTAAGGGGTTTGGAGGCATTTTGGGCTGATTCCAGAACTTGATTTTTGCTCATTTCTTTGTTATTCTTCAGAGGCTGCCAAATCTATGGAGAAGGAGACCCAAGAACAGGAGTTTGCGAGTTTCTATGAAGGCTAAGGATGGGATTTTGAAGCCATTCCATGTGCATGCTCATGCAGAGTTTGCCTTTGTACTGAACAGTGCAGATTTGTGGTTTTTCGGGTGTGTTTTTTGTAAGAGTTTGGTGTTTCCGGTTGAGTATTTCATATCAGTTTGGGTTTCTGCTGTATTTAAGACTTTTATATGTTAAAATAGAGATAAATATATGTATTTGATCATGATTATAATTCTATGATAGATTATTAGTGTTTTTGTGGTGTTTTTGGGCTATTCTATGTTGTTTTTGGGAGCCCGATGAGCATTGTTTTTATCCTCCGTTTGGGAGCTGTTGTGTAAATGTTATACAGATCTGAAAATGTAATTTTATAGGCTATTATTCTGCTAAAATTTATATAAAAATTTCCACTTTCAGATTTACTAATAATATGTGAAGCTGTGAAGTTTTTGGCACTATTTCCGGCATACCCGATTTGGGGTTTATTGAGAAATTGGTAGATCTTTGAAAGATTAGTTGTTTGATATTAAAGATATGATTAGAGGCTTGAAATATCATATAAAATCAGAAAAGGGACATTTTAGTGGTATCAGAGCTATGATCTTGCCATCCTAAGGGTTTGTAGAAGTTTACATGTCAATTTTGACAACTACCCAAATCTTGCATGTCAAAATTTATGGTTGCATGCTACTTCTAATCATTTGCATGTTAGTTCTTGGTGAATTTGGTAGTTGCATGTTGCTTCTAATCAGATGCATGTCAAAATCTATGGTTGCATGCTACTTCTAATCATTTGCATGTTAGTTCTTGGTGAATCTAGTGGTTGCATGTTGCTTCTAATCAGCTGCATGTCAAAATCTATGGTTGCATGCTACTTTTAATCATTTGCATGTTAGTTCTTGGTGTTTGAAGAAGTTATAACCTATTAGGGTTACACTCTACTTTATCCAGAATGGACAGGTAGAGTACAGAGTCTCAGAGGACATGATCTTGGACAATTGATATCCAGAGTTAGAATAGTAGAAAGGATGGTTATTTAGACATTCGAGATAAACTTAGGAAAATAAGCCATGACATGCCTAAATGGTTGGTTGAGCACCACCGTATGATGAATGACATGTTTTCTGACCCAACTAAGGTGGATAAGTTGACCAAATTTCTATTTGGCAAATTTTCTCATAGGGCAAGTGACACAATTACCAAGAACTTGCATGAGGAGTTTGAGAAACTAGCTTATAGCCAGGCAGAGGTCTCAGATTCTACTTCGCCACAGGAGGTAGTGAGAAAGGATATTACGTAGATTGATAGTAATGGTCAACTTGATACTCAAATTGAGATAATTGTATATAAGTCGTTAAAGGGTGATATCATAGGTATTTAGGATGGTATAGTTACAACAGGTAGTGACTATAGCGTAGTGGGTTCAGATGATGATTATGAGGATGTTGTTGTGCATGATGGTGAGATACTTGGTAGAGATGAGCATAAATTGAGCATTCATGACTTTGCTAAGAAAGAGTTCCAAGCATAGTTAGATGCTTCGTCACATGAGGTTGAGGTTGGTAGTTCTTCACACGATTTATCCAGCCAACTAAAAGTGAACAAAGATAGTATTGTGACTTCATTATCTCATCATGATAGGTATGTGGAGTTAGTTGGTATTGGTCATATTACTCAAGTGAGGATTTTTCTTGAGTTACCAACTAATTCTAGTTTATAGATATGGACTCGAGATTCTTATATTGGCATTTGGGATTCAGTTGACTGGAGATCTTTAACACTTTTTGGTAGTAGTGTTTGTTTGGGTGCTATCATGGATTTGATTAGCAAATTGCATGGTGTTGTCTTTTCTTGTGCTAGCAGCTTGTTCGATGTTGGTATTAGTTTTTATACACCAGTGTTGGGATTTGTTCATATATCCAGTCGACCATACTTTTTGGAATGTGTTGATGATCTTTCATATTTGGTAGTGTGTACAGATGAGTCCTAGGATCATATTGGCATTGATGACATCTAGGAGGATGCAGTGGGCAGTTTTGAAGACTTAGTTTCCTTGGGTACAAAAGAGCTTGATAGTAGTGCTATAGTTTTTGATACTCTGTATGTTGATATGAGCTTTAGAGTTGATTCATAGGATATGGATGGTAATACTCTAGAGACTAGTAACTTTGAGGATACTCCTTTAGACAGTGCATTAGAGGAGGTTTGTAGGAGACAGTCAAGCCAGTGTCATCATGTGTCTAATCAGTTGAGAGTTAGTGAGCGAGACATTGCTATCGCTTGCCAACATTTTGATGATGCTCGTCAATTGTTAGCAGTTTATGGATGGGGTTCTCCTACTAGTGATGAGTAGGGAGGTAGTTATCTTTCCTTGAAAAAGTTCCACTCTTTATGGGAGGCTATCCAGATTCTGAGATAGGATTATATGCAGTTGGTAGCTGACAGAGATTATCTTATGGAGTGGGGTAGTATAGCATATGATGCATTGTTGGCCAAGGAAGATGAGGTGAGTGAGCTTATTGAGCAGCTTGAGGTGACTTATGTGATTCTTGAGAGTACACAGTTGGCTTTCAAGGAGTCATAATTTCATTTGGCTAAGGTGACCATGGAGTCAGAGCAACTACAGTCTTTACTAGATTCTATACAGTCACAAGCTGTGGTGTCTGATGATTCGAGGATGTCCATGGTCGAGATTGTCAAAGATAGTGGAGATGGGGATGCATCCATCCTTGATACTAACATTGGCATATCGGGTTCATCCCCACTAGAGTCAAGTTCAGTTGAGTTGGGTGCTGCAGCAAATTATTGTGGTATGTCTGACATGGTGGTGACCTCTAGCACTAATGGCATGAAGACTAGAGATGTTGTATCAAAGACCATGTGTGATGTTGGTGAGCCAATAGTTAGCATGGTTCCTACTAGTAATACTACTCCCTTGGCGATGTCTTTAGAGGTAGTAGTCAATTCCAACTTGGTTAGTGATTGATTGTAGTTAGTTACATCTGGATTGAAGTCTGAGCCACTGACTGAGATTGGCACATTCTATCAGCATTACAGTGTCAGGTATGCTCATCAATTTACCTTTGATGACCATGTTGATGAGATGATGATACAGAGATGTACTTTGGTTCCTAGTGCTTATCATCAGTTATGGGATAGTTTGATACCTCAGGATGAGAGTTGTGATGGGCACGACATCGTGATAGGTTCTGCACTTGACAGCTTGATAATACGTGACTTAGAGCAGGAGTTTCAAAGTGATGCTTCAGCGGGTGTTGTTATTGATTCTATTCCTTTAGCTATAACATCTCCGGACTTAGCTGGTGATCAGTCACAGTGGGTTGTATCACTTGTTCATGGTGAGCTTTTGATTGAGGTTGGTTTTTTTAATCAACATTATATTGCAAGGTATGTACATCAGTTAGCATTTGATCCTTGTGTTGAGGAGTTGATGGCAGGAAAATTTGGTTTGGGTTCCAATTCTTACTGTTTATCTTGTGATGGCTTTTCACCATCAGGGGTGCATTGGAGTTATGGTTATGAGACAGTGGTCAGTGATCTACAGAGTTGTGTTGACTCTAGGAGATGTATAGTGTGTGGTTTCTCCATACTTGGTATAGTTTCATTCGGGAGCATTCACCATTGTTGTAGAGTTGGATTGTACATTCCGTATGGGCCAGTGGAATGCATTGATGGTATTTACTGTGTTGGTAGTTTGATTTGTCCACTTTACTTGGGTTTTGATGTTCTAAGAGTTTGTTTCTCATGGGTTTCTGACTGTGGAAGTTGTGACTTTGGAGTTTGGTTGAGCAGTAATTGTTAGTTTGATTATGGATTCCTCTTGGTTATATTGCAGAGGATATTGCAGGAGCCTATGTTAATTGACAATAGTATAGTTCATGACTACATTTGGGATCTAGGTGGATTGATTGGTTTATTTTTTAGCTATTGCTTGAGGAAAAGCAATATTTGGAAGGGGAGGACTTTTCATGTCCCCTTTTCAAATAATTAAAAACAATAATCTTTGCTAAGGCAGGCAGGCCCAAAAAGGCAAAGTTTTGGAAAAAAAGGGGATAATCTTTGGAAGCTAATGGAATAATAAATGAATATTATTATTAAAATATGTTTTATTAACCCCTCTTGTACATGAGTTAGGGTTATTCCCTCTTTTAAGGGGTTTGAAGGCATTTTGGGCTGATTCCAGAACTTGATTTTTGCTCATTTCTTTGTTATTCTTCAGAGGTTGCCAAATCTATGGAGAAGGAGACTCAAGAATGGGAATTTGAAAGTTTCTAGGAAGGATAAGGATGGGATTTTGAAGCCATTCCATGTGCATTCTCATGCAGAGTTTTCCTTTGTGCTGAACAGTGCAGATTTGTGATTTTTCGGGTGTGTGTTTTGTAAGAGTTTGGTGTTTCCGGTTGAGTATTTCATATCAGTTTGGGTTGATGCTGTATTTCAGACTTTTAGATGTTAAAATAGAGCTGAATATATTTATTTGGTCATGATTATAATTCTATGATAGATTATTAGTGTTTTTGTGGTGTTTTCAGGCTATTCTATGTTATTTTTAGGAGCCCGATGAGCATTGTTTTTATCCTCCGTTTGGGAGCTGTTGTGTAAATGTTATATAGATCTGAAAATTTCATTTTGTAGGCTTTTATGCTGCTGAAATTTCTATAAAAATTTCCACTTTCATATTTACTAATAATATGTGAAGCTATGAAGTTTTTGGCACTATTTCTGACATACCCGATTTGGGGTTTATTGAGAAATTGTTGGATCTTTGAAAGATTGGTTGTTTGATCTTAAAGATCTAATTAGAGGCTTGAAATATCATATAAAATAATAAAATTGAAATTTCAAAGTCTTTGATCATTAAATATATTTTAATATGAATGTAACTTATCTAATTAGACAATTTATTTCTTAGTAAGAACCAAGGAAACATTGCAATAAGCTACACAAATTCTGTGATGCATCATAAATATGGGATCATGTATGACAAAATCTTAGTGAGTACCAAGTGAATTATTAAACACCATGGAAATATATGAAATGAGGTGTAGTGACCTATCATAGTTTAGTGACTATTGGTTTTACACCTGACATTACAAAAGAGTAAATACATGTCCATATAGCAGTGTATATTCCAAAAAGGGAAGAATTTAACCAATTATGATAGAAGGGAAAGCCATGTGATTAGATAGTACATAGGGGTCTATTTCTCATTGAAATTATGATCTCTTAAGATAGGGAGTTGGTGGAGGGAGAGGTAGAGCAATTTCAGGCACATGACAAATATCCTCCAGGGAATCGCTTGTACCCTATTTCACGCAACCTTTGCATCATAAATCTACCATCTCAAGATGATTAGGAGAGAGAAAGATTCCTGTGCCAAATAATTAACACTCATTTTCTCATCCACATTATGATATCTTAAGATAGGGAGTTGGTGGAGGGAGAGGCAAAGTAATTTTGAGCACATGACATATATCCTCCAGTGAACTTCTTGTAGCCTATTTCATGCGCCCTTCGCATTGTAAATCTACCATCTCAAGATGACTAGGAGAGAGAAATATTCCTATGAAAAATAATTAACACTCATTTTCCCATCCACAATATGATCTCTTAAGATAGGGAGTTGGTGGAGGGAGAGGCAGAGTAATTTTAGGCACATGACAGATATCCTCTAGGAAACCGCTTGTAGCCTGTTTCACACACCCTTTGCACCATAAATCTACCATCTCAAGATGATCGTAATAAGGAGAGAGAAATTTTTTTGTGTACTATATAAAGAAATCTTCCAAATAATTGCATTCATTGGATCAATCTTCTCATCCACATTATGATATCCTAAGGTAGGGAGTTGGTGGAGGGAGAGGCAAAGTAATTTTGGGCACATGATAGGATATCCTTTAGGGAACTGCTTGTAGCCTATTTCATGTGCCCTCTGCATCATAAATCTACCATCTTATGATGGTCCTAATAAGGAGAGAGAAATATTCCTTCCAAATAATTATGTAAATGAGAAAAGAGATCATCACAAGACTAATCTTTCTTTGGAGCTATTATATGCTAATAATTATTTGTGTTGCAGGTCCATGATCAAAAGGTATATTAGGGAAGTATATTTTATAATTCATTTCCTTTACTCTACTTCATTTTGAAAATCAACAAAGAATGTATGATGTGTCTGCATCGAGTATGCTTTGTGCCTTCATGCATCATGTGTCTACATTGTGTATACTTCGCATCTTCATGCATTAATGTGTCTTCTTCATGTATGCTTCGTGTCTGCAAGTACTTAGATATTTACTTCATGCATTATGACTTTAACTACATGCATACCTTATGTATTCTTTCATTCCAGTGTATAACTTGTTTATTGAATTCACAATAAAGGTTTAGTGTAAACAATCATTGCTTGAGGACAAGCAATTTGAGGAAGGGGGGATTGTCATGTCCCCTAATTAGAGTAATATAAGTGAATGATTATGAATAAATAAATATATTATTTCTTAATGTTATAATATATTAAAAAAAATATTGATATATTATTAATGGTATAATAAATTATTAAAGAATAAATAATAATATATTATTGATATAATAATAATACCTTACTAAGGTAATAAGGTAATATTAAAGGTCAAATCATTATTAATAAATAAAATAATAATAATAATAATATAATGTTATTATCATACAATATGATATTACATTATAATTATAATGTGATAATAGTATTAAAATATAATAAATAAAAGATTGATAATATTAATAAAGTAATCAAGATTCATGGATATCAATTGTACACATAATAATAACAATAATTAATAAATTATGTACAGTATTATTAAATAAATATTGAATATATAAATATTAATAGTAGTACATCAAGCATTATTATATATAATTATTATATTGCAAAAACCATAAATAAATGAATGACCTAAAGAGGGTCATCACATATGCATAGACAATTTCCAAATGAAATATAATATAATCTAACCTTTATAGTATTTCATATAAATGAAATATAAACATCACATTTAAAGATTATACATAATGGAATCATAATAAATGTATAATAGCATTATAATAAACAAGTAATTAAATTTCTTTTGTGATAAAAAATGTATTTCAATTGTCAAAAGTAAATATTACAAAAGTATATTCCCGATTCCAATCCATAAGCAAAAGGCACGACTGGTCAATCAAAGTTGTGATATCAATATATAATATATATCGAATGATCAAATAAAGGGGAGGAGAAGGAGGGGCAAAATGTATTATAGAAGTTCTTACCTAAATGGCAAAGGGTATCAAAAAGAACTCTCATCAAATCTATGACTGGTTTATAAAATTAACAATCATTGAGGAGTATCAAAGTCCATTAGTTCTTTTACTAGACTTAGCTAAAGTGAACGTTATAATGGCTAGAGAAAGAATGGGAATTGGGAACAATGATAGTCAGCGACAAGTTAAGGGATTGTACTACATTGCATCTCTCATAAGCCAATCTTATGGATATTGACTTCAAGATGTATCATCGGCAACCTTGGGACCAATAAGCACCAATACAAGGTGGGTAGTGATGGAAGTAATAATATCCAGGTTTGATCAAACATCAGATAGAAGATTATCAAAATCATAGAAGAAAATATGGAAAAGGGAGACAAATAAAAGGAAAGTCGTAAATAAACAATGGACCCCCAAAAAGGGTTCATTATAGATTGATCTTCCTAACACATCTATCATTAGAATAAAGAGGGAGGGGAATATGAGTTCCTCATATCTTAGTCCTTGAGAGATACTAAGAAAACATATCAGGGTGCTATTCATTAGAATAGACATCTTTGGAGTTGAGATACATTTAAAGATTAATTTTATCCATTATTTGGAAAAGCCATATGCTTTGAGACATTTTCACAAAAAGTGTCAATCTACCTGATCTATTACTTTTTAATATCCAACTTGATGAGCATACTAGGGGATCTATTGTTCTAAATTGAATCAATAGCTTCCTAGGCTATGATAATGGCATCATATATAGATCTACCCTAGACAAACCTAGTTTGTTCCTCACTAATGAGACTAGATAAAATTGTCTGAGTCGAGAAGCCATAATCTTATTAAAATTCTTATAAAGAGTGTTGCAGAGATAAATAGGCCTAAATTTATTAAAAGTATCCACAATTTCCTTTTTGGGGATTACTTCAATAAAGGTATTATTAACTTGATGCAACCGTTTTCCTAAATTACTAACTCCTTCCAAATCCTTTGTAATGTCATCTCTAATGAAACCCAACATTTTTAAAGAAAAAGGCTGGGAAACCATTTGGTCCCATTGACTTGTCTAGATGCATTTTTTAAAGAGTCAATTCAACCTCTACTTTGGATATTTTATGCACTGGAAGCCTATTTTGATCACTAGAGACTAGTTTAGGAATTTTTGAAAGAACACTTTTTTGGGCATGCTACTATTATAAATGCTTTCAAAAAAAGAGATTGCTTTGAGTTTTATATCCTTAGGGGATTTATTTATACTTTAGTCCATCCCTTTGATGGAAGTGATGTGGTTAATTTTTCTTCTCTATTTATAACTATTATGAGAAAACTTTGTGTTGTTCTCCCCTACCTCCAACAAAGATTCCCTCAATGTTTGCCTCAAAAAAAGATATTCTTTAGCAAGAGCTTCTTCATAGTGTTGGATAAGATTTTTTCTACTAGGAACTATGTTTCTCCCATTCCATTCTCTAGAACTTCCTTTGATGGGGACACAACCCAAGCACAAAATGGACACAACAAGAAAGAGAAAATTTTATTAACTTAGTAAATAAGCTAATACATTCAGTATAGAGAAAATAGACTTCAAAACATGCCCTATGGGCTTACAATAGTATAAATTTGGAGATAATTTCTCCTTTTAGTACCTCCTCTCAAACTCCACTTCGAACTACCTTTTACAATGCCAAAAATGTTCTTAGATAGACCCTGGAGGGTTAAGGATTAGGAGTACATTCTAGAGAGTGCTAGTTGGCATCCACCGACCAAATAGAAGGCTCCAGAAGCTGCGTTAGAAGTTGATGCAAATCTAGAAGAATCTAGAAATGGTAATCAAACTTTTGGGAGGCATAACTTTTGAACCGTAGCTCTGATTGACAAACTATTTACATTTTCAAAAAGCTCTCGAAGTGCTCTACAGCCCTATGGACTAGCTTCACTCATCCCCCATTTTTGACCCTTTTTTAGGTCATTTAAGGACCCTAACCTGACTTCAAAGCACTCTTAGGAGATCTCCAAAAACTAAAAAACTCTAATAACTTTCAAACTGTGGGTCCTTTTGATCTGATTCTTTTTCTGGAATGCTCTAAATTAAAATTACATTAATATGGCCAATTTACACCTTCTAGTTCACCAAAATGATGGCTCAATTACATACTCCTATTTTTTTGGCATTTACACATATCCCAAGGTGTTCAAATACTCTATCCTAGAACACTAATAGTGGAACTGTGAGAGTTGGAACCTTTATTTGACCCAAATGTGTATCCATAAATGAAAACACATGAAACAAAAACTAAGTCTAAGTACATTTTTTTTGGTTGACACAGGATTTCCCTTATACCTCTGGATGCTCCTACATCAAACACCTAGGGTAAATTGAAAAGTGACCCTGTCACTTTATGAATGGTAGAGGAAATCCCAAATGGAAAACCTCTGCTGCTGAAATCCAAGTTGAATCCTCTATCGACCGTCCTTTCCACTTGACCAAATACTCTTCATACTACCTATTTCTGGTACTCTTGCCCACACGATGATCTAGAATGTCTTCTATCTCCTCCTTCTTAGAAGAAAGAATTGGACATGGCTCTAACATTAGCTCCTCATCTACACCATCATCATGATACTCTATTAAGTCTGCAATGTTGAAAATAAGAGAAATGTGAATACCATCTGGCAACTCCACCTCATATGCATTTTCTGAGTAGAATTTTGCAAAGACCAAATTTCTTCATTTTCAGCTTGTTGTAAGTACCAGCTGGAAATCTTTCTTTTTGTAAGTGTACCATGACTAGATCCCCTACTTGGAATTCTTTATGTCTTCTCCTTTGATCAGCCCTAGCTTTATACTCTTGATTCATCTTGGTAATGTGTGTCTGAACCTCCCCATGTAGATGCTTGATATGTTCAGCAAATTCTTCAGCTTTAGCACTTGTCCTCTCCCCTTGCTTTATCTTCCTCAATTCTGGTGCAGTCCTTGGGCTACTTCAATATACAATTTGGAATGGTGATTTTCTAGTACTCCTATTTATAGAGTTATTTATAGCAAACTTTTCTTGTGGTAGAATCAAATCCCATCCCTTGGGTTTATCCCCAACTAAACATCTCAACAAATTGCCCAGACTTCTGTTTAGCCATCTGTCTGTAGGTGATGTGTGGAACTGAATTTCAAGTCTGTTCTCAACTTCTTCCACAATGTTCTCTAGAAATACCCTACAAATTTAGTATCTCTATCAGAAACTATACTCCTTAGAAGAACATGTAGTCTTACCACCTCTTTGAAAAACAAGTTTGTAATATGGACAGCATCATGATTTTTGTGGCATGGAATGAAATGTGCCATTTTGGAGAACCTATCAACCACCACAAATACTAATTCATTACCCCTTTGTGTCCTCAGCAATCCAAGAACAAAATCCATACTTATGTCCTCCCATGGCTTTAATGGAACAGGCAATGGCTGATATAGTCTAGTAGAGTGACTAAATCCCTTGGCAACTTGACAAATCTAACAACTCTGTACAAACTTCTTCACATCTTATGACATTTGAGGCCAAAAATAATGTTCTTTGAGAATGGAAATGGTCTTATCTTGACCAAAATGTCTTGCCATCCCTCCACTGTGTTTCTCCTTAATCAAATTTTCCCTCATGGAACTCCTTGGAATGCGTAATTGACTACCCTTGAATAACATACCATCTTGAATCAGATAGTCTAACCATTTAGTTTTGTCTATAGCAACAGGCTCTTTACAAGCTTTCCATGCTTCAAAAAAATTAGGATCCTCAAGGTACAGATTCTTGAGTTTATCAAACCCAACTACTTCAACCTACATTACTGTAAGCAACAACTGTCTCCTACTTAGTGCATCTGCAACCCTGTTTGATTTTCCACTTCTATACTTCAACACAAATGTATAGCTTTGCAAGAACTCTACCCACTTCATATGCCTTTGATTCAATTTACCTTGGCTATTTAGGTACTGTAATGCCTGATGATCAGTATACAAAACAAATTTTTTTGGCAATAAATAATGCCTCCATTTCTTTAAGGCTTGAACTATTGCATAGAACTCTTGATCATAAACATAATACTTCTTTTTCACATCATTCAATTTTTCACTAAAATATGCAATAGGCTTACCTTCTTGGCTTAATACAACCCCAATAGCACTGCCACTATCATCACAAGCCACCTAGAACACCTTTCTAAAATCTGGAAGTGCCAACACAGATTTTTCTATCACCTTCTTCATCAGTAATTCAAAGCTTCTCGTAGCTACCATAGTCCATTTGAACTCTTTTCTATCCCCTCTTATTGTGTCAGTCAGGGGTGCACATATGCCACTGAAATTCTTAATGAACTTTTTGTAAAAACTAACTAGACCATGAAATGATCTTACCTCAATAGTAGACCTTGGAGTAGGCCACTCCAAGATGGCTTTTACCTTCTCTGGATCCATTTTAAGACCTTCAGGTGATATAACAAACCCCAAGTAGAGTAACTCCCTTTTTGCAAAGATACACTTCTTCAGATTAATTAAGAGTTTCTCTTCCCTTAACCTTTCAAGGAAACTACAAATATGCAATAAATGTTCTTCCAAAGTCTTGCTGAAAATTAAAATATCATCCAAATAGACAATAACAAATTTTCCCAAGAACTTCTTAAGTACCTCATTCATAAGCTGCATGAAGGTGCTTGGGGCATTCATCAATCCAAAGGGCATGACTAACCACTCATAAAGACCCTCTTTGGTCTTGAAGGCTATTTTCCACTCATCTCCTTCTTGTATCTTTATCTAACAATAGCCACTCTTGAGGTCTATCTTTGTGAAGTACTAAGCTCCACTCAAGCAATCCATAAGATCATCCATTCTTGGCAAAGGAAACTGATACTTGATGGTTATCCTATTTATAGCTCGAGAGTCTATACACATCCTCCACTCTCCATCCTTCTTTGATGCTAGTACTACAGGTACTACACATGGGCTCAAGCTCTTCCGAATCAAGCCCTTTCTCAATAGCTCCTGAACCTGTCTATTTAGCTCCTCAGTTTTAGTAGGATTCATCCTATGAGCAGCCTTGTTAGGCAAACTAGCTCCTAGAATTAAATCTATCTGATGATTGATTTGCCTTAACAGTGGCAATCCTTCTAGAACATTATCAAAGATGATATCTCCAAACTCACCTAGTAAATCTGAAACTTCAAGTGGTATTTCACTACTACCTTCTTTATCTTTCCTAGGGATCAAAGCATAGCACATACGCTGATGTTTCATGCCATCTGAAAACTTCCTTCCATTAACAAGACAAATCCTAGCACTGCTACATACCTTTTCACCTTCCTTTTTCATGGGCTTCAGTTTGTGGTGAACTCCATCCTCTGTTAGAGAGTATGTGTTTGCATGACCATCATGTACTACATGCCTATCAAACTACCATGGTCTACCCAACAATAGATGGAAAACATCCATTGGAATAACATCATAGAGAACTTCATCATGGTAACTCCCAATTTTGAATTTCACTAAACATTGTTCACTTACCAGGACCTTATGATCATCTTTCACCCAAGCAATCCAATAGCGTTGGGGTTGTTTCTCCCTCTTGAGCTTTAGCTTAGAGACCATCTCCTCTGATACCAAGTTATCAGTGCTACCACCATCAATGATCACATCACAACATTTATCCTCACACTTGCACCTGGTATGAAATAAACTCCTCCTTTGTCCTAGTTCAATGTCACCACTTAGTAGGACTCTTTCATTCACTAAAGTCTCTTCTCTTTTTGCATCCTTTGAATGTGATGATTGTCCATCCTCATCCACATGAGCAACCCTAGCTTGACCCTCAGCTCTCCTATCTGTCCTTCCTTGTCATTGAGGGCATTCAAAGGAACAATGACCTTCTTCATTGCAATGGAAATAGGTACCACAAAAGCCTCCTCTTCCTTGTCCACATCCTCTACCTCTTCCTCTCTGATTTCCAAAGTCTTGATCTCGGGAGCAGTTGAAACCCTCGTTCCTCTGGTTCCTACTAGTACCCACATCTTCATTCTTCTTTTGGGTTTCATTTTGGCCTCCAGATGACCTTCCACTACCTCGTCCTCCTTGACCATGACCTCTATGTCTCCCTTCAAACTTCTTATTTAGCTTCTCTTTAACTCCTAGGGCAAGCTGGTATGCCTCTTCAACACTGGTCATTCTTACCAGACTTAATTCCTCCTGGATGCTAGGTCGCAACCAACTGATATAAGGAGCAACCTTCTCCTTATTTTCTTATGCATGCCCTGCTCTAATCAGAAGTCAATAAAACTCCTCTATATATCCTTGGACTAATTTTCTTGTTTGCTTTAACCCATGCATCTTCTTAAACAAATCAAGCTCATAGTCAACAGGAATGAATTGCTTCTTTAATTTTTCCACCATACGATCCCACCTTGTGATCTTCTCCTTTCCTCTTCTATTTCTTTCCAATTGAACCTCTTGCCACTAGATTTTGGCATGGCCTTTTAGTTTGGCCTTTGCAAACTTAACCCTATCTGGATCTCTCATATCCTCATACTCAAAGTACTCTTCCAGTTCATTGATCCAGTCGATCAACTCATCTGGTTTCAAGTTTCCTGAAATACACCCACATCAATTGTGGGTATTTTCCCAAACTTAGTAATGGCCCTAAAAAGCCTTTCCTCTATTTGATTTAGAACTTCCCTGTCAAATTCCCTTTCTGGTCCAATTTCTTCTTCTTTATTATCGTCCTCACTTTCGTCGCCTGCGGCAACATTTGTTCCTCTACGGAGCTCCTCCTGCAATGCTTGTACCTACCTTTGGAGGGCTCTAACCTCCTCAAGATTAATAGCTCTAGCCCTTCCACCATGATCTCCTCATGGAGGAATCTTTTTAACTCAAACCCACAACCACACAGTCCTAGTGCAAACTGCCTCACAGTCGGCACTCTATCTACACATTCAAGAAAACCAACTCTGATAGCACTTGATGGGGACACAACCCAAGCATAGAATGGACACAACAGGAAAGGAAAAATTTTATTAACTTTGTAAATAAGCTAATACATTCAGTACAGAGAAAATAGACTTCAAAATTTTCCCTATGGGCTTACAATAGTATAAATCTGGAGATAATTTCTCCTTTTAGTACCTCCTCTCAAACTCCACTCTGAACTGCCTTTTACAATGCCAGAAGTGTTCTTAAATAGACCCCGAAGGGTTAAGGATTAGGAGTAAATTCTAGAAAGTGCTAGTTGGCATCCACCAACCAAATAGAAGGCTTCAGAAGCTGTGTTAGAAGTCGACACAAATTTAGAAGAATCCAGAAACGGTAATCGAACTTTTGGGAGGCATAACTTTTGAACCATAGCTCTGTTTGACAAACCGTTTAAATTTTTGGAAAGCTCTCGAAGCGCTATATAGCTTGATGGACTAGATTTGCTCATCCTCCATTTTTTGGCCCTTTTTGAGGTCATTTAATGCCCCTAACCTAACTTCAAAGCACTCTTAGGTGGTCTCCAAAAATTGAAAAACTGCAATAACTTTCAAACCGTGGGGCCTTTTGACCTGATTCTTTTTCTAGAATGCTCTAAATTACAATTACATTCATCTAGCTAATTTACACCTTCTAGTTCACCAAAATGATGGCTCAATTACCAACTCCTTTTTTTTAACATTTACACATATCTCAAGGTGTTCAAATACTCTATCTTAGAACACTGATAGTGGAACTGTGAGAGTTGGAACCTTTATTTGACCCAAATGGGTATCTAGAAATGAAAACACATGAAATAGAAACTAAGTCTAAGCACATTTTTTTTGGTTGACATAGGGTTGCCCTTATACCTCTGGATGCTCCTGCATCATCCTTATAAAGAAATTCCAAATTTTCCTCAAAAGTTAGCTTGTGCTATGTACTTTACATGAGAAGGAAATTACTATTGATTTAATGACATGAAAGGGTTTATAAAATAATATAATTTTAACACATGCCAATATTCACTTCATCATCAATACTTCCAATTATCATTAATACATATACTTTTCTCATTTTAATTTGTCTCCTTTCATGATGATTAGAAACCACATGTTTGTTGGCAGTCTTGTCAATACTTGAAAATGGTGAACCTTGAACCATCAAATTTAGGTTTGAAAGTTCACCATCCCTCACCTTAGAGATGAAGAATAGAATATTCTAAAAACTAAAATTTTAGAAACATACTTAGCAAACTATGAACTTTGAACTATGAAAAGTGAGGTTCAAGGTTCAAGTTTAGTGTAGAATGTTACCATCCATTGCATCATGAAAGAAAAGGAAAGATGTGACATGCCTATAATTGTATACATGACATAGGATGACCCTTGAACTTTGAAACTCATGGTTTGAACATTCAAATTCATTAGACAAGTGGGATAACTACCTAGCGGAATGTAAAACAATAATAACGAGGGAAGCATAGGCATTACCTAAGTAACTTTGAACTCTAAACTTTGGATTATTAAGGTTCAGGTTCAAGGATCAATGAACAAGAGGGAAATTAATTATTTGAAAATTTAATCAAAATTTGACAAGGCTAAAATATGGGTAACAATATAAATATTCAATTTTATTAGAAAATGTCTCATCTTTTGTATCTTTAAAAGTTCTACAAAAAGATGTGTGATTTGGTTAGCATCATATTGCTAAAATATTATTTGAGCAATCACATACCCACAATCAAATGATTTGTGTTCACCTCTTATCTTCAACTTTGTTATAAAGTTCTCATCAAAAATTTGTGGTGAATTCAAGTAACCATTTTTTGGTTCTTGAAGATCTTGAATATGAAATTAGTCTTTCTTTGACATAAGGGTTTTTAGTTCTCATGCAATTTGCATAATGTAACATTCAATTGGTTAAACATTTTCATTTTCAATCTCAACTCCAACATTTTCATATTTATTTTGGCATTGAACAATTTGAGTCTTAATTCTAAGATTTTCATTTCTCATTTCAATACCGTGTTCAATATTTTCAATACCAATTTATAAGACATTTAATTGGCATATTTTACACATCTGTCCATAAAATTAAAATAAAACAAAATAACTCTATTCAATTATTTTATTGATGAAGATAAAGTATTGATTAAATAATATAAAATTCACTCATAGATTAATTTTTTTTTGAAATTATGACAAATACAATAAGAAATTCATAAGAATAATAAACTAGTAATCACACCTTAGGGTGCAATTGGTATGTCAAAAAGACATTGAAGTTAAAATACAAGTATAAAATTAGTCTATTATTTTGAATATATTTGTGTAACTAATAAGGTTAGTTGGAAAACTATTCAATCATGTTCCATTGCTAGTACGCATATTCCTAATCTTACACAAGTTCATAGCCTATATTGTCAAGATATCCCTAATTTTAATTATAACACAAAGCTAAACCATTATATCCTAACCCTAAAAAAAATAAAGACCCTAAGTTTGACCATAAACTAACTATATTCATAAATTTGACCTCAATTGCAAGCTTAATCCTAACCCTATCCATTATAGTAACCATGATGTAGTCCCTTACGCCAACAATAATTCTTACACTAACCTTATTAATAACCCTAACCCTAATCCTAAACAAGATCATAATACAAAAACCAAACCCAATCATAACCCTAACCATGACATTAACCTAAATTCTTCTACTAATTCTATATAAAATTTTACCCCTAATCAAAATATTAATCCTAACCATAATTATAAACATGATATAAATCTTAAATCTAAGCATATTCATAAACCTTGATCATATTCTTAATGATAGCAATAAAAATGATGTAAACCTTAACTCTAACCATAATAATAAATATAATCATAATCATAAACCTAAAACATAATTATAAAGTTGACCATCAACTCTTATAATGATCAATTATCTAACTCTAACCATGATATCAACCATAATGTAAACAATCTTGGCATAAATATTTATTTCATTAAATTTTAGTCATTAAAAGATATCTTTCAGATGTATGTAATAAAACAAACTTATAAGATACATACATGAATTAAATAGTGAACTTAAAAAAACCCAGCTTAAAATTACAACAATTTCTATCACAAAGTAATAATTAATTTTTAAAATATCCTATCTAATTTCAAATTGTGCAATATACTATTAAATATTTTTGAATTTGAGTTATTAAATTTTAATATAATCATAAATAAATAATAGATTAATGCAATTGAAATAGTTTTTTAAAAATACCAATAAAAAGTAGATATCGAGGATGCAAGTAATTTTTTAAAAATTAAATAGTGAGATGAAACCAATTAAGTTTAGTTTGGTTGGTCATTTACTTGTGATTATTATATTTAGTATTTTACTTTAGTCATTTAGTACTTTAATTGAACTCACTTTTTTTTTTTGATAAAGATACTTAATATACATGGGACAAATCAAAAGTAGTTAAAAATTATATTATTTTGTCAAAAAATTATATTTTGATTTTTCTTTGTTAACTATATTTTTTCTTAATAACCTTTTAAAGTATAAAGTAAAGATAAACATATTTACATTAAAATAAAATAATGATTTAAATTATAGAAAAAAATCTAATATATGAAAAAACCCTGAAAAGGTGTCATGTCAATCGAACTATGATAACTATTATTATATATAAACTCTGCTAGATATTAATAGTCCTCCCAAAGAGTCTGTCGGTCCATGAGAAACATCCACAACATATCCTCTAAAACATGATTCACTCTCTCTATTTGTCCTTCCATCTCAAGGTGATATGTTGATATTAAGTTTGGTTTTATTCCAAGATCATGCTATAAAAAGGTCCAAAATGTAGATGTAAATACACGAGCCTTATCTAAAATGATCTTTTAGATAATAACATGAAATCTCACAATGTCATGCATAAATAAATTGGTTATTGAAGCTATTGTATAGGATGACCTCTTCAGTTAAAAGTGTGGCATCTTAGTCAACTGATTAATTATGACCATGGTAGCATCATGTTAGTAGGGAGTCATCCATTTGGTTATTATTCTCCCTAGTTTCTCATGGAGTAAGGAGGCTTCTAATTACTGTTTGCTCCTTGGTTTTTATGTACTTGTCAACCCTAATGGTACATGTCCACTAACAAGCACTCCAAGAAAACCACCATGACCTAAACTAATATTTTGCTCATCAAGTATAGCCTAATGAACCACATCCTTAAGGGCCTTAGGCTGAAATAACTTCACACCCCCAATAATATAGTTGTTCAATCTACGTATGAAGTGTTGCACCATAAATGGTGAATTATCATTGATCTCTACATCTAGAAAAGCATAAAATAATCTCTGATCACAATCTACCATGATCAGGGTAAATTTCCCTAGATTGTGAAACTCATTTTCTCTCTAGTGACTCTACTACTCATGTAAAATGTTCATGAAAGTTCTCAAGAACAACTCCCATGTGACACTCTTCATGTCTAGGCCCAATTTCTTCTCTTCAATCTTCCATGCATTAGTTGAAAAGACCTCCAAGTGGGTAGTGGCATACCTTTCTTTGAAATTTGTGTCAAAGTCTTGCATTGCAAAACATCTAACTAGTGTGGTCAACCACTTCTCCACATCATACCCAGTATCATCTCATGGAAAAGGTGTCAATTTGACTCAGAAGAGGTCCTTTATCTAATTGCCTTTGATACAATCTTATTTATCCTATTTTTTACCCCTATTAGGGCTCCTAGATGTATGTCTCTCATCATTATTAGAATGATGTGACCCCTCTCCTAGATAGGTAGGAAAAATAGTATACTATAGCTACGTAGTATCAAGTTCCTCTAAGTATGCATGTTTCTCTCCATTGTTCTCCCCCCTGCTCCCTTCCTTCCTGAATGTTACTCTCATAATTAGTTGCATGAGGGATAATATGTTTGCCCCTCCCATGGCCTCTACCTAAGTTTGAGCTACGACCCCTCACAAGTGATTTCATTTCGGTCACCATCCTCCTAAAACCATCCAAGCAAGAATAATGGCATACCAAAAAAAAAAACAAAGGAATGATATTCTAAAGGATAATTACATGAACATATGGCTAAAAACAAAAGTTAAGGGTTCTACAAATTTTTAGTATTTTTAGGTTTGAGTATACAAGTCTAAAGTTCAAGTTATTAAAGGTGTAGTAGATAAGTATTGTTTTTTAAGTTTTATTATAAGTTGGATACTTCTCATCTAGTGGGCATACCAATATTCCAAGAGCTCCAAATGTAGAAACTGGGCTCTAGTAGTAAATGTGATTCCTTGCTAGGGAACACAAGAGAAATTAACCTCTAATGTTACAAAGTTTGCTAAACAATTATTTTGAAAGATTAAAATAATTAAAGAGATAACAAAGAAAAAGAAATAACTTAAATACACATTACATACATTAGCAATACAATAACAATTACATATCATAAGAGGTCCACAACATTGGCACACACATAAGTTTTATCAAGTTTGATAAATAAACAACTAGCATGACATAGAATAATTACATGTAAAATACCATGTGAAAGAGTATATTAAGTACTCAAGATGTCATATGAAATAATTAGAATGCATACTCATCCTCTACACATGCCATAGGGTATGAAATGCTAAAAGAATATACATCATGGTAAGATACAATATCTTGTAGGATATCAAAGAACTAAAGTACAAAATACTTGAATATGACCAGATAACATAATCAAAAATCTCCATAAGATAATATGAATACAAAAAATACATAAGGTACATCCAACATTAGGATCCAACCATTGGATATGAATGGTATAAGAATTATCTACCAACTGACATCATGAAACCTAAAGGAACCACTCCCAGTGTGCTAAGGAGATAATCTCAACTTCCAAACATATAGCAATTCAAAAAGTCATAACAATAATCTTAGGTAAAGGAATCCTCATAGCATTCTATCTCAAAGGTACCAAGTACATAAAGTAAACATATAATTGTAAAGGAAAAAAAAGAAACATAGGAAACCTAATATGGATATGGGTAAGTGTTGTTAGGAATAAACCACAAACAGAAATAACAATTACATGAAAATATAACCAATATCAAAAAATAATAGATCACACACAAAAGAACACAAGACACCAATATTTAATGTGGCTCACCCAATCCTTGGGCTTTGTCCACCAAATAGAAATTTTGATATTATTACAATCCAGTGATTACAATTTGTAATCCCTTACAGCTCAATACCACCACAAGAACCAATTTTTGCATCAAAACTATAAAACAATCCCTAACCCTAAGCTCTTTTATACAAGTATTTTTACCACTTTAGGGTTATGATTAATAATTGCATGCCAATATAGTACTTTCCTAATTAGTCACCACAATCTAACAATCTCCCACTTGGAGACTAATCCTATAGCTATGTCACTACTGCATGAGGCTCCCACTAGATTAAACCACCCAAGACTCTACTATTCTTTTATTCATGTTTGGTCTAGAAGACCAGCTGAAGCTAAAGAGAAGTTCAGCTTCTCCCTTGTTACTATCTTTGTAAACATATCTACTGGATTGTCATCTATATGTATCTTTTCTAGCTTTAATTGTCCATCCTCCAAAACTGACCAAATGAAATGGTACCGCAATTATGTTTTTGGTCTTTGAATGCAAAGATGAATTCTTTGCAAGACAAATGACACTCTAACTATCTATAAACAAATAATTATCCTTTTGAGGGTGTTCCAAATCTTCCAAGAAGAATTGTAGCCATATCATCTCCTTGTTTGCCTCTATAGCAGCAACAGACTCTACCTCTATAGTAGATAATGCATTAACCTTCTGTAACCTAGAAACCCAACTCATGGCTTCCCCACTAATAGTAAAGACATAACTTGTAGTACTCTTCCAAGTATCAATATCCCCTACCAAATCTGAGTCAACATAGCCCAATAAATTAGTAGTAGAGCCCCCAAAGTGTAAACACTTATTGGATGTTCCTCTCAAATATTTGAAAATCCATTTGACTGCATTCCAATGCTCAATTCATGGATGACTCATATACCTACTAATGACTCCCACTACATGTGCAATATGTGGCCTTGTAAATACCATAACATACATCAAGCTTCCTCCAACTGAAGCATAGGGTACCTTGGACATCTTATCCTCCTCATCTTGTGTCTTGGGACACATCTCCTTAGTCAACTTCAAATGACTAGGTAAAGGTGTGCTGACAGCTTTAGCATTCTCCATAGAGAAATGTTGCAACACCTTCTCAACATAATCAGCCTAAGATAGCATCAATTGTTTGTTCTTCCTATCTCTACAAATCTTCATACCAAGGAGTTTTTTTGTTGCCCCCAAATCCTTCATAGCAAATGCATGTGCTAACTAGCATTTTAGTCCCTTAATATGATCCATGTTAGACCAATCTACAAGAATACCATCAACATATAAACATAAAATAATGTAGCTATCATCATCCAACCTCTTAAAATAAACACAATGATCTAAATAACACCTATTGTATCCATGCTCATGTATAAAACTATCAAATTTTAGATGCCATTTTCGAGGTGGTTGCTTCAAGCCATATAAACTTTTCTTCAATTTGCACACTAAGTTCTCCTTACCTTTGACCTCAAATCCTCATGGCTGAGCCATATATATCTCTTCATCCAAATCACCATGAAGGAAGGCTATTTTAACATCAAGCTGCTCTAAATGCAAATCTTTAGTAGCCACAATACTTAAAGTAATATGAATAGAAGTCATTTTAACAATAGGAGGAAATATCTCATCAAAATAAATGCCCTTTTTTGTGCAAATCCTTTTACAACTAACCTAGCTTTAAATCTTTTCTTACCTCCATCCTCTTCTTTTAACCTATAAACTCACTTATTCTATAAAGCTCTTTTACCTATAGGAAACTTGCATAAATCCGATGTCTTATTCTTTAGCAAAGAGTTCATTTCATCTTTCACTGCAAATTCCCACTGAATCTTTGTATCCACCTACACAGCTTCATCATAACATATAGGTTCACTAGCATTAGTAAGTAAAATTGAATACAAAGAGGAAGAAAATCTTTTTGGAGGTCTAATTTTCCTTGTTGACCGTCTAACATTCATTGGTGTATGTGGTATTTTTTGTTGTGGTTGTTGCACATCATGAAGAATGGTTGGAACATTATCTTTTGGAGTATCATCCAACACTACATAATCATCTTCTTTCTTCTCATGTTGTTGTAATAGATCTTTGTACAACACTTTATCATTGAATATGACATCCCTGCTTCTTACAATTTTATGATTTTCAAAGTCCCAAATCATATAACCAAATTCATTAATGTAATATTCAAGAAATACACATTTCTTTGACTTAGCTTCTAGCTTGGTTCTATTTTTAGAATCTATGTGAGAAAATGTTTCACAATTGAAGGTTTTGAGAAAAGAACAACTCACCTTCTTACCAATCCATGCTTCCTCTAGAATAACACAACCCAAAGGAGTAGAGGAACCTCTATTAATCAAATATATAGTAGTATTGATAGCCTCTGCCCACATGTCTAAGGGAAACCTAGCATGCAACCTCATGCTCCTTACACCCTCCATTATAGCCATGTTCATGTGTCCAACCACTCCATTTTCCTGTGGAGTCCTTGGAACAATTTTCTATCTATGAATACCATTAGTGGAGCAATAATCTTCAAATTCATGATTGCAATACTCACCACCATTATCATATCTAAGACATTTTAATTTCTTACCAATCTCATTTTCAACCAAGCATTTCCATTTCTTAAAAGTTTCAAATACATTAGATTTTTGTCTGAGGAAATAAACCCATACTTTTCTAGTTGTATAATCAATAAATGTAACATAATAATGAGAGCCTCCAAGGGAATATACATGAGCTAGTCCCCATACATCAATATGCACAAGCTCTAATTTCTCCTTTTTGTTTTCCTTCCTAATCTTTACAAAACTCACTCTCTTTTGTTTTCCATACACACAACTTTTATAGAAATCCATATTAACACATTTCAAACTTGGTAAAACTTTCTTTGAATGAAGTACTTTCATACCTTTTTCACTCATGTGCCCAAGTCTATTGTGCCATAGTGCTATATTAGAATTTATAGCAACTATTTGTTCTCCCTGCTCAAATGCAGCAACTGCTCCATTCATTTTTCTCTAAAACATTAACTTAGAAGGAACAATATGACCTGTACAACGATATAAGGTCCCTACTTTCACACCTTTTGCTACTACAAGGGAACCTTTTGAAACCTTTTATTTTTTATCATTAAAAGTAACTACACAACCCTCATCACTAAGTTACCTTGCTAAAATTAAATTCCTACTAAGCCTTGGAACATTTCCTACCTCATGTAGTAGCCAATGATTCCCATTCTACAACTTGATCTTAATTTTTCCCTTTCCAACAATCTGACAGGGTTCATTATCCCCAAATAAACAAGTCCAAAATCCCCTTGGACATAATAAATGAAATAACCTCTATGAGATGTGGCATGAAATGAAGCACCACAATCTAAAACCCATGAATCATCAACACTTTCTAAAGACAAAAGCAAAGCATCTTCTTCATATTTGTTACCACATTTTCCCCCTTGTCTCCATCTAGTTTATCTCCTTCATTTTTCTTTTGATTCCAACAATCTTTCTTTTTCTGCCCTGATTTTCTATAGTACCAGCAGTTGTTCAGTCCTCTCGATTGAGACCTCGTCCCTTTTGACTTTTACTTTGATTTCTCATGATTTCTAAAATTACTTCCTCTCTTAGTCATTTTGCCTCTACTTTGTGTATTCAAAGAACTTCCTTATGTAGATCCACCTAAGGTTTTCCTATGAGTTTCTTCACTCAAAACAACACTAATCACATCATCATATTTTAGGGTACTAGATCTAGGAATAGAATTACTCATAGCCATTCCCAATCCATTCTAGCTTTTAGGCAAAGAATACAAAATCAAGACGGCCCTAATTTCTTCATCAAAATTGATATCCATAGAATATAACTAACTATTAATAGTATTAAACTCATTTAAATGATCTACAATAGATCCACCATTTTCCATTTTCATATTAAATAAATGCTTCATGAGAAATACCTTGTTTGAAGTGGAGGGATTTTCATACAGTTTCACTAGGGTTTGCATCAACTCTTCTTTGGTCTTCACTTTTGTAATATTAAATGCCACAAATGGTGTCAAGTATAATCAAATTCTTCCAAGTGCCTTTCTATCCAAAAGATCTCATTCGTCATTTGACATAGATCCCTGATTCTTGCTTTTGTCTTCCAATGGCTTCCATAAATCCTCTGATAAAGATAGTCTTCCATTTGCATCTTCCATAACTGAGAGTTCTACCCATTAAACCTATCGACCCTCAACTTACCCTCATCTTCCATCATTCCCACTCAATTGTAAGACTTTATTGTAGAGGATAACTAAGAAAACAACCTCACTCTAATATAACCAATATCAAAAAATAATAGATCACACAGAAAAGAACACAAGACACCAAGATTTAACATGGTTCACCCAATCCCTAGGCTACATCTATCAAATAGCAAGTTTGATATTATTACAATCTAGTGATTACAACCTAATCACAATCTATAATCCCTTACAACTCAATACTGCCACAAGAACCAATTTTTTCATCACAACTATAAAAAAATCCCTAACCCTAATCTCTTTTATACAAGTATTTTTACCACATAGGGTTATAATTAATAATTACATCTTAGCCCAAAATCTTGATAAAATAGGGCCCAAAAAACATTTTAGCTCCAAAAAATTTATGAATTATGTATAGTACTTTCCTAATCAGTCACCACAATCCAACAAGTGTCATCACATGAGATAACTCTAAGATTATCATGGGAGTTTCTCTAGACTTCAGCCCCCTAGTAACTCTATATGGCATCAATACCATTTCTTAAAAACAAAGAATGCTAATGAGGAAAGGTCGCAACCAAGAATTCTCTCTACTCCCATACTTCCCTATACTAGTATTTGAGGCATGGGTGAGGTAACATACTATTTGTTTTTAAAAGAGTTCAAAACTCCTCCAAACTTATGTGTGGATAAATGAGTTTGAAACTCCTAATAAAAAATTTTACGTGACTTAGGATGACCTGGTTACTAACATGCAAAGCTCTCTCAATTTAATAATCTTTTATTATTCTAATTTAATTAATTCTTAAGTGCCTTTTAATTAGAATAATGATTTATTCATAATTCCCACTTCATTCACTTTAGCAAGACATTTTTGTAAAACATAATTATTATTTTAACTAATAATAATATTTAAAGCTCAATTATTTTTATATAAGAAAGAGGCCAAATCCATATATTAAATTTAAGAAGTAATTACAACCCAACTCAAGTGATACTAAGAGGATGAAGTTGGGTGATAGTGCTTCATTTCTGCCTAGTATTAATCCAAAACCATTGGATACCAAAGTGAGAAATAGATTCAAATTCCTGGGGAGTAGATTTCTTTATTTCTCCTTTATGAACAATAAGCTCTTCTATTTGTGTAACTTGAAAAGGCACAGAGTCTATACCAACATACAAAAGGAACTCTATATTTCTTGTTAGGAGTTCACAAAACTTTGGAAAATCCTTATTAATTCATTAAGCTATTTTAGACTATGTTTGCCTTATTAAGATTAAACAAACATATATCAAAAATTGAAATGAATAAGACCATCTTACAACTTTTGAGGTACTATAACTAAACACATGATTAATAAGAGGATAGAATTAATATAAAAAAAAGATTATAGATATTTCAAAATTCTAGTTTTTATTCCAATTAATTCATTCATTACAATCTAGATAAAAGAGAAACAACCTAGTTGAAACTGTGAAGAGACATAGAGGGAGATTAATTAATCAACCGATACATGTAATGGGGATGGTGAACCCTCCACCTCTAAGATTTCCTCCTTTGTTGATGGTAGAAATTTCAAATATTCCATACTCACCTTAGTTTCATTTTCCCATGTACATATATGCTCTTCAACCACATACAACTCCAACTGATTTCTTACTCAGGTTATTTTTACATACAAAAATTCACAAGAGAAAATAAATGTTTCTATGAATGATTGGGAACCATTCAATAAACCTATCTAGATCAAAAGAGGACAATATTGGGTAGAATGGAACTAATTGATGACCATACTAGGGGATATCATAATGATAAGGTCTATAAATTAGGAGATCTTCTCTCATGTTAGCCAAAACTTTCTCTAGATTACCTAAATTGAGCAAACATCTGACCATCATATACATGCTACCCTTATCAATATCAATCAAACTAGACATGCCTAAGAAAATTTCTATAATATCACTATGGGCTTAATACCAATTAGTTTTCATAATGAATTCCTTGCCCAAGATTCTAAAAATAACTTGAACTACTAAAAAATGCATGTTAAAGAGGGCTTCTCTAAGATGAATACCAAATATAGGTTCATCAAATACTACTTGATCAAGAGGTGAAGAGGGGGAGAGGGGAGGACTTCAACTTGATAATGGTATTCATGTTGAAACTTATTGGTATAACTAGTTGGACTCAACCTTTTAAATACTTGAGAAGGCTCTTTAGATACCTTCTTAAACTTTACATACCTAATGACTATTAGAATGCTTGGTAGACAAGATTGTGATATGATCAGAATGATACTTGATCAAATTTAATAGCTCATTCAATGCAAAAGGAGGAGAAAATTTAAAATCTTAAGAAAAAATTATGTCATTTAAATAACCTCATGTATCCTTACTTCTAGTATTCTTTCTAATGTTTGAAATGTATAAATGAGAGATCTCCAAATAAACTAAAAATTTAAATCTAGTATTGTTACTAAATCTATATTTTGTTAACCCCTCAATTCTAATTTCTAGTCAATAATTTAAAGCACCTCATGTTGAAAAGAAGATTGTTGCGATGAAGAAGATTGATGAAACCTATCATAGAAAAATCATTATTTTATCACTGATGTCAAACTTTATACCTTGTTGTGAGACAATTTCTTACTTTGGTCTAAATGCTATCATGTAATTGATTGATAAACATGATTTGATAAGAAAGGATAACAAGAGAATATAGATAAAGCTTGAGTTATATGGTGTATAAAAGGAGCACTGAGAACAAGAAAGGAATTGATGATATAGTGGATTGTTTATCTAATTAAGACTATAATGAAAGGATATTGGAGCAAAGACTAAAAGGAGGCTAAGTAAAGAAATGTGTCAGCCAAGCTTGACCAAGCAAACAATGGAAGCTAAGAAAAGTTAGTGCAAGCTAAGAGGAAAGTTAGTGGAAGTCAAGCAATAAGTTTAGTATGTGTTGAGAAAAGTGAAATCTAGTTGGTGTTGAGTGAAGAAATCTTAGTATGTGCCTAGCATCAGAAGATGGCAATAGTATCTAAGAGAAAATTAGTGTATATTGGGAAACCTAGTGTTGGCTAAGCATCAAATGATAGTGTTTGCCAAGAAAATAACATGTTATTATTGAGTGCTAGTAAAATGAGTTAGATAAAATATTTTTCAAATCTAAGCTGATAGAGTTGATTCCTTGAATTGTCTAAAGTGTGTGGAAGATAACTATGATGATTCGGTGGCACAAAATTTAGGATAAACCATTTTGAGATAAATTCAAAGAGAATTATAGAGGAAGTTTCTTGAAGGGAATAAAATGGAAAACTGGGTAGATTCATTGAATCTTACTTAGCCCTAAAATGGATGATTATGGTTAAGTGACAAAAGACCTAAATTCTTTATTTAGGAGATAACAGGCCAGAAGTAACTTGTCATGCATGAGAACCTAAGAAAGACAAGAAGTATAGGGTATTGTTTCATATGGTGAGAAAATGAAAGAGTCTACAATTGGCATACAAAGAAAGAATGCTTAAGGAGACAAAGGTTTGAAGGATGAATAAGCAAGCTATTAGTGATGAAGAGGATGAATACCAAGAAGAATGGAGGAATGGATGTGAGATCTGTAATCTGTAGGTGAATTGTTTTATTATCAGATCAAGTCTTATTGTTACTCTCTAACAATTGTATCAATTTGGATAAATCCTTTGGACTGAGGTTGAACTAATAGTCATTAGTAAATCCTTTAACAAGGTGACATTATAATGGAATATTCTAAAGTCCTCTAACAAGGTTCACTCCTAATAGGGTGATTGAAATCCTTTAACCATGTCACATTTAATAGTGTGCATTATAACCTTTAATAGAGTTGGATCCTCACAGAGCTCACTTTAGAAGAGTGAAAATTGGTAGCATGTTACTGGTGGTTTTTTCCAAATTTATTTTCCACGTAAAATTCTTGTGTCAAAATGTGTGATTGATTTTTTGGTATTGCATGTTTACATTTCTGCAAAGTTATTTTGACCTAGGACAATAATATGCATATGTTTAAGATATTGAATGATTAATGCGTGCATAAGTATAATTTGAAGTATTAAAAAGTTTTATCAACATATTTGGACCTTGGACAATTGATTCACCCCCACTCTTAGTTATTCTAAAGTATTCCAATAATTGGTATCAGAGCATCAAGTTCTTGTGAAAGAAAACATTTGAAGGTACTTAAAGCTAAAGATCAAGATGTACAAAA
The DNA here is from genome assembly GCA_028749045.1 of Cupressus sempervirens. Classification (NCBI taxonomy): domain Eukaryota; kingdom Viridiplantae; phylum Streptophyta; class Pinopsida; order Cupressales; family Cupressaceae; genus Cupressus; species Cupressus sempervirens. The sequence continues at coordinate 470,139,850 of CM053784.1, read as the reverse complement.
AGGAGGTGCCCAAGTTAAACAAGGAAAAATTTCATGGATGAAATTTTTTGATGAAGCTACATCTAGGAGGACTTGGAGACTATGCACAGTCAACTATCACCACTAAGCATGTTGATCTAGTTGGAGTCCTAACTGCTAATCAATTGAAATAGATGAAGGAACATAATTAGACAATGTTGGAGATTGCATTTGCCCTAAGATATTGAGAGTTTGATGACATCAAATAATGTGATTATACTTAGAAGATGTGGTATGCCCTAGAAAAAATATATGGAGGAGACAAGAATATGATGAGAGCCAAAGTTGAAAGTCTTAGAAAAAAAAATTGATGAAATGAGAACGCAAGATGATGAGACTATAGTCTACTATTGTGTAAGGATCAAAGATGTTGTTAATGCAATTCAAGGATCTAATGGATAGATTAAAGATGAGACTATGATCAAAAAAGTATTGAGAACCATGCTTCCTATTTATGCTATTAGAGTCCTGGCTATACAAGAACTAAGGTGCACTCCTGATAGTAATCTAACCCTTGAAGGATTGGATGGTAGACTCACTAGTTTTGAACTTTTAAATTTGATAATTTTAAATCTAAGAATATTGAATCTACTTTCAAAAATAAGTTTCCACTAAAAGAACCAAAAGATAAGAAAAAGAAAAAGGTTAAACATGTTGCTATTGAAAATGATATAGATGATGAAGATCTAGAAGAACTAGACGCACAGTTGGCTAGGAAATTTCATAGAGGCAAAGGAAAATACAAAGGTAAGTTACCAATCATATATTTTAATTGTAATGAGGTTCATCATATTGTAGAAATATGTCCTGAGAAGTAAAATAGAAAAAATGAAGACAAATACAAAGGTATAAAAGATGACAATAACAAAGGTTGTAAGGAAAAGGAAAAGAAGGCTTGTCACATTGTTGAAGAAGAATCCAATGATGAATATGCAGATCATGATGATGAAGTTTTCTATGTTGCTATGAAAGATTATTCTGATGAAGATGAGGAAAATACATTAATATCTTATGTAAACAAAAGTGATAGATAGATCATTGACAGTGGATGTTCACATCACATGACTGGAGACAAGAGTAAGTTAATTATCCTTGATTATTACAATGGACATAGTGTTAGATTTGGTAATTGACATAGTGCAAGGTAGGAGAATCCCCAAAGGAGATTTCCTAGTCCCCAGCTATATAATCACACAGCAAAAACATAATAGCAAGAAATAATAAAGCAAGATCTGATACCAACTCTCAATAATTTGTTCATAAATATAATTGATTACATGCAATATGACCAACTATAAGGCCTTCTAGGTTAGGGCCAAATACAAATAGAAATTATAAAATCATTTCTATAAGATTAAAAAAGATCCAACTTTCAAACCAATCTTAACTAGTCTAGATACACAACTAGATATGAACACCAAGAAGAATCCACAATTGTACCCTCAGGTCCACCAAGAGATCCTCTAGTTCCTAAGTCACAGCTCTAGCTCTTCAAATTCACATCCATCCTTCCTTCCATCCCAACTCAATTATGACTAAAAGACTCCCCAATGCCCCTACTTATACTAATATAAAGCCACAATTTGGCCTAGAACACAAATTAAATACAAATACATAAATTAAATGCCATAAGTGGGCTTGCAACAATAATTAAATGTCTAGAAATTGATATCTAAGAAAATTCATGATATCTCCTAGCACTGATTAAATTAAAACTTTTTCTTAAAACTATAAGTAGTAATTTAGATCCTATATAAACCCTTAAATGTGGAAATGTTGATTCCTTAAGGATAAGTGTGCATCCATCCTCAAAGTCATGTACAAGAAACTATTGTGTGAAACTACCAGAAATTGATACTCTAGGAGAATTACCATATCTACCAACCTATAATGAATTAGGACTTGTGCCCTTAACTAGAGATAATAATCTAGGCCCTCTTCAATCCTTGAATTATATAGCCTCTTATTCATTCCGAAAAAATAGTTACATTCCCTGCAAAAAACACCTAAAAACAAGAAAAAATAGTTTCAGCAACAAGGTTCAAACAACTCAAACTTCAACTCAATCCATCCAATCTCTATGAAATTATGATGAAAGATTCCCAAATGTGTCTCCAACACATCCTTAACCATGAAAAAATACCTCCACCAAAATCCAAGCTTGATGCTCCTCAACACTTTACCAAAATCCCTCCAAACATGTAGGATTGTAGGAAAGCCTAAGATGCTCCTACATCAGACACCCCAGTTTCAAAAAGATGTTCTAGTAACTAGAAGAAATCTTCTAGGATTTAGCACATAAATCCAAAACTAGTTCTTCACATACACATCCTCCAAGTCTTCAACTTGCACACTCTTTCCCTTTTTTTTCTTATTCTTCTTCACATCCCCCACAAGTGTTCCATAAGTCTTATTTCCATGTTGATCTCCAACCTTCTTAGAATCTATCAACTCAAATTGACTACCAATACTTAGGTTCCTCCTATCAAGCTCTTCATTTTAAAAAGAAATCAAGGAAAAATTCCTAACACCTTTCTCAATAGTAAACACATTCCTAATACAATCATGCACAACCCTATAATCATACTGCTAAGGTCTGCCAAGTAACACATGACAACTATTCATATCCACAATATCACACAACACTTGATCCTTATACTGCCCAATCTGGAAATCAACATGGCATTGCTTGCTCATTTCTAAAACATGCTCACCTTGCAACTAGCTAATCCTATAAGGATAAGGATGTCTCATTCTCTTCAAACCAAGTTTTTGAACCAACTCCTCGGCAACAAGGTTATCCATACTACCACCATCTATGATCATCTTATAGACTTTACCACTAGACTCACAAGTCCTAAACAAACTAGTTCTCTAACAAGAATCTAATATCTTCTTTCCAACTAGTACTCACCAAGCTAGGAAAATTTCTCCTTCCTTAGGTTGACTATCTTGGATGCTAACCTCATTTACAATAGTAGTTGTCCTACCAATTAGGCATTCAAAATATCTATGCCCTTCTTGACCATACTTGAAGTAATTACCTCTATTCTCACCTCTACCTATCCTTCTTTTCTATTTAATAGGTTTTGGTTCACCTTCTGCTTTTGTTTTAGCTTATGCCAAACTATCCTACTTCTCCTTCCCTTAGGAACTACCTTGATTCTTCCTCTTTAGCTTCTCCTCTGCTCTCAAAGCATACTAATAAGCATCCTTAACTGAAGAAATATTCAGCATACCAACCTCATCCTAAATATTAAATCTCAAGCCATTAATATACCAAGATACCTTCTCTTTTGACAATTCTCTATGCCTAGACCAAATAGTCAACTTGTAGAACTCCTCTGTATAATCTTTCACAATCATATCATTTTGCTTTAAATTTTGCAATCTTTTAAATAACTCAAGTTCATAATTGGTAGGAATGAACTTAGCCTTCAACTTAGTCACCATCAATTTCCATCTGGTGATCTTCACTTCACCTTCCTCTTGTCTATCTCTTTGTAGTTCTTTCCACCAAAGAGCATCATGCCCCTTCAACCTAGTTTGTGCCAACCTTACTTTGAGTGGATCCTAAATATCCTCAAGCTCAAAGTAGTCTTCTAATTCATCCATCCAATCAATCAGGTCTTCAGGATTTAAACTACCTAAAAAATTAGAAATCTACATCTTATGCTTCATCTTCAACTAAGATCTAGGTCAAGCAAACTGACCAACCATCTTTCCTATAATTCTCTCCATATGATCAGTTCTAGCCTCACCACTTGATTCAGAAAATTCAAATTCTTTAAAAACTTTCTCATAACCATCTTTAGGACTCGCATGTTTGGGTACACCACCTAAAGCACTTACAATTTTAGCAATCATGTCACTCTTCATCAATGCAATCTAAGATCTGAATTCTGCTCTCATATTCTTTGAGATATGTTCTTCCATAGCATTACTAAGATCATTACTTGCCCTAAGTCCAATATTCTTGGAGGCATCTTTAGAAATTATAGAAAACCCTAAGCAACAAATCTACCAATCCAGAAGATCAATCAACTACAAGATCAACCTTCTTCAACCCAAGTCCTGGTGCAAACTACCTTAGCTTGAATGATCTATCTACACACTCAAAAATAACCTTCACTCTAACACCACCTAATACAATGCAAGGTAGGATAATCCCCAAAGAATATTTCCTAGCCCCTAACTATATAACCATACAATAGCAAGAAACAATAAAGAAAGATCTGATACCAACTCATAATAATTTGTTCATAAATATAACTAATTATATGCAATATGCCTAGCTATAAGGCCTTCTATATTAGGGCTACATACAAATAGTAATTAAAAAATAATTTCTAAAAGATCCAACAAGATCTAACTTGCAAACCAATCTCAACTATTCTAGATACACAACTAGATAAGAACACCAAGAAGAATCCACACTTGTACCCTCAGGTCCACCAAGAGATCCTCTAGTTCCTAAGCCATAGCTCTAGCTCTTTAAATTTTCATCTATTCCTCCTTCCATACCAACTCAATTATGACCAAAAGACTCCCCAAGACCCCTACTTATACTAATCTAAGCCACAAGTTAGCCTGCAATAGAAATTAAATGTCCAAAAATTGATATTCAAGAAAAATCATGATATCTCCTAGGTCCAATTTAATTAGAACTTGTGCTTTAAATAGTAGGTAGTACATTAGGTCCTTTAAAAACCCTTAAATTTTAAAAGGCTGATTCCATAAGGATAAGTGTGCATCCATCCCAAAAGTCATACATAGGAAACTATCATCTGAAATTGCCATAAATTGATACTCTAGGAGAATTGCCATATCTCCCAACCATTAATGAATTAGGACTTGTGCCCTTAACTAGAGATATAAATCTAGGACATATTCAATCCTCAAAGTGAGAATCCTCTCATTCATTATTTTAAAAAAATTATATACCTTGCAACAGGCACCTAGAAACCAAAAAAACATAGTTTTAGTAGCAAGGTTCAAACAACTCAAACTTCAACTCAATCCATCAAATCTCTATGAAATCATGAGGAAAGATTTCCCAATGTGTCTCCAACACATCCATAACCATGAAAACATAACTACACCAAAATCCAAGCTCAATGCTCCTAAACTCTTATCCAAAATTCTCCAAACATGAAGGATTGTAGGAAAGCCTAGGATGATCATGCATCAGTAATGATGCACCCTATCTCATAAAGCAAAAAAGGATCAATAAGATTGACATACAAGATCATTTTTCATAGTGCTTACTATGTGGAAGGAATTAACTATAATATGTTTATTATATCACAATTGAATATTTTAGCATGCAAAGTTGAATTTGATGATAGGAAGGCTAAGATCTATGACATTGATGGAAAACCAATTGGAGCTAGAGATCAGACTAGAGGTAATCTATTTTATCTTGAAATGAATGATGCTACTTGTCTTGCTATACAATTTGATGATGTGTGGCTATGGAAAAAAATGTTATGTCATGTAAATTTTGACAATTTGGTTAGTGTTAGTAAGATGAAAAGAGTTGGTAGTTTTCCAAAATTAAAGAAACCTGATAATGTGATTTGCAAATAATGTTAGTTAGGAAAGATGATAAAGTCTAGTTTTAAAAATAAGACTCATACTTCATAATAAATTTTGGAACTAGTTCATACTGATTTATGTGGACCAATTGATTTGCAAAGCTAGAAAGGTGACAACTAAATTATCCTAATTATTGATGATTACTCTAGAATGATGAAAATTATGTTTTTAAGAGAAAAAGCTAATGCATTTCAAATGTTTAAGTGGTATCTGGAAAGAGTTGAAAAGGAAATAGGTAAAATGTTGAAATGTCTAACATCTGACAGAGGTGGAGAGTTTAAATCAAATGAGTTTAAAAACTTCTATAATGATAGAGGAGTCAAGAGACAAACCTCTACACATAGGACCCCACCACAAAATGGGATTGTTGAAAGGAGGAACATATCTATAATACATTGTGCTAGAATAATGATGATGGAGAAGAATGTTGAAAAAGCTATTAGAGACACAAAAGATGAATGCCAAATAGAATGGAGGATTTAATGTGAGATTTGTAATTTATAGGTGAATTGTTTTATTATCAAATCAAGTCTTGTTATTACTTTCCAACAATTCTATCAGTCTAGATAAATCCTTTGGACAAAGGTTTACCTAATAGTCATTAGTAATCCTTTAATAGGGTGACATTCTAATGGAATTTTTTGAAGTCCTCTAACAAGGCTCACTCCTAATAGAGTGATTGAAATCCTTTAACCTAGTCACAATTAATAGTGTGCATTGTAACCTTTAACAGGGTTGGCTCCTCATAAAGGTCACTTTAGAAGAGTAAAAATTGGTAGCATGTTACTAGTGATTTTTTTCAAATTGGGTTTCATGTAAAATCCTTGTGTCAAAAGAGTGATTGATTTTGTGGTATTGGATGCTTACATTTCTAAAAAGTTATTTTGACCTAGGACAACAATATGCATATGTTTAAGATATCGAATGGTCAATACATGCATAAGTATAAGTTGAAGTACTGAAAAGTTTTATCTATACATTTGGACCTTGGATAGCTAATTCACCCCCCTCTTAGTTATTATAAAATATTCCAACACCAAAGTAATTGTTCCATTTGGTTTCCTTCTTCACAGTGGTGTGAGCAATCTCCCATGGACATAAATATAATAATTGATTATGGGAAACTTACTTCTTGACATAGCAGAAGCTCAACTATGATTATAATTTCTACAATCTTTACCACCAAGTTTAGACTGGTTGAATATTAGACATTATAATTTCATTGCATCATATGGTTAGTAAATGGAGATATTGGTTAGGCCAATCAATTTTTCTATAGACTCAACCACAAAAAAACCAGCATATTCCCATAAACCACACAATTCCTAATTTGAACTTTCGACAACTACTTTTCAAATTTAACTTTCCTAATCACTTTCAAATAAACTTAAATTAGTGACAGGTCAAAGGCACTCCAATCTAGGTCTCCATGCCTTACTAAAAAGTTAAAAACATTATGACCCCAACAAGCATGAGACATTACAATCTCTATAAGTGATTCCCCACAATAAATAGCCTATTAGGTAAAAATGCATATTGAGGAGGACTTCTCTAAGATGAATACCAAAGATAGGTATTCATTATAGTATTCATCTTGAAACCTACTCATATAGTTAGTTGGATTCAACCTTTTAGATACTTGAGAAGGCTCTTCGAGTACTTTTTGATGCTTTACACACCTAATGACTATTATAATTTTTGGTAGACATGATTGTGAGATGATTAGGGTGATATCTAATCAATTTTAATAGCTCTATCAATGAAAAAAGAAGAGAAAATGTAAAAGCTTAAGAAAAAATTTCATGCTTTAAACAACCTCATTTATCCTTACTTTATGTATCCTTTCTAATTTTTGAAACATATAAATGAGAGATCTCCAAAGAAACTAAAAACTAAAATCTATTATTGTTACTAAACCTACATTTTTTTAACCCCTTAATCCTAATTTCTAGTCAATAGATCAAGACAACTTCTTAGGCCATTTGAAATCAGGATTCTAAGTTTTGCTTTCTATTATAAATCAGAAATATCCATTGACAACCCATTATATGAATTAAAGGAAATGATAGAACCATATTATTACTTGTCTTTGCATCCATCCCAAAAAAATGATTTAGAAAGAGTAAGAATTATGGCTAGAGATAAATCAAAGAAAACCACTTTATCCATTCTAAGAGAGGAATAACTACATCTAATTAAATCATTCCTCACCAAAAGACAAGATGTAAAATTCACTTAGTTTTTACTATAAAGGACCTGATGACCTTAGGGAAAAACAAAAAAAAACCTTTCTATCAATAATATAGACAATATTACATACTTTAAATATACCCATTGTTTTAAACCTATCTAGACTTGTGCTACTTTACTAGCTAAAACCTTACTATACCCAATATTTTCATCTAGCTTTAGAAACTGAGATGAAATTTTGGGTACTCCCTACTATATCAAAAAGGCTCCAAAAAGGTCACCATGTTGAGATAATGGGTGTTGCACACATTGCATAATATTATTATATTGTATTATTATTTTTTATTATGTAATGTTGTATCTAGGAGCACCTAGATGGACATGCAACATGTAAAGATTCCTATGGGATATACTTGATGAGTTATATTTTAACATTGTGATAATATTTGATGTAATTATTTAATATTGGGTTAAAACTTTCCCTAGATTGCTAGGAAATCTAGGGCACATGTTAACTTATTTTAATAATTACCTCTATATATAGGTGGTAGCCTTAAATCAAGGAATATTTGATTTATTTATATATTTGGTAGTTAAGGGCCTCAGAATTGAGTTCATAGAAGAGGTGGTAGTTGAGGTCACTATATTACCCCAAGAAGGAAAAAATTGGGAAAAAGAGTTTGACCTGAGGATAGCTAGGGCACAATTCAGTGTGTACTAGGACCCTCTACTATAAATTGACAAGAAATAAGGTACTTCTAGATTATCCTTGCCGTCCTACAGTGTTTATCATCTAGTACTTCACATGCAAAGGGTATTACAAATACTTACATGCCCTACATTTCAAGACTTTGTCTCACCTACAGCATGATTACAAACAGGTAAACCTTCCAAATTTCCTATTTAACATTATCAAGAAGAAAGCTTCTCTAGTATAGTCAGTAAAATATTAGTCTATCTCTCGCCATTACTTAACAAAGTTAATCATAGAAAGGGGAGTTGAATAAGAAAGTAATTGGGTTATGGGAAGAGTTTTTGTGTTTGAAAGAGGTAGAGCCTAGGCTGGTTAGCCCAAGAGGCCAAGGTGTAGGATGTAGGGAAAGAACATCTATTGGTTTTTGTAAAGTCATTCCTAGAGCTAAAAATGTTCCTAAAGCCTCTCCCTCTAGTTCCAAGCTGAATAAGAAGACAATTTACAAAGTTGAACCCTCCATTGCTAGCAAAATGAGAAGAAAAAATGTAGAAGTTGATAGTGGCCTTGAAACCCCATCATCTACTAAGAATAGATCTACGACTGAGAAAGGTAAAGATAACACTATGGAATGTGAGCAAAAAGAATAGAGCAACAACTAGATGAGGGGAGTAACATTAATGAAATCCTCCATCCATAAAAGGAGGAATATTCAGAGAAGTCTCTTGAAGCACCTGTGGTGAAAATCCTTGTAGGTGAGAGAAAATGAAAGAATCCTTCATGCTTGTCAACACCATCCACAAGGTGAAGTGCAAGGATTTCTAAGGGTAGGGTTCCTAAAGCCTCTATTCCCATAGTTACCCCTAAGTTTTTTGAATGTGAAAAGGAGTCCTCTTCAAGAGAGAAATTGCAGCAAAATGAATCCAGTGAAAAAGAATGCAATTCCCAGAATCTACAACCTGAAGATGACTGTAGTGTCAACTATGTGCTTATTGACAATGATAAGGAGTTTAGTGCACTTGAAATATCTGAGGAGTTTGAGGAAAACCTTGATATGCAAGATATTGGTGAGAACTCTACACAATTCCCTTTGGAAGACTATCCAAAATATAGATTCAAAATTGTTTAGGAGGTAATAGAAAAACTAAATCAAGATGGGTTAGACACATTAGCTACATTAGCTACTGAATCTAGTAGGGAAGAAAATATGGTGACAATAATTTTCAATTGAAAAGGAGACTACTCTATACCACACCTTTTTCTACAAGAATGGATTAGGATGCCAAATCATCTAAAAATAAGAGAACCCCACTCTCCATAGAATTTGACTCTTGCTACAATTAGGATTCCATGGTATATTGACTTGGGGAATAGTGCAAACATTGGTTGCTATTAATGTATCACCCCCCTATTCTCATGTAACCATTGTTAGCAGTAAATGACAATGTCAAGGATGATGATATGACAACTAAAGTAAGGCACTAGAAAAGGCTCAAGGTGAATTATCGTTATTTTGACTATGTGAAGAATGATTTAGGGGAAAGGACACTGAGTGATTGGTGAGTGCAAGCCCAAATCAAGAACTTTATGATCATTGGGGACTAGGAATAGATCAGTTGGGGGGAATGATGAGCCTCTAAAAGGTCATTATTTTGAGATCCTTTTTATCTTGTTTTTAGACAATTATCTTACAGAAACTTTTATAGCTCTATGGTTTTAAGTGAAGGAATTTACGTTTTTATGAATATGTTATCTATATGTTAAGACATGAAGTTGAAGTATAGATAGTTCAGATATGCTATGTTTGCTTGAATAAATGGACTTCTATGGTATAGTGAAGGAATGTTACATGCTGATAAATGTTTTCTCATCCATGCTATGTTTGGGTAGATTCCTTCCTGCAGCCATAGGATTTGCAAATAGTGATAGTTTGAACATTATACATTTTGTAATATTGATGATGAAATAATTATATGTATGTGGAAGTTGTATACATCCAATTTTTTGTAGGTACTTTCCACATGTATTCAAAGTCAACACTTCAATGCTAAGTCAAAGCCAAATATATTATTGAATCAGTGCAACAAGAAGAATATTGTGTGATTTCTATTATGGTAGTGCACAAATATAGCTCCCTCAACCTGCTATATTCTTAGAGGGTTTAATCATAGTTAATTATATTTCTGTTGTAAAAATTTTGAACTTGTAATTGATCCTCATTGATAGAGTGATTGTAGAAGTAGGAAGTTGTTGTAGTTTCCCTTTAAATAACATCGACTATAGCTTTGAAAGAAGTTTTTAGAAGGAGATAGAATAGATTGATTTTCATAACAATAGTGTGTGATCTTGTTTTTAATCAAATGTAATCTCTTACCATTGAATAGAATAGAAAGTTCAAGTTTCCATCTTCTATCTTGATTGTCTTTTATGTTCACTCGTCCAAGGGGGGCCACTTGGTGAATGAACTACGTTGTTAGAATAGATTGAATTTCCTTGTTTTTTTTTGCCCAAGATAGAATTATGTTGTTCATGCAGCCATTAATAATAGAATTAGTGTATTGTTCTTGTAGCATAGGTACATATATACATTTACTATTTGCAGCATTACTCTAAGCTCTAAAATAGCATGTGTTTCAATTCCTAGTTTAAGTCTCCTTCAACATTTTCTTTATTTTAGTGATAATTACTTAAAGAGGAATTAGAGCATATACTTTGCAGCCACCCTCTCAAGCTTAATCTCCCAAATTGAAAAAATAAGATGGAGTTAGTATGTTATTCTTAAGAAAGCACATGATTCTATTTAATCATGGAGATTTGTGAAAAGATGTCCAATCCTTTGTTACTAAGGTATTAAGCTGACTAGCCAAAGTGTGAGAAAAGATTGGCCCAAATCAAAGAGTATCTATCAAAGCCACCTATCCTCATGCCTTTGGTTCTTTACATCTCAACTGCTACAAATTCTATAGGAGCTTTATTAGTAAAACATGATGAGAATGGGAAAGAAAGAGATATACATTACATTAGTGGTACATTGGTTGCCTATGAGATCAATTACAACAATATTAAGAAAACTTTTCTAGCTTTATTATTTGTGTTACAAAAGCTTTTCCACCACATGCCTGTACATACCACACAACTTGTTGCTAAAATTTATCCTTTGAAATATCTCTTAAGGTTATGATTATAGGTAGACTAGAAAATGGATGATGATTATTTTAGAATTTGACATTTAATACGTCAAATGTAAGGCTATTGTTGATCAACTTGTTGAGTTCCCAACCACAAATAGCACTCATATGTAGATTATTTTCCCTAATGCATCTATCACATATATTACATAAAGGTCCTAGAAAACATTCTTTGATGGGTCGTATACTTAATATGAAGTTGGTGCTAGAATTATGTTTTCTATACTTCATTGTATAATATCCAAAAATCTTAAAAGCTATTATTCTCATGCACCAATAATCTCACTAATGAGATCAAGCTAGCCCTTGAATGGAGAATAATAGAGTTGCATATTTATGTAGATTCCCAACTTATCATCAATCAAATTAAAAATGAATATTAAACCAAATATGATAAGCTAATACCCAATAAGAAATTGGTGGACACTCTAAGGAATTCTTTTGCTTTTGTCATGTTTCAGTAGATCTCTAGAGCTAAATACAAGGTTGTAGATGCTATGTCAACTTTGGTATCTATCTTATAATTACAAGAGCATGAGTCTTGCTTCGAGTTCCTAGTGAAAGAAATGTGTCATCCCACCTATGATTCCCCTCTTTACCAATTCATCTACACCATTATTGGTCATCATTCCTCCCACTACTCCACCATTTTTTTCTATCTATAAGACAAAATCATTCTTGGGAATCTTACATGCAATAAAAAGAATCAACATATTCATAACACCTCCCATGAAACCCTTGTCTTTGGTGACCTATATAGGAGGATCTTAGAAGGAATGCTTCTTAGATGTCTAGAGATAGAAAACTTTGAATAGGCATTAACTAAAGTTCACAATGACATTTGTGGGTCACATTCTAATGGTCTTAAACTTTCTTGGAAATTACTTAGGATGGGATACTATTGGCCAACTATGAAATATGATGTCATCCAATATGCTAAACAACTACACAAAAAATTGATTCATACTCATGGACATGAATTGATCCCCTCTATTATGCACTGGCCTTTCTAGAAATGGCCCTTTGATTTTTTTGGCAAGATTAATCTAAGTTCATCCAGTGAACACAAGTTTATTATTGCAACAACTAAATATTTCACTACGTGGGTTGAAGTTATTTTTCTCTCTACTGCTACAAGAAAACATGTTGCCTTATTTATACTGAATCACATTATTTGTTGTAATTATATTCCCTCCTCCATAGTCACCAACAATGGGGGATGGAAGAACAAGAACCTTAGGAAAGTTTGCAAGAAGTTTTAAATCAAGCAATAATGGTCCTCCATCTACTATCCCCAAGGGAATGGCTAGGTTAAGGTCTCAAATAAAACATTTCTAAAATTTTTGCATAGGATGATCCACAAATCAAAAAGGGGTTGGTACCTACAAATTAATCCTGCACTATGTGCCTATAGAACCACCATACACACTCCCACTAGGGCTATCCCCTTTGCACTAATCTATGGTTTTGAAACTATCCTCTCATTAGAAGTTGAGATTCCCTCTTTTCAAGTCTCTTTGCATAGATTGATCATAGATGAGGACTATAGGGCTATGAGGATTCACAAGCTTGAGACTCTAGATGAAAACTAAAAGGTTTCTTGTAATCACATTTGAGTTTAGTGAAATAATATGTCTACCAATTCTAACAAGAAATTTTATCCTCATTAATTCCAAGTGGGTGATCTTGTTCTTAGAGAAAATGAAAAGAATCAATAGAAAAGAGAGAAAAAAGGTAAGTTAGAGCCTTACTGGTTGGGTCCCTACATCATCACTATTGCATTTGGATTCAGTGCCTATCAAATTTCTACACTTGAGGGAGAACAACTCCCTAAGCCTATCAATATTCTCTATTTGAAAAGGTCCTATGCTTAAGGCTCCTACTACTTAGCAACTTGTACATATTTTATGATCCTAAAAAAATCCTAAAAAGATCATATATGATGCTGAAAAAATCCTAAAAAGTAGAAAATGTCCTTAAAAAATGATCATCTTAGTGAAAACCTAGCAATAGGCACTTTGATGTGTCACCAAAAAACTAAAAAAATCTCAAAAATAGAAAATAATCATAAAATATCCTGAAAAAAATTGCCAAGTGGTGAAAAGCTAGAAACAAGAACTACTTAAGACCCTTGCACCTATGTCTATTAGTCGTGCTTTGCACTTATTTGTTTCATTCTTTCTTTTTTCCTTGCCTAGCTTGGAACTGACTCTTGTCTAGGTCTAGGGGGCACAAACTACTTAGCTTATCATGGTCTCTTTATTATGTAGGTGTTTCTTTGGCAACTTCCTCAATAGTGTTTCTCAACACTTCCCTTGACATCAAGTGTTTCTCAACAAGAATACCTTAACTATAGTTTAGGATGTTGTGATATTTCTCATTGCCAGATTCGAGTCCTAAAGAAATGATCATGTGACTTACACACATGCATTTGAACATTAAACTTGATGAGACTTGATAGAATTTATTTTATTTGTGTGTTGTCTATGTTGATTTATTTGTTAAGTGTTTCCTCCCTAATAGTCTCTCTTAGATGTCATGGACTATAAAACTAGGTGTATGAGGCATGTTTTACTTATATTCTATTTGTGGGTATACTTTGTTAATCTAAAGTGTCATGAGCATTCATGTTTGTCCTACTTGAAAATTTGGATTTAAAATGTATATCCTTGGTTGTTTTCACAAGATCACACTAAGAGGTTATCCTAAAACTTATGCCTTGATACAAGTATAATCTTGCTATACTAAACTTAGGGAACCTAACTACATTAGTCATCTTGACCTATATGTCTTTGATGCTTAGGTCAAGTTCCAACATTTCTATCTCATATAGATCATATTCATATCCTCTTAATCATACTAGTAATGATTGTATGATCTTTCTATGTCCTTAATAAAGATTGATGATGAAAATTAGAGTCTACTTATGCATCCCTTGTAATCAAACCTTTGCATACATTCTTGCATTTTAGGACTCATTCTAGTTTAGCTTTTGAATCTTGCATGTTGAAAGAGCTATCTCTTTATCTTTTATAGACATGTAAAGTAATTTCATTCACCTCCTCACTTCCTCTTAATCATATCTTTCACTCCTTGTCATTCATATAAGCTTAATGCTTCTATACCTATCATCACAAGGAGTTAATTTCATCATCACATCTAATCTATCTAAGTACTACATTTTCAAATCACAAATTTACATCATAAAATGTGAGCTAAAACATCTATGAGAGAGATACATCCATACATCCATGAGCATATAAACATAAGGTGATTATCCATAAACATGAGAATACATAAGAAAAATGGATGAAAACATAAAGACAAGTGCTAAAATAGACATAAATATTCATCACATGAGCAAGAAAGGAGACAAGTACACAATACCATAAATCAATCCACTACCTCATATATAATGATGAATCAAGTACATGTACAACATGGAATCCAAAATCTAGATAACTTTCTCAAAAATATACATCAATAGTGCCACAAGGGCATCAAAACCTTGATCTAACCTTATACCTATGATTGAATGCCTCTCTCATGTGTGGGAGGAGGTTGTAATGGTGATGCATGTGTCCTGCCTAGGGGTTGCACTGCTCCCTCTAACCTCTCGACTCTCTTTGAGTAGTTAAGTAATCCCTATCCTACTGGCAATATGCCTCTATGGGTCATATAGTAAGAAGCTACCCTCTCTCCATAGTGCTTAGACTCTTGTCTGGATGCATCCCTCTCCTACCTTAGCTCCTCACTTCAAGCCTACTCATCTATGAGATGCTGGTCTTAGGCTACTACAGTGATTTGTGCCTCTTGTAACTCTACCTCCAGTGCTCGAAACCATTGATCCCTTAGATCATCCCCTCATCCACCTAGACCCTCCTCCTCTACCTCCATCTTTGTACAGCTCCTCGAGTGCGTCTGACTACTAGATGTGCCTCCAAAACCACTCTCGTGCTCTCTCCCTTTGCCTCCCTTCCCTCATCTCTCTCAGCCCCCTCCATCCCCTCTATCATCACCACCATCATATCCTCCTTTCCCTTCATCCTCTAGTTGTGCATCAGGAATAGTAAACCATGGAAATGGATACCTCCTCATGCTTCAAGCATAATTTGGGGACACTCCCCCATCTATGACCCATGGGAGATAGTCCCACATCTCCCTTTATAGACCTTGTGTTTCCTCTAGAGCTATGACATAATCCCACATCTCCCAAATCCTCCTCTCCATAGAATTAGGCATATGTGGTGGTCTCTATCATGACCCTTTATCATTCCCCAAACTACCTCCATACCCATGTAATGATGAACCACTCCATAATCTTGACATGGTAGCATACCAATGGCTAACTCCTAAGCATTTATCCCAACTCATCCACTATCTCTCGCCAACTCTCATAGCCTTTATAGGGTCTTTGCTATGTGGATGGGAGACAAATCCATAAAATCTATAGATAAATGGATATGACCAATCTAGAGGATGCACTCATGGCTGGATCACTACTATGGGGTCACATGCCCAAATCTATGCTACTACCATACCACATGCCCATATCTCCCCATCCTAATAAAAAATCTCATGAAGCTCATGATATATATTAGCCAGAATGGTTGGTCCTCATGCCATCTATGGTTGCCTCCCTATTAGGTCCATAACGTATCTCCCCCATCTAGATGGGAAGACCTTATGGCTTATATTCATGACCAATACATGTACAACTAAAGATCACATGATGCATATCACCAGATACTATTTCTCATATTTTTATTGACCATTCCCAACTCAAATATCTTTCAAGGATGGTCACATCCTAAAATAATGCTTGTAAAACTACCCTAGTCTTTGCCAAGGCCTAATCATTATACACCTATGACAAAAAAAGCTCATGTCAACACTCATGATCAAGAGATGATGCAAAGAAAACATAGATATATTCATTACACTCACAAGATCCCCATGACAAGGTATCCATAGGATGCGATACACATCCTCGAGCATGATTGTGGTCTCTCCAGTGGGAAAATGAAAGGTGTTATGCTCACTATTCCACCTCTCTACTAGTGTAGTCAAGAGGCCATGGTTTTCCTAGATATGGGGAAAATGTAATAGCCACTTGAATCCCATGGTCCTTAGAGTCCTCATTTAATCCTCATCTAACAACCCTACCAATCTCAATCTTACTACCTCAAGGGCCCTGATGTGCAACATTAGAAGCACCATCTACAAAAACAACAAGTCTATATCTTAGTACATGTCATGACAAAAAATAAAACATGACTAAACACATCTATACTTTTCTATCCAAGTACAAAAACTAACATTCAAATTGAGAAACAATTCAAATTTTCCTAAGTATCATACGATACTTTCTCCAATAGGTGTGTGATACTATATATTCATGTGATAGTTGATAAGGTATTGTATGACTATTAGGTAGGTCCCATACAATACCCTATTTAATTCCTATAAAACACTTTTCAAATATCAAAAATATCATATGATGGTTCATAGAACTACTATGCAATACTTTCTAAAGTATCACACAACATTTTTCAAGAAACTTATGAAACCTATTAAAATGCTCAACAGAATGACCAAAAATGCTCAAAAAATTGAAAACTTATTGGGCCACCATATTGTGGAGGCTAGTTATGTAATTGATTGCACTCAAAATGGTGTGATGTGATTAGAATATCTCCTTATACAATTGCTATCTCTCTCAAATGCTCAAAGGCTCTCAAAATCACAAGAAGAAAAAATGAATTGAAAATGACCCTTGGACCTCTTAAATAGTCCTCTAACCTTGTTTTGACCTAATTTTTGAAATCCTTAGAACTACAAAAAAATTATACCTTGGCTAATTTTGATGTCTTGGATCTATTTTTGGGATCAAAATCAAAATTTGAGTTCATCTTGATGGTCAAAATCACATTTCAAAATTCTTCATTCTTTTGCATTGTTGGCTGATCTTTTGAGGCCTAATCTTCAAATCTCACTAGGGAATCCTCATTTCCTCATTCCTTCATCATTTCTACTCACTTCCATGCTTCTTACTCATTTCATTCCACTTCATTTCATCTTTCTCCTTGACTTGACCTAATTCTAGTGTTTCATCTTCCTTGGTCAAATTTAGTCAAATTGGGGCATAGTATCACTCCTTAGTGGTCACTTATGGGTTTTAATCTCTTATCTATCACCGTAGACTTTTATTTATCTCAATTTGATAATGTTTCACTCAATTCTACATCTCCTCTACCTCATTTCAATTTCAATTTCAAGGGGGCAAGAATATTCTATCATCACTACAAATTGCTTGCTTACTATGGCTATCTATTTCTCAGGAGAATATGCTTAACCTTTCCATTTTCTCTTGATGTATTTTCTTACTTTTCTGGAAATATTAGTCCTTGTCTTGAGTGTTAACATTCTCTCTCCCTCTCCTAGTGTCTAGTATTGTCACTACTAGGCTATGCATGCAAGATTTTCTATCTCTTTGTAGTTCATTTTTTGGAGTTAGACCTCTCTATCTATGGTCGCTTTCCTGGCTTCTTCATTCTTTGACATAATGTGTTCCTAGATTGGTCACACATTAGTCAAAGAGGGGAAAATATAAACACCAAAAAATGCTCATCTAGACTATTAGGCCCCTTCTCAGTAGTTTTGCTAAAATTATTAAATCATTTTATGTTGACGAAATCTTCAAAAATAAATTTATTTGATTTTATCATATAGTTTGACCACTATATTCTAAAGCTTTTATTTGATTAAAAGGAACATGTACCCTTTACTTATATAAAATATCTTATTCATCTCTTATCCTAAGTTGCATACATAAAAGCATTTTTCTATTTTAAAAATAAAAGCAATGTTTTTTTGTCTCACATGGAGATACAAAAGTCAACTCTTTTTGATTGGTGAAATGATTC
This sequence comes from Cupressus sempervirens, assembly GCA_028749045.1. Classification (NCBI taxonomy): domain Eukaryota; kingdom Viridiplantae; phylum Streptophyta; class Pinopsida; order Cupressales; family Cupressaceae; genus Cupressus; species Cupressus sempervirens. The sequence goes on along the minus strand of CM053784.1, from coordinate 470,121,239 downwards.
TATACATGGATCATGCAAAATTAAACTCTCGACCCTTGATTAGATCCTCTTGTCTTGTGATCTCTAGTGTTCATACTTCTTTAAAATGGAGATCTCTCTATTCATCTAAGGATCCACTATTTTTGCACTATTGTTATGTTGTAGGTTTTTCTATAGGTACTTTTGGAGCTTTGGAAGATCTTTTGGCCTCACTTTTATATTTGCATACCATAGTAGTGTAATACCATGTTTTATTAGCATAGTTTCTTTAATGCATTAGAATAATACATCTAGTTTAAATAGGAGGATTGTAACACTCTCATCCTTCTAGTTATCTTGCATTTCATGTAGCTTAGTTGCATTTTTGCATATCATGTCATAATGGTTCTTAGGCACTAGCATCCTTGCTCTTGTTTTAGAATCTCTCATTTCATGGTGTACTTTCAAGGGGCTTCATTCTTATGCTCAACTGAGAGCCATTTTATTACTATTTGCATTCCTCTATATGTCATTACTAGGGAGCTCTAGGTTGACATTTGAGGATCTCAATCCATGACATCTCTTGAATAGAAGGACTTAGATAAGTGCACATCTTGAGTGTACATTGGGAAGCTCTTGATTGGGCAAAGACTTCTAGATAACATGTTGGAATGCTTTGCTTTGATTATGAGAAAGCATATGATATGGTGGAGTGAGGATTTCTAAACATGATGCTTGGAGAAATTGGATTCCTTCCTTATTTATGTAACATGGTCTCCACTCTATTGGTTGGGATGATGGAAATAGTTGAGATTAATGGGATGTGATCAAATAAGTTTGGAATTTTTGGATCCATTAGGAAAGGGTGTCTACTTTCCCCTTCCCTCTTTGTCATGGTTGTAAGTTCACTTCAATAGCTTCTTAGAGATGAGTCTCTTTCCACAAGGATTCAAGATACTCTTTGCATAAAAATGAAGAGCTACCTAATATATGATTTGTGGATGAAATTTCTATCTTGTTTTGGTTAGAAGAGACCAAGTTGGTGCATCTTGTGGAGAAATGGGATTTTTTTTTGCTCTACTTTAGGAAGAAATATTTTTTAATCAAAATCTATCATGTTGGGTGGGATGAGAAATTTATGTAACTAATTTGGTAATAGTTGGGGAGGACCAAACAATATTGTCAATGCTGAATAACTTAGATCTTTTCTTTAAATGTACTAACATGACCATTGCAATTGATGATTTCCAAATGCAGGTTTGGATCTCATATAAGTATGAGGGGAGGTGACATGTCTTATGAAGAGGCATGTCTCTATGATTAATCATCACTAATTAGCATATTTAATAGTAATACAAACAACCATATATGCAATATATAATTATATTAAATTATATACTAATATATAATATATTATATATTATATTACATATATATAATATGTATTATATATAAGATATTTATCTTAAAGATGATTTACCATCAACAAGGTATCTCAAGATAAAATCAATCTAACCCAAAGAACCATGATAAAAAGCTATAATATTTATATGATCACCACCTTACAATGGTTACCTTTTGTTTATTTGTTATCATGACTTCTAGAACTCTAGGATAGCAATTTCATGAAGTCTGTCATAATAACAGGTCTACCATTTATAAGATCATCATCTTATAATGGTTACCTTCTATTTATATATGTCAATGAAAGATTGTCACCTTTCATTACATGTCATATGCAAAATAATAACCATCATGAACCAATTAAAAGGGTGGTGCAAAGGCTTTCACCTCAATTATCTCTCATAGAGAAGAATTCATTTCAAGGAATTTCACTTAGAACTTCTTCTCGTAGAGAAGATATCATTCACAAAGGATTGCACCTCAATAATTCTCCTTCTAAAAAAAGATCCTGGGAAGTTAGGTCTAATAGTTACTCCTCTTACAGGCTTCCTTCCCCCAAGAATTCTTGTCAAACTCTCTCTAAATCTAATTTCTTGTGATAATTCATCACTTCTTGATAATATAAGTAGACATAGGCCCATCAAAATCATGCAGTTATATGTGTGTATTTCTAAACTCCTTCTGAGCATCTATATTCTAAGCTCATGTGTTGTCTTTGAAATAAGTGCCATACTCCCTCTTAATGTAGAAGAATTTCATAATATTAATCATGAAAGACTTTTTCTTCAAGAGCCTCACTTTATCTATCTTGATCATTAGGGTCTTTGGAGCTATTGTCATTAGATTTAGTTTGCACAATATTTAGTAGCATATTTAAAGTACCAACCTTCTCTTCATTGGTTATTATTCCCCCCCCACAATATAAAAGATACAAGTACTTATCTACCCATGAGGGTCATGTAACATCTCATTTTCTAAGGATTGTTCAAGTAGGAATGAAACATTGGTTATTATTCCCCCTACAATGTAAAATTCGCACTCATTTTTTTTTGTTGAACACTTTTACATCAAATCAAATATGGATTCCTTTGGCATCATCTCTCGTGTTGATTTCCCCAAATCTAAGATCTACCCCCTTTGCAAGTAAAGAGCTGATCTAAATCAAACCATATCCATGCTCTTATGTTATCTATGGTCCAATGATTTCTTCCAACTAGGACACTCTTCAATTGGTAGGTTGTCTAATTGAGATGATTTTAGACAACTATTGATCCACTTATCCAATCTGATTTGTAGCACCCTTGCTAGCCAAAATGAGTTGAATACCTTGATGAGTTAGTTAGGCAGTACACATATTGAATATTTTTATTTTCCCATTGACAAACTATTTTCTCAACTAAATTATGCTATCAACACTAGAGAATCCATCTCAACATTGTTTTCTCTCTCTTAATCAATAAAACCAAGCTCACTAAAGGTTTACTAAATACCATCCTTAGTCTTCTTCCTCTAGTTCAAGGTTGCCTCTAATAACATGTCAAGGTTTTTCTAAATCTCAATCTCCCTCCTTTTTTTGCAAGAATCTTCTTGGAGAAAAAAAAATCTAGGAAAATAATTCTTATAATACAAATAAGAATATTAACATTAGTTAGGATGTTAGTAAATTCTCATGCCTTTTACTAACAATAACATAACTAATTGTAACATTTATTTTATACTTTCAATAATAAAAGTAAGATAACATAATATTTAATATATTTTACCCTTCATAATCGTATCATGAAACTCGCAATCATTATATCAAATTATTAAATATCATTTTGAACAAAGATATATAATTCAAATACAATTATAAATATATGATTTATGGCCATATATTGTCAATTATAACATTTCATATAATATTTATTAAATACTTACTATACATTCATTAACATATTAATAAATAAAATTTAAATAATATAATTCATAAAAATAATATGAAGAGGAAACATTAAAACATAAATCATACACACTTACCTTAGTGGCACTGATGCTCGAAACCCTATGCCTTAGTACCCAAGTTCCCAATAGACCTTTGATATATCTAGGCACTAAAAATAATTGACAATTATATGCATTTTTCTCAAGTACCTTATTCCTTACCTTCATGTCTCACATGTAATTACTTCTCCTTGGACCCAAGGATCTATTTACCCTTTCCCTATTTGATTTTTCATGGGTGTCACATCCTAATGTGGGTGGGACCATATTCTGCACAATTTGCAAAATTTCTATGGTGGCAGAGTATAGGGATTAACACTTTTTTCATGGTTTGTATGAATGGTGAGCCAATGAGAAGGGCACCCTAATAAGACATTTAATTTTTTTTTACACCTATCGATGATCATCTCAAATCTATCTACAACCAATATTAATACCAAAGATATGAATCCCTGTATAAAGACAATCTACAAATAGGACAAAAGTCAAATCCACTATGCACATTGATACTTCAAGTTTTTCCCAATCTTATTACAAGTCAAACAGGCATTCAACAAGTAAACATGCAAATCTGATAAATTTTCTTTCCATTTCAATCCATCATGTGGAAGCTTCTAGTTCTTGGTTCAACATGCATCCTTCCCTCATTCTCATTTCTCCTCATTGGTGCCTGAAAAAAGATTTCATCTTATTTTTTACTAAAGATTGGTAATTTACATTCGAAAACCAATTACCTACAGATAGAACTACTTCCTGGATCTGTATGAGTGCATGCATATTCCTTTTCTAGTAGATATGATCTTCTTGGTTTTGGCTTCCTTCACCTTGTTATTATACAAGACAACCCAACCAACAAGTTCTCAAAGAATATGCCTAAGCATATCAAGTTCTATAAGTGACATTCCAATCATACAAGAAGCAGCAATATAATATCCTCAAATGCCACACACTATGAACTATCTGATGAGGCAAAAACGTGTTTTACAATGCATCTTCTCCATCCTCAAGGAGCCCAATTTGCACATCCATTCAACATTTTCCTTCATAGCTCACATAGAGATTTTGACTCTACACAACTAATGCCACATTAGATCTAAAGACCATGTGATTCCTAAAATCTGTAGGTAATATCTTGTTTCAATAGTACAGACTTAAATTTTAGTGCCTAAACATTATTCAGGTTTCCATGAGACCTGTGGACATTGCTTTTTATCATTCACTTGTTTAATTTGGCACTTATTGTTGGAAATGCTTTAGAATAATTGAGAGGGGGGGTGAATTAGTTATTCAAGGTCCAAATGTCCAATTAAAACTTTTCACCAAGTAAAGTGAGCCTTTAAAACTAATCTTTCATCCAAGATAAAACTTTCCTACTTAGCAAGTTACTGTAAATCATCATGCAAACATAACACATGAAAAGATCAACACATAAAATAGTGATTTACATGGAAACCCAATTTGGGAAAAACCACTAGTAACATGCTACTCAATTCTCACTCTTCTGAAGTGATGCCATGTTAAAGGCTGCAACACAATATTAAATTTGACCTGGTTAAAGGATTTAACCACCCTATTAGAAGTGGGCCTGGTTAGAGGACTTTAGAACATTCACTTGGAATGTCACCCTGTTAAAGGATTTACAAATGGCTATTAAACCAACCTAAGTCCATAGGATTTTTACTCTAACTAATACAATTGCTAGAGAGTAACAATAAGGGGTTTTTACCTAATTACAATTTACAACTTATCTAGCAAATTTTAGATCTTTGTTCTACTCTTCACATTGCCTAGCTTTTAGTCTTTGTAGCTCTTGATAACTTTCCCTCCTTTCAAGCTTTGTCATCTTGAGTCTTCATGCTCAATATACTAGTGCAATCATCTTTTTGATCGCTTATTGAAGTAGAGTCTCTGTGTTCTATTCTTCCTTCTCCTCTTGATGTCTTCTCCTTGACACCCTTCAACCACTTCAAAATTTGGCACTCTAGGAACTCCTACTTCTTGGCTTGTGACTCCTTAAATAGAAGTCTGAAAATTACTTTTCTCACTTGATTCTTCCCTCCTTTAATTTCAGTTCGAATGGATTAGGAAGGATTCATTAAATCTAACCCATATCTTGTTTCCTCTAGAAACATCATGAAAAATCCTCTTCAATTCACTAAAAAATGGTTTACATAAAATTTTGTGCCACTAGCTCATCATCCTTATCCTCCAACTGGTTCACAAAATTCAAGGTAGAAAACTTGTCAGCTCAAATTTGGTGAATCTTTGACTTTTCAAATAATGCAGTAGCTTGGCATTATTGAAATTCTAGTGCTTGGTACATACTGTGTTACTCAGCATCAACTATGTTTTACTAATGCTCAACACCTACTGTATATTTACTCGACATCCATTAAGTTTTTATGATGCTTGGCACCTGTTACTTTTCTCGACAACTAAACACACTCGACTCCTTCTATATCACTTGGTACACACTAGATTTTTCATTTTCTATGCACTAACTGAAAATTTGCTCAACTTGAACTAGCTTGCTTGGCACTCACTGATGAACTTAGTTAAGCTTTGTAGTCAACATTGTTACAACATATTCCTCCAATATTTCTAAGTGTGACCAACCTCTATATCTTCAAGTATGTTGTCAATACATCATTTAACCATTGTCTTAACTAATCCTTGTACTTTTACAAAACCATAACTCAACCTTTCCCTTAGGTGCTCTTGTTACATCTTGCTGACTAAATCCTCTTCATCAATTAACTAGGTGATAGTACTTGGATCTTATAAGTAATTTTCATTCTAGCAAATAGTAGTTTTTACATCAATGACAAAAAAATGATTGAAAACATTCTTTATCAATTAGCTTCCTTCTTTGCAACAATCTCCCTCTTTGATAGTATTCTTTTTCAATGAGTTTTTCAACAATCTCCCTCTTTGGCATTGATGGCAAACCAAACTGATCAACCAAGTTAACAACATACTAACTAGGTTAAAATAGTAAATCAAATTCCAAAAAGAAAGCTTTACAAAACTATTCATTCTATCAGCAACATAAACTAGCTTATGACTCCCTCTAAATTCTTTGTTGATAAATTGTCTTAGTCTAATTATTTATTGTTTGTATTGATTTTGTCTTTGAGCTGCTATTTCCTTTTTCATATTTGTACATTCTTTTTCTTTCTACTACTTTAGATACTTCTCCCTCTATCCAATTGAATGTTGTTGATCATTTTCTTCATTCTTCTACCCCAACTGTTGATCAATTTCTTTTCATTCTCTCTCTTTGAAAACAATGCCAAATTCGTACTAGTTCAGCATCTTAACATGTAGATGTAGCATTTTTAGGTACTCCAATTTCTCCCTCTATCACCTTTCTTTTGAATGATTTGGAACTTCATCACTTTTATTACTTCAGTCATAATCCCAAAGAAAATATTCTCTGCATCAATTTCTAATATGCCAACATTCAACTCATTTGATCCAAGGTAGTATAGCTTTATCTTAAGTATCCTTGGCTAGGGGTATCACCCCTAACTTATCTCTAAGATACTCAAAATCATCTTTAGGTAGTGCTTTTTTAAATATGTCAGCAATATGTTCTTTTGAGCTAACATATTATGTCCTTACTTGTTTCTCTTCCACCAATTCTTTTACATAATGATACTTAATTGCAATATGCTTTGTTTTGGCATGAATTACAAAATTCTTTGATATGTTGATGGCACTTGTATTATCACAATAAATTATCATAGGATCATTTACCTCTTCTTTCATACCTTGCAAAAGATGTTTGATCCATACAATATTAGTACAGTTGATAGCAGCAACAACATAGTCAGCTTCTGTTGTGGATTATGAGGTACAACTTTGTTTTTTGCTAGTCCAAGTAATCAATCTTTTTCCTAAGAAAAGTGCTTCTCCACTAGTGCTCTTTCTATCATCAATATTACCTCCCCAATCTGCATAAGTTTAGGCTCTCAACTCAAACTTTCCACTTATCTTGTAGTAAAAACCAAAGTCATCAATTCCTTTTAGGTACCCAGTATTCTCTTTACTGCCATCAAATGATTTTCTCTTGGATTAGCAAAAAATCTTGCCACTATTCCAATAGCTAATGCAATGTCTAGTCTACTATGTACAACATACTATAACTTTCCAATCATTGATCTATATAGTATCTGATTCACTTCAGCTGACTCATCATTCTTAGATAACTTATGTCCTATTACCATTGGTGTACTGACTAGTTTTGAGTCTTCTAACCCAAATGTCTTGAGTATCTCCTTGATGTATTTTGATTGGGTCACAAATATGCCATGCTTCAGTTGATGTACTTGCAATCCAAACAAGAATTTGATTTCTCTAAACATTGACATCTCAAATTCATGTTTCATTTGATCAAAAAAATCTTTGCATAGGACATCTTTTCCTCCAAATATTATATCATCAACAAAGATTTCAAATATTAGAATATCTTTACCTTTTTCTACTTTGACATATAAGTTGTTGTTGTCATCTATTCTCTCAAATTCTATCTTCACAAGGTATTTATATAGTCACTCATACCATGCTCTAGGTGCTTGCTTCAAACCATAGAGTTCTTTATGCAGTTTGCAAACCATATCCGTGTTGTTGTCATCAACAAATCCCTCAAGTTGTTCTATATAGACTTTCTCTTCCAGTATACCATTCAGAAATGAAAAATTTACATCCATTTGGTAGACTTTCAAACCTTTGTAAGTAGTGTATGCAAGTAGTGTTCTTACTCTTTCCATTCTTGCAATAGGGGCAAATGTTCCCCATAGTCTAGCCCTTCTTCTTGTGCATAGCCTTTGCAAGCTAGTCTGGCCTTATTTCTTGTTATCTCACGATTCTCATCAAGTTTGCTCCTAAAGACCCATTTGGTACCAATTATATTTTTATTAGCTAGTCTTAGAACTAGAGTCTAGGTTTTGTTCTTCTCAATCTAATCTATCTCCTCTTCCATAGCTTTATACCAATCATCATCTTGTAGTGCATCTTTAACTATTTTGGGCTCAACCTTTCTTAGCAGACATGATTCATTCCTTAGTCTGTTCCTTGTCACTAGTCTTGCATCCTTGTCACCAATTATTTGTTCTACAGGGTGATGTCTTCTCACACACTTGGCTAGTCTTGGTTCTATCCTTCTTTCCATGTTTGATCCTTCAACTTTAGAGTCACTTTGCACTTCTCCTTTTGGTATCTCATCATCTCTTCCATGTGTACTATTTTTAGAATTAGAATGTGCATTTTTTTCATTTTGCAACTTAGCTTCTGAATGCAGCTTGGCATTCACTAGTTGTGACTCAGCTGATACTAAAATTTTTTGTTGATTCCCAACTTGATTGGTAGCATCATCTTTAGTTGGTATTCCTTCATAGAAGTATACAAAGGATCTATAATCTTCTAGTTTCTTGAATTCATTAGCTTGGACTTCTACATGCTCACCAAAATTTACATTTGCACTCTCCACAATCTTGTTAGTGTTAGTATTCAAACACTTGTATACTTTACTTCTAGTGGAGTATCCAAGGAAAAATCCTTCATCACTTTTTGCATCAAACTTACCATTTCTAGTATCCTTAAGAATATATTATTTGTAACCAAATACCTTGAAATGTTTTACATTAGGTGAGTGACCATACCATAGTTCAAAAGGTGTTGCATTTGTACCTTTCTTGACTTATCCTTAAGAATATATCATTTGCAACCAAATACCTTGAAATGTTTTGCATTAGGTGAGTGACCATGCCATAGTTCAAAAGGTGTTGCATTTGTACCTTTCTTGACTTGTACTCGATTTAGGGTGTAAACAATAGTACTTACAGCTTCTCTCTAGTACTTTAGAGCAACATTTTTCTCCATCGTCAATGTTCTAGCACAATCTATTATTGATCTATTCCTTCTTTCTATAATCCCATTCTATGGTGGAGTTCTTGGTGTTGATGTTTGTCTTTTGATACCTTTATCATTGCAAAATATCTCAAACTCTTTTGATGTAAATTTTCCTCCTCTGTCTACTCTTAGGCACTTTAGACTCTTGCCTATTTCCTTCTCAACTCCAGACAAATACCACTTAAACATTTGAAATGCATCAAACTTTTTCTTCAAGAACATGGTAGTCATTATTGTAGAATAGTCATCTACAAATAGCATTATGTATCTATCTCCTAGGTAGCTTTGCACTTCTATTGGGTCACTTAAGTCTATATGGACTAGTTCTAGTACTTCTTTGAAAGTGTAGGTTTTGATTTTGAAACCTGACTTGGTCATCTTTCCTAATTGACATTATTTGCACATTGTATTTTTAGGTTTCTTTAGCTTAGGTAAGCCTCTGACTTTCTTCTCTTTGCTGATGCTAATTAGATTTTCAAAGTTAACATGATAGAGCCTTTTATGCCATAACCAAACATCATCAAGTCTAACAATAAGATAGGTTGCATCTTCCATATCTAGGTAAAATAGATTACTTCTAGTTTTTTCACCTTTTCCTATTAGATTTCCATCAGTATCATAAATATTGGCAATTTTGTTTCCAAATTCTACTTTGCAACCTACATTTCCTAACTGTAAGACACTTAACAAATTGTAGTTCAGTCCTTCAACATAGTATGCATTGTCACATGAAATTTTCTCTGTAAGTTTAAAAAAACTTTTCCTTTGATTTCACATGGAACATCATTTCCAGATCTAACACTATTTCCATCATACTGGGTAAAGGTAATAAACTTACTTTTATTTCTTGTCATGTGATGTGAGCATCCACTGTCTATAATCCATTTTTCATTCTTGTTCACACAAGTTACATGTGTTTTTTCCTTATCTTCATCGGATTCATCCTTCATGGCTACATAGACTACTTCATCATCATTCTCATCAGAATCTTCTTCAACAATGTAGCATCTTTTTCCTTTGTCCTTGTAATCTTTGTTGTCATCTTCTCTTTTATTCTTGTACTTATTTCCTTCTTTGTAGTTCTTCTTCTATGTACACCTTACAACAATATGTCCTACTTCATTGCAATTGAAATAAATGATAGGGAGTTTACCTTTGAATTTACCTTTGCCTCTGTGGAATCTTCTTGCTAGTAATGCTTCCAACTGTTCAACATCTTCTTCATCTATGCTATTATCACTAGATGCATGTTTTCCTTTTCTAGTCTTCCTTTTGTATTTCACCTCCTTAGTATCTTTGAATGATAGCTTAGCCTTGAAATCAAATTCAAGATTCTCAGGTCTGTAGTTATCATAATTTGACAACTCAAAGGTAGTAAGTCTTCCTGTTATTCCTTCAAAGGTTAGTGTGTTTCTTGGTACACACCTTATTTCTTGAATGGTTAAAACTCTAATAGCATAGACGGGGAGAAAAGCTCTTAAATATTTTCTATTGAAAATATCATCTTCCAAATGACCACCTAAAATTCTTATTGCACTTACCACTTCTTTCATTCTAGATGAATATTGTGCAGCATTCTCACCTTCTTCCATTTTCATGTCATCAAACTTTTCTCTAAGGCTTTCTCTCTTTGCTCTTTGAGCATTCCAATCTCCTCCATAGATATCTGATAAGGCTTTCAACATCTTGAATACATTACACATCCTTTGATGTCATCAAACTTAGCAAAATTGAGTGTAGAGGCAATCTCTAACATTACCTAATTATGCTCCTTTCTTTTGTTCAAATCACCTATAGAGAGGGGTCCAGGTGGATCTACATGTTCCAATCCAATTGAGGTTTTTACATAATCACCTATTGATCCAAAGTACAATTTTATTAGACTCTAACATGCAACAAAGTTATCTTTGTTGAGCTTGGGAACTTCTCTCTTGGACATCTTGATCTTCCTACTTCTAGTACCTTCAAACTAAATCAGCATATGGCTCTGATACCAATGGTTAGAAATTCTTTAGAATAACTGAGAGAGGGGGGGGGGTGTGAATTAGTTATTCAAGTTCCAAATGTCCAATTAAAATTTTTCACCAAGTAAAGTGAGCCTTTAAAACTGATCTTTCATCCAGGCTAAACCTTTCCTACTTAGCAAGTTACTATAAATCATCATGTAAACATAACACATGAAAAGATCAACACATAACATACTGATTTATGTAAAAACCCAATTTGGGAAAAACCACCAGTAACATGCTACTCAATTCTCACTCTTCTGAAGTGATGCCCTATGAAAGGCCTACCCTATTAAAGGCTACAACACACTATTAAATGTGACCTGGTTAAAGGATTTAACCACCTTGTTAGAATTGGATTTGGTTAGAGGACTTTAGAATATTCACTTGAAATGCCAACCTATTAAAGGATTTACAAATGGCTATTAAATTGACCTAAGTTCATAGGATTTTTACTCTAACTGATGCAATTTCTAGAGAGTAACAATAAGGGGTTTTGACCTGATTACAATTCACAAATTATCTTGTAGATTTTAGATCTCTATTCTTCTCTTCACATTGTTTGGCTTTCAATCTCTACAGCTCATGATAGCTTGCCCTCCTTTCAAGCTTCATCACCTTGAGTCTTAATGCTCGATATACCAGTGCAATCATCTTTTTGACCACTTATCGAAGCATAGTCTCTATGCTTTGTTCTTCCTTCTCCTCCTAATGTCTTCTCCTTGACACCCTTCAACCACTTTGCAATTTGGCACTCTGACAACTCTTGCTTCTTGGCCTGTGACTCCTTAAATAGAAGTTTGGAAATTCCTTTTCTCACTCGATTCTTCCCTCCTTTAATTTCAGTTTGAATGGATTAGGTATGATTCATTGAATCTAACCCATATCTTATTTCTTCTAGAAACATCATCAAAAATCCTCTTGAATTCACTCAAAAATGGTTAGCATAAAATTTTGTGCCACCAACTCATCATCCTTATCCTCTGACTAGTTCACAAAATTCAAGGTAGCAAACTTGTCAACTCAAATTTGGTGATTCTTTGAATTTTCAAATAATACAGTAGCTCAACATTATTGAAATTTTGGTGCTCGGCACATACTGTGTTACTTGGCATCAACTACATTTTACTGATGCTTGACACCTACTATGGATTTACTCGACATCCACTAAGTTTTTCTAATGCTTGGCACTTGTTAATTTGCATAGCACATAAACATGCTCGGCTCCTTCTATATCACTCAGCACACACTAGATTTTTTATTTGCTTAGCACTAACTAAAAATTTGCTCGACTTGAACTAGATTGCTCTACTCTCATTGATGAACTTAATTAAGCTTTGTAGTTAACATTTTTACAACTTATTCCTCCAATGTTTTTGAGTGTGACCAACCTCTATCTCTTCAAGTATGTTTTAGATTACGGTAAAAGAAGGTTTTGAAGGGACCCTAAAACCCTTTAACAACTAGAGAAAAGATATAGCAATAAAATCACTAGGAAAGAAGTCCTGAAACCAACAACAAAATCAGGTTTTACAGGGACTTGAAACCACTAACATAGTCCAAAAAAAGAGAACCTAGGTTTTACAAGGACCTGGAACCACTAAAATAGTTTAGAGCAAAAACCAGTACCAAGTACCACAACTAGAAAATAGGACCAGAACAAGACAAAACCAAAGAACAAAAACCCAAGGCAGCAATTGTAGCTTTATAATTATCTTTATAGCCTCTATACCAATCACAGTAGTATCCTAGATGGAATCAGCAACTGAAGTAGTAGCATATTTTGCTTGGACCCTCAGGGGATATAATTTCTTCATTGACTCTTTTACCAAGGCTCGCAGTAGCAACACAGATACTAGATGTGACTTGTTCCATCCTAGTTCCATTTTCCTTGATAAGCATTCTGAAATTTTGCTTATAGTTTTTTAGTTTATTAGGAATATCTCCCATTTGCTCTTCCAATGGGCTGATTTTGACATGGTCAGTATCCTGGATGTGTTACAAAGTTTCCACTTTCTTCTTCAGCCCCATCAATTCATTATAAATCCAATAATCAACACGGAGAATGGAGTCAGCTTTGAGCTTGGCAAAATGCAGGAAGGAGAACTTGGTTTCCCTCTGTGGAGAATTGGTGATATCATCTACAAACTCATGAGGAGGGAAGCCAACCATATCTATATGTTCCTCCCTATCCCTCTATTCCTCCTCCCTATTCTCAATAGGAATCTCATTCTGAACAAGGTCCTCCTTGTCATGACCTCCAGTCTCTATAGTAGGTAATATAGGATTAACCATTTGATCCTCCTCCCTCACCTCAATAGGATTTACAATAAGAATATCTTTATCTTTAACCCCTCCACCAGAAACATTCTAAATGTCCTCCTTCTCAGGGTTGCTCTATTCTAAATTTCCTTCAATTATGTCTTTCTCATTCCCTTTCTCCATTTTTCCTGTGGTCTTTTGATATCCTTCCAAATTTGAGCTAAAATCCCCAACATCCATACCATCCTCTTCCTCATAGATATCATTCTTTGAGCTAACAATATTCTCAAACTCGGACACCTCTTCCACAACTTGTTTCTGAGTATTATAGGGTTTATGTTTGGGGTTCTTTTCTTTTCCTTTTACATTGCTCTCCTTCTTAATGTTTTTTGAGTGAAAACCCTTATGTTTTTCAAAAGGGGTAGAGGATATAGATTTATTTTTACAATAACCCTCTATGAGAAGAATCAGACCTTCATGCAAAATAGGACGAGACTCCTTCTTCCTATGAGCATGCAAACTTTGAAGCAAAGAAAATCACATATAGAAAGGGAAAGAACGTTTATCCTTATGCCTGAAATGATTGAGAAAAACAAAATGAAATTTACAAACCCTTTTATTTCTACCATTGAGGATGAAATACTCACAAATACAACATAGCACATCCCACCAAATTTATTTTATCTGCTCCACATCAAAGAAGTCTCCATTCTTTTCCAGTTGTTTCTCCTCAGCATCCAACTTCAAAAAAAATTTGTAAGCATCATTGGAGATATTGGTCTATTTGGAAAATTTAATGTCATCCATGGGGAGCCCCATGATCTCAGAAATAAAGTCCTTTGTTAAATTCATAGTGACTCCATGAAGAAGGACCCTATTAGTGGACCAGTTATTAAAAAAGGCAGTCGTGATATGGGGTTTAAAAACATGCAGTCTCTCCAGGTAACTGGTCACCTTCCCTTTTTGTAAGATGTTCCAAACTTCCTTCTGAGCCTTCCATTCATCACACTTTTTAGGTTCTTGCTTCCCTGGTTCACCCCCCATATTCTAAAAATAGATAGAGCCAAGAACCAAGTTAAAATAAAACCAGATTTTTGTCACTTGAAAAGGAGCTCACTTATTCAATGATACATGCAAAGGCCGCATTAAATTCATATGAGTGTACTTCCTCAAGGAAGGTGATCTAAAAGCCATAAGGTCACTCCATAAAATCATTAACTCTCTAATTTGGGTAGATCTTTCCCACTTTGGAGTGAATGGCATCATAATAATGATAGCTTTTAGATCAACATGCTTGTTTAACTCATCAAGCCACCTCACCTTATATCCTAATTGTACCTCATGATTGGCTATCCAGACAGTAGCCCCATTGGCCTCACGATAAGTATGGGAAATGACAACTTTTTCAAATTTATGTATTAGGGATTTGATCTCCATGACCATTGCTTCTATCGTCCATGAAATTGAATTTTTGTTACTCAAAATGTTAACAATATTCAAAGAGTCACCTTCCAACCATAGATTAGGGCATCCCAGATTAACTGCAATCTTTATAGTGTATAGGGAAGTAGTAGCTTCAACAATATGACTATTAGAGTGACCTATAGGAACTGCAATCACATCTATTACATTTCCCACATGATCTCTTAAAACACCTCCACATCCTGCTCTTCTCAGATTGCCCTTAGCGGCTCCATCAAAGTTCCCTTTAATCCAACCGTTGGGAGGAGTATTCCATCTTATGGTCAGTCTTGGATTATCAATTTTAAAATTAAGATCTTCAAATCGCAAAGGAGTATCAAATTGAAATGTTGGACCAATTTTCCTCTAAGAAATAAAATTCTCCTTGAAGGCTTTAATGATATTTTGTCCAAGCACCCATCCTGGTAATTCTTTATTTCAAAATATTCTATTATTTCTCTCTCTCCAAATGCCCCACCAGAGATGAGGAAGAGTTAATTTCCAGAAAAATTGAACATTAGGGTCCTTCGAAGGAAAATTCCAACTTTTAAAAGAGAGTTCAACATTGTTTTGGTGAACCCAGGTCAAGCTCCAATAGTTAAGAATATCAACCTAGACTTGTTGAGAATAAGCAAAATTCATAAACAAATTATCTCTATCTTCAAAACCATATTTACATAATGAACACCTATTGATCACATTAATGCCTCTTTTTTGTAGATTGTTCAATGTCAAAATTTTATTTTGAAGCATTAACCAATAGAAGATATTAATTTTGGATATGAGACCCTTAATCCAAGCATAAGACCACAAAGGATGATTACCCTTTTCCCTAGAAGCAAAGATAGTTGAAACTTTATATAGGCCACTTGGATCAGCATTCCATATTATCTTATCCTCAAGAGACAAATAAAGAGAGACAACATTTAGAGATAGTTGAATGTTATTGAAGCCTTGATCAATATTAGATAAATTCACCCAAGAATTATTCTGCCAATAGTGAGAAACTAAAATGCCTTATCTCTGTTTGCATATATCAACCTGAGCCTTATCCTAAAAATCTTCAATGAAAGGATGATCCTTTAACCAAACATCTTCCCAAAATATCACCTTGTGCCCATCTCCAATTTTCTAGGAGCACCCTTTTACAAGAGTCTTCTTTGTCCCCTGAACAACTCCCCAAATGATAGAAGGATGAATAACATCAAGAGAGGAGAATAAATCAGCTAGAGAATTAACATTGAAAAGGTACTTATGTTTCCAAATGGTACTCCATTCCCCTTTTATCATGATAAGTTCTCCATCCTTGTTTAGCCAAGAGAGCTTTATTCATACTTCTAATTTTCCTAATTCCCAATCCTCCATCACTGAAGGGATTACAAACTTGATCCCAAGAAATTAAATGCATTCTCTTTTTGTCCTCAGTGCCAAACCATAAAAAATTTCTTTGAATTTTTTCAATAGCCTCTGCAAATTTTAAAGGAATTCTGAAAAGGCTCAAGGCATAAGCAGGTATGCTTTGGGGATAAGCTTTGAGAAGAATTAATATACCTACCTAACTTAGAAGATTTCCTTTCCAACCTACCAATTTCTTGTTAAATTTATTAATGAGATCAACCAAAAAGGAATCAGGGATTTTCAAGCCTAGAGGAAGACCCAAATAGGTTGAAGGGAGAGACACTATTGAACAACCAAGGATCTTAGAAATTTTATTTTGTCTAGGAATAGGGGTATTGAAAAAGAAAACAACACTTTTATTCCAATTAATCAATTGACCTGAGGCTGAAGAACTTGCTTAACACTTTTGGCTTCCTTAACTTCAGATTTAACCATAAAGATAGTATCATCAAAAAATTGTCCATGTGAACAAATAAGAGGGCGGGAAGAGGGTGGCTCCTCTTTGGACCAAATCCCCAATATATCTCCCCAAAAAGACAGCCATAATAACAAAAATAATGGGGGATAAAGGATCTCCTTGTCTCAAACCTTAGGAGGGATTAAAAAAATGAGAAGAACTGCCATTAACCAAAACCACAATAGAGCAAGTTGAAATCAGCTGAAGAATGACACTAACAACCTTTTGGTCAAAGCCAAAAGCATATAAAATTTTTGAGAGGAAAGCCCAATCTACTCTATCATAGGCCTTGGCTATGTCAACTTTCATAATAAAGCCCCAATTATTAGGACACGACAAGGAATGGATATTCTCATGAGCAGAGATAATAGAATTAAGAATTTGTCTACCTAGGATGAAGCCATTTTGCTAATCAGCAATGATCGAAGGAATCACCAGAAGCAATCTGGAAGTGAGCACTTTAGAGATAATTTTATCGAAAGAATTACAAAGGATGATCAGTTTGAACTGATCAGGAGAGTCAACTCCAGTTTTCTTAGGAATCAGGCAAAGGAAGGTGGAATTTATTTCCTTTAGCATCTGTTTTGCTCCATAGAATTCCTTCATAGCATCACAAACATCTTTCCCAACAAGTTTCCAAAGTTTCTAGAAGAAAAACATAGGAAAACCATCTGGACCAGGTGCTTTGTCTCCTCCAAGAGAGCAAACAGCTTTAAAGATTTCTTCGTCCTTTGGAATTGAACTTAACAATTTATTTTGTTCCTTTGTAACCAATGGAGGAATCACACTTAGGAAATTAGCTTGATTTTCCAAATTAATATTAGGGTCAGAAGTCATTAGAGAAGAGAAGAAACTTGCAATTTCAATCATAATGTCCTTATCCTTAGTAATTTTTAAGTCTCCCTTTTTAAGATGTGAAATGTGAGTTTTGGCTCTATGTTTAAGGGTGGAAAGATGAAAAAAATTGGTATTTTTATCTCCTTCTCTCAACCATATCAAACTAGACCTCTGTCTCCAATAGATTTCTTCTTTAGTAATGATGTCATGATATTGGGCCAACTTTTCATTTTCTTCTAAAAGAAGGTCAGGAGTATATCCTTCTTTCTGAATTTTGTCCTGAATTTTTTGGATTTCCTCCTTCATAGAAATTTTATTCTCAAAAATATTCCTAAAACAGTTTTTATTCCAAATTTTAACTTCCTTTTTGACATTTTTAAGCTTAGAGGCAACTCTAAAGAGATTTGTACCTTCAATATCAATACTCCACCATTCTTCCATCTTACTTTCAAATAGTGGGTGCTGCATCCACATCTATTTGAATCTAAAAGTAAAATTCTTCTTCAAATTAATCTTTACAGCAGTGAAAATGAGAGGAAAATGATCCAAACCAATTCTCTGACAAGCTTCCAACTTGCAAATAAAGTCTTTAGTCCAGTTAGAAGAAATAAGAGCACGGTCTAAACTCACTTGGATACAATCATTACCCACTCTCTTATTACTCCAAGAAAACTAAATTCCTTAAAGATCCATATCCATCAAACCCTCTTTGTTTATAAACTCCATAAGGTCCAATCTCCCCTCCAACTGGGTAGCATTACCTCCCATTTTTTCATGATCATAGAGAGGAACATTAAAATCTCCCATAATTATACATCATCCAGAATAATCATTATTTTTAATATTGGAGATAGCATCCCAAACCTTTTTCCTTAAGTTCTTGATGTTGGGAGCATATATATTAACAATATACCAACCCTCCTTTTGGTCAACACTAGAAATATTGGCTATCATAAGATATTTACTGGCAAATAGAATTGTCCCAGAGTAACAATTCTTCATCCATAACATCAAAGTTCCCCCTGAAGCACCCTCTAAACTACTAGCATTAATTGAATAATTTTTAAAGGCTTTAATCTGCTTAACTTTCTCTTTATCCATCTTTGTTTCTTAGAAAAGAAGGAAATATGGCTTCTATTCTCTAACAAAATTCCTAACTACATCTAGTTTATGGACACTATTTAGCCCCCTAATATTCCAGGAAATAATTTTCATTTCTATCTTTTAGGGGTAAAATCCAAAATAGTTGCTTGCCTACCATCAACAATATTCTACATACTCTCTAACTCTCTAGTTTTCTTAGAGGTTCTTCTACCTAGATGGCTAGGGGTACCAACATCTGGTTTCACCTTGAGTTGTTGATCCGCTCAATTTCTAGATTTTTTTGGGGTAGATGTCTGTGGTTTCACTTTGGTTTGCTAATTTTTTTTACTACTTCTTGTCTCTACCCCCTTCACAATTGAATTGCTCTTTTTTTTAGCCTTTTTCCTTTGATTTGGTTTAAGCTTTGAGTTTACTCCCTTTTCCTTTGAAACTTCTAGGATCAAAGGATCATCTGTAGAAGTATGAAAATCATTCTGATAACTTAATGAGTCAAACACCTGAGTCTCCTTGGGTAGGGAGGTAAATCTCCCTCCTCAGGTTTGATTCTAGATTCAACCAAGATTTCGCCCTCCTCAAGAAAGATCTTCTCATCTACATCTTCCCACTGATCTTCCATCTTTTGGTAAATAAAAATTTGTTTTTTTAAATCAGCGAGATCATCTATACTTTGTTCAGGCACCATGGATTTAAGCTAAGATCCATTCCCTTCTTTTTCAATATTAACTCCCTCAGTATCCAGCTCAAAAACATTCCCTTGCTCATGAATGTTCTTAGTAACTTTTTTTGCCTTAGCATGTTGAGCTATTAAGTCCACATTTTTCTTTTTCTCTTTTGGATGAGAAACTTTGGGTTTCCAAACTTTCTTTTGCTAGATTTTAGCCTTTTTCACCTCCTTTTCAATGCTTGGGAAATTTTTACTTTTGGTAGGACAATTTTTAACCAAATGTCCCTATTTTTTACAAACATAGCAAGATTTTGGGAGATCTTCAAAAATAATTTCTTGGGTTTTTTTACCAAGCTTGGAAATTAGTTCCAACTTATATAGAAGATGGTTCAAATCAGCCACTTTAACATAAAGTCTACCACTTTGAAGTTTAGTTCTAGTAGCCGTAGCATGATCTAGAGCCACCAGTTCACCATAAGAACTAGCAATACCTATAAAGATTTCCTCATGCCAAAATTCCAAAAGGAGGCCAGGGAGACGAGCCTAGATCAGAGTTGTTAAGAAAAAGGAATCTGAAAGATCCATATTAGGCTCCCATCTTTTAATAGTGAGTGAACATTTTCCAAAAGACCATGGTCCTCCACAAAGAACCAAATTCAAATCTTCAGTGCAGTTGAAGATAAATGAGAAGAAACCATATGGCATGGGTGCTATATCTACCTCTCCTCAAATAACCCATTTCCATTTGACCATTTTCCTTAGCGACTCTAAATCTAGTCTTGCCCCTAAAAATTTCCCTACCAAGGTAAAATCCATGGAAGACACAAAAAAATCAACTAAAGGATCTGGGATAAAAATTTGAAACTCACCTTTCTCCCAGCAAGATTTAGTAGTCACCAATGGGAAAGATGATTTACCATTAAGTTTTTTGCCAAATAGGGAGGACCAAGACCTTTGGCCTAATACCTTCTGCCCTTCTAAGATCTTTTCCATAATAGATACACCATCCAAAGGGATTTTCTCCTTCTCAAGAGCCTACCTTGACAAAGCACCAGAAGTATCCAAAGGAAGGTCATGAACCCCACACTTACCAATGTCCACATCGGCTAGAAGACAACAATCTGTCTTGTCATTCTTTCCAGATCCCACTGTAGTTCCCCCTAGATCTGTACCTCCTGCCAGATTCTCCCTGACTAGTTTCTTGCCCTCTAGTGCTCTAGCTAATTCAAAAATAGAGAGAGTGCCCATCTTCGAACAATAAGTTATCTCATATCTTCAAGTATGTTATCAATACATCATTTAACCATTGTCTTAACTAATCCTTGCACTTCATTACAAAACCATAACTCAACCTTTCTCGTAGGTGCTCTTGTTACATCTTGTTGATTAAATCCTCTTCATCAATCAACTAGGTGATAGTACTTGAATCTTATAAGCAATTGTCATTCTAGAAAATAGTAGGTTTGACATCAATGACAAAACAATGATTGAAAACATTCTTTATCAATTATCTTCCTTCTTTGCAACAATCTCCCTCTTTGATATTATTCTTTTTCAATTAGTTTTCTAACACTTATTTCCTATCATGATATCCTTAATAAGAGAGAATATATTTCTTCTTCATAGAAGTCTATTTTATGGATGACAACCTACCAAGAGGATTTGATAGTTAAGAGAGATGACCTCTATTTTGTAGACTATGTTCGTATGTTAGATGACATTTATTCTTGACCTAAAAGTATAGTAGCCATTTATTTATAACTTGCAAACTTTGATGAAATGCCCAAGGAAAAACTAGTTATTGTGCAGTGTATTGAGACATCGTCATTGTCTATGTATTTTCCCATCACATGCTATCTCGCTACATATATTACAAATTTATTAAGGAATTTTTTTCCAAAACAATAGCCATAGCTAATTATCATTGGCAATTTGGTTCTAATACCATGTTGAATAACTTAGATATTTTCTACAAATGTACTGACATGACCATTGTAATTGATGATTTCCAAATGAAGATTTGGATCTCATATAAATATGAGAGGAGGAGACATGTCTCATGAAGAGACATGTCTCTATAATTAATAATCACTAGTTAACATAGTTAATAGTAATATAAACAACCATTTATGTAATATATTATTATATTATATAATAGTATATAATATATAATATATATTATGTATATTATATTACATAGATAATATATATTATATATATAAGATATTATCTTAAAGATGATTTACCATCAACAAGGTAACTCAAGATAAAATCAATTTGACAGAAGCTATAACCTTAATACTTAGGAATCTTGATGCAGGAGCATCCAGAGGTATAAGGGCAATCCTGTGTCACCCAAAAAAAAAATGTACTTAGACATAGTTTTTGTTTCATGTGTTTTCATTTTTGGATACCCATTTGGGTCAAATAAAGGTTCCAACTCTCATAGTTCCATTATCAGTGTTCTAGGTTAGAGTATTTGAGCACCTTGGGATACGTGTAAATGCTAGAAAAATAGGACTATGTAATTGAACCATAATTATGGTGGATTAGATGGTTTAAATTGGATGGAGGATTGAAATTTTAATTTAGAATATTCCAAAAAAAGAATCAGGTCAAAAGGCTACACAGTTTGAAAGTTATCATAGTTTTTTAGTTTTTGGAGACCTCCTAAGAATGCTTCAAAGTTAGGTTTAGGGCATTAAATGACCTTGTACAGGGCCAAAAAATTGGGTACAAGTGAAGCTTGTCCATAGGGCTATAGATCGCTTCGAGAGCTTTTCAAAAATGTAAACGGTTCGTCAATCAGAGCTACGGTTCAAAAGTTATGCCTCACAAAAGTTTGGTTACAATTTTTGGATTCTTCTAATTTTGTGCCGACTTCTAACACAGCTTCTGGAGGCTTGTATTTGGTTAGTGGATGCCAACTAGCACTTTCTAGAATGTATTCCTAATCCTTAACCCTTTGGGATCCATTTAAGGATATTTTTGGCATTGTAAAAGGCAGTTTAGAGTGGAGTTTGAGAGAAGGTACTGGGAGAAGAAATTATCTCTAGATTTATGCTATTGTAAGCCCATAGGGCATGTTTTGGAGTTTTTTTCTCTGCACTAAGTGTACTATCATATTTTCATAGTTAATAAAAATTTTCCTTTCTTTTTGTGTCCATTTTGTTCTTCGATTGTGTCCCCATCAAGTGATATCAGAGCGGATTTTCCTGAGTGTGTAGACAGAGCGCCGACTATGAGGCAGTTTTTCACTAGGACTGTGTGGTTATGGGTTTGAGTTAAGAAGATGCCTCCATGAAGAGAACATGGTGTAAGGGCTAGATCTATTAATCTTGAGGAGGTTAGAGCCCTCCAAAGGTAGGTTCAAGCGTTGCAGGAGGAGCTCCGTAGAGGAACAAACGTTACTGCAGGTGACAAAAGTGAGGATGATAATGAAGAAGAAGAAATTGGACCAAAAGGGGAAGTTGAAGGGGAAGTTGAAGGGGAAGTTCTGAATCAAGTAGAGGAGAGGCTTTTTAGGGCTATTACTAAGTTTGGGAAAAGACCTACAATTGATGTGGGTGTATTTTCAAGAAATCTAAAACCTGATGAGTTAATCGACTAAATCAATGAACTGGAAGAGTACTTTGAGTATGAGGATATCAGAGATCTAGATAGGGTTAAGTTTGCAAAGGCCAAACTAAAAGGCCATGTCAAAATTTGGAAGCAAGAGGTTCAATTGGAGAGAAATAGAAGAGGAAAGGAAAAGATCACAAGGTGGGATCGCATGGTGGACAAACTAAAGAAGTAGTTCATTCTTGTTGACTACGAGCTTGATTTGTTTAAGAAGATGCATGGGTTAAAGCAAGCAAGAAAATTAGTCCAGGAATATACGAAGGAGTTTTATTGACTTCTAATTAGAGCGAGCATGCAGAAGCAAATAAGGATAAGGTTGCTCATTATATCAATGAGTTACAACCTAGCATCTAGAAGGAATTAAGTCTGGTAAGAAAGACCAAAATTGAAGAGGCATACCAGTTTGCCCTATGAGTTGAAGAAAAGCTAAATAAAAATTTTGAAGGGAGACAAAGAGGGCACGGTCAAGGAGGAAGGGGTAGTGGTAGGTCATCTGGAGGTCAAAATGAGACCCAAAGAAAAAATGAAGATGTGGGTACTAGCAGGAACCAGAGGAATGAGGATTTCAATCACTCCCATGATCAAAACTTTGGAGATCAGAGAGGAAGAAGTAGAGGACATGGACTAGGTTCAAGAAGAGGTGGTTTTTGTGGTACCTATTTCCATTGCAATGAACAATGCCATCATGCCTTTGAATGCCCTCAATGACAAGGAAGAACAGATAGCAGAGTTGAGGGCCAAGCTAGGGTTTCTTATGTGGATGAGGATGCACAGTCATCACATTTAGAGGATGTAGAAAGAAGAGAGACTTTATTAAATGAAAGGGTTCTACTAAGTGGGGAGATTGAACTAGGACAAAGGAGGAGTCTATTTCGTACCATGTGCAAATGTGAGAAAAAATGTTGTGATGTGATCATTGATGGTGGAAGCACTGACAACTTGGTGTTAGAAGAGATGGTCTCTAAGCTCAAGGTCAAGAGGGAGAAACACCCCTAGCCCTATCAGATCACTTGGGTGAAGGATGATCATAAGGTCCTAGTAAGTGAACAATGTTTAGTGAAGTTCAAAATTGGGAGTTACCATGATGAAGTTCTATGTGATATTATTTCAATGGATGTCTGCCATCTATTATTGGGAAGACCATGGTAGTTTGATAGGAATGAAGTACATTATGGTCATGCAAACACATACTCTCTAACAAAGGATGGAGTTTGCCACAAACTAAACCCCATGGTAAAGGAAGGTGAAAAGGTATGCAGCAGTGTTAGGATCTGTCTTGTTGATGGAAGAAAAATTTTAGATGGCATGAAACATCAGCATATGTGCTATGCTTTGATTCCTAGAAAAGACAAGAAAGGTAGTAGTAAAATACCACTTGAAGTTTCAAATTTATCAAGTGATTTTGGAGATATCATTTCTGATAATGTTCCAAAAGGACTACCACCAGTAAGGCAAATCAGTCATCAGATAGATTTAAATCCTGGAGCTAGTTTGCCTAACAAGGCAGCTCATAGGATAACTCCTACTAAAACTGAGGAGCTAAATAGACATGTTTAGGAGCTATTGAAGAAGCGTTTGATTCAAGAGAGCCTAAGTCCATGTGTAGTACCTTCAGTACTAACACCAAAGAAATATGGAGAGTGGAGAATGTGTATAGACTCTTGAGCTATAAATAGGATAACCATCAAGTATCAGTTTCCTTTGCCAAGAATGGATGATCTTATGGACTGCTTGAGTGGAGCTCAATACTTCACAAAGATAGATCTCAAGAGTGGCTATCACCAGATATGGATTTGAGAAGGAGATGAGTGGAAAATTGCCTTCAAGACCAAGGAGGGTCTTTATGAGTGGCTAGTCATGCCCTTTGGATTGACAAATGCCCCAAGCACCTTCATGCAGCTTATGAATGAGGTACTTAAGAAGTTCTTGGGAAAAAAATTTATTGTCTATTTGGATGATATTTTAATTTTCAGCAAGACTTTGGAAGAACATTTATTGCATATTCATAGTGTCCTTGAAAGCTTAAGGGAAGAGAAACTTCTAATTAATCTGAAGAAGTGTAGCTTTGCTAAAAAAGAGTTAGTCTACCTGGGGTTTGTTATATCACCTGAAGGTCTCAAAATGGATCCATCTTGGAATGGCCTACTCCAAGGTCTACTACTGAGGTGAGATCATTTCATGGTTAGGTTAGTTTTTATAGGAAGTTCATTAAGAATTTCAATGGCATATGTACACCCCTAACTGACACAATAAGAGAGGATAGAAAAGAGTTCAAATGGACTGTGGTAGCTACGAGAAGTTTTGAATTGCTGAAGAAGAAGGTGACAGAACAACCTGTGTTGGCACTTCCTGATTTTAGCAAGGTGTTCCAAGTGGATTGCGATGCCATTGGTAGCACTATTGGGGTTGTATTAAGCCAAGAAGGTAAGCCTGTTGCATATTTTAGTGAAAAATTGAATGATGTGAAAAAGAAGTATTATGTTTATGATCAAGAGTTCTATGCAATAGTTCAGGCCTTAAAGAAATGGAGGCATTATTTATTGCCAAAGGAATTTTTTTTATATAATGATCACCAAGCATTACAGTATCTAAATAGCCAAGGTAAATTGAATCAGAGGCATATGAAGTGGGTGGAGTTCTTGTAGAGCTATACATTTGTGTTGAAGCATAGAAGTGGAAAATCTAATAGGGTTGTAGATGCATTAAGTAGGTGATAGTTGTTGCTTACAGTAATGCAAGTTGAAGTAGTTGGGTTTGTTGAACTCAAGAATATGTACCCTGAGGATCCTGATTTTGCTAAAGCATGGAAAGCTTGTAAAGAACTTGTTGTTGTAGATAGAACTAAGTGGTTAGACTATCTAATTCAAGATGGTATGTTGTTCAAGGGCAGTCAATTCTGTATTCCAAGGAGTTCCGTGAGGGAAAATCTGATTAAGGAGAAACACAGTGGAGGGATGGCAGGACATTTTGCTCGAGATAAGACCATTGCCATTCTTAGAGAACATTATTTTTGGCCTTAGATTTCATAGGATGTGAAGAATTTTGTAAGGAGTTGTCAAATTTGTCAAGTGGCCAAGGGATTTAGTCACAATACTAGACTTTATTAGCCATTGCTTGTTCCATCAAAGCCATGGGAGGACATAAGTATGGATTTTTTTTTCTTGGATTTTCGAGGACAGAAAGGGGTAAAGACTCAGTATTTGTGGTGGTTGATAGGTTCTCCAAAATGGCACATTTCATTCCATGCCATAAAACTCATGATGTTGTCCATATTGTAGACTTTTTTTTTAGAGAGGTGGTAAGACTACATGGCCTCCCAAAGAGTATAGTTTCTAATAGAGACACTAAATTTGTGGACTTGAAATTTAGTTCCACACATCATCCACAGATTGATGGCCAAACAAAAGTGGTAAACAGAAGTTTGGGCAATTTTCTGAGATGTTTAGTTGGGGATAAGCCCAAATGATGGGATTTGATTCTACCACAAGTAGAATTTTCTTACAATAACTCTATAAATAGGAGTACTAGTAAATCACCATTCCAAATTGTATATGGAAGTAGCCCAAGGACAACACCAAAATTGAGGAAGATGGAGCAAGGGGAGAGGACAAGTGTTGAAGTAGAAGAGTTTGCTAAACATATCAAGTGCCAACATGAGAAAGTCTAGGCACACATTATCAAGATGAATCAACATTATAAAGCTAGGGATGATCAAAGGAGAAGGCATAAGGAGTTCCAAGTAGGGGATCTAGTCATGGTACACTTAAGAAAGGAGAGATTTCTAGTAGGTACTTACAACAAGCTGAAGATGAAGAAATTTGGCCCCTGCAAAATTTTGAAGAAACATGACTCAGGAAATGTATATGAGGTGGAGTTGCTAGATGGAATTCATATTTCTCCTATCTTCAACATTGCAGACTTGACAGAGTATTATGATTATGGTGCAGATGAGGAGCTGATGTTAGAGCCATGTCCAATTCCTACTTCTAAGGAGGAGATAGAAAACATTCTGCATCATCATGTGGGTAGAAGTACCAGAAATAGGCAATATGAAGAGTATTTGGTTAAGTGGAAAGGCTGACCAATCGAGGACTCAACTTGGATATCAGCAACTGAGGTTTCCCATTTAGGATTTTCTCTAACATCCATAAAGTGATAGGGTCACTTTTCAATCTACCTTGGGTGTCTGATGCAGGAGCTTCCAAAGGTATAAGGGCAATCTTGTGTCACCCAAAAAAAAATGTACTTATTTTTCCATGTGTTTTCATTTATGGATACCCATTTGGGTCAAATAAAGGTTCCAACTCTCATAGTTCCACTATCAGTGTTCTAGGTTAGAGTATTTGAGCACCTTGGGATACATGTAAATGTCAAAAAAATAGGACTATGTAATTGAACCATAACTATGGTGGATTAGAAGGTGTAAATTGGATGGAGGATTAAAATTTTAATTTAGAATATTCTAGAAAAAGACTCAAGTCAAAAGGCTACACAGTTTTAAAGTTATCACGGTTTTTCAGTTTCTAAAAACCTCCTAAGAATGCTTTAAAGTCAGGTTCAAGGCATTAAATGACCTCTTATAGGGCCAAAAAATGGAGGATGAGTGAAGTTTGTCCATAGGGCTATAGATCACTTCAAGAGCTTTCCAAAAATGTAAATGGTTCATTAATCGGAGCTACGGTTCAAAAATTATGCCTCCCAAAAGTTTAGTTACCATTTTTGGATTCTTCTAATTTTGCGCCAACTTCTAACATGGCTTCTGGAGCCTTCTATTTGGTCAGTGGATGCCAACTAGCACTTTCTAGAATGTATTCCTAATCCTTAACCCTTTGGGATCTATTTAAGGACATTTCTAGCATTGTAAAAGGTAGTTCGGAGTGGAGTTTGAGACAAGGTACTGGGAGAAGAAATTATCTCTAGATTTATGCTATTGTAAGCCCATAGGGCATGTTTTGGAGTCTATTTCTCTGCACTAAGTGTACTAGCATATTTTCATAGTTAATAAAATTTTCCCTTTCCTGTTGTGTCCATTCTATGCTTAGGTTGTGTCCCCATCAAATCTACATATTCTATTTGCAACAAATCTTAATATTAATGATATCTAGGAATGGATCAAGGTGAAAATAGTTAAGAAGTTGAAAAACTAGACTAATAACTACCTTTCAATGACTAGTAGATTACAAGTATGTCATAAAATTGTATCTTCCTATTTAGTATATTACTCATCTACTCATTTATTTAATCAAAATTTGAATACATCCGAAAGGTCATCAAATACCTTATTTGGTGTGATGGAAAAGGTGAGAAGACACATGTTATTTGCCAGTAGTGATGTACTAAATGTAAGGAGTTAGGTGGTTCAAGGTTAAAGGATTTAAGAACTCAAGGGATTTCCCTTGTAGTCAAATAGATTTCTAAAGTTAGTCAAGGAGGTGAGCCCTAGAAGGTGCTACTTAGGAATAATATTACTAGTGTCCATCCTTGTAAGGCCAAATTTTAGACTAGTTTAAAAATGTTGGATCTTCTCTCTATGGATTGCAATTCTAAGGTGGAAGGCTCCAACATGTTAAAATCCATCTAGAAGTGTTGGAGGTATGCTAAGAAATTCTTTTTGATGGAAGCTACACTAAAAAAATAACTTCTTGTGTGGGAAAAAGTCTATCTAGTGGAACTTCAAGCATGGGTACAAGTAATTTCCTTTGTTATAAGCTTGTTCTACAAAAAGGTGGGTTGATAAGTGCATTTGGAGATTTCATGATATTATTAGTGATTGATTCATGATTCCTTAGCCTAGTCCTAGGAGGGAATTTGATATCATATATGCTCAATGGAGGACCTACTCAACCTTGAATGTTACATTTAATACGCTTGGTCAAGTCCTAAATGTTGTTGAGTGGGTGATAATTGTTCCTTTTTAGCTTGCCTGGATAGATTGTACCCCTCTTCACTTGGTCAAATCTAAATATGTTTATTCCCTCCTTACTTATAACCTAGATATTACTAACCATCTTAACCTCAAGTGGAACCTTCATCTGAGTCTTTTGTGTGGAGTAATTATTGACTAACCTTAGGAAGTGCCCCATTATACCCAAACTTGCATACCTCTTATGGTTTCTCTTCCTGCATTAGTTACCCTTTAAGAAGTTGAGAGGGGAACCTTATACTTGTTCTATTTGAAAAGATTATAAATGTGTTCACCATGTCTCTTTGATTCCCAAGGAAGTTTGGAATTTATTTGGTTTGGTTTTCAACAAAGAGTTTTCATTTGAAAATATTATTGATGCATTGTTAATGACAAAAAATTTTGTAACATCTGATGGTCCATTTTTTCTTAGACCTTGTTATAGAACATTTGGAAAGTTATGAATAATGATGTCTTTGAGGGGAAGATTAGACACATTACTAATTCTCTATAAAGACTCATTTATGATGATGTTGCTTTGCAAGTTACTGCCATCAATAAAATAAAAGAGAGAAAATTCCTCTAAATCCTCATTGAAGGCAAAATTTTTGTTGAAATAAAGGAGGTAGCATATACCACTATTAGAGACAAAGATGATTTTGATATAACACTTGCAAAATTTATTCAATAGTTGAAGGATAGCAGACAAGAGGAATAAAGGTGGTGTTGGTATCTCCTTTGGAGAGTACCTCCTCTAGATTTGCTAACACATGGATCACTTTAAGAGGGACTCTAACATCTTCTTTAACCCTACAATCTCTCCTGACACCTATGCCACCTTTGGTTCTAGCAATGACCCTGATAATCTAGTGGATGACTCAAATGATGGGTTGTTTTTGTAAATATTGACACAATGTTGTAATTTTTTATTTGAATTATTTGATATCTTTGACATATGTTGTATAATTTTTAATAAGGGTTTGGGGTTGCTCATTTTATAATTTCATGATATGGGTTGGATATAAATATATACTTCATCTAACATTGCAATATGCTCTTCTTACTTATTAATTGAAGAGAACTTATAAATTATTATTTTATTTTATATTTGATAGGCAATGGGTCGAAGCCAAGCATTTTTATTTATTTTTTTGTTATTAGTACTTGTAGCTATGAATTATTATTATTATGTGTTAAGCTTGAGTAGACTTGAGCCCAACACCTCTCATATGAGAAGCTCATAATTTACTATTGTGTTGTATGCTCTTGCCTAAAATTATGAATTATTATTAAAATGTGATTTTTAAATTAGTAGTAATTTTATGTTTAATTTATATAGATATTTAATGATTTAATTTATATAAATTATATGATCATTTAATTTATAAAATTGCATGATAATTTAAATTTATATCATATATTAGATTTTTTCTATAATTTAAATCATAATTTTATTTTAATGTAAATATATTTATCTTTACTTTATACTTTAAAAGGTTAAAATATAGCTAACAAAGAAAAATCAAAATAGAAAATTTAACAAAAAAATATAATTTTTGACTACTTTTAATTTGTCCCATGTATATTAATTATCTTTATCAAAATGATATGCCAGTTCAATTAAAGTACTAAATGACTAAAGTAAAATACTAAATATAATAATTACAAGTAAATGACCAACCAACCTAAACTTAATTGGTTTCATCTCACTATTTATTTTTAAAAATTTACTTTCATCCTCGATATCTATCTTTAAAAAATACTTTTTATTGGTACTTTTAATAAAATATTTCAATTGTATTAATATATTATTTATTTATGATTTTAGTAATATTTAATAACTCAAATTCAAGAATATTTAATAGTATATTGCACAATTTGAAATTAGATATAATATTTAAAAAATTATTTGTTACTTTGTGATAGACATTGTTGTAATTTAAGCTAGGATTTTTTTAAGTTCACTATTTAATTAATGTATGTATCTTACTTATAAGTTTGTTTTATTACATACATTTATTATGCTATTCAGCTACTTCAATTTTTGTAAACATCTCAAATATATCTTTTAATGAAATAAAAATTTGATGAAATAAATATTTATGTCAAGCAAGTCACCCATCAATTATTATCACAAAGTTTTGATCATAAACTATGATCTACCCTATGAAAGGTCTACCCTATTAAAAGCTTACAAGGATTGTTAAGTCTCACCTTGCTAAAGGATTTAAACTTACAATGAAGTAAGCACTCAGTTAAGAGATTTACAAAAGCCTATTAAGAATACTCTTTTAAGAGATTTACTCTATATCACCGATTAGAATGATTTAGTGCATGATCCTTTGGTTAGCACCTCACTGCTTGATGTCATATCTCCTCTTTATTGGTTATCTCTTGATCCTCCTGATTCGATCTATATTCTCTAATCATTCACTACTTGTCTTTATTCTTCTCAAACTGATTCTTCATTACAAAACTTTGTCTTAGCCATCTTCTCCATGCTTCTTTCACACTAGCTACTCTTCTTAGCATCCTCCTTCACAACATATTTTTTTCCTCAGGGATTGCTTCTTTTATAAACATCATGAAGACAAAATTAGGTTAGAATCAACAACTATGGTTGATCTATATTACTCTAATATCCCAAAATTGGCGCATTGCCATTCTAAACCAATTCTGGTCTATTTTATCAATCCTAAGTCCTATTTTACTAGGCAATTCTAACTTTGATTATTAGCACTACTTGACCTAAGTTTCAAATCTAGAAAACCCTAATCTACATTAATCACACTCTTTATTTAATTCCTAAGTATCAACTCAAATTAGCTACATTAAACCTATTAATTAAGTTTAATTTAATTATGAGTGTTCTACTTTAATTAAATTAAAATTACCTCTTTAGCTAATGTGCAAAGGAATTAAATGTATTTAATTTAATAAGATAATATCCTCATTTTAATTATTGAATTTAATTATTCAATTAATTTAAGTTTATGCATTTTTGAGGTTATATCCTATTTTATTAAATTAAAAATCTTCTCCAAAATCTTCTCTTTAGTTCAAAAATGGAAATTCTAAGTGAACTAGAATTCCAAATGGAATTAGTAGTTAATTCTCTCACACACTCAGAAGAGAATCAATTAACTCTCCATGACACTTAGATCTGAAATAGTTAACTTCATCTACACAAGGAAGTTTCCATTCTTCTAAATCTCATTTTCAATCTCAACTATCCATTCTACTTGATCTTAATCGTTGATCAATTTTTGAATTTCTATTTAAGTAGCCATCAATTCCTCATTATAAAGGTTGAATTTTTTTTGCATCAAACTTATGCTATAACATCTATCCATTTTTTCATACATTTATAGCTTTTATATTTTCTAGCATATTAATATCATCTAGATTTTAAAATTCATTCATTTAGCATAGTATGCTCTTCTATTTCTTAGCTTAATAAGCATTTCATATAGATTAATTTTCATTCTCATATAGCTTAATCAAATGCTTTGAACTAGAGGTTTGGTTTTTAGCTTCTCATTCTGAGAGTAATAACATAATCCATCTAGTTAGGAGGCAATAGATTGATTTATTGAATAGTTTCGAATGAACAACTCAATGTTCATTCTAGGATGATTTTGCATATAAGGATCATGTTGAAGTGTGTGTGAAGAGTGAAGCCAACATTTCCTACATACATTTCTGGCGCCCACTGTGGGACCGAGAAATCAAGTTTTTGGCCTCATTTATTTCTTTTTTCTACATATTTTGATATTTTGCCATGGTCGTTCGTACAGTATTCCAGATTCTCGCATTAGATATCTCATTTTTGTGTGCAAAAATTGAGATTTCACTCCTTTTATTGTACTTCCTCATGCAAAAAAGTATATAATTGTGCAGTTTCTCATGTAGTACACACTATTTTCTTGCATGGGCTTGTGCAGGATTTCACATGAAATTTTGCATCAGAAAATACAAATGCAATTTTCAGAATTTAGTTGTATCATCATGTTTTAACTAAAAAATTTTTTCTAAAGCAATTTCATTTCTAATTTTTGATTTTCAATAGCTTAACCATGGTTTGTAGGACACTTGTCCAAGATACCTTATCACAAACATCTAAAATAGTATTGATGATTTGATTGCAAGACATTGTCAAAGATACGCATGTCAAAGAAATCATTTCAAACCCACTTAAACATTGTGTTATCTTTAATTTTTTTCTTATACATAGTCTAAATAGGGCTTGTGAACTTCATAGGGTGCAAGAGAAAGGAATAGCGGAGTATGCTCTTTACTACTTGGAAGTGATGCCCAAGAGTAAATCAAAAACCGAAATGCCTTTGAAAGATGGTACTTGAGGGAGGCAAGCAAGTTAGTGGTTCTCCTATATGAGTCTTTTCTATGAAGCGATGATAATTTCAAAATCTTAAGAAAAGACAAGTCTAGATCGATAAGCTAACTCAATGATGGACATTTCTTGTGTGTTTGGGCAAGGTGATGAGGTAGAGGAGTATGCTCTTTCCCCTTGAGGGAAATTAGAAACTTGGACCCTTACATCTAAACCACCAATCTAAGTCTAACCTTTAGAGGGCCTACCAGAGTGATCCAACCTCTAGGAACAACCCAAGTGAGCACACTCCTTTTTTTAGAGATTCCAACTTACTATAATAAAGAAGATTTTTAGAGTGAAAGACTCCAAAGCCATATTAATTTCCTCCTCTTCATTCTGATATTGCATATCAAGAAGAGACTCAATCTTTTGCACTAGTTGGCATCAACCCTAGTCTTGCTAATCAAATATGTGCATTTTCAAATGCTGGTGTGGGATGTTGGCCTCAACTTCTCTTGCAAAGAAACTAGGGGTTAATGTGAATGGAAGCCAAGTAAAAACCTCTTAGTTAGTTGCTACCCGATTCACCTCCAAAAGGGGGCATAATCTTTGTGCAAGGAGGGGGAAGAATCTCTCCTGTAGATTCTCACTATAGGCATGTACCTAGATGTTGGAAGGTGGTATATGTACTTGACCCCTTCCACAAGGGTGTTCATTCAGTGTATATGTCATTGAGTCCTTGGAATACACCAAAAACATGGGCACTCTCCAGTGGGGTGACACAGTTGTGTGACGTGAATGCATGCAAATAAATTGTGAGACAAAGATTTTTCTTCCTTTTCCATTTTGGTTATAGGGATAAAGTGTGTTTGTTTTGAGTTCTTAAAAATTTCCAAATCTATCAAACAAACAAAAGGTCAAGACTCCCCCATCCTTCTGAGTTGCTTTGTCCTCAGTTGAACTATTTGTCACTACTACTTGCTTCCTGTGTTTAAGGACAACTATTTATTTGAAAACCAAAATGCTGTCCAAAACTTAAAAACTATGCTACTATCTATCTGAAACTTATAAACACAATCATTTTTCTATCCAAAACTGTCAAAACCATTAAAAAATCTCTTCAAGTTTAGTGAAAATTGTTGATCTGGTTCTTTCCTTGCACCTAGTTTTTCAAATTTTTGTGTGAGAATACTTTGTGTCAACACTTCCTTGTGTGTCTCTATGCAAGTCTTCATGTGACTCCTTACAAATCTCTGTGTGAGATTTTGCAAAACACTATCTTTTTGTCAGTATGTAAACTCCTCATGTCACTCTGTACAAGTCCTCACAAGAGAAAATTGGTCCAAAAAAAATTATGAATCTTTTCTTGGTTCTTTGTGATTTCTTGTACAATTCCCTAAGAATCTTCACATTGATCTTCTCTTAAAAATTGTCAACTATCATGTCAATGTTATCTACTCTCCAAGTCTGATCTATGTCAGCAACACTTGATCACTTCTCTATCTACAAATAGTGTCAAATAAGTGACCTCTTTCTTAGTCAATAACTTGTGACATATGCACGAACTAGTCTCCTCACTCAGTTGTCTTATTCTATCCTTTCATGTTTGTCATACTTTATGTCACAATAGTCATAATCTTTGGCTATTCTAGCCATTACTCAAATGACTCATACCTAAGTATACAACACTCTTATCTCACTTTTTTGAGACTACATTCTAGTATGGTCCTTGTCTAGACTTTTTCTTTTTGTTCTTGTCTATTATTGTGGCAACAAGAAGTTGAAACGTGTTTTATCCCCATAGACTTAGATGAGGTAGCACTAGGGGTCATAATTGTGGTAGAGAATGCTTCTTATCTTATACATGGTCTATGTCTAGTACATCTAGTGAGGAGTCTTCATGATCTCCTTCACCTATTAGATCATCTCGTGTTTAGAGAATGTTTTCCATAAATTAACAACAAACTAGGAACCCCTTGTATCAAGAGGATCCTGAGACTATCAAAGGTCATATGTCCCCAAAAAACACAATTGAATTCTTATTTAGATGACCTTTTCAACCAACATACATTGAAACATATCACATTCGTCAAATGGTTGATCAAGAACCAAAACATGGAGAACATAGTAGAGAACAAGATCACCAAAGGAATTAAAGACATAAGGAACCTTTTACTGATGAGAATGAGGAAGAACTAGAAATACTCCCTAAACATATCAAAAAATGTCATAAGGAAAAAAACTTCCAGAAAGTCATGGAAATCTTGCTTAATAAAGAGAAACAGAAATACTTTCTCAAACTTTCTCAAGAGGGAGCCAAGCTATCTCATCACTTTAATGTTGAAAATATAATTACACCTAAAGAGGAAACTGAAACATCTAAGTTGCAAAAATAATTGAAGATCATGCAAGAACAAATAGCTCAAATGATGCATAATAAGGACAAACCTACAAAAATATACACCTTAAACACTCTTTGTCCATTCCCTTTTGAAAAGAGTATAGACATGCCTCCTTTTTTGAGAGGAGTTGAGTTACCTAAGTATGATAAATATTTTGGAACTTCCAATCTTGAAGATCATCTGTGGGAATTTGGTGCCTTGTCTATGGGATTTATGCATAATCAGACATATCTTATGTGTCTATTCCCATGAAGTCTAGGTGGGCAGGCCAAGAATGATTTTACAATTGACTATAGGTATCAAAACATTCAATGAGATTGCTAACATATTTTTTCAATAGTACTCTCACAACATACAACATCCAGTTAACATACGAGACTTATGTAACCTTAAACAAAAAGTTGGGGAATCTTTCCTCACATTCCTTCAAATATGGAGACAAATTTACACCAAATATTCACAAAAGATTCCTAAAATAGAGAAACTTGACATCTTTACTAATAATCTTTTACTTGACTTAGGGTATAAATTTCAACTTCAAGGTCCCTGCAACTTTGAAGACATGGTCACACAAGCTCTTCGTATAGAGGAATTCATGGTCAAAAAGGGTGAACTAATCCTTCAAAAGAACACTAAATAAGGATCCACCTCTAATAAGAAAAAATCTAAGTATGTGACCAAAAATTGAGACGTTATGCATAATGGATTTGTTGAAAATATTACTCCTAAGCCTACTAAGGCAGCTTTCAATCTTATTGTCAATCTCAAAGCATCTAAATGTTGACAAAACTCCTGCTAGCAACAAGACATTTCCAAAAAAACCAAAGAACTCATCTTGGGTTACATGGAAAAAATGAGAATATACACATCTTGGTGAACCTTTGGATGTGATCTACAAGACCTTGCTGCAAAACAAGCTCATTTCTCCATTGGATAACTCTTGTCCTTATGATCCACAACCATGACCACCATGGTGGAATGAAATCACATATTGTGAATACCACTAGAACAAAGGTCACAAAACTAGCAACTATATCAAGCTACATCACAAAGTTTGAGACTTAATTGATGATGGTGACATTGTTGTAGATGGACATAACAAGAACAAAAATCACAAGGCTTTCAAGGAGTCATTCCATGGCTAGTAGCTATAGTATCCTCGATCAACTACAACAAACAAATGCTCAAATCATGATCTTTGAATTGCTCAAAATCTTGCCTGCTCATAGGAAACTTCTCAACAAAGCCCTCACTGAGGCAAATATACCTCAAGATCTTGATCTTAAGAGGTTCCAATCTATGATAGGTCATCTAATCTCACCTTACTATATGTCCTTCTTTGTGGAGGAGGACAATTCACTAAGTCATCTGCATAATCAACTACTACATATTGAAGTCATGATACACCAAAAATGTGTCCATCATGTGCTCGTTGATAATGGAGCTAGTTTAAACATTGTCTCTACTACTCTACTTAGACAATTGGGCTATTATGAAGAGTCCATTGACCTCCATTGCCAGATAATCATCAAGGCATATGACAAAGTCAAGCACAAATCTTTAGGTCTTGTGGTGTTGCCTCTCTGGGTTGGTCATGTAGAAAGAGATGTCACTTTTCAAGTTTTGGGCATTCCCTTAGCTTACAACATTCTACTAGGAAGACCATAAATACAATAAATGCAAGTTTTACCCTCAACTTACCATCAATGCGTAAAGTTCCCATTTCATGTCTTTGAAACTACCATACGGTAGCTATCTATACTTGTAACATGCTGAAATATGCTGAAAGTTTGTACCTGCTAATAGGGAGCCTATAAACCATCATGATAATAAGCTAAAACAAATTGAGTAGTTACTCAAGCTAAAAGAAACTAGAATGGGTGAATATCATAAAGAACCAGTTCTATCTTTGACACCTCTTCCTGAGTCTCCCTGTCATTATGGGAGACCATCTAAAGTGAAGAGACATTTTGTGCTAACACCTCAAACTAAGTACATTGGTACCTTTATCAAAGCTAATGTACCTCTTGAGGAGGAAGATTAAAATAGATCCATTGCTACATGGATATACAAAGAGGAAACTCCAGTTGACCTCACAGAATAGTCTAGTGAAATTACTCTTGAAAAGTATGGTCTGGGTCTTAAACTCATGAAACACTTTGGCTACAAGGGGAATGGTCTAATTGGATGCAACAAAAATGGTCTGATTGATCCTGTCAAAGCAATAGCTAGAAGAAATTGAGATACATTTGGTCTAGGATTAAAAAAAATTCCCTTCCATCTAGGGATTAACAAGTTCATACCAAAACCTGAAAGTTCATCTGACCATGAGTCACAAGTTGAGTTAGCTAACCATGAAGATGACATTGATAATGAGGATCCCTATCCTTATCCAATCCTTGTTGATCTTGCTAAATTCTTCAGAGAACTAGATGATTGTGTACCACGTGTTAGCACCACATATATTGATAGTGATTCTTTTGATAACACTATTGATTCTCCCTATATTCAGCAAGGATAAGGAGAGTCAAATCATGCTTTGGTCATTGAGTAACATTGTAAAAATCTAGATGATGAAGGATAATTTGTCCTTATCACTATTGGGGAATTCTACAGTCTATTCCCATGTAGCAAAAATTCTTGAGAGTATGAATTTGACTCTCTCTTAGAAGCAACTACAAGCAAAGACATAAATCAAGTTCATGTATATGAAAATCTTCTTGAAGTAGGTGAATTATCTAGGGTTAGGTCAGATGAGTCCTATCTAGCTAGTGTCATCAAGTCTTTAATTAATGATGTTAGTATTCAAAGGCATTCGAACACACTTGTGGATGAAGCCACTCTAGGTCTCAAATTTCTTGTCCAAGCATTTGATGATTATACCATGAATGCAGTCAAACTTGCCACATCTCTTTCACCCACCTATCCTAAGCTCATAAACTAGAATTTTAATGCATCTAATGAAGTCCCTACATTCCATAATGACTATGCTCTCACCTATTACTTAGATGTTGTCAAACTTGTAACGTTTTCCACTAGTGAACAAAGCATCAACATGACTGAAGATGACATCAAATATCTTATTTATACAATCAAAAAGAAAAAAATTAGGTCTGATGGTAAAAACCACATTGTGGTAGTATTGAAACCTAAAATAGTAAAAATAAAATATGTATCCAAAGGTGAAAACCTCTCTGAGGTGCCTATAGATGAGATATTTGATGCACTTCCTAGTCATTTTCAAGAAAGATCATCAGTGTTGATAGATCCAACATAGCTGATCAACTTGGGAACAAAGGAACAGCCTCACATGATACATCTTTCATAGTCACTATCTCTAGAAGAAAAAGAGGAATTCATTACCTTATTTCAAGAGTAAAAGATAAACTTTGCGTGGACATACTCAAACATGCCAAGATTAGATCTTGATCTCATAATGCATCACTTGTCCATTATGCTAGGATTTAAACTAGTCAAATAGAAACTCAAGAAAATGCATCCTTATATTCCACTACTAGTCAAAGTTGAATTGGAAAAGCTTCTAAAGGCTGGTTTCATTTGTGCTATTGATTACATTGAATGGATATCAAACATTGTTCCAGTCTCCAAGCATGACAAATCTATCAGAGTTTGTATAGATTTTTGAGATCTAAACTTAGCATGTCAGAAGGATATTTTCCACTCCCTAACATTGATATGATAGTGGATATGATGGTAGGATATGAAATGTACTCACTCATGGATAGATTTTCTGATTATAATCAAACCAAAATTGTACTAGAAGATCAAAAAAAGACTCCTTTCACTTGTGCATGGGGAACCTTCTGTTGGAACATGATTCCATTTTCTCTTAAAAATACTAGTGCCATGTATCAAATGGTGTTTACTACAATTTTTCATGACGTAATGCATAAAAAAATGGAAGACTATGTGGATGATACTTTGGTTAAGAGCACAAAATGCAACACTCACCTTCAAGATTTGGGACCTATCCTAGATCACATGGATAAATTTAGTCTAAGACTCAACCCTAAGAAATGTGCATTTGGTGCAACATCTGGGAAACTACTTGGCTACATTGTGTCTATAAAAGGAATCAAGGTTGATCCAAAGAAATTTCAAGCAATCATGGACATACCTCCACTCCATAATATTAGTTAGATGAGGGGATTACAAGGAAGACATTAATCCATTCATAGATTCATCTCATAGCTGGAGGATAGGTCAGAACCTTTTACCAAGACTCTACATAAAGGTGTAAAATATAACTAGAGTCAAGAATGTGATCATAGTCTAATACAGATAAAGCAATACCTTGCTAATCCATTGATCTTGATGCCTCCTATCTATGAGAAGCCTCTTATTTTGTACATCTTAGTAATGGAAGACAATGATAACAAGGAAAGGGCCATCTAGTATCTGAGTTGCATGTTGATTGCTTATGAAATGAATTACAATATAATTGAGAAGGCTTGCTTGGCAATTGTCTTTGCTTCCCAAAAGTTGAGACACTACATGCTTGCTCATACTATGTGACTGGTTGCTAAAATTGATCCACTAAAGTACTTACTCAGGAAGATAGTTCTAACAAGAAGGTTAGCTAAGTGGGTCAAGATACTAAGTGAGATTGACATTTAGTATGTTTAGCATTGTTGAGATAATGGGTGTTGCACACATTGCATAATATTGTTATTTTATTATTTTATTTTTATTATGTAATGTTGTGCTTAGATGGACGTGCAACATGTAAAGATTCCCATGGAATATTCTTGATAAGTTGTATTGTAACATTGTGATAATATTTCATGTAATTATTTAATATTGGGGGAAAAGAATTAAATGCCCAATATTAAATGTGGGGTCAGTGGGTTAGGTAGCACATGGTTTTAGCACATGGTTTATGTAATACCACTTAGTGGTTTTGTGGGACTTGCTACTATATAAGTAGCCACAAGGGTAGTTGTTGTAGAGAGAGAAAGAGTGACAAGGAGAAGACAAAAGGCAAGAGTTGAGCGGGACAAGGCTTGACAGGTTAGCCAAGGGAGCATTTGTGAAGGTTGAAAGCATGGCATGGGATGTGTGGATTCATGCTTGTTCACATAGTTTGCTCGGTTGTGGCTATGGCCATGAAGGCTACCATGGTTGTATGGCAATGGTATTTTTTGCTGAATAATACATGGTGATGGATGCTTTTGGAGGCTGGGTTTTTTCCCTCAATGAGGGTTTCCCAGGGTATATCTTGTGTCACATTTTGTGGGTATGTTGTCTATTCTCTTGCATGTGAATTTTAATTCCGTATTTATTATAGATCTATTATGGGTTATGTGGAAATGGTTATATTCTTTATTGCCAAGTTTCCTTACAAGTGGTATCAGAGCTATGGTTTTATTATTGTAACCCTAAATTGAATCCATGGGAATGCATGAGAGGATAAAAGAAATGGCAAGATATATGAATAATTATTGCAGATCTGAGGGTTTTGGGTTTGCTGTTATGATGGGATGTTAAAATATTTGGGCATGAGAAATTGTTGGACAAAAAGAGTTTTTCGGATGTTTCATTTAAATAAGGGTTTTGGGGGGTAGCTTGCAAAAATGACCTCCTGGGTAAAAACAGACCTCACCATTGGATCCAGGTCAACATTTCCATAAAATTTGATATATAATATGCCCTAGTTTGGCCATGTTCAGAGGAAATGAAAGATTTTTTTGGTTTCAGCCCATGATGGCCGTCAAATTTAATCCCGTCAGAATTTTCGTCACTCAAAAAATTAAAAATAAAAAATCGTACTGAAAATGGTAAAAAGTCTGTCTTAGTAAAACGGCCATAACTTTCTCTCAGAATATCGAATTTTAGAGTTCTTACAGGCGTTAGAAAGATAATTCAGAGCACTACAAGATGGTGTAGGTTTGGTTCTATGATTTTAAAATTTTGTCAGGTTTTCAGAGCCCTAAAGTCAGATGTTGTTTATTTTAAGCACGGATTAGGGCATAACTTGGGCATACGGAGTCAAATTTTGGACTTCGAGTAGTCAACGGAAAGCTCTTGGAGAGCTCTACACATTGGTTCAAATTTGGTGCAGGTTTGGTATGATTTATTTGTTGATATATTGATCTGAACAATTTATAGATATATTTTTTACTATGGTAACATTTTGAGTTTATGGCATTGGAGATTTAAGATTTGATATCATTGTATACTCAGTTCATATTTCAGATTGGTCTCATGATGATATGGTTATTAGTGTTTGGTTTGGATATGCATGATGACTTGTTGGGTCTACAAGTTGTGCAGTGTTGTAAGCGGTCTATACTTACAGGTTGCATTTATAGCTTGGTTATGGGTTGTCTTTGCCCATTGATCTTTCATTATTGATGCATATTCAGATTGGTGGCTTGGATTTGGGTTGTCTATGCCCTAAGTCACATGATTTACTATTTTCTTCATGTAGAAGGGATGAGATGTTGTTACCAGGTACAGTCATGGTGGAGGATTGTGGTTGACTATGCTGACAAGTTGGACATATTGAGAGCTTGATGCTCAATTCATGGATGTGATCATGGTGCCATGGATTTTGGCATGACATTATTGGTTATACAGGTACATCCTTGATGTTCATTAGCTTGAATTTTCTGATTCAGTTATGGTGGTATATCTTCTTGGTTGAGGATCATGGTTATTTGGTTTTCTTTTTGAGGAGCTCATGATGTGCACTTTGAGTTCTTTGATGGTTTGATGCCTTGGTTGATTCTCATGGTTAGAGGATGGTTTTTCATCATGATGTCATGGATAGCTTGGATACACAGTTTAGTGGGAGCTTGTGATAGTGATGGGGTGACAGTGCAGGATTAGTTCATAGTATGGTTTATATCTTCTTGGTTTGGAGAGGATGGATTTTATGATGCCATAGGTGACTTGGTACCACAGTTGAGTGGGAGTTGTTGGCATTGATATATTTATTGAGTTTTTGCAGATTTTGGAGGTTTGTCTTAGATCCTGTTGCTGCAGAAGCATCTTTGACATTTGCATGGTGCACTTGTTATCTTCATGGTGTATGAAGATGGTTAGATCTTGAGGACTCATGGAGTTCTTGGTTATCTTCATGGTGTGTGGAGATGGTTCTTTCTGGTATGTGGAGATGGTTTTCTTCATGGTGTGTGGAGATGGTTGCATCTTGAGGACTCACAGAGTTCTTGGCAAAGGTTTGGTTTATGCTTTTATTTGGCATGTTATCCTTGGTATGAGGATGGTATCATTATTATGTCATGGTATACTCTTGATACGCATTTAGAGTTGTGACATGTTATAGTATGTTCATATGGAGCATGTTATCTCTTTTTTTAGTTGAGATGGTAAGATCGTGTTGTCATGTTTATGTTCCTAAGGCCATGGTTGGAACTTTGACATTGATCTTGGTTTAGTTTCTTGGTATTGAGTACACTAATCATAAGCTGGATACTTCATGATATTGCTATGTTGCATTTGGAGTTGGCATGGATTGATTGGTTACAGGTGTTCATGGATACTTAGAGACAGTGGTGATGCTGATTT
Source organism: Cupressus sempervirens (assembly GCA_028749045.1). NCBI lineage: Eukaryota > Viridiplantae > Streptophyta > Pinopsida > Cupressales > Cupressaceae > Cupressus > Cupressus sempervirens. Next base: position 470,077,983 of record CM053784.1, on the reverse strand, counting down.
CTCTTGGATTAGAGAAGTATTTGTTGGGATGGTTGATGGTTTCAGTAGGAAGTCCGAGGGGCAGTCACCTGATATGGACTTGAGAGGAGATTGTTCTTAGATGAGTCTTGGTTGGAGACTTGGGTATCTTGATGAGCATTCTCATTCCCCACTCTTGGTCTACTCGGCGGTTTGCTACTTGAGAGGTATAGCCCATTATTTTTCTCAAGTGCATTATATTTATGCTTGTCTTTCATGGATATGGATCTTGAGCTATGGTACATGAGTTAGTTCTAGAGGGTTCATTTGAGAGATGGTTAAGCATTGGTTATCTCCATGTGCATATGTTGTTATGCTGGTTGAGTTTGGGAGATGGTTTTATTGGGCATATTCCTTGGATTAGGAATGGTTATTCCTTGGTTTAGGAATGGTTTTATGAGTTTGATCTTCTTGTGAGAGGCTTACATCCATAATTAGTTATATGGTATGGTTTGGGTGTTGTTGAGGCTTCTTGTTGGGGTTTTATGGAGGAGATCATACTTGCACAGTTTACATTTAGAGGTGTGTGTAGAAGGACATGATACAGGTTATGATTTGCATGGTTTCTCTAGTCTTGGTTATCTTCTTGGATGTTCAGTTTTGCCTACATTGGATTTGAGATTGGTTAGAGATTGTGATCATTGGTTTGTGCTCATGTATGTCATGTGAGAGATGACATGGTTATTCCTTTATCTCTTTCCTCTATTGGTTGTGGTGAACTTGGGAGAGCATTGGAGACTTGTAATGAGAATTATGCTTGCAGCATATTAGTTTATGTATTGTGGATGTCCTTGATACTACATGGATTCACTTCTCTAAGATGTTGTGAGTGGATTGGTTATAGATTTGACATTATCTTTTGTAGTGGGAGCTTCTTGGTATATATGTGGCAGGTATTTCTCTTGAGGCTTTCTATTGCAGGTTGCAGATTGGATATGTCAGTGATATGAGATTCACTTGTTATACCTTAGAGGTATGGATAGTTGGATGGGTTTGGCACTTTTTTGTGGGTGCTATTTCAGCTATGGATATTTTGACAACTACGAATACATGTGGTTACCTTTGGATCAGGTTTTTGTGCTTAAAATTTTAGTTGATACAGGATTTTATGATCTTCTAATGCGACAGGTTGGGTGGCTTTCTCTTTGGATGGCTTCTATGTATGTCCAGTGGGAGTGGCATAATAGGAGGTGAGATCATTCATGTTTGAGATGCTAGATACTTTGATTTTGTTGCAGGTACCAGGATGGAGCACTTGATGTATTTTGATCCATGATGGTGGATGTGCTGGGAGGGATTGTTCCTTTGTTCATTTATGTGGCTACGGATTAACCCTATGCAATGTATACAACAAGTGGGAGATTGTTGAGATAATGGGTGTTGCACACATTGCATAATATTGTTATTTTATTATTTTATTTTTATTATGTAATGTTGTGCCTAGATGGACGTGCAACATGTAAAGATTCCCATGGAATATTCTTGATAAGTTGTATTGTAACATTGTGATAATATTTCATGTAATTATTTAATATTGGGGGAAAAGAATTAAATGCCCAATATTAAATGTGGGGTCAGTGGGTTAGGTAGCACATGGTTTTAGCACATGGTTTATGTAATACCACTTAGTGGTTTTGTGGGACTTGCTACTATATAAGCAGCCACAAGGGTAGTTGTTGTAGAGAGAGAAAGAGTGACAAGGAGAAGACAAAAGGCAAGAGTTGAGCGAGACAAGGCTTGACAGGTTAGTCAAGGGAGCATTTGTGAAGGTTGAAAGCATGGCATGAGATGTGTGGATTCATGCTTGTTCACATAGTTTGCTCGGTTGTGGCTATGGCCATGAAGGCTTCCATGGTTGTATGGCAATGGTATTTTTTGCTGAATAATACATGGTGATGGATGCTTTTGGAGGCTGGGTTTTTTCCCTCAATGAGGGTTTCCCAGGGTATATCTTGTGTCACATTTTGTGGGTATGTTGTCTATTCTCTTGCATGTGAATTTTAATTCCGTATTTATTATAGATGATTTGTTCTATTGTAGGAGATGACTCATCTAGCTACCATCATATATACTCTTACTTGTGTGACCAAACCATCCTAAACAATCTAACCTAGAATTAAAAATGTCACCTTATCCATAATGCTTCATGATATGTTATGATTGCTAAAAACTTGTTTAGGAGAGGTCTTGATGGAACACTCCTTAGGTGTTTAGAATATATCCAAATGTGCAATAATTACTGTACATGAGAGCATTTGTGGATCTCACTCTAATGGCTTGACACTAGCTCATAAACTTATTAGAGCTAGTTACTATTGGCCGAATATGGAGCAAGAGGCAATCAAATATGCCAAGTCCTACAAATAATGCTAGTTCATTGGAAATCTAATTCATGCTCCAACCAAGAAGCTAATTCCATCTATCATGTTGTGGCCATTCCAAAAATGGGCCTTCAATCTTGTGGGTTAGATTCACCAGTCCTCTTCAAATGGGCACAAGTTCATCATTATACAATCTACTTCACTAAGCAGGTAGAGGTAATCCCTCTCTCTATAGAAAATGGTAAAATTATAGCTCTGTTCATAATGAATTACTTCATACACAAGTATGGTGTACCTTCCTCCATCATTACTAACAATGGAGGACAGATTAAAAACAAAGATCTTAAGGAGTTATGTAGAAAGTTCAGAATCACACAACGTTGGTCTTCTATTTATTACCCCTAGGGTAATGGTCAAGTAGAATCATACAACAAGGTGATCCTTAAGATCTTGCATTGCATAGTTAACAAATTTGGAAGGGATTGGCACCTTTAGATTAATCTAGCTTTATGGGCTTATAGAACAAGTATCATAACTCTAATGGGTACAACACCCTTTGCTTTGGTATATGGAGTGGATGTTGTGCTTCTAATTGAGGTTGAGATTCCCACTTTGAGAATTTCCATGAAGGGCCTCATTATTGATGATGACTACAAAATATATCAGCTTAAAGAGCTAGAATTGTTAGATGAACGTTGGGAAGTGGTGTCTGACCATCTTCAAGCTTATCAAAAGTCTATGTCTCAAAGCTACAAAAAGAAAGTTAAGCCATGTGACTTCTAACTAAGTGATCTCATTTTGAGAGAAAACCCTAAGAATTAGCAACAATGGGTACAAAAAGGGAAGTTTGAACCCAACTGGTTTGGTTCCTACGTAGTCACTATAGTGTTTGGATTTGGTGGTTACCAACTTTCTATAGCCAAGGGAGAGCTGCTCAAGGAACTAATCAACACTCTCCATCTGAAGTGGTTCTACAACTAATCTGATATCAAAAGCTCTCTATATATACTTAAAAGTCCTAAAAAAATCATTATCTTGATGGAAATATAGCAATAGGCACCTTGCTAATACCAAAAATATTTGAAAAATTAAAAAATAAAAAAAAAGAGAGAAAAAAAGAGAAAAATACAAAAAAATTAAAAAATTTAAAAAAAAAAGTCCCATTGATGAAAACCTAGAAAATAGGCATCATGGTAGCAAAAAAAAAAATCTCTTCCAAGAAGGTGAAAACCTAGTAAACATACACCTCGTGTTTCCAATGCTATCTCTTTCAACACATCTTCTAGCTCCTATACAGTTGCTTTCCTACTTTGGTTTGTTGCTTTCACTTATGTATCCATGGATTGAATCTTGTCATAACTCAGGACCAACACCCTATAGTGTCATAAGAATCTCTTAAAAATTAGTCACCAGTTCTTCTAACTGTGTTTGCCTACTATTACTTGTGTCACTTTAGAGATTTCTTTTAAAACATCTCTTGCATCAATCACCAGTTGTTCTAACTATGTCTACCTACTATCACTTATGTCACTATTGAGATTCCTCTCATGGATAATCTCTCTCACATTAGTCACCAGTTGTTCAAACTGCATCTGCCTACTATTTCTCGTCTCACTTTTTAAGATTTCTTTCATGGAACATCTTTTGCATTAGTCACTAGTTGTTCTAATGGTGTCTACCTACTATCACATGTGTCACTATTGAGATTTCTCTCATGGAGCATCTCTCACATTAGTCACTAGTAGTTTAAATTGCATCTGCCTACTATTGCTCATGTCACTTTTTGAGATCCCTCTCATGGAAGATCTCTCTTATGTCAATCACAAGTTGTTCTAACTATGCTTGTCTACTATCACTCAATTTCCTACTAAGGTTCTTCTTATTGAAGATTTCTCTTTGACTTTAGTTACCAATTATTCTAACTGCATCTATCTACTATTATCACCCTATTAAAGAGATTTATTTCATATATGTTCTAAACATTGACACTTGACATGAATCCTATAACATAGAAACTAAACTCAAAATGATGAACTTGTTTGAGATATGCTGAGCTTTTCTTTGTTTGTTTTGCTTTTGATTTATCATGTCTCTTTGAGCAACTTGATGATGCCCCTTTTGACTAGAGAAGTAAGGACTAGGGGCAAGATCTTTTCTTTGCTTTTTGTTTGATGGTTTAGTTCCACTGATCTGAAGCATCCACATCAAAGGAGTGTCCCCTATAAGAGCCTCTATCTTGTATTGGATGGTCAAGTGTACCTCGACTCTTTTTACATGGATAAATTAGCAAGGTTGGTTCTTTTCCTTGCTTGTTGGAGTGAACACTTTATGCTATAGTAAATACTGATACTCATGTTGCTAAGTATTATGGGTCACTATGAGTATACCTAGTACACTTATGTCTAAGGTTACAAACACAAGGGTTGTTACGAACAAAATACTTACTAATTACTAAGCATAAGATAGATCTCTCATGTGTCTGGGGTGTCTGCATGCAAGAAATATTTTGTTCATCCTAGCGTTTATTCTTTGATGCTTATGTTAGCTTGCTACATTAAAAGAGACAAATGTTTTAGTCATTTTGGCTTTTTGTGCTTGAATGCTTACATTTAATTCTGAAAAAACTAGAAGATATTTCCTATTCATATTTCCATGATTGCAATGTCAATGAGAATTTTATGACATGTGGGATTTTTCTAAACACTTAGTAATGATAATTTTTGAAGCTTGGTAACCAAATTTAGGGTTGCATCTAGCATAGGGTTGTATTGCATAAGCATATTGTTTGATCACTAATTTACTTGCTTCCTTTGTGATGAGGGATTGTTGGCTTCTTCAAAGTATCATGTTTCTTCATGGCTACACAAGCGTTTGGTTCTTTGGTTCATCCTCTTGATTTTTATGGGATACCTATCACTATCAACAAAATAAAACACTGCATGGGATGTTAGTTCATTCACATTTTACATTTCATACATTCTATCATGATTCATCTTATCTACATTGCATTCCTACATCATATAAAATTTGCATTCATAATCATAGCATAAAAATCTCATGTACAAAAAACTATAAAGAAAGAGAAAGTGACATGTGCATATTAGTTTGTGGTGACTGATCAAGGAAGTACTATACATACTTCATCAAGTACTTCATTCAAAGAAAGTTTTACCAAATCTAAAATATTTTAACATGGATTTTTGTGAAAGTTGATTGTATGGAAAACAAAAGAGAGTGACTTTTGTGAAGACTGGAAAGGAAAACAAAAAGGATAAATTAGAGCTTGTGCATACCAATGTATGGGGACCAACTCAGGTATCTTTCATTGGAGGCTCTCATTATTATGTTACATTTATTGATGATGTAACTTTAAAGGTATGGATTTATTTCCTTAGACAAAAATATAATGTATTTCAAACTTTTAAGGAATAGAAATGCTTGATTGAAAATGAGACTGGTAAGAAATTAAAATATCTGAGATCTGATAATGGTGGTGAGTATTGCAGTTGTGAATTTGAAGATTATTACTCCACTAATGGTATTTATAGATAAAAAATTGTTCCAAGGACTCCACAAGAAAATGGAGTGGCTAAACGCATGAATAGGACTATAATGGAATGTGCAAGGAGCATGAGGTTGCATGCAAGTTACCCTTACAAATGTGGGTGGAGGTTTTCAATAATATTGTATATTTGATTAATAGAGGTCATTCTACTCCTTTGGGTTGTGGTATTCTAGAGGAAGCATGGACTAGTAAGAAGGTGAGTTATTCTTTTTTCAAAACCTTCGGTTGTGAACCATTTTCTCACATAGCTTTTGAAAATAGAACCAAGCTAGAAGCTAAGTCAAAGAAATGTGTATTTGTTGGATATGGCATTAATAAATTTGGTTATAGGCTTTGGGACTTTGAAAATCATAAAATTCTAAGAAGCAGGGATGTCATATTCAATGAGAAAGTGTTGTACAAAGATTTGTTGCAGCAACATGAGAAGAAAGAAGATGATTATGTATTGTTGGATGATACTCCAAAAGATGATGTTTTAGCCATTCCTCATGATGTGCAACAACTGCAACAACAAATGTCACACACACCAATGAATGTTAGATAGTCAACAAGGAAAATTAGACCTCCAGAAAGATTTTCTCCCTCTTTGTATTCTATTTTATTAATACATGCTGGTGAACTTGAATGTTATGATGAAGTTGTGCAAGTGGATACTAAGATTTAGTGGGACTCTACAATGAAAGATGAAATGGACTCTTTGCTAAATAATAAGACATGGAATTTATGTAAATTGTCTGCAAGTAAAAGTGCTTTACAGAATAAGTGGGTTTAGAGGTTAAAAGAAGAGGATGGAGGCAAGAAATGATTTAAATCTAGGTTATTTGTAAAAGGATTTGCACAAAAAAGGGCATTGATTTTGATGAGATATTTTCTCTTGTTGTTAAGATGACTTCTATTTGTATTGTTCTAAGTATTGTGGCTATTGAAGATTTGCATTTAGTGTAGCATGATGTTAAAATGGCTTTCCTTCATGGTGATTTGGATGAAGAGATATATATGGCTTAGCCATGGGGATTTGAGGTCAAAGGTAAGGAGAACTTAGTGTGCAAATTGAAGAAAAGTTTATATGGCTTGAAGCAAGCACCTCGGCAATGGTATCTAAAATTTGACAATTTTATGTATGAGCATGGCTATAGCAAGTGTCATTCAAATAATTGTATTTATTTTAAGAGGTTGGATGATAATAGCTACATTATTTTATGTTTATATGTTGATGATATGCTTGTAGTTGGGTCTAACATGGATTATATCAAGGGGTTGAATCACCAGTTAGCACATGCATTTACTATGAAGGATTTAGGGGCAGCCAAACAAATCCTTGGTATGAATATTTGTAGAGATAGGAAGAACAAAAAATTGGCAATGTCTCAAGCTGATTATGTTGAGAAGGTGTTGCAACATTTCTCTATAAAGAATGCTAAAGTTGTCAACACACCTTTACCTGGTCATTTGAAGTTGACTAAGGAGATGTGTCCCAAGACACAAGAAAAGGAGGATAAGATGTCCAAGGTACCCTATGTTTTAGCTATAGGAAGCTTGATGTATGCTATGGTATGTACAAGGCTAGATATTGCACATGCAATGGGTGTCATTAGTAGGTTTATGAGTCATCCAAGAATTGAGCATTAGAATGCGGTCAAATAGATTTGTAGATATCTAAGAGGAACACCCAATAAGTGTTTATAGTTTGGGGGCTCTTCTACTAATTTATAGGGCTATGTTGACTTAGATTTGGTAGGGGATATTGATACCAAGCAGAGTACTATAGGTTATGTCTTTACTATTGGTGGGGCAGCCATTAGCTAAGTTTCTAGGTTACAAAAGGTTATTGCATTATCCACTACAGAGGCAGAGTATGTTGTTGCTACAAAGGTAGCCACGGAGATGATATGGCTTCAATTCATATTCTTAAAAGAATTGGGACATCCTCGGAAGGATGATTATTTTTTTACAGATAGTTAGAGTGTCATTCATCTTGCAAAGAATTCAGCTCTACATTCCAAGACCAAACACATACAATTGTGGTACCATTTCATTCGATCAGTTTTGAAGGATGGAAAATTAAAGCTGGATAAGATATATATAGCTGATAATATAGCAAATATGTTGACAAAGGTAGTAACAAGGGAGAAGTTGAAATCCTCTTCAGCTTTGGTTAATCTTCTAGACTGAACATAATTACAAGAACAACAGATTCTAGGGTGGTTTGATCCAGTGGGAGCCTCATGGAGTAGTGGCATAGCTACAGGTTCAGTCTCCAAGTGGGAGATTGTTGTTTAGTGTGGAGCCTTGTCAGTCCCTAAGTGGGAGATTGTTAGTTTGTGGTGACTGATTAGGGAAGTATTGTATATACTTCATACATTTTTTGGGGCTCAAGGCATCACCCAAAAAAAAAATTTAGGCCCTATTTTATCAAGATTTTGGGCCAACATATAATTATTAATTATAACCCTAAAGTGGCAAAAATACTTGTATAAAAGGGCTTAGGGTTAGGGATTGTTTTATTATAGGTGATGTGGAATTAGTTCTTGCGATGGTATTGAGCTATAAGGGATTACGGATTGTAATCGGGTTGTAATCACTGGATCATAAAATATTGGACTCACTATTTGGTGGACATAGCCCAGGGTTTGGGTGAACCACATTAAATCTCGGTGTCTTGTGTTCTTTTCGGTGTGATCTATTATTTTTTGATATTGGTTATATTTGTATGTAATTGTTATTTCTATCCATGGTTTAATTCTAATAGTGCAAATGGTACTCAAATCAAAAAATCTCATATATATATATATATATATATATATATATATATATATATATATATCTAGAGTCAAGTGTACATTAGTGCAAAAGTTGATGCTACTCGAGCACTGTTGAACTCAAAAAATGATACAAAATAGAATTGGAAAACCACTCAATACATAGCTAGAGAAAAATTGAAACAAAATGAGCTAACTCTCTCCTTTCCCCTCACCTCTAGCCCGAGGAGGAGGAGGCATATCTGGTCTTGTTGGGGGTCATGTACCCCCTGACTCTTGTGCATACTGGGAAAATCAAGGCACCTGCTCTACCTGAAATGTCCCTTTCTTTGATTTTATATGATATTACATGCCTCTAATCAGATTTTCAAATCAAACAACCAATATCACAAAGATCAACCAAATTTCTCAAGAAACCCCAAATCGGGTATGCCAAAAATAGTGCCAAAAGCTTCACAACTTCACCTATTATTAATAAATCTAAAAGTAGACATTTTTATAGAAATTTAAGCAGCATAATGGCCTAAAAAATGACATTTCCAGATCTTTATAGCCTGAACACAACAGCTCACAAATGTAGGACAAAAACTATGCTCATCAGGCTCCCGATATTAACACAAAAATGCTTGGAAACACCACAAAAACACTAATAAACTATCTCAGAAGTTTAATAACATCCCAATATATATGTTTAGATCTATTTTAACATCTTAAAGTCTTAAATACAGCAGCAACCCAAACTGATATGAAATACTCTACTAAAAACACCAAACTCATACCAAAAAACAACCCCAAAAACTCACAAATCTGCACTGTTCAGCACAAAGGAAAACTCTGTATGAGCATGCACATGGAATGGCTTCAAACTACCATCCTTAACCTTTCTAGAAACCTTCAAAATATCATTCTTAGGTCTCCTTGGAAACCTGCAAACTCCCGTTCTTGGGTCTCCTTCTCCACAGGTTTGGCAGCCTCTGAAGAATAACAAAGAAATGAGCAAAAATCAAGTTCTGGAATCAGCCCAAAATGCCTCCAAACCCCTTAAAAGAGGGAATAACCCTAAGTCACATCTAAGAGGGGTTAATAAAACATATTTTAATAATAATCTTCATTTATTAGTCCATTAGCTTCCAAAGATTATCCCCTTTTTTCAAAACTTCACCTTTTTGGGCCTGCCTGCCTTAGCAAAGATTATTATTTTTAATTATATAAAAAGGGGACATGACAAGTCCTCCCCTCCCAAATATTGCTTGTCCTCAAGAAATGGCTGAAAAATAAACCAATCAATCCACCTGGATCGGAAATGTAGTCATGAACTATACTACTGCCAATTAACACAGGCTCCTGCAATATCCTCTGCAATATGACCAAGAGGAATCCATAATCAAACTGACAGTTACAGCTCAACCCAACTCCAAGATCACCACTACCACTGTTAGAAACCCATGAGACACAAACTCTTAGAACATCAAAACCCAAGTAAAGTGGACAAATCAAACTAACAACAAAGTAAATACCATCAACGCATCTCATTGGCCTATACGGAATGTACAATCCAACTCTGCAACAATGGTGAACACTCTCGAATAAAACTATACCAAGTATGGAGAATCCATACACTATACAACTCCTATAGTCAACACAACTCTGCAAATCATCGGCCACTATCTCATAACCATAACTCCCATGCACTGCTAATGGTGAAAAGACATTACAAGATAAAGAGTAAGAAATGGAACCCAAACCAAATTTGTCTGCCATCAACTCCTCAAAACAAGGATCAAATGCCAATTGATGTACATACCCTGCAATATAATGTTGATTAAAAAAACCAACCTCAGTCAACAGCTCACCATGAACAAGTGATACAACCCACTATGACTGATCACTAGCTAAGTCAGGAGATGTTATAGCCAAAGGAGTAGAATCAATAACAACATCCACTGAAGCATCACTCCCAAACTCCTGCTCTAAGTCACATATTATCAAGCTGTCAACTGCAGAACCTATCACCATGTCATGCCCATCACAACTCTCATCTTGAGGCATCAAACTGTCCCATAACTAATGATAAGCACTAGGAACCAAAGTACATCTTTGTATCATCATCTCATCAACATGGTCATCAAAGGTAAATTGATGAGCGTACCTCACAGTGTAATGCCGATAGAATGCGCCAATCTTAGTCAGTGGCTTAGACTGTAATCCAGATGAAAGTAACTGCAATTGATCATTAACCCTATTGGAACTGACTACTACCTCCGAAGATATCACCAAGGGAGTAGTATTACTAGCAGGAACCATGCCAACTGCCGACTCACCAACATCACACATGATCTTTGATACATCTCTAGTCTCTGTGCCATCAGTACTAGAGGCCACCACCATGTCAGGCATACAACAATCTGCTACAACACCCAACTAAACTAAACTTGACTCTAGTGGGAATGAACTTGATATGCCAATGTTAGTATCAAGGATGGATGCATCCCCATCTCCACTATCTCTGACAATCTCGGCCATGGACATCCTCGGATCACCAAACACCACAGCTTGTGACTGTATAGAATCAGGTAAAGACTGTAGTCACTCTAACTCCATGGTCACCTTAGCCAAATGAAACTATGACTCCTTGAAAGCCAACTGTATACTCTCAAGAATCTCAGAAGTCACCTCAAGCTATTGAGTAAGCTCACTCACCTCATCTTCCTTGGCCAACATTGCATCGTATGTTGTACTGCCCCACTCCATAAGATAATCTCTATCGGCTACCAACTACATATAATCCTGTCTCAAAATTCGAATAGCCTCCCATAAAGAGTGGAACTCTATCAAGGAAAGATAACTGCCTTCCTGCTCATCACTAGTAGGAGAACCCCAGCCATAAACTGCTAACAACTGACGAGAAGCATCAAAATGCTGGCAAGTGATAGCAATGTCTTGTTCACTAACTCTCAACTAAGTAGACACATGATGGCATTGGCTTGACTGTCTCCTACAAACCTCCTCTGATGCACTGTCTAAAGGAGTATCCTCAAAGTTACTAGTCTCTAGAGTATTACCATCCATGTCCTGTGAATCAACTCTAAAGCTCATATCAACATACGAAGTATCAAAAACTGTAGCACTGCTGTCCAACTCCTCTGTACCCAAGGAAACTAAGTCTTCACAATTGCCCACTGCATCCTCCTACATGTCATCAATGCCAATATGATCTTGGGACTCATCTGTACACACTGCCAAATATGAAAGATCATCAACACATTCCAGCAAGTATGGTCGACTGGATATATGAACAAAGCCCAACACCAGTGTATAAAAACTAATACCAACATCAGATAAGCTCTTGGCACAAGAAAAGACAACACCGTGCAATCTACTAATCAAATCCATGATAGTACCCAAACAAACACTGCTACCAAAAAGTGTTGAAGATCTCCAGTCAACTGAATCCCAAATGCCAATATAAGAATCTCGACTCCATATCTGTAAACTAGAATCAACTGGTAACTCAAGAAAAATCTTCACTTGAGTAATATGACCAATACCAACTAACTTCACATACCTTTCATGATGAGATAATGAAGTCACAATACTGTCTTTATTCACTTTTAGCTGGCTGGACAAATCATGTGAAGTACTACCAGCCTCAACCTCATGTGACGAAGCATCTAACTGTGCCTGGTACTCTTTCTCAGCAAAGTCATGAATGCTCAATGTCTGTTCATCTCTACCAGGTATCTCACCATCATGCACAACAATATCCTCATAATCATCATCTGAACCCACTACACTGTAGTCACTACCTTTTGTAACTATACCATCCTAAATACTTGTGATATCACCCTTTAATGACCTGTATACAATTGTCTCAATTTGAGTATCAAGTTGACCATTACTATCAATCTGTGTAATATCTTTTCTCACTACCTCTTGTGGTGGAGTAGAATCTATGACCTTTTCTTGGCTATAAGCTAGTTTCTCAGACTCCTCATGCAAATTCTTGCTAATTGTGTCATCTGCCCTGTGAGAAAATTTGCCAAATTAAAATCTAGTCAACTTATCCACCTTAGCTGGGTTGGACAACATGTCATTCATTATACGGTGGTGCTCAACCAACTATTCAAACATGTCATGGCTTATTTTCTTAAGTTTATCTCGAATTTCTAAATAACCATCCTTTCTACTGTTCTGACTCTGGATATCAATTGTCCAAGATCGTGTCCTCTGAGACTCTGTACTATACATGTCCATTCCGATAAAGTAGAGTGTAACCCCAATATGTTATAACTTCTTCAAACACCAAAACTAACATGTAATTGATTAGAAGTAGCATGCAACCATAGATTTTGATATGCAGCTAATTAGAAGCAACATGCAACCACAAAATTCACCAAGAACTAACATGCAAACGATTAGAAGTAGCATGCAACCATAGATTTTGACATGCATATGATTAGAAGCAACATGCAACCATAAATTATGACATGCAAGATTTGGGTAGTTGTCAAAATTGACATGCAAGATCTGGGTAGTTGTCAAAACTGACATGCAAGATCTGGGTAGTTTTCAAAATTGACATGCAAGATCTGGGTAGTTGTCAAAACTGACATGCAAAATCTGGGTAGTTGTCAAAACTAACATGCAAACTTCTACAAACCCTCAGACTGGCAAGATCATAGCTCTGATACCATTGAAATGTCTCTTTCTCTGATTTTATATGATATTACATGCCTCTAATCATATTTTCAAATCAAACAACCAATATCACAAAGATCCACCAAATTTCTCAAGAAACCCCAAATCGGGTATGCCAAAAATAGTGCCAAAAGCTTCACAGCTTCACCTATTATTAATAAATTTGAAAGTGGATATTTTTACAGAAATTTCAGCAGCATAATGGCCTAAAAAATGACATCTCCAGATCTACATAGCCTTTACACAACAGCTCACAAATGTAGGACAAAAACTATGCTCATCGGGCTCCCGAAATTAACACAAAAATGCCCAAAAACACCACAAAAAAACTAATAAACTATCTCAAAAATTTAATCATGTCCAAATATATATGTTTAGCTCTATTTTAACATCTTAAAGTCTGAAATACAGCAGCAACTCAAACTGATATGAAATACTCTACTGAAAACACCAAACTCATACCAAAAAAAACCTCAAAAACCCACAAATCTGCACTGTTCAGCACAAAGGCAAACTCTGTATGAGCATGCACATGGAAAGGCTTCAAACTCCCATCCTTAGCCTTTCTAGAAACTTGCAAACTCCCATTCTTGGGTTTCCCTGGAAACCTACAAACTCCCGTTCTTGGGTCTCCTTCTCCACAGGTTTGGCAGCCTCTGAAGAATAACAAAGAAATGAGCAAAAATCAAGTTCTTGAATCAGCCCAAAATGCCTCCAAACCCCTTAAAAGATGGCATAACCCTAACTCACATCCAAGAGGGGTTAATAAAACATATATTAATAATAATCTTCATTTATTAGTCCATTAGCTTCCAAAGATTATCCCCTTTTTCCAAAACTTCACCTTTTTGGGCCTGCCTGCCTTAGCAAAGATTATTATTTTTAATTATTTGAAAAGGGGACATGAAAAGTCCTCCCCTCCCAAATATTTCTTGTCCTCAAGCAATGGCTGAACAATAAACCAATCAATCCACCTAGATCCCAAATGTAGTAATTAACTATACTACTGCCAATTAACATAGGCTCCTGCAATATCCTCTGCAATATGACCAAGAGGAATCCATAATCAAACTGACAGTTACAGCTCAACCCAACTCCAAGATCACCACTACCACTGTTAGAAACCCATGAGACACAAACTCTTAGAACATCAAAACCCAAGTAAAGTGGACGAATCAAACTACCAACACAGTAAATACCATCAACGCATCCCATTGGCCTATACAGAATGTACAATCCAACTCTGCAACAATGGTGAACACTCTCGAATAAAACTATACCAAGTATGGAGAATCCATACACTGTACAACTCCTATAGTCAACACAACTCTGCAAATCACCAGCCACTATCTCATAACCATAACTCCCATGCGCTGCTAATGGTGAAAAGACATTACAAGATAAAGAGTAAGAAATGGAACCCAAACCAAATTTGTTTGCCATCAACTCCTCAAAACAAGGATCAAATGCTAATTGATGTACATACCCTGCAATATAATGTTGATTAAAAAAACCAACCTCAGTCAACAGCTCACCATGAACAAGTGATACAACCCACTGTGACTAATCACTAGCTAAGTCAGGAGATGTCATAGCCAAAGGAGTAGAATCAATAACAACATCCACTGAAGCATCACTCCCAAACTCTTGCTCTAATTCACATATTATCAAGCTGTCAACTGCAGAACCTATCAACATGTCATGCCCATCACAACTCTCATCTTGAGGCATCAAATTGTCCCATAACTGATGATAAGCACTAGGAACCAAAGTTTGTATCATCATCTCATCAACATGGTCATCAAAGGTAAAATAATGAGCGTACCTCATAGTGTAATGCTGATAGAATGCGCCAATCTTAGTCAGTGGCTCAGACTATAATCCAAATCAAACTAACTGCAATTGATCATTAACCTTGTTGGAACTGACTACTACCTCCGAAGATATCACCAAGGTAGTAGTATTACTAGCAGAAATCATGCCAATTGCCGACTCACCAACATCACACATGATCTTTGATACATCTCTAGTCTCTGTGCCATTAGTACTAGAGACCACCACCATGTCAGGCATACAACAATTTGCTACAACACCCAACTAAACTAAACTTGACTCTAGTGGGAATGAACTTGATATGCCAATGTTAGTATCAAGGATGGATGCATCCCCATCTCCACTGTCTCTGACAATCTCAACCATGGACATCCTCGGATCACCAAACACCACAGCTTGTGACTGTATAGAATTAGGTGAAGACTGTAGTCACTCTAACTCCATGGTCACCTTAGCCAAATGAAACTATGACTCCTTGAAAGCCAACTGTGTACTCTCAAGAATCTCAAAAGTCACCTCAAGCTGCTAAGTAAGCTCACTCACCTCATCTTCCTTGGCCAACAATGCATCATATGTTGTACTGCCCCACTCCATAAGATAATCTCTATCGGCTACCAACTACATATAATCCTATCTCAAAATTCTAATAGCCTCCCATAAAGAGTGGAACTCTATCAAGGAAAGATAACTACCTTCCTACTCATCACTAGTAGGAGAACCCCAGCCATAAACTACTAACAACTGACGAGTAGCATCGAAATGCTGGCAAGTGATAGCAATGTCTTGGTCACTAACTCTCAACTGATTAGACA
Organism: Cupressus sempervirens; assembly: GCA_028749045.1. Taxonomy (NCBI): domain Eukaryota; kingdom Viridiplantae; phylum Streptophyta; class Pinopsida; order Cupressales; family Cupressaceae; genus Cupressus; species Cupressus sempervirens. The sequence goes on along the minus strand of CM053784.1, from coordinate 470,061,977 downwards.
CATGATGGAATTGGCTTGACTATCTCCTACAAACCTCCTCTAATGCATTGTCTAAAGGAGTATCCTCAAAGTTACTAGTCTCTAGAGTATTACCATCCATGTCCTGTGAATCAACTCTAAAGCTCATATCAACATACGGAGTATAAAAAATTGTAGCACTGCTGTCCAACTCCTCTATACCCAAGGAAACTAAGTCTTCACAATTGCCCACTGCATCCTCCTACATGTCATCAATGCCAATATGATCCTGGGACTCATATGTACACACTGCCAAATATGAAAGATCATCAACACATTCCAGCAAGTATGGTCGACTGGATATATGAACAAATCCCAACACCAGTGTATAAAAACTAATACCAACATCGGATAAGCTCTTGGCACAAGAAAAGACAACACCATGCAATCTGCTAATCAAATCCATGATAGCACCCAAACAAACACTGCTACCAAAAAGTGTTAAAGATCTCCAGTCAACTGAATCCCAAATGCCAATATAGCAATCTTGAGTCCATATCTGTAAACTAGAATCAGCTGGTAACTCAAGCAAAATCTTCACTTGAGTAATATGACCAATACCAACTAACTTCACATACCTATCATGATGAGATAATGAAGTCACAATACTATCTTTATTCACTTTCAGCTGGCTGGAAAAATCGTGTGAAGTACTACCAGCCTCAACCTCATGTGACGAAGCATCTAACTGTGCCTGGTACTCTTTCTCAGCAAAGTCATGAATGCTCAATGTCTGCTCATCTCTACTAGGTATCTCACCATCATGCACAACAATATCCTCATAATCATCATCTGAACCCACTACACTGTAGTCACTACCTATTGTAACTATACCATCCTAAATACCTATGATATCACCCTTTAACAACCTGTATACAATTGTCTTAATTTGAGTATCAAGTTGACCATTACTATCAATCTGTGTAATATCTTTTCTCACTACCTCCTCTGGTGGGGTAGAATCTAAGACCTCTACCTGGCTATAAGCTATTTTTTTAGACTCCTCATGCAAATTCTTGGTAATTGTGTCATCTGCCCTATGAGAAAATTTGCCAAATAGAAATCTAGTCAACTTATCCACCTAAGCTGGGTTGGACAACATGTCATTCATTATACGGTGGTGCTCAACCAACTATTCAGACATGTCATGGCTTATTTTCCTAAGTTTATCTCGAATGTCTAAATAACCATCCTTTCTACTATTCTAACTTTGGATATCAATTGTCCAAGATTGTGTCCTCTGAGACTCTGTACTATACATGTCCATTCCGATAAAGTAGAGTGTAACCCCAATATGTTATAACTTCTTCAAACACCAAGAACTAACATGCAATTGATTAGAAGTAGCATGCAACCATAGATTTTGACATGCAGCTAATTAGAAGCAACATGCAACCACCAAATTCACCAAGAACTAACATGCAAATGATTAGAAGTAGCATGCAACCATAGATTTTGACATGCATCTGATTAGAAGCAACATGCAACCATAAATTATGACATGCAAGATTTGGGTAGTTGTCAAAACTGACATGCAAGATCTAGGTAGTTGTCAAAACTAACATGCAAGATCTGGGTAGTTGTCAAAACTGACATGCAAGATCTGAGTAGTTGTCAAAACTGACATGCAAGATCTGTGTAATTGTCAAAACTGACATGCAAAATCTGGGTAGTTGTCAAAACTAACATGCAAACTTCTACAAACCCTCTGGTTGGCAAGATCATAGCTCTTATACCACTTAAATGTCTCTTTCTTTGATTTTATATGATATTACATGCCTCTAATCAGATTTTCAAATCAAACAACCAATATCACAAAGATCCACCAAATTTCTCAAGAAACCCCAAATCGGGTATGCCAAAAATAGTGCCAAAAGCTTCACAGCTTCACCTATTATTAATAAATCTGAAAGTGGAAATTTTTATAGAAATTTCAGCAGCATAATGGCCTAAAAAATAACATTTCAAGATCTGTATAGCCTTTACACAACAGCTCATAAATGTAGGACAAAAACTATGCTCATCGGGCTCCCAAAATTAACACAAAAATGCCTGAAAACACCACAAAACACTAATAAACTACCTCAAAAGTTTAATCACGTCCCAATATATATGTTTAGCTCTATTTTAACATCTTAAAGTCTGAAATACAGCAGCAACCCAAACTGATATGAAATACTCTACTGAAAACACCAAACTCATACCAAAAAACAACCCCGAAAACCCACAAATCTGCACTGTTCAGCACAAAGGCAAACTCTATATGAGCATGCACATGGAATGGCTTCAAACTCCCATCCTTAGCCTTTTTGGAAACCTCCAAACTCCCATTCTTGGGTCTCCCTAGAAACCTGCAAACTCCTGTTCTTGGGTCTCCTTCTCCACAGGTTTGGCAGCCTCTGAAGAATAACAAAGAAATGAGCAAAAATCAAGTTCTGGAATCAGCCCAAAATGCCTCCAAACCCCTTAAAAGATGGCATAACCCTAACTCACGTCCAAGAGGGGTTAATAAAACATATTTTAATAATAATCTTCTTTTATTAGTCCATTAGCTTCCAAAGATTATCCCCTTTTTCTAAAACTTCACCTTTTTGGGCCTGCCTGCCTTAGCAAATATTATTATTTTTAATTATTTGAAAAGGGGACATGACACTACCTCATATGGCACTACCACCACATATGCTACAAAATAATAAGCTTCTCTCATTGACTACAACTGGATCTCATCCTATTGCTACTCTAATCTATGAGCCTCTCGCTCCAGCTCCTCTCATATCCTGAAAGCTCTCCTTTTCACAAAAGACAAAAGCACAAATGAATTGAAAATGATCCTTTGGGCCCTTATATAGGTTTTGACCTAATTTTTCAAAGTGCTCTAATTGGCATGAAAATCGCCCCCTTGGCTAATTTGACTGCTCTAAACCCATTTTCAAGATCGAATTTGAAATTTGACACGCTTAAATAGCTCAAAATTGCATTTTCATGTTTTGGGACTGACGTGATCGAATGCTTGTGTAGTCCAAATTTTTCTGATACTTTGTGAACCTTGGAATCTTTTCAAATCACAACTTTCTTCAAGATTTTCCCAAATTTTTGGAAAAGTCAACTCTAGTCAACTTTGTTCAACTCTTATCAAACTTTGGTCAAATTTGGTCTTCTTAACCTCAAAATCACTCTTAATTGACTCCAAATTTTCTTCCAAATCTTCTGATCTTTTCTACATTCTTCTAAATCTCTAACTTCTTTAGTATCTCTCAATGTACTACTTTACATCACATTTTTGGTGTGTCATCTTTTGACTTCACTCCCAAGGGAATAGGATGATTGCATCATTGAATCTTTCAAAACTAGTTGCAACTCAATATGAATCTTATGCCCTCATCACCTAGGGCATCGCATCACTCGGGGCATCTTGTTCCCCTTTATCTGGCATCATTTTTCATCTATCTCATCTTTTGATTAGCTAATCACATCTTATAGCAATCCTTATCAGAGTTCGATGGACAGGTATCAAGATAGTCTAAACCTCAACTCCTGAGGATCAAGCCTCATTTTGGGGATGGTTCTATGACTCATGATAGGTCTTGTTATCTCTTTCATGAACTAGTATTTAGGTGTTCTATATGGACTCTAGGGGATTAAGCTTCATTCTAGAAATAATCCTAAGTCATGTTGAGAGTTAAGCCTCATTCTGGGGACAATTCTAAGCTCTTTCTTTTGATCGTTATTCAATGGATAGGTATTGGGACAACCTAACCCTGACTCTTGAGGAGCAAGCCTTGTTCTAGGGATAATTCTATGAATCTTGATTAAATCTTGACAGCTTCTAATGGATAGGTGTCGAGACCATCTAAACCCCAACTCCTAAGAGTTGAGTCTCATTCTAGGAACAATTCTGTGAAGTTTGACAATCTTTATTTTGCCAATTTTGGTATCTATGTGTTCTATTTGGATTCCCTAAGGTTAAGCTTCATTCCCCTAAGGTTAAGCTTCATTCGAGAGATAACCTTTAAAAGCTTATCAATTGGTTTTTGTGTCATCAATCTTTGAACCAACCTCATTTCTTGATCTATGCTTCATAGTTTTGATTTCTTTGAATCAAACATGTTGCTCGCACATTCATTCAAAGAGGGGCAAATGTAATACCCCAAAATTGGTGCATTGCCATGCTAGACCAATTATGGTCTATTTGATAGATCCTAAATCCTATTTTACTAGGCAATTCTGACTCTGATTATCACTACTTGACCTAAGTGTCAAATATAGAAAACCTTAATCTACATTAATCACTCTCTTTATTTAATTCCCAAGTATCGACTCAAACTAGCTACATTAAACCTATTAATTAAGTTTAATTTAATTATGAGTGCTCATACTTTAATTAAATTAAAATTACCTCTTTAAATAATGTACAAAGGAATTAAATGTATTTAATTTAATAAGATAATGTCCTCATTTTAATTATTCAATTAATTAAAGTTTATGCATTTATGAGGTCTTATCCTATTTTATTAAATTAAATATCTTCTCCAAAATATTCTCTTTATTTGAGAAATGGAAGTTCTGAGTGAACTAGAACTCAAAATGGAATTAACTTAGTTAACTCTCTCACACTCAGAAGAGAATTAGTTAACTCTCCATGACACTCAGATCTGAAATAGTTAACTTCATTTGCACAAGGAAGTTTCCATTCTTTTGGATCTCATTTCCAATCTCAACTGTTTGTTCTACTTGATCTTGACCATTGATCAATTTTTGGATTTCTCTTTAAGACACCTTCAATTCCTCATTACAGAGGTTGAATTATTTTTGCATTGAACTTATGCTCAAATATCTATCCATTTGCTCATACATTTATAGATTTTACATTTTCTAGCATATTAATATCATCTAGATTTTTAAATGCATTCATTTAGCATAGTATGCTCTTTTATTTCTTAGCTTAATATGAATTTCATATAGATTAATTTGCATTCTCATATAGCTTAATCAAATCATTCGTACTAGAGGTCTGGTTGCTAGCTTCTTGTTCTAAGAGCAATAGGATAATCCATCTAGTTAGGATGCAATAGATTGATTTGACAAATAGTTTTGGATGAACAAATCAATGTTCATTCTAGGATGATTTCATATATAAGGATCATGTTGAAGTGTGTGTGAAGGGTGAGGCCCACATTTCCTACATATAGATACGCTTGTAAAGTAGAGAGCCACATGAAGATTGAAAAGTTTGAAAATGAGGTTGCGATGCAAGTAGAGAGGTTTTACCCCCAATGATTGGAATATTTGGCCTCAAAAACAAAAATATCAACAAATATTAATAAGAAAAGAAGCAAAGATATAGTATCATGGTTTCTAGAGGCATTTAAAAGAGGCATATGGTATTAATAATAAACTAGAAAATAGCCTTCAAGAGTACAATGCCTCATTTTCATATAATAGAGTTGGTCCCAAAGAGGGGATAGCTCAACCCTAGCATATTTTCCTTGCTTTTTCACTAGAGCCATATTCTTCTTAAATAATATGATGATTCTAGTTCCTATCCCAAATCTTCTTTCAGTTATATTATCGAAATATTTTAGGTTAGTTTTCGTGCATATTTTATATGTTTCAATGATACTTGATTTCTTAGGTGGTTAACACTATTTCATGTTGGATTCATATATATGATGGGCTATTTGGTACTTGAGATATTTCATTTCTTTATTGTGGATCATAGCTATTCACCTAATGACAATGTCTTATATGCTTTTACATAGTGATTACAATTGCTTAAATGATCATGGCTATATGGATGATTTACATGGAATTTTGGTCACTTATCTCATACTTACATGTATATGGTGCACATGTATGTTTTATCATATCTAATGTGGTTGAGGATGGGACTCATAGTCACTTGTGAGTCTCTACATGATGCACCACCCCTCTCCATCACATGTATATATATTTGTGTGTGTGTGTGTATAGATGTATGTATGTAAATATATGCATGTGTGTGTGTGTGTGTATGTACATACATACATAAATATGTATGTATGTATGTATACATGCTTATCTTTACATAGGTTGTTGGTACCAGGCATCAACTTCACTGAATTATCACGATTCGCATACCCTGTCACATTATCTTAATGGTAAAAGAGGGAAGATAGTTTCCAAGTCCAAATCCCTAACCTTAGCCTACTTTTTTCTTGAGATGAAGGAAAAATATGTGATTTCTCTACTAATCTAAATTCGTCAAGTTGGAATGAATTCAAGAACTTAACCCTTGATTATGATTTGTATACTTTATTTTTAGTCAAATTTCTTATTTCATTATTATTGTTTATTTTATGGTTTTAGGTGTTTCATTCAGCCAAGAAAATTAATTAAATGAGAATTTTAGAAAATAAAATATTATTGTGTATTTAAATAATAATTTTTAAATATTATTATTAATTAAAAAAGTAATTACATTTTTCATAAAATTATCTTGCTAAATTAAACAAAGTGGGAATAATAAAATAAAGTCTTATTTTGATTAAATGGCACTGAGTGTGCATAAAAGAATATATTAAATAAAAATAATTAAAAATTAATAAAGTGAGAAGCTTTTACAAAGTAGAAACCAGATACTCTAAGTAAGGTTAGAGCTCTTTACTAGAGAAGATTAGTTCATTTCTCCACACATAGGTTTGGAGGAGCAATTCTGAAATTGAAGAAAGAGTAATTACTAAAAGCATAGGAAAATTGTGAATTTGTAAGAATACTTGATTTACTAGATTATTAGCATCAAATTAATGTAGAATTTGCAAAACCATTGTATAAATTTATCTAAAAATTTATCTTCTTTGTGCCTAGCACATTTGGATATATTGATGAAAACATATGGATTGAACTTCTAGAACAAATGCATTTATATCTTAGAAATTTGAATAAAAACTTGATTGAAATTGAAATACTTGCATGTTGGAAAACAACAGATCTACACTATCAAAAATTCATTTGATAAACAAGAACTTATCTACAATAGAAAATCAGGAAATGGAAATTTACTACAAGCTAGGGTTTGAAAGAAAACAGAAGAAAAATTCAATTCAAACCCCCTCTTTAGCTTGTTCATCAAATTAATCTTTAACTAGATATTTGATTTAAACAAAAATATTTATTCTAAAAACTTGTTGGTTGAACTCAATAGAAAACTATGGTTTAAAAATTTAGTTGAATAGGAAAACTTTCTCTACCAAATCATTATATAGAATCTTTTTTATAACTAACTAAATAAATAAATAATAATATGTTTTATACAAGACTTCTAACATTTCTTTTATCAATTAAACCTTTAATAATTTTAAATAAATAAATAAATAGTATTGGGAGGGGGGCCCACCACCTTGCTCAGCCCACCTAAAAAAAAAATTTGAGTAATTACTAAAAGCTTGGGAGATTTGTGAATTTACAAGCACACTAGATTTACCAGATTGTTAACATCAAAGTAATGTAGGGTTTGCAAAACCATTGTATAAATCTATTTGAATATTTACCTTCTTTGTGCCTGCCATGTTCGGATCTATTGATGAAAACCTATGGATTAAACTTCTGAAACAAATGGATTTATGTCTTAGAACTTTTAATAAAAAATTGATTGAAAATGAAACCTTATTGTTTGACAATAGATCTACACTATCGAAAACTCGTTTGATAAACAAGAACTTATCTACAATACAAAATTAGGAAATGAAAGTTTGCTGCTAGCTAGGGTTTGAAAGAAAGTAGAAGAAAAATTCAATTCAAACCCCTCTTTAGATTGTTCATCAGATAAATCTTTAACCAGATATTTGATTAAAAAAATCCTTTTTCTAAAAACTTGTTGGTTAAACCCAATAGAAAACTATGATTTAAAAATTCAGTTGAATAGGAAAACATTCTCTACCAGATTATCATATATAATCTATTTTAAAACTAAATAAATAGATAAAAATGGTATATTGTATATGGGATAGGTAGTAGTTCTACAATCAATTAAACATTTATTAATTTAAAAATTTTAAATAGAAAAATATTATTGGGAGGTGGGGTCACCACCACCACCCTACATCTAGCAATGTTGACGAAGCAAGTTTGTAAGTCACATAGGCAATAAAGTTATCACAACAATCATGCACTGTTGTATGCAGCCTACAAAGTTGTTGTAGTAACAACTCACAATGGGAGTTTATTTTTATTTTTTAATATTAAAATATTTTTTATATTTTAAAATTTTAATTGTTGTTTAAGTTTAATTAATAATCAATATTTTTAAAATTTAATGTTATTAAAATTTGTTTAAGCTTAATTAATAATCCATATTATTAAAATTGATTGTTATTAAATTTAATTAATATTTAGTATTATTAAATTTATTTGTTAGTTGATTTTAATAAATTGTTTTTTTAAGTTTACATTTATTTTTATTGTAAGAGGTCAAGAAAAGATTAACTACTATTATTTATTAGACTCGAACCCAAGTCTCTCAATTAAGAGGCTCGCAATTTAGTGTTGTGTGGTAGGCTCTTATTTATTAAAGTTAAATATTATTAAGAGGGGTTTTACTATTGTATAATGGGTAGAATAATAGCTCTTTTTTAATATAAAGATTATAATGGAATTATAATGAATTTAAAGATATATTCTATAATGGTTCATATGGTTTTTTAAATACAATGAATTTCTTCTTAATACTTTTATAATGTTAAAAAAAAGTATAAAATAATATATATCTATTAGACTAGTATCTATTGAAATGTCAATTTGAGAATTGTAGAAACCAAACAAGTTGTAACTTGGAACTAAGTACTCCTTACTAAAAAATTTTAGGGTAGAACTTATTTGTTCATTAATTAAGAGATGATTAACCATACTTTGATTATGGATTGATTGAATCAACATAAAACACATATGAATGAAAATGCCAAATTATGATCAAACCAACTTAGGAAATTGTCAAACTAAAAACTTCATGGCTAAAGTGCATGCATGTTTTAAATTATTGTTATAATTTGTATATCTTTAATCTCATGTCACTTTGGGAAACTCATGTAGTTGGCTAGAGAAAGTACACTAGAGGAAGGGGATGTGATTATTATTTTTTAGTAATCTATGTCATGATTGATTTTACATATTTTCTATCATGGAAACTAGTTCCTGTTGTAAAGCTTGTGTCTTTTGTTTCCTTGATGTATCATTATGATTATTTTTTGATTCCCCACCAAGGAACCCAATAGGATAAATCTAAATTTTTTTGATAAGGTAAATAGGTTTTAAGGGGTCCTGAAACCCATAAGTTTAACAACAAGAAAGGCTTAAAATAAGCAAAAAATCGCCCAGCCAAATCATAATCCTTACGGCTGAAAATAAGCCCAAAGGCCCAGCCCGAAACAGCTGCCCACTAAAAAGGCCAGAGAACCAACCAGAAAAAACGGAGACCAGACAAAAAGCCAAAGCTAGGAGAAACAAAAACCAAAGGACAGAGACCAAACCTAGCAGACTACTTCTCCATCTCGAGCATGGTCTGGGCAGCTTCGACGCACTCTTGTTGCTCTTCTACCTTATGATCCTGGGCGTTTGTCAAATCTTGCTCCATTGTGCTGTCCTTGGCTTTATCCACATCCAGCCTATCTTTGTCTATGTTCTGTTTATCATCTTCCTCCATCTGGTTCCTGTCTTTGAGATTATCCAAGAGAGAGAGGATGTTGTCGTTGATCGAAGCAAGGAGGGAGATCACTTGACTAGCCAGATTGTGATTGTAGTTCTCAATATTTTTTACTCTCCTCTCCATCAGAGTCTCCCAGCTGTTCCGGTCACCTTGGCTTTCAGCACCAATCTTGCTCTTGATTTTTTCCATTTGGGATACCCTATCTCTGACATCCTCAAGCTCATGGAAAAGCCATTTAATAGATCTGAAGTTGTCGATCATGCTATTGCGGGCATTGTTCAACAGATTCATACCCGTTTCTCTTGCATTATCAGAAATAGCCACCATAGCCGGGTCAATTAGCTCATTGAGTCTAGGCATCTCGAGGTCGTCCACCAGGAGTTGGGGGTTCATCGCCTCTCTGTAAATTCCCATAGTGGCTGTTCTCACATTGAAGTTCTTCCAAGCCTTCCTTCTGTTATTAACTTGCACTTCCCCCTCAATCTGTCCAGAGTTGTCATTTTCCTCCAAAGGAGGTTGAGGATGTATAGGGGAGAGGGGAATGGGCAGAGAATCCTTTCCCTGACTGCTGGAGCGTTCCATGCTCTCTCCTTCCCTCTTCTGTCTTTTTCTCAGTTTCTCCTCATCTAGCTCCTCCTTCGAAACCTTGTCAGAATCATCAGTATCCATATCCTCCTCCTCCTCAGCAGAGCCAATTTTAGCTGGGGTATGACCTCTAGGGCTCTTTCTGCTGGGTAATTTGATAGAGGGGTAATCCTTCTTATGGATTTTAGTCTTCTTACCTGAATGCTCAAAAACCTCATCAGAGCTGATGCTCTCGACATTGTCAGAATCTGAGGAAAAATTGGAGCTGATCTTGTCAACATCCGCCCCCTGGATAGGGTTTTTGCTTATGGTTTGAGCATGGAAATGCTCATGAATCAGAAGCAGAAGACCCTCATGCAAAGCCGAGTTGACGGTAGCTTTCTTTTTAAAACTAGAAATGGCCTTGTTCATCGAGTTAAATCTAAATGTTACTAAGTTTGGTGAGTAGATTTTTTTTATTTTTTTAACATCCTTTTCTTGATAATCTCATTAATCATAGATGTAAATTCCTAACAAGTTCCTTAATATCTTCTTTTGACACCATTAATATCCAAGCTTAAGAGTTAACTTTTATTACCCAATCAACTCAACAAGTATTCTTCATTAATTACCTTAATTTTTGTACCAACATTTATCCTTACTAATTAAGTTAATCCATCTATCAGTTTTACATCTACTTATGATTTGATACATTATCCATCCTAATGATCATTTACAAAAATAGGAACTAATGTCTGAATACATATACAATCAAATATATCTATTTGACATGTAATAAACACATATGAAATAGATTTAAGTCATCATCCATACATGTAAACCTAATCATCTTTTATTCACCAATTACTTAGTTATACCTATACATCAATTTGTAAAATTGTGAAATCAAAGACTACCAGAAGTAACTTTATCTCCCAAACCAATCTAAGTGTACTTATACTATCTTCTAAACCCCACTTAATACATGTTAAGATAAGAGGGGTATTACATCCTCCACCCCTAAAATTTGGCTTACTCCTAGAAGTCATCATAATCCTCTAATCAAATTTCAAGGTAACCTACCTTAGTTAAGCTATATGATCATAGTTAAATGTAGTCCTTTAGAAAACATGGTTTCTTATGAGTTCTCAAATGCATTTTCATTGCCATGTGTATTTCAATGATTTAGTTGTTTAATTTACCTAATTAGATTCTAGGGTTGTAAAATCATTTCTTCTTAGTTATATCTAAAAGTCTAGTTCATGTATTAATGTTATTTATCTAGAGACCTTCTCATTTCCTAATCTCCTATTTCTAGAAGATAAAACACTTAAGTAGGTAATCAAAAACTTATATTTCTATGCTACCTTCTTTATCCACAATTTTCCTAAATTAACTTCAATCCCTTAGTCTCAAAGATAAGGAGGATAGCCTTGAAGTGTAGTTATTTCTCTATACTTGAAAACACAATAGCCATGTACTTCTATCATTAATTTTATAGAGAAAACAAATTCATTAGGCTAGAGTTTAGTTATTTCTACTTAAACCACAAGCTACAACAATTTCTACAAGTTTTTTCTATTATAATTCTCCTAGGTGTTTATTTGGTCAAGAAGGAGTTCTTTCTTTTATCTTTTCTATTAACTAAATACCACAAATCCCTTGGTGGAATAAATATAACTAATATATGTTCATGGTTAATTGTCTTATCAAAATATCACCCTGATTAGAATTGCTTCTTATCATTGCCCCAAGTAGCTTTGAACTATCTTATAATATTCTACAAACTTATATATGATTTTATGTTATTAAGAAAATCTTCTATTATTTTCTCTTAATATTCTTTTATTTGTATTTAGGATTTTTGTTAGTTCTTAAAAATCATTTCTTACCATTAATCTATTAACATGGATAATACTCATACTTTATTAGAGTTATTTGACTATCCGACCTTTCTTGAGAGTTGAGTGATTGTTTTCTATATAATAGAAACCTAATCCTTTAGTAACTTCTTATTCTACAAATTCCCAACTAGATTTTTGGGGAAAAAAATAGGAAAATATATTTAGTCTAATTGTTCATCAATCTCATGGAAGAAAATAAGGATACAACATATGTAACACCAAAAAAATAATATGGGTAAAAACACAATAAAATAATGAACTAAAAGAGAACCACACATTATTTTTTATAATAAAATGTCTTTTACAAGTTACAACAACTAGTTGTCCCTAAGACAACCTAAATCCATAACAACCAATACATCAAAAATGTATTTCAGAATCTCTATCTTAATACAAAGGTTATTCCACTCTAATAAAAAGTACATCATAATGAAAGTTTGTACAATCGCTAAGACAGTCCAATATTCTAATCCAAAGCTGCTTGCTTATCTATATTGTTTCTTCTCATATAAGGACCTGTAAAGCAACATAACAACCACAAACAGACAACAAGGCTCAGCATATATATACACAAAGATACCTCCATATGCTACCTGCAATAATGTTAGTACCATAATGTACATATATCCAAGTTACCATAAAGCAAGTAAATCATTTTAAAATCCACATGAATACAACATTTTAGCATGGACAAAATGGAAATAAAATCACAGTAAGAATTCAAAATGATGATGCACATATGTACTAAAGTGTTTTATCACTGAAGAATCATGCTTCTACACCCATGGTTGTGCTCATGATATAGCTCACAGTACAAGGTAAATTGTTGTATTCATTAATAAACAAAATAGTTCCCATAGCTAACTATTATACTAGTTTAGAAACGTAACAGAACCTTATGCCCCATACTCCATTCTAGATCTCGCAAATCGTAGACATAGGGGAGGCAAATTATCTTTTTTAATATGAATTCCCAACCCAGTTAATTTTAAGGATTATCACTTGTCAACTAAACCGGTTTCCCAAATTCAGCCACCTCAATATGCGTTCAACAACTAAATTCTTAACAATCACATAATAACTAAAATATCCAAACATGTACATGTAAATAGAAATCAATCTATTATTCCACATGATTCTACAATTCTGGTAATGGAACAGACAGAGATATAAAACTATATCCATAATTCCATTTCATATTTCTCATCTATCCAACTAATAGAATAATTCAGTAAATAGTGTATCCATGAAATATTACCACAAATATTCCAAAGGACTCAAATTGAAACCAATGGGTTAGTATTAGGCACGTACCACAACACTAATTATAATAGCCCATAAACTAATATTCTATGCACGCAGCTCAATTAGCTAATGGACTACTTAAATTAGATAAGTGACATCCATCAATACTAATCCATGTTTCCTAGACCACTCTTTTGCAAATTGAATAGTAAACAAAATGCCAAAAAACTATATTCTAATTTTATACTAGTTCCATAAAAAGAATATGGTCTTGCAAAAAAAAAAAAATCTTGCTCATTATCAACAATAATAGATAAAATTTCATTTACAAAAATATATTCCAATATTTCTCTGTTTAGATATAAATTCAAATCATAACATGACAATCTTCATCTTTGACATAATTCACTTTAACAACAAAAAGTCATAAATAAGTTTCAAAAGAGTTTTCCAAATATAATTAGAAACTACTTCAAATCATTATCCTTTAATAGAAAACAAAATTCATTTCAAACCCCAACCTCAAAACTTTATTCAAAGTCTAAAGTAAATTGACCCACTAATCTTATTGTGCAAGCCGAACTCTTATAGTACAAACAATATTTATACTAGTAACAAATCTAAAGATTTCCTTTTTGTTTTTGAACTATCATAATAGTATTACTAATTGATAAATGCTCAACAATTCTAAAACTCAACATATTCACATTAATGCATAGCTCGACCCAAATCAAAAGTAAACACAAACCACAATGACCTTTTATGCATCGACTGCAATTGCCCTACAAATTCAGTCACATATTCATCATTTAAACGACAACCCAAATGTTTCACATATAATGTTTGCTATGCAATGATGAAAATTAACCTATAGCAAATAACAACACACTAACAATCTTCCTATTCTAAACCAGCCGTATATATATATATATATATATATATATATATATATATATGTTTGTATGTATATGTATATATATATGTATGTATGTATATGTATATATATGTATATGTATATGTATATATATGTATATATATGTATATGTATATGTATATATATGTATATATATGTATATGTATATATATGTATATATATGTATATGTATATATATGTATATATATGTATATGTGTATATATACATACATATATATACATATACATATATATATATATACATATATATGTATATATGTATATATATATGTATGTATGTATATATATATATGTATATATATGTATATGTATATATATGTATGTATATACATATATATACATGTATATATACATACATACATATATATATACATATATACATATATATGTATATATATATATATGTATATATATATGTATATATGTATATATATGTATATATATGTATAGATATATATATGTATATGTATATATATGTATATATATGTATAGATATATATATGTATATGTATATATATATATATATATATGTATCGGCTAACAATAGAGAATTCACTGCGTCAAAATTTATACACAAAGAAATGATTCCCTAAAACAAGTTAGCATTCAAACTTAGCAGAGGGCATCAGATAGCTTCTTAATAGCAGAGCAACAGTTCATTGCAAAACTTGGAATGAGGATTTCGAACAATACGACCCAAACTTTTGAACCATAAAATTATTGCCCCTTAACGACATTATTATATTCAAAGGGTTTTCTTTTACCACTGATTGACGACTATTAACAATACCTAAGGAACACAATCATTTCCAACTATAGCACATTAGAAGATCACTTCTATTTCTGAGCACCTTACCACTCTAAAACTAAGCCGTAAGGGTTCAATTTTGAAACCCATAAACAACACAGCCAAAAAAAAATGAAATGCCCTGTTCGACATATACATCAAATACACCCAAATTCTCAAACACAACCCATAAAATATACTAACAATGCATTTTAATGAAAAATTTGCAAAAAAAAACTCATATTCGAAAACATCATTTTGTTCCAGTTTCTAACTTCATTTTAAACATTTTGCCTCAGAATATTTCTTACAGGTTCAAACTCAACTATTTCCCATTGAACAAACACAGAGAATCAAATTTTAAAACTGCATAGTAAAGACAAAGAGGGTTAGAAATACTGGCCCTAACCTTATAAAGGCAGAGTGTCAAAGCAAAAATCCAACTAAAAGCCCTCGAACCAGCTCGAGTCCAACACCAAAGCTTCTCAAAACTTGACCAACAATAATGAACACCTCTCTACCAAATGCAAATAGGAATGCAACCCAAAAGTCATCCAAAATCTTGCTATCAAGGTGAGCAATACTGACAGTATTCCCCAAGTTGCCCATAAGGACTAGAAACTTAATGCTAAAAAGGAGAGAAAGAATCCATGGTTTCCTCATTCCAGCTGAGCCATGAGCCATGAAACTCACCATTACTAACAAACCAATTAATGATAGAGAAATTCCCTAATCGAATCGACCAAATTCCTGGTGAACTTCACAAACAAACATGGCAGAGTTCTGATAAAGCTGCAATTACATCATCTTTAATATCTGTAACTAAAACCCAATTGCTGGCAAGTCGATAGCCAAGAGAAATACCCTCGATGTTACCAACAATAAATGCATGGTAAAAAATATAAATGAAACAGTCCTCATCTTGAAACCCTGTTAAAACCCCTAACCACAAGCATAACTAAACATTACCTTAAAGCCAATGATCTACAAATTGACATAGGAAACATTGCAAAGTATAATTTAATTACTTCACATTCTAATTTATGTGAATATATGTGTGAATATTTCACACTTATATTCATATAAATTTGTGTGTGAATCTTTCAAAATATCCACTTTAATATATATATATATATATAGGTGTAAAATGAACTTCTCATAAATTTAAAAAAAACACCAATATAATTGAGAAATTCCCAATCTTAGGAATACCAAAATGTATTTACCATACACACCTTAAATGTGTTTAACTTCCATCAATAAAATAAAAGATTAATATCTATGCAAACACACACACAGAAATATATATATACACATGCGAGGTTTACAGACTTCCTTGAAAACATCAAGTTCACAATATAATATACTGCTGAAGTATATAGAAAAATTGAGTATATAAATCTATACTAGTTCTATATGAAATAATACAAATCTGATTTTCACAATCATAGCAATAACTTTAAAAAAAATGCAATTACAATCCTGCAACAAGAATTCCTTGCAGACGTCCATAATTATCAAAGACCTATTTCAGTTCTAAGATCGAATCATGCATTACTAAATCAGCATTACAACTAGATCTGATCAGTTGAAATCCCAAGTACAATCAAACTGAAATACAAAAGTAGTATCCATAATAAATGTATCTCACAAATCCAAAACTTAACTATCTGATCATAAAAAAAATAGTGTTCAGAGTTTAAAATATCCCAGTAACAAAACTAATGACAAACAACAAACTAAAGTAAATAAGGAGAAACAGAAAGGAGTAGGGTCAGGCATGACACCCTCCCCCACTAGGGTTCAACTTTCTCCTGGAAGTCAGCAAACAAGTGCAGATGAGCTACTCTCATCATTTCAGTGTCCTCCCAGGTAGTAGATGTCTCATCATTGAGATCCCATAGGACCTTTACCTGCCTTATTTCTCTTCCTCTTAAACTCATAGTTCTATTTTGCATGATCTGCACTGATTCTAGCATGATTTGACCATCCAAAATCTGCAAATTCTTCTAGTCAAGCACGTGAACAATATCAGGTATATACTTATGCAAAACTGAAACATGAAATACATTATGAACGCGTGAAAGACTCGGTGGCAAGGCAAGTTTGTAGGCAATAGGTTCAATCCATTCCAGAATTTCAAATGGACCTATAAATCATGGTGCTAACTTGGATCCCTTTCCATAACAAATAGGACTTTTACACGGCCTTACCCAGAGAAACACTTTATCACCAACCAAGAATTGACGATCGATTCTATGCTTATCAGCATATTTCTTCTGTCTATCCTGAGTAGTAACAAGATGCTCTCTGATCCTCTTAACTTGCAGCTCCAAATCTTGCAACATATCAAGTCCTAAAAGAGTCTTGTCCTCCAAATTATCCCAACTAAGAGGCATCCTACAAGGTCTACCATACAATGCTTGAAATGGTGCCATACCTATGGAACTGTGATATCCATTATTATATGTGAATTCAACCAAGTGTAGATACTCTTCCCATTTATTTTGTCTATCCATTACGTACATCCTAAGCACGTCTTCCAGAATTTGGTTGACACATTCAGTTTTTTCATCTGTCTCTGGGTGAGCTGAGTACTTAACTCTTGCTGAATGGATTTCCAAAGAGAAGAAGTAAACACTGGATCCCTATCAGAAATGATCTTTTTAGGAATTCCATGTAACTTAACTACCTGTTCCATATATACTTTGGCAACCATTGCTGCATTATAGGACGATCTAATAGGAATAAAATGAGCAACCTTTGAAAATCGGTCCACTACCACCATAATAGCATCATGCCTACGAGCTATAATAGGCAATCTAGTAATAAATTCTATAGAAATGGTGTCCCATTTCTATTCTGGAATACTATGTGGCTACAATAATCTCGCAGGGTACTGATGTTCAACCTTAACCTGCTAACATTCCAAGCATCGAGCCACAAAATCAGCTATATCTCTCTTCATTCCAGGCCAATAATAATGCTTCTTAAGGTCAACATGCATTTTTTTGACACCCATATGAGCCGAGTATGGTGCTTTGTGGGCCTCAAACAAAATCAGATTTCTCAAATCACCCAACTCAGGAACGTACACACTTCCTCTAAACAATAGTAAACCTTCAAAATTCACTGAATACCCCTCAAAACATTCTTCCAAGACACTGCCACTATCCATAATAGCCTTAACATCCTAAAACCAATGATCTGTAGAAAGGTTCTATAAAATCTTATCCTTAAGATCCACTGTTAGGATTAAAGAGGATAATTCATATCGCCTTCTGCTAAGTGCATCAGCAACCATGTTCTCCTTCCCTTGCACATACTTAATCTCAAAATCATATTCATACAGGAACTCCATCCATCTTCATTGCCTAGCATTGAGGTATGGTTGTGTGAAAAGATACTGAAGGCTTTGGTGATCAGAATGTAACTCAAATTGTTGACCCAGAAGAAAATGCTGCCACTTGGTCAAAGCATGCATAATAGTAGCAAGTTCGAGATCATGAGTAGGGTAATTCACCTCATGAATCTTTAGCTTTTTGGACTCATAAGCTATAACATGTCCATCTTGCATCAATACTGGTCCTATGCCATCCAAAGATGCATCAGTGCAAACCACAAACTCCTTAGTAGAATCAGGTACTGCCAAAACTGGTGCACTGGTCAAACATTCCTTAAGTTTCTGAAATGCTACCTTGCACTCCTCTATCCACACAAATTTCTTCCCTTTTCTCTAAAGAGATGTGAGAGGATGTGCTATTCTAGAGAAGTTTGACACAAATCTATGATAATAGCTAGCTAAGCCCATGAAACTTTGAACTTCGGACACATTCGTAGGTGTTGGCCAATCAACAATAGCTCAAATTTTGGATGGATCTATAGAAATTCCATCCCTAGAAATGATATGCCCCAATTAACAAATCTCTGATCTAAAGAATTCGCACTTCTCAGGATTGGCTTACAGTCTGTTCCTATGAAGGCATTCCAATACTTGCTCTAAATGCTGCTCGTACTCCTCGACAGAGTTAGAATACACCAAAATATCATCTAGAAAAACCACTACAAACTTGTCTAGGTAAGTCCTAAACACACCGTTCATTAGGCTCATGAACATCGAAGGTGCATTTGTTAACCCAAAAGGTACTACTATGAATTCATAGTGCCCATACCTGGTGCGAAAAGCTGTCTTGAAAATATCAGCTTCTAGATTCTAAGTTGATGATACCCGAATTTCAGATCGATCTTCGAAAAGATTCAGGCACCCTTAACTTGGTCAAACAAGTCATCAATTCTAGGCAAAGGATACTTGTTCTTAATAGTGACCTTTTTTAACTATCTATAATTGATACAAAGTCTTAAGGAGTCATCTTTCTTCTTGGAAAAGATTACTGTAGCACCCCATGGTGATACACTAGGACAAATCAAACCTTTCCCCAAAAGCTCCTCAAACTAAAATTTAATTTTGACCAACTCTTGAGCTGTCATTCTATATGGAGTCTTGGAAATTAGTTTCGTTCCTGGAACTAAATTGATTCGAAAATCAATTTCTCTTCTTGGAGGTATTCCAGGAATCTCTTCAACAAAGATATCTGAAAACCTCTGCAAGACTGGATGATTAGGAGAAGAACCTCTAACTACAAAATCTTCTAAGTCATTTACCAATATGGCAAAAACATTGCAGCCTTTTCGAACACACCTTGCCAATTGCTTAGCAAAAATTGTCTGCAAAGAGATGGGTCTCTTGATTCCAGCAATAACCCTAGCTGAACCAAAATCATCCACACAACTAATTGTCTCATCCTTGCAATTCAAAATGGCTTGATGCTGTTCTAACCAATCCATACCCAAAACTATATCATATGATCCTAAAGGTATAACCCTAAGGTTCGCTAAAGTAGCAAAAGATTTCATACGAATCTTACAATCAGAAGCAACAATATTAGCATTCACCCTAGAACCTGATGCTAACTCCACTTGCCATCTATTCTTTGCCTTAACCACAGGAATTCCACTATGTGCAACTAAAGTAGAAGAAATAAATGAGTCTATAGCTCCAGAGTCAAATAAGATAGATACTTTCATACCTTGAGTATTACCTTGAGCTTCAATAATTGTGTTCTGGTGTTCGGCTTGCTTCTGATCCAGGGTTGCAAAGATATGATGGTTCCTAGCAGAATCTCCAATTGTCACTTCAGACCTAGCTGGCTTATGTCCAACCTTTGGCTTGTCCCAGTTAGGGCACTGAGACTGGTAATGACCTAACTGTCCATAATGAAAGCACTCAATAGATTTATTGAATCCTATGTTCTAACTAGAAGGATTAGGAGATGGCTTATTACTCTACACACTCTGAGGTGGTTAAGATGGTCTAGGCTATTCTGAACCCTTGGAGTCCTTATCAAACTTCTTCTTCTTGAATTTCCCACCTGGAAAACTTGATTTCAAACTATGCTATGGAGGCTTTTGATTCTTACTGACATTCAGAGTAGATGGATTCATACTGGTTTTGTATGAAGCCCCATGATAACTAGACTTCATCTCAATAAGCTTTGCTCGCTTCGAAGCTTCCTGCATAGTCAAATGTCAGAAATTTCTCACTTCCTCCCCAATATTGGGCATAAGCCCTCTGATGAATTGTTGTATCATGGCCTTATCATTTTCAGCCCACCTAGAAAACTTCTTAAGCTCGTAGAACCTACATTCATAAGCTTCCACTAAAGAGCCAAACTGCATAATCTGAAAGAACTCCTCTGCATGGGCCTGACGCCAATATTCTAACATGAATCTCTCCTTGAAACGCTCCACAAAGAGCTCCCAAGTAACTAGAGAAATATCAATGCCCAGCTTCTCCAACTCCTATTCCCACCACAAGGAACCAAATCCTCTCAAGTGCATAACCGTCCATCTTACCTTCATGTTACTCAAGTAATGATGTAAGACAAAGCATCGCTCAATATTTAGCAGCCAAGATTTTTCCGCTGTACCCTATTTTGTACCATAAAATAATGGCCCTTTCATCTTGAAAAGATCCTTGAGCTAAGATCTTGCCACTAGATCTTCTTCTACAGGAAGGTTAATACCCTGCACAGGAGGTCTCCTATCATTAGCTCCCCCACCAAGAATCTAGTTGTTAGTCTCAATATTATCGAGATGTTCCAGTATCCTTTGAAGTACCATAGCTTGGTCTGCCTAGTTATCCTAGTTGTTTCCAATCCTAGCATTCTGATCAAACTGATCATTCCCAGCAAAATTCTAGTGCCTAGGACCTCTACCATGACCCCTGCCCCTGCCTCTACCTCTACCTTTGCTAGCAAGGTTATCTTCAGGAATGCCACGTCCTCGAGTTCCTCCAGTGACGGGAGGCATAATAGCAACCTAAAAACAACTAACTATTAATAACGCATTGATGACGGGTTAAACCCTATAACCCAAGAGTCCTGGTTATTTTAACCCTACTTTGATACCAAATGTAACACCAAAAAAACAATATGGGTAAATACACAATAAAATAATGAACTAAAAGAGAACCACAAATTTTTTTTTATAATAAAATGTCTTTTACAAGTTACAACAACTAGTTGTCCCTAAGACAACCTAAATCCATAACAACCAATACATCAAAAATGTACTTCAGAATCTCTATCTTAATACAAAGGTTATTCCACTCTAATAAAAAGTACATCATAATGAAAGTTTGTACAATCGCTAAGATAGTCCAATATTCTAATCCAAAGCTGCTTGCTTATCTATATTGTTTCTTCTCATATAAGGACCTGTAAAGCAACATAACAACCACAAACAGATAACAAGGCTCAGCATATATATACACAAAGATACCTCCATATGCTACCTGCAATAATGTTAGTACCATAATGTACATATATCCAAGTTACCATAAAGCAAGTAAATCATTTTAAAATCCACATGAATACAACATTTTAGCATGGACAAAATGGAAATAAAATCACAGTAAGAATTCAGAATGATGATGCACATATGTACTAAAGTGTTTTATCACTGAAGAATCATGCTTCTACACCCATGGTTGTGCTCATGATATAGCTCACAGTACAAGGTAAATTGTTGTATTCATTAATAAACAAAATAGTGCCCATAGCTAACTGTTATACTATTTTAGAAATGTAACAACACCTTATACCCCATACTCCATTCTAGATCTCGCAAATCAAGTTGAGCAATACTGACGGTATTCCCCAAGCTGCCCATAAGGACTAGAAACTTAATGCTAAAAAGGAGAGAAAGAATCCATGGTTTCCTCATTCCAGCCGAGCCATGAGCCATGAAATTTTCCATTACTAACAAACTAATTAATGATAGAGAAATTCCCTAACCAAATCGACCAAATTCCTGATGAACTTCACAAACAAATGTGGCAAAGTTTTGATAAAGCTGCAATTACATCATCTTTAATATCCGTAACTAAAACCCAATTGCTGGTGAGTCGATAGCCCAGAGAAATACCCTCATTGTTACCAACAATAACTGCACAGTACAAAATATAAATGAAATAGTCCTCATCTTGAAACCCTATTAAAACCTCTAGCCGCGGGTATAACTAAACATTACCTTAAAGCTGATGATCTACAGATTGACATAGGAAACATTGCAAAGTATAATTTAATTACTTCACATTCTAATTTATGTGAATATTTCACACTTATATTCATATAAATTTGTGTGTGAATTTTCAAAAATATCCATATATATATATATATATATATATATATATATATATATATATATATATATATATATATATATATATATATATATATATATATATATATATATATAGGTGTAAAATGAACTTCTCATAAATAAATAAAAAACACCAATATAATTGAGAAATTCCCAATCTTAGGAATACCAGAATGTATTTGCCATACACACCTTAAATCTGTTTAACTTCCATCAATAAAATAAAAGATTAATATCTATGCAAACACACACACACACACACACACACACACACACACACACACATGTGAGGTTTACAGACTTCCTTGAAAACATCAAGTTCATAATATAATATACTGCTGAAGTATGTAGAAAAATTGAGTATATAAATCTATACCAGTTTTATATGAAATAATACAAATCTAATTTTCGCAATCATAGAAATAACTAAAAAAAAATTGCAATTACAATCCTACAACAAGAATTCCTTGCAAATATCCATAATTATCAAAGACCTATTTCAATTTTGAGATCGAATCATGCATTACTAAATCAGCATTACAACTAGATCTGATCAGTTGAAATCCCAAGTACAATCAAACTGAAATACAAAAGCAGTATCCATAATAAATGTATCTCACAAATCCAAAACTTAACTATCTAATCATAAACAAAATAGTGTTTAGAGTTTAAAATATCCCAATAATAGAACTAATAACAAACAAAAAAATTAAATTAAATAAGGAGAAATAGAAAGGAGTAGGGTCAGGCATGACAACATATCAACAACTTATATTTTGGAACGATTTCAATTTGTTCACTAGAAAAATACTTTCATTATGAGTTGAGGTAGTGTCAAAAAAATGCATTCCTTAAGATAACATTTACCATTAATGTAATTATTTTTCTAAACTTAACAATGAATGACCTTCCAATATTTGTTTCTCTGGAATTTATATTATTATTGTTTACACACACACACACACACACACACACACACACACACACACACACACACACACACACACACACACATACACACACACACACACACACACACACACACATACACACACACACAGGATGGTTATATTATAAGTAGTGTTACCATTTTTTCTTAATTAAGTGTACAAAGAATCCATGTTTCATAGTTGTTACCCAAGAATGTAGAGTATCCTATGAACTCCAAACATTAATATTTTGAAAACATAAGTTCACCTTGAATTTTAAAAGGTTAGGTATTCATTAATCAAATGGTTTTTTTCCAATACTCAAGTTATGCACTAGTAAGGTATAAATTTTCTAGAGTTCCTTGCAAACTCTCTTCTTCTTGTTGCCACCAAGATGAAGTGTTTATCCTAGACTATTTAACTAATGCCTATCCCCTAGCTTTCAATTATTTCTTAGAGTTTATGCCCTTATGATCATGATTTGTTTTTCTTACTCACCTTAACAAATTTCATGTTGAAATTTTGGGAATAACTTTATTCCTTACTTCCTTTAATGCCTTAGGAGGCATCCTAAAGATTACTAGAAAACAATTCATATATTATTTCATATTTCTCCTTTCTCTTTCTTTTCCTAAGAAAAATAGGCCATGGAGCTCCTAGTGTAGTAACCTAGGGCTCCGATACCAAATGTAATGCCCCACTAGGGAACTTGAAAGGATAAGTCTCAATGTTACTAAGTTCGGTGAGTAAAAAAAAATTAAAACATTATTTTCTCATTAATCTTATTCATCATAGATGTAAAGTCCTAACAAGTTCCCTAATATCACCTTTAGTTCCATTAGTGTCCAATCTTAAGAGTTAACTTTTGTTATCCAATCAATTCAACAAGTATTCTTCATTCATCGCTTGCTTAATTTCCCTACCAATATTTATCCTTACTACTTAAGTTAATCCATCTATTAGTTTTATGTCTACCTATGATTTGATAAATTATCCATCCTAATGACGATTTACAGATAGGAACTAATGTCTTAATCCATATAATCAAATACATCTATTTGACACATAATAAAGACATATGAAATAGATTAAAACTATCAACCATACATGTAAACCTAATCATGGTTTATTCGCCAATTACTTAGATTGTTCATTTGATAATGTCATGATGAGTATGTGGTTCATCATAATTCTATCTACATACAAGGGAATACATAATGTCATGTCATCATCATAACTTCATTTATCTTCGAAAATAATATAATATGTTCACATTTCCCTTTATTTCTCCTATAAATACCCTTTACCTTTTTATCATCATAACTTCAATTCATGATACACATACATATGATATTTTACTTTCTTCAAGAGTTAGCATTACAATATTATATAGATTTCTTCCAAAGATATGCAATGTATAGACTTCAAGAATCAATCTTTAACAACTACTCAAAAAGGATCCATATAATCCATCCATGAAAACTCGAAAAATACCTTAAAAAAATTTACCACCTAACCATGTGGATCCATAAATGGTCCACTCCCCTGAGCTAGGAGATAAGATCATAATCCACATATTTTCTAAGGTAATCTAAGACTTACACCCCAAAATAAAAGCACAAAGGTAACATAAAGCCACATAAAGCATAATGCCCCAAAATGAAATCACAAGGCAAATGGACAACCAAAGGAAAAATAAGAGTTAGGGGTTCAACCCTAGGTGAGTTTCTCATCGTACATTCCTCTTAGTTGGGATCATTTACATGAGTTGAAGACCACTGTACTATATAGAATGTCTCCTCCCTAAGTACTCTAATACAATATGTACATACTAGCAGTGTTGGGATCATTCACATGAGTCGAGGACCGATGGCCTACATAGGATGTCTCCTCTCTAAGTACTCCAACATTGCATCTTTCTTATTCTTGATCAATATAAATTCCCAAACCCCCATAACCCATTAATTTTATTAATGTTTTCAGTTGATTACAAAAACTCACATGTAGAGCCATCCTACATAGGGCCTTGGTCTCTAACACTTAGGATCCTCTAGCAACCATTTTTGGGCCCCAACAACTATGTTGAACCACTCACCTAGGGCATCTACCCTACTCAAAAATGAAAAACCAAAATCACAAAAGAGTTTAGGGAATAACATTCCTAGGGTCTCATACCCCTAGTTTAAACAAGACCCTAACTCACCATATAAGAATTACAATACATAAAAAATCATAAGGCACAAAGACTATAAGAATATGTCTTTACAATCATCAATTTTATACATCACATAATAATTTTACATGCTTCTGGGGTCTTAAATAACAATTGGGAGTATGAAAACCCAAGTAAGAGGTCAACTAGTTAAAAATCCTCTAAATCAAGCACATATAATTCCAAAACTTATTATAAAAATATGTAGTATGTAAAATAAATCATAGATAATAACACATATGTCATGCCTAAAATATATCATGCCCAAAATACAAGGGCAAAACACACGTAAATTTTCTTTTTAATATAATAATTACATCTATTTTTTTAAAGTTAATCACACTACTAAGTTCAATATGTATATTTGCACATGTTAAAGTATAAGTAAAAATAGAAATAGGTATAAGATCTCCTAACGATGTCCAGTCATGACTGTTTAAGTTTATAGTCAAAGAGTATGAAAAGATCATTAAATTAGAGCATTCATTATTAAATTGATTTTGACATTTATTTTTTTATTACTTTAATTTTAAAGTATTATATTATAATTAAAATAGATAAGTCAAATTATCCTAAACTTGCAATACTAAACAACTATCTAGATATAAAATCAACACTTGAAATTTAATCTAATAATCTAACTTAATTTTACCACATTTACTAATCTAAAATATTTTAAGATACAATAACACTACTTTCAATTTAAGAACAATTTAATCACTAAACATAATAAATCTAATTTATTTTTAAGACGGATTCAATATACTAACTAACCTATCTTAGACAACATATTAACCAATAATGATCCACTTACCATTTAAATATATTACTCAAAGAATTCTAATACACCTAGCTTAAATCTTCATCCTATATGCTAAACATTAATAAAATGACCTAACAAAATCATTGATTTACTAATCATTAAACGTGATCTACATATCTTCTAGATTAGTCATTCCTTCGGCAAGGGTAAAACACACTATTTAAATACTATTAATATTTTTATTTTTATTTTTATAAATTTTATAAAACTATCATTTGTAGACATGAAATATTATCTAATTAATTAAATAATGACTTATGCTATCAACGAAGATAACAACTAACTTCAATCTCTACTAACACTCCTAACTTAACATTTAACAAGTAATTAAAACTAAATAAAATCTAACACTAATATTCTAACACAAACTCTTAACCAATTTTTTAACTTACTAATAGAACTAATTATAATTTAACACCAAATCAACCTAACTAAAATATACAAATTTCAAATTAAAACATTTAAATTAATAGTAAATAATGTTCTGACACTAAATACTATCCTATACTAAGACCAATTTAAGCATTAAGTTTAAGGGTTTAACTTTACAAATTTAAATATGTGTGTGTGTGTGTGTGTGTGTGTGTGCGTGTGTGCGTGTGTGCGTGTGTGTGTGTGTGTGTGTGTGTGTGTATAATAACTCTAAACTAAACACAAACATAAAACAATTCTTAACATAAAAACTAACCAAACTACCTAAACTTCCTAACATCTAACTTAACAAATCTTAAACTAACATGATACTAACATATACCAATAACAATACTAACCCACCACTTTATTAAAACTAATTCTAAAATAGAAAATACTAAAACTTCATTTTGAAACTAACTTAACCCAAGGCTATTCTAACCACTCTACTCAATAACCCTACTCCCACCTCCTACACCTATGCCACATGTCATTACCCATTTCCCCTGACATGGACAGCTTCCCAAAGTTCATACCAAGCTTGCCAAGGCTAAACACGTAGCAGGGAGTACGCAGCAAGTGGAATGGGAGGTTGAAAATAAAGTTTTCATTTAAAAACTTTAATAACAAAACTTCCCCAAAGAAAAATACCTCCCCTAAAAACCCACCTAACACCCTCTTCCTTCCCTCATCACATGCCTAATAAACGGGGAGCTGATTTGACTTGCAAGAAGAATTACTATTTGGATAAAGAAATTTTTAAAAAAACATATGCTTTGACTTGCTTTACCAAGGTGGAGTGTAAAGATGGATTTAAAATCTTAAACTTTATAAATGTTGAACCCCCAAAACTCATTACCAAGGACATGCTCGACACGTGATCTCAAGGATATTAGTGGTAGAACTTGCATTAATACAATGACTCTCTTTTTTATTATTATAAACTTCTTTTCCTCCTATCACATCTGATGCCTATACACTTGCAGGAGTAATAATATTTAAAGTTTACTTGGTAAGAGGAAAGAGATAGGAGTAATAATATAAAGTTAAGTAGATGGTATTTTTAGGATATATAGGATATTCTATATATTTTCTTCTTTAATTTTCTTTTGATTTTAAATTTAAAAAGGTTATCTATATTGAAGGCTCCATCAAGAAAGAACCAGTAAGAAAACTCGACATCCTTGCCAATACATCAAAATATAAATACATTTTTACATAATGTTACAACTCAAGTGAATTCTCTTCTAGGTCCTTCAAAAGAGATCATTTCCAATATCTTCAATGCATCAAGGAAATCATGGAGAAGACGAGAACTGACTTGGATGTAAAACAACATAATGTGAAGAACAATTCAAGCATGCATCCCCATCCTAATTTTGCACAATAGGTTCAAACATTGAACTAGACTAGGGGGGAGGTGGATTTTCCCAAAAGGAGATGTCGATCACCATACCACAACATAGCCCTCTTAGGACTAAAATATCAAGAACTTTCATTCTTCCACAAGTGCCCTTTCGAGGCAAATATTACAAGGATTTTCATTCTCTTTTTTTCTTCAAATTTCAAAATTTCAAAACATGGTATGTGATGACAAGTAGGGGCCCATAAAACCTACCCTCTTTCCCTCTTCTGATCATGAGAAGAGACTCTACACTATTGGGGTCCAACTAAAGCCCTTTCCCCATACATGGCCACTTCTTCCCTATCCAAGGGTGAGTAATGCCAAAACAACTCGCAAAATCCCTTCAAAAATCAAGCAAAACATGAAGGAAAAGCATTCAAGAAAATATGTTTCAAACCCTCCCAAACATACCCAACATACATACAAGCATACTAATGAAAAACATAATAACATAAGCATGAACCAAGCATGAACAACATGAAAAAAGGGGATGAAGATATATTACCTCCACAATAAGGTTATGGTAACATGAACAAGTTTGAGATGAGCTCATCCTTCCTTCCTTCAATCTTCAAAACTTCTCTCTAAAACTAGAGATTGGGTAACAACCAAAACTTCTCAAAGATGCCTCTAATTATGATCCTAACTCAACTAGACATTAGGTAAACCTCAAGGTGGAGTCAAGGTTACCAACACAAGAAGGAAGCAATCAATTTTTGCACTCAAGAAAAAATGGACTTTTTAAGTGACCATAAAAGTCAACCAGAGGGGCTAAGTGGGTGGGAAATGTCCCCAACCCAAACCCATACCCATACCCCTTAGCTACTTAGATTTAATGATTTTAGGCTTTTAGGATTAATTAGAGACCTATCAAAAACTAGAAATATTTTAGGATTTACTAACAACCTTTAAAAAAATCATATTACTCACTAATCTTGATTAGGGTAATTAACCTCGATTACCCCTTGATTAGCAAAAAGGTCACTAACCTAGTCCAACTTAGATCTTTAGGTTACTCAGTTAATCCTAACTATCATTTGGAAATGCATATACAATTCACAAGTGTCAAGCGACACTATAAAAAACATTGTTATGAAACATTAACATTTAAAGATTACAGAATGATACATTCATTCAATCCACAACACAAATAAAATACGAACAACGGGGTTTGCATCTTTCATCGGATTCAACTGGTTTCCACAATTTGTACATAGGGTTCAATTTCGCCTCTCTATTAAATTTTCTGGCTAAAATATCTTGCACACTCATTACACACATCAGTTGCTAAAAAAAATCACATGCATATATGTATATAACGTATTAGGAAAATTACATAAATTAAAACATCCATCTTTCAAATAAATTAATTGTTTAATTCATTTCTACTCACATTTAATCATCTGAAATCACATAATCAATATAAGATAACTATTTCATTAACTCAGATTAGAGTACCAAAATAATCATCGTTAGGCATGCATACACCTAATCATCATAACAACACCAATTAAAGAATATTGCACTATCTGAAGCATAAGACTTAATCATCGAGGTATCAAATCAACACCCTTATCATTCGATGAAAATGCTTCGTATCATCATTAGGAAAATTTTAATGTTTTAACAATCAGGATAATGTAGTAGTTCTTGAATCACTAAATATCTAAAACATGAATGAATCAACTAATCCTAGTTTCTTTTAGGACATTCACAACATAACACATTACTTCATTTCTAATACAATCTCCTATAATAGTTTTAACAAAGGATTCATAATTAATAAGTGCGCATGAGGAGGATCCTTACAACATAGAATGTATCATAATTCAATATTCATTTCTTGTAGTTACCAACAACCCTCTAATAGAAGGTAATATATCTCCAAAAACTAGTGGTTAAATACCATAGGAAAAGACATGTTTATTTTCACAAAAAGGAAGTCAAAACCTTTAAATAACTATAGGAATCAAATATTAAAATATAATATACCATGAGAAAATATAAATAGACATATTTTTATCATATAAATAATGCAATCAAAAAGTCCAATCCATACCTCAAGTCCTACAAAAATTTAGCAGAATCCAAAGCAAGGAGATAAATAAAGTACAATAAATCCACTTGAAATGCATCACTCAAATGCACTCTAGTTTCGTAAACCTCCATGGTTGAAGAAGAATATATTCCACAAAAATAAGTCCCTCTCTTGGCTCTTTAAACTCTCCCATATAACTCTCTCTCCAAAAGGAAATAAACTTACAAATCCTTAAAGAATTATACTTATAAACTCTCCCTCACATATCATTAATTTTTCTCCATAAAATTATTCATAGATAGTATAACTAATTTCTCTCTTCTACCTTTCAATCCTCCTCCCCCTTCACATTTATATTTTACAACACATATATATGTTCTTGAATAGCATTCATACCCCTTTAGGGGAAAAGATACTACCCTTTTAAATAAAAATAATTCCAAAACCCAAAATTGTCTTAGTTTATATAATTAACTACCATTTTACAAGTTGTTTAGGCATATTAGGGGTAAATTAAGGCTATTTTAGGGATATCTAATGAATGAATGGTCCAAAAATGATGTAAATACCTTCTATGGTGCTTTGTAGCCCCTTTTTTTTATGCCTATCATTGTATTTATATTTTGATCTCATATTCTTCCACATGGGTAACACAGATTACCTCTTTTTTTTAATCTTGAATGCATGTTATAACTCTTCTTCTAAATACTTATGTTTTTTAGTTTATCCATTTTAATTTCTTTATTTCTATATTCCATTAAATTTCTCTTTATATATGATTGTATAAATAAATTACTCACAAAAAAATTATAAAATACATAAATTCTTAAATACATTAACTATGTAATGATGTATATTAATATAGGTATATATTTTTGCACCCATATATGCTTATATAAATATACCAAACAAATAACATAGATAATTTATATGAAAATAAAAATATCAACAATATGAACACATAATTCTAAATAGTAGAATCCACTTGTCAAACCATAAAAGGAAATGGTAAAAACATAATCCTTGGACTAGGTGGTTGACTTCCTATTAGATTTATGAGGATGTAAGGATGCCTATATGGATTGTGGTTCCATCTCCTTTTAACAATAACTAGTTCAAGGATTTTGAGGCACGCTCAAACCTATGTAGCAAGGTGGAGTCGATGCCTCATACCTACACACACTTGCATCACCAATTGATAAGATATAATATATATGGACACACACACACACACACACACACACAAATAGTGATAGACAAGAAAGGAGGGGTGTGATACTGAGTAGATCTTCTAAAGAAGTGACTATGACTTCCTCCCCTCATCCAAAAGATACACCAAGTAGAGAAAATGCACACATATATAAGCCATCATCATGGGTTAGTTGGGTTAGCTTAAGAACAAATAATAATTAAAACATTATAAAAAGGTATTGAAAGCATAAATAATGAATTTAGAACAACATATAAAGAATGATACAATTCAACCATGTGACCAGTCTCCTAAAGACATTATATAGAAAACAATCAAGTGTCTAATGCAAAGAGATATCTAACATCATAAGAAAGAGAGGATGTGTATGATAAGGATACACATATTATAGCATAATAATCTAGTTGATTACCATTTTTTAGAGTAGATAGGTACCGTTCTTTTGTGTTAAGTATGTCAGATGTTATCTTATAGTTTTACCTATGAATGAATTTGTAAAATTTTGAAATCAAAGACTACCAGACATAATCTTATATCCCAAACTAGTCCACATGTACTTATACTATCTTCTAAACCCCAGTTGATACTTGTTAAGATAAGAGGGGTATTACAGATTTGGTCATAGAACCAATGGTGATTTCTACTTGTTTTTATAGAACTAAATGTGGCTTTGTGGCTTTATAAGTTGCACTTAGTTTTATGAGCGTATGGTAGGTTATATGTGTGTATGTTGAGAAGTGGCTTACAATAGAAGGAAGAGCCCTAAAGTGGTTGTCAAGGTAACTCATTGTAAGCTATCTTAACAAGTGAAAGAATTTACATTAGTGGGGATTAAAATTAATTAAAAAAACTTAGTGTTCCTTGCCCATGCCTTGAGAGCTAATAAAGACTAGGAAGTGAGTAGAGGAAGATATTGTTTATAGCTATGCATAGTTATTTTTTCTTGTTTGTATGAGAGGATTTTTGATATCGCATAGAGTCACTAGGAGGCTTGAGTCCAAAAAAACTAACAGGATAATCTTAGAGCTATGTCATGTGATGAAACTCTCTTGTATGCATACTAAGTTCCTATGTATTATTGGTTTCCTCTAGGATTATATTTTTACTTTGTTGAACTTGTGTACCCTTGAGATAGAGAGTTGTCAAGATTCCCTTACCTAGATACCTTGTTATAATTTTTGGATTTTTTATCCATTTGGGACTTGATATTATCTCCTCAACATGGTAGAAGTGGACAATTTAGGTTCTACAAGGTTGGGTGGTAATGATTATTTTTCCATTAAGATTTGAAAGTAGAGTGTTGTTAGTGGATGTACCTTGTTGCAAATATTATCTTCTATCTTATCTTGTGGAGACTTGTAATTATATTCCATGGCTATATTCTAGTATTTTATACTTTGGTTATTTTTGTATCCTATGAGATGTTGTATCATATCATATTGTATATTATTTTATTATTTCATACCCCACAACATGTGCAGTGGATGATTATGTATTCTAGTTATGTCTCATGTTATCTTATGTACTTTTTATATTCTTTCATGAGATCAATACATGTGGTTATTATATGTCATAGACATTGTTTAATTATTACACTTAATAAAACTTATGTGTGTGATTCAACATTATGGACCCCTTGAAATAAGTAAATGTTATTTTATTTCTCATTGTGCATGTAATGTGTATAAATTCTTATTGTTTAAGATTTTTTATCTTTATGTTGTTTAAACTTTCAGGAAAAAAAAATGTTCAACAAACTTAATACCATTATAGTTTAATTTCTCTTGGGTTACCTATGTTGGAAATTTGGTTAATGGTAGTTGATAGGGTTGTCAATTTTGGCAACATATCACCTATTTTGAAATCAAAAAACTTAAGTTTAAGTTTGGAGTTGGTATACTTAGAAAATTGACTGAGTATAATGTAGAGAAATAGAGAATAGTTAGAGTTTGTTTCATCTACTTTCACTGGAAGCACATGAAGTTATGTCAACTTAGAGGAAGGTAGTATGGAAAAAATAGTAAATGTTAAATGTCACTAAAAGAGATGTTAAGTTTAGGGTGAGTTGGGAATAGTTTATCAAAGATAGGTTTGATAGGACAAAATATTGGCATTTTGGTTAAGCAGTTGTATTGGATTGCCAAAATGACTACTTGATGACATCCTAGATGTTAATCCACATGTGACAAAATTATTTTTGAGGTTTGGGTAACATTTTGTAATCACCTAAAAATGGCCATCTAGACTATTAGCCCCCTTCTCAGCATTTTGGCTAATTTAATTTAATCATTTATCTAGACCAAATTGCTAATAATCAATTTATTTGGTTATAACCTATAGTTTGACTATGCTATCCTAAGTTCATTATTTGATTAAAATAACATGTCCCCTTTTAATTAAATAAAACACCCCATTCTTCTAACCCACTTAAAGTGCACACATAAAGTCCTTTTTCTATTTTGCAATTAAAAGAAAAGGCTTTGTGATTTTTGTCTTATATGAAAAGTCAACTTATATTCTATTGGTTGACTTGTGTGTGCACATGGATCACTCCTATTTTCGAGTTCCACCGCTGATCATCCACCATCTTCATCTTGATCTCTACCATCCATACATCTTTAAAAGGGAGAGAGCTTTCCCCCTCAAAGGATCAATCCTCATTTTGAATATTGTTATGCTGCAAGTTTTCTAATAGGTTTCTTTAGAGCTTTGTGGAGAACTTCTATTTCTTGTCTGCATTCTCTCATACCATAGCATTTTAGCTTAGATTCATGTTGCATGTTAGTTTAGCTTCTATTTTGCAATAATCTATCTCACATTGCTTAATATTTGGATTGTAACACTCTCATCCATGCTTAGCATAGCTGCATTTTGCATTATCATCTTAGTTTAGTTTCCATACTTGCATTGCATTCTTGAGAGATTCCTTGAAGATATTTGCACTCTTGCTCTTGTCTCAAAGAACCTCCCGTTGCATGGTTTACTAGCAAGAAGCACATTTCTAAGGCTTGGCTGAGAGCCTTCATGATTGAATACTGGCTTCTTGCACTCCATGGATAGGGAGCTCTAAGTCAGCATTCAAACATTCCCAACTCATGAAATCATTTGGATAGAATGGTTTAGAGCGTGACACAAATCAAGTGTACATTTTTGGCGCCCACCGTGGAGCTTGAATCAAGTTTTTAGCTCCATTTACTTTTATTTTTTATCTCTAGTTTTTTACAGCAGCATATTGGATCTAATCAAGTGCTTTCGTAGAATTATCACTTGGGTTTTAAGGCAAACCCATATGTAGATTGGTTTGAAGGCCAAAAATCTAGTTAGTTTAAAGATTTGATCATATCTTTTAAACCGCTTGGAGTTTGATTTTGAAATTTTTTTAATAAGTTTTTTATATGTTCAAAATGTCTCAGTCCGAGTTTTAGAGAATTTTGATGTTATTTACAGGAGTTATGATTTTTTCTTTGTTTTTCATAAAAAGCCATTTTTGATCGCGAATCAGTGCATTTTTCAAAAAAAATTATATTTTCAGAAATTTTTTTGAATTTTAATAGGGTTACTCTCTTTGTGTTTTGACTTTTGAGGTTGTATTAGGTATCAAAAATCCAATTTGATAAATTTGGCCTGTTTTCAAAAAATTGGTCTCTAGGGAGCAAATGAAGAGATTTTTTTGAATTTCTTGCATTTTTGGAAATTTCTCTACTTTTTAATAGGGTTCTCTTCTTTTCATTTCTATTTTTGTATCCGAAATTATAGTAAACAAGTCCAATCTTGTTGACTAGGTCAAAATCAAAGAGTAAAAATGAGAGCATTTGTGATTAGTTTGCACTTTCTTTGCATACACTTGATTGGAAGATAACTTGGATATTTGAGGTAACTAACCACTTTTTATTTTAGTATTTTATGTTATTTCACACTAACTTGTGGTGCTAACAAGTTGTGATTCCAGGTTGCCATCCTTGTGAAAAAAAATTGAAACATTGCATAAAAAAATGCATGTCAAAGCTTCAAATGCACAAGGGCTACTAACATTGTTTGCAGGGCTGCCCAAAGCATAAAAACCCAAAATTTCTTGCTTTTTTATTTTCGTGTGGCATTGACTAATTGTTTATTTTCCATAGGCACATTAAAACTTACAATTAAGATCTTTTGGTGATAGGAGAGTATGCTCTTCACCCTTGTGGTGAATCAGAAATCTTGACTTACCATTTGATTTCAAGAGTAAGAGGCAACTGAATCTTTTTGGCGTGTTTAGGAGAAAATGATTGGAATAGGAGAGTATGCTCTTCACCCTTATGGTGAATCAGAAATCTTGACTTCTGAAAGTTGATCCACTCTTTGTGTAGTTAGAATCCTTTAGAGGGCCTGCTCTCGGACAACCTGAGAGGAACGACCCAAGTGGAGACAAGCATATTACCCAGCTCTTCCAACCCACTATAAACTCAAATCTATCAAGGACACAAAACCTTGGTAGAGGGTGAACCCACAATAGTGGGTTACACTTTTTCAAAGGAAGAAATTCCTCCAAACAAGTGCGGATCGAAAAAATTACCCATATAGTTTCGATAGAAACTCTTTTTCAAAGTTTCGATCGAAACTAGTTACTTTCAATAGAAAGTAACTATCGATCGAAACTAACTCACGTTCATATTTTTGATCGAAACTTAAGTAAAGTTTTGATCAAAACTTTGAACGCGGGTTTCCCCGCGGTTTAAAAGTTTCGATCAAAACTTTACTTAAGTTTCGATCGAAACTATGAAACCCGCTAGCATAAATAGCGACGCGGTCGGATTCTCTCCTCATTATTTCGATCGAAAGTTGGAGAGAGCCTGGCATCCGCTTTATCGACCGTCTGAAAAAGGTATGAAACATTTGTTTTTTCCTTTTTTCTATTGTTTTAGTTAAAATTTATATGTTTTTTCATATATTTTATTGTTTTTTATATATGTTTCTTTGTATATTTTATTTTACTATTCATGCTTAAGCCTCTAATGTTATTATGAATCTCTAAATTAGATCTAAGTATATAATATTGTCTTTTAATTTAAAATTTATTTAAAAATTTATTATTTTAGATGTTCTGAAATGTATTTAATTTATGTATTTATTACAATGTTGAATGATTAGATTAGATGTAAATTTATGGTTTAAGTTACATGTAATTTTACAAATAAATATAATTTTGACTTAGAACCATATAACCTTGACCTAGAACCATATAACCTTGACCTAAAACCATATAACCTCGACCTAAATTCATTATTTAAACTATAATCATGACCTAACCATATAGTTATGTACAATAAAACCCTAAACATATATAAGTAAGTACTTAATCACATAACAACTCGCCAAGGGATCCAAACAAAAAACTTCTAATACTATTTAAAATAATTTTACTTAAATTGTATTGTACTTTGTTTCATGGATCGAAAATGGATGATGTAAACTATTTTATAAATGTATATTCTTTCAGCCTTTCATACCCTGTGACATGTACAGTGCATGATTGTGCATTCCAAATTAATTTGCCAAGTGGCATTCGGAACAAATGTATATAAATTATTTAAATGGATTGAACTGAAGTCTAGTTAATATTATTTCATGTCGATGTGTTATTTATTTTACTTTTAGTACTTATAATTATTTAAAAATGAAATGTAAATGTGCTCATTAAAGAATTTGCAATCTCTTATGTTTTTTATAATTGTAAATTATTGTATGTATGTTATTGTTTGCTTAGTAAAACTTTTGATTAGTTCTTTGGATCCCTTGGCTAGGCCTCATTTAGAATTAACTATAATGTCAGTTTGTAAATTGAATTTAAAAATAATCTAAGTATATAATTAACTATATTATAATTCAATCAAATGTCTTAACTTGGGTCCAGATCCTAAATTAAATACATATATAAGAATGTCAGAGATTAATTTGCATCTAGGTAAGAATATAACATACATATACATACATACTTGAAACATATATAACTTAGAATGTGTATGACCTAAAGAATACATGTTACAACCTTTAATTAATAAAAGTTAATTATAAGAACATAACTTGATTAAATAATATACAAGTTACATAAAAAAATGTACATCATATAATCTAATGTTCATGTAAAGATTAAATATATTTAACTTAAATTTTAAGTCTTAAGTTCCTTAATGCTAAATAGTAGCCCTAAATTATACTAAACCTGGTCATAATCCTAACTGCAAAACCCTTTAATCATAAATTATAACCCCTAATCTTAGATGCACACTTGAAACCATAAAACTTTTCTAAATCTCAATTTGAACCGTAGAGGTCTAAATGATAAACCCCAACATTAAATAGTAAATCATATTAATACTTGATCCTAACTTTAATTATATAAATTTATTAAACTATGTGTTAAAACTATAATCAAATTTTTTATTGCTAATACAAATCCTAACCCTCAGAATCATACTTCTAGTTCAACATGATGTAAACCCATACCCTAACCCTCTAACCATACTTCTAGCAATGATCATGTACAAACCTATAAGCTATAATTGAATAAATGTTAAACCATGACCCTAAATTATACTAAACCCTAGAATCAAGATGTATGTGTACACTAAGATCCTAAAATTTGTTAAATTTAAATGCTAAACTCTAATTTTAAAAGCTAGCTAGATATAAACTAATTTTAAGTACTAAACCATTATTCTAACCCTATTTCATAAATTATAATGGTAAGTTCCCTTATACTAGATGATAAGCCCCAACCCTTATCCTAAATTATAAGCCCTAATCATAATCCTAGATCCATAAATTTAAACCCTGATGTACAAACCATAACCCTAAAAATAATACTAATACCAATGTCAACCCATATCCTAACCCTATAAATAGTACTAATAGAAATGTAAACCCAATGTACCCTAACCCTAGAATCATAACTATAACCCTAAATCCTAAATGCTAACTTGCCTACTTTACTAACCCTAATTGATCTAGACTATAATTTCTACTCAGGTACTTGGGACCTCCAACCACATGATTCTAACCCTTTAATCGTGGTCTCAATCCTAAATCATAGCCCTAACCATAATTCTAACTCTAACCAGGTAAACCTAAAACTAAAATTTAATTATCCAAACCCTAACCCTAACCTCAAGATCTTAAAATTTAATTTCTAAACCCTTATATTATAAATGATAATTTACGGGCTAAATCATAAGATTATATATATATATATAATCCATGCATATCATATCAAAAGAATCATATAGAAATGTCATTTATGACATGTCCATCATATCAAAATATCAAAAAATGAGTGATATCATAATTTAGCATTATATCTTAATATTTAACACTAAAATAAACTAACCCCTGGGACTTGACCTTAAACCAAATTGAATATATCAAACTAGATTGAAAGGTAACCCTGGCCCTTAACTAATTAATATTATACTTATAAACCAAATTGAATTAAACCATGATCATAAACAGGTAATTATATATCCCAAGTTAATAGTAGAAACCTTGAATTTAACCTTAAATCCTTTCCCCAACCATTAACAAAATTGAACCGTTACCCTAAGATTGAATTGAAACGTTAATTCAATTTATTAACTCTTGTCCTAATTGAAACCTAAGCATGTAAACCTAATCAAATAGTACAAACCAAATTGAACCCTAATCCTAAAACTAATTAAACATTGATATCAAGGTCTCAAAATGATACATCAATGTTATATATATGTACACAAATAGATCTATATATGCAAATAGATCTGACAAGTTTATGTGCACACATATGTCTAAAACCTTTGAACATTCAATCTAACTTAGATAGATATATTACTTGCAGAAATGTAGTTCTTAAAAGGTCCCTGAGTTACAAACATTATATATATAACAACATATGTGTTTTAAAATTAAGTTTTCTTTTAAGGTATATGTTCATTTAAGTTTTAGGACTTTTATATATATGTAGACATGTACGTGCATGTTTAATTTTATTAAAACAATTTAGATACAAGTTTTTTAATTTTGTCAAATTGTACATACATATATGTTAATATAAATTTCAAGTTTATTAAATGTCATACATTTTAATTTTAATTTTTAGGTTTACACATTATACACGCACCTACATACATTGACATGGTTGATCAACAACCTTCTATCCCCCCCGGGCAGCCTGTCCCCCTTGAGCAGCCTGTCCCCCTCGAGCAGCCTATACCCAAGCCCGAGCAGCCTATCCTGGGCCCTGAGCAGCAGCCTATACCCGGGCCCGAGCAGCCTATCCTAGGCCCTGAGCAGCAGCCTGTCCCCCCTCAACAGCATCATGTCCCCCGTGATCAGCTACCTATCCCACCTCAGGAGCTCTATGATCGCACTAACTAGGAGATTCATAGACTCCAGGAATCCCTGACTAGTGGCACATGCTCCAGTGTTTATAGTGGTACATGCCAGACTATCTTACACAGCCTGACATTTATTCGAGATGAGATTCATGGTGCTGCCCCATATTTTGCACATACTATACAGGCTGTCCTTGACAGTAAGAGACGAGAGGTCTCCTCTAGTATTTCACTCGAGGAGGTGCAGGGCTTGGTGCCCAAAGATATCCTGAAGAGGGAATGTTTCCCTCATTATCTTTCACAAAATTATGTGAAGGGGTATTCTCTCCTTAAGTGTACAGATCCACAGATGGCTACATTGATATACCCACGCTTCCTTGTTGCCCATGGTTGTTATCCAAATAACGACCAAATTCCACTCTATTTTGTCTGACAGCTTTATGCAGAGGTTCACTTACGCAAGGTGGTGAACTACACAGATTTACCAAGACATTTAGGACAGGGGCGTGGTAGATTGGCTGATAGGTAGCCAGGTCATCCCCCACTGGCACATAGATCGATTGTCAGAGAGAGGGCACCTGTTATTTCCCCTGTGTTAGGTCCATCAGTTGATGAGGCCATGTGTACCACTCAGTTACGTGGGGTCCTTCAGGGAGTTGGAGAGATTGCAGCAGCTGTTAGATCTATTTTGAGTGATGAGGTTGGTCAGTAGTTGATGTCTCGTCGACGTTCCAGATCATCATCCTATGCTTCATCTTCAGGAGACTTGTACAGTGCAGCAGGCATCCCTTCAGTGGCTAGCTTAGAGGGTCTCACTAGAGTGTTGGCACGAGATACTATGATTGGTTTGGCTGAGGATTTATTAGATACATATAGATTTGTATTAGAGCATCTTGGCATACCCATATCAGATGTTCGAGGTCGTGTCCATGGTAGTACTAGGACACATCCTCAGCCATATTCCTCTCATCGATCAGGTAGTGGTCATGGTGGTAGTGCACATGATGATCCATCTACTGACCACTCTTTTGCTCCACAAAGACATATACATACCACAGGCCCTTCAGCCAGTGTTACAGTGCAGGCTTAGAGTTCAGATGTGGGCCTTGATGATGTTGATTTGAGCTTGTTGACCACAGGGTGGATGGACTTGTTGACACGTGATGATTCTACTTCTATGCCATCTCATGTACATAGTCCACTTGGCTCATCATTATTAGGACATGTGCCAGTCACCAGCCATGGGGCCCGCGTAGATGCAGAGATTGAGCTTGATGCGACGCAATGAAATCTGGATGCATTAGTGGACACGATCGATGCTAGGCAGTTTGATTATTATCAGATGCCACCATCTACATAGGTAAAAAAAATTTCAAGTTCATGTTAAAATTTCAATCATTTCAAAGTAATCTAATTTAGACATGTGCATGTGTGCACATGTACATGTATATCATGCACCTAGATTCAAATGTAATCATGTAGAGAAATGTTAATTTGATGTGTTTCCCGTGCACATGTACAATGTAGGGGGACGTGCCTATTTTTACTCCAGCTTTGATGCCAGATCGTGTACATCGTCGAGACTCATTGGATGATGTCAGTAGTGGACAGGTAATGTTTATTTATGTTTTGATTAAATACATGTACATGTATTTCAATATCACTTTCTCTTGATTAAATGTATGTATGTATTGATATCACTTTCTCTTGAATTTATATATAGGGGTCAGCACATCCTAGTGAGCACCTTGATACTAGTCAGTCTTCAAAGCGCGTTGTGAGGAGGCGTGGCGATGATAGTCCTGCATGTGATGATCTATAGTTTTTTTTATCTAGATGATTTGTTGTAGACTTTCATCCAGAGAGACATTCATATATGTTAGATAGACACTTTATATACACACATGATGCATGTTATATTTATATTTGATATTATCTTCTGATAGATCTCTAGATAGATACATGTTTTTGTTATTTGTTCTCGAGATGATTGATACATGTTGCATTATGTTGTGGAATCTAATGTACATACTAGATCTAGATCTAGTATATTATAAATTGTTTCTATCTAAGATATGTAAGTAATTTATTTAGATATGTACGTGCATGTTTAATATATTGATTAAATTTAGATATATATATATATATATATATATATATATATATATATATAGTTCATGTAATTTAAATGTTTGGTAATATATTGAACATGTATTAAATGTTAAAGTATTAGGTAATTAGTTGTACATAATTCCTAACTCGAGTAAATCTATAGAACTCATCCCTTTTATTTGTACACATATCCTAGAATTTTATCCCCTTATTGATGTTGTAAAATTCAAGTCCAACTTAAAACATGTACATGTTCAAAATTTAGTTTAAACAAATTGCAATTTGAACTTGAAAGGTCACATGTCAAGTAATTAGTTAAATCGAAAGCTCACATGTCCTAAAATTGAAAGCACATGTCCGAATTAGTTAAATTGAAAGTGTACATGTGTTCTAAAATTGACAAGTTAAATGAAATATAAAGTTCAATATAATTTAGAAAGTTAACTGAATTCTTGCATTGAGTTAAAAATGAAAGAGTAAACGTTCAATTTAGAAAATTAGTTATTGGACGCCGAATTTCAAATTGTTCAACACAATTTGAAATAGTTTGAACCAAATTTCAAATTGTTCTTGAGTTACATTTCAAATTTTAATCATAGTGAAATTTTAATTCAAGTGCACACATGTATCCTAGGATTTTATCCCCTTAAGCCCAATGTTCTAATTCAAGTCCAACTTAAAACATGTACATGTTCAAAATTTAGTTAAACAAATCGCAATTTGAACTTGAAAGCTCACTTGTCCTAAAAATGAAAGCTCACATGTCTTGAAATTGAAAGCACATGTCCTAATTAGTTAAATTGAAAGCGTACATGTGTCCAAAAATTGACAAGTTAAGTGAAATAGAAAGTTCAATATAATTAATTTTACAAACTCCTAATTTCATCCTCTTAAGACAAGTGGTGTTCGAATTTCTTTCCCTCAAGGTGCACATGTCAGGTAATTAGTGTACACACATGTACATATAAGTTCATAATTTCTATAATTAGTTACTTTAGAAAATTCAAAATGAAAGAGTAAAAGTTCAATTTAGAAAATTAGTTATTCCATGAAATTTCAAATTGATCAAATGATTGTTCAACCAAATTTCAAATAGATTGAACCAAATTTCAAATTGTTCTTGAGTTACATTTCAAATTAGGAGTTGTTTCTATCTCATATCAAGTGGATCAACTCGTTCTTGGATAACATTTAATATTTTCTCATGATCATCAATATGGAGCCTCCACTTACGTATTCCAGGTCCTTTGACTAGATGAAGAGTTAGACCAGTGGCAATAACATGGTTACTATATTGATATACCTTATTGTTAGGTTGATAATCGGTGAAATGAATCCCACTTTTAAGTACTTTTATTTGCTTCAAATATGTTCCTTGTACAACAATAGAACCTGCACATGTACACATTTAAAAAATACATCAATCTTGAATTTAAGTCAAAGAATTTGAATTCATTAAAAATATAGATACTTGACATACATATATACATAATTCAACTATATACTAACCTGTGGGAAAAACAATTTCATCACTTATTTCAGTCTTTGTTAGCTTCTCTCTTTCCATGGTGCAACGTAATAAATAATAGCTAGCACCTTCTACATTTTCCAATTCTGCTATGACTGCAAAAACATTTCCTACACAAACTTATATATGTCAAAATTCTGGATACACGTCATTTACATAAGTACATATATATAATAAAAATTAACCAAAATTATGAAAAATGTATACATGTACATGATCCAGGTATATATATAGTTCATACATACCAACTCTGATCAATCCTGAAATATGGTTATAATCACTAGAAATCAATGGAATATCATCATAGTTTTCATCCTCAAACTCATTCATATTAATAACATCTAGTGGCACCAAAGTCCATTCACCCACATATCCACGTTCTTGATTAATGCAACCACCATAGTCTTCATCAATATAATTAGGACAAAAACATGAGTATTCTCTTGTATACAATGACCACACATTACTATTTGTACTCATGACTGAATGCAAAGATCATGTCTTCTCTACCCTCTTGCATGCATGCATTGATCTTCTATCAACACCTGAATGTGTACACAAGGTCCATAATTTAGTTAGAGATCATCTAAGGTAACATATTAAATATAAATTTAAGATTCAATTTAAAAATATGAACAAATTAATTTATATATACCTGATACCTCCCAAAACACTCTAAATGGTATGACTTGATCCGCTTCTGATGATGTGTTATCTATATTTGTTGGCACCG
Organism: Cupressus sempervirens; assembly: GCA_028749045.1. Lineage (NCBI taxonomy): Eukaryota > Viridiplantae > Streptophyta > Pinopsida > Cupressales > Cupressaceae > Cupressus > Cupressus sempervirens. Next base: position 470,017,384 of record CM053784.1, on the reverse strand, counting down.
AAAAATGTGTTTTGCACCACTCAACCACATCATGAGAATTATTAATGTGATATCCTTTATAGTCCATTTGATACTTTCTTAAAGCACGTTTGATACAAGCTCCCGCACCATCATGCTCACCCTTTCCATGTCCACTCTCAAAAAAACTCCAAATGTGTGGTATATTAAGGTATCGATGATATCTACATAATGCATAAAATGGTCTAGCTGATTTAAATTGTGTTGCACATCCATCTGACCATACCAAATGTTTTTCTATTTTAATGTTTTTGTTTTTCAAATATTCAAAAAATGTCTTAAAACAATGTTCCACAAAATGTGTGTCATGTTCTTTGTCATCACTAATATAAAAGTGATACTCTTTTTTAATGACTCATGCTTGATTTGTACTTTCCACACCATCCAGATCAATTTGTGCATGTCAATAAGACACTTGAACCATAATAGTAACCTGCTCTGTATAGTAGTATTTTGCTTGAAGTTGTTTTTGAGATACAAAAGAGTAATTCTCTGCAAAGTCAACAACAGATAGAATTGTTCCAAGTGGGAAAGTTTCTCTTAGTGTTTGAAATTGTTCTGCTTGCCACTTAGCAAAAAATGCATGGCGTATATATGGTTGAATCAATTTACGAAAATTTGACATAAATTCTCCAGCCGATATCTCATCCTCTACGTATTCTAACCTTGTTGATTCTTTTTCAGCTTTTTTTTCTGACTTTATGTACTTATATCTCTTACATTTTACCATCCTTGTAATATTAGTATCTTCTTCTCTCAAAGGAAATTTAGTCAAGTTACCACATGTTTCACAAGTTCCTCTTATGCAATCTATTTCATAGACACAATCATTTGGTTTGTCACATAAGATTGATGTTATGAATTGACTTGGTCATTTAGGAAAAGTATTTTGGGAAGTTTCACCACTTTCTTCTATCATCTTTCAAAACCCTTCATAGTACAGATCAAATTCAACATGATATCGACAACATGTTTCAAAAGATTTATTTATCTTCACAAAATAGGGCTTCAATCTTTCAAAAATTGTTTGTCCAATCTTTATGTTAGGATTTAAATTACAAAATGAGAGATACAATTCATGTTGAGTGACATCCAACCAATGTTTTGCGTGTTGAATATATTCCTTGGGCCCAATCCTCTGCTTGATGATATCTCTTCTATTTGGTGAAGGACGAGTATTATCAATCCAAAATTGAATAACTAAGTTCTTAACTGTTTCCCCAATCATGTCAGATCGAGGAGCTCTACACATTAGTGCCCAATTGCCTTCTAATGTACTATCATTCAAATTGTTTCTCCTTTTTAGATAATGTAGTACTGTCTTTTGACTATACCCGAAATGAGATGATAATCAAGAGATCTGTCTATTTTGGGATGTTTTCTTATTTAAAATAGATGTTAGTATCACTCTTCGTGCAATGGATTTATCTGCAGATCTAGTTTTTTTCCCAATGGAATGTAACCCTTCCTTAACACTTTCAACAATATCTTTTTCTAGTTTAGAAGTCCTCATCTTTTTTATACTTGTATCTATACCCAATAGTCTCAGTGGCTCTTTTAATTCATCTTTGAGAAGTGAAATTGATAATAGTTGAGTTTTCTCCACTGTTGATAGATTCTCAAATTGTACAATTATGTCTTTAGACTTTTTATTCAATTTCCTCTTCGTAGTATGTGTAGGTTGATTAGCATATTCTCTCAATGTTTCCACATCCATTTCAATTAAATGATCTATGTTTCTATGATTAATTTTTCTCTTCAATCTTTGAGCTAAATTAACATTCTCATTTGTTGTTTGATCTCGGGCTACACAAGAAAAAATGAAACAAAGTCTTAAGATATAGTCTAGATCTAGGGGACATATATGTATACATATATACATGTTTAACTCAAGAGTGAAATATTATGTACTTGATTAAATTATCTAACCTTCAGATGCTCCTTCTTCAATATCCATTGCTTCATCTTCAATTTCCTCATGTCCAACATTTTCATCATCTACTAGAATTGCATGTGCACGATATAAAAAATAAAATCAAGTAAGTTTATAAGGGGAAATATCGCTCACTAAATTTAAAAATTAAAGATATAAAGTTTGATAGAGACCTAGAATTCTAGAAAGATCTATATTATATACTTGCAAGAGATGCACATGTACCTGTTTGAACTTGGGATGAACCTTCTCCAATGTCGATAGGTTGTCCTGGTTGACTACGTCCTAAATAAATTCATTTATTTAATTTTAATCATAATCTAATAAACCTTAATGGACTATAAATTATTAACATAATTGAATAAACAAGGTAATTCCCATGCTAAATAAATTCATAATTTAAATTTATTCATAATGTAATATTCACCCTAAGGACTAATATGGACATAATTAGATAAACCCTAATGGCCTAAATATGAACATAATTTCAAATAAACTCTTAATATTAAGTTAATCTAGTAATGCTAATTTAAGATAAATATGATATTCCTAATTGGATTTAAACCCTAATCCTAACTAAATAAACTAATTAAATACATTGGAAAAAAGATTGTGCATGTGTACCTGATCTAAGATAGTATCTTGCTAGCATTTTTTTACAATTTTCATCTTCTTGTTCCTTAGTTCTTCTTCGTGCATATTTACTTGCTCTTTTATCTTTATTGCCCATGTCGTAAATTCTTCTTCCAAAATTTGAAAATAGGTTGAAGTTTGTCAAATATTTCTTTCTACCCAATTCAAAAGCCAATAACTTGATTTCACATAAATGCAAATTGTAAAAAATGAAACTCATATTTATATACAGTTTTTTTTTTTTTTAAAACCTCTTTATTAGCCAACTAGACAAAAATCCTAAGGAGCCGACTAGAAAAACACCCCTATGGTCTGCTTCTTTAAAGGGGTTAACCGGCTTTCCTAGTTTCGATCGAAACTAGGAAAGTGGTTTGCTAACTGCGTGGTCAAGCTCCCAATAGTTTCGATAGAAACTAAGAAATTTTGTTTCTATCGAAAGTTTGTAAAATAATTTCGATAGAAACTAAGTTTCTATCGAAACTAGCTAGTTAGAAGCCCCCATGAATAGTTTGAAGTTTTTTCAATGATTTCCTTTCTTCGGAGCTGAATTACCAAGTTCAAATGGACCATTAAAGACCTAAAATTGTACATGATTGAAGTACTCTGAACTAGCTTTCTAATGACTATGAATTTGGTGCTTTTCAAATTTTTTAGGTATATATTTTTTAACATGAATTAAATATAGGTTTATTGTAAAAAATAAACTACGATATTCAACGCTCATGGAAAAATAGTAAATATAAAAATAAAATTTTTGAAAAATAAGTACAGTCTCCATATTTGAGTCACCTTTCAATTAAATTTTACTTTTTAAAAATTGGGTAAATATATAATAAGTTACATGTGTCAAAAGCCACGTATGTCTAAATTAGTGTTATGCCAACTTTAAACTACAATAAAATATGAAATACTAATGATAAAGATATAAGACAAACTCTATAGTTTAGGTATGGATGTTAACAAACTAAGTTCAAAAGAATCACATTGATATCTATTGTAGAAAAAAAGTTATGTGTGTCAAAAACAGTGTCACTCTTTAAAAATTAGGTTTTTGATATCATACCAATTTTCGTAGGAGAAAAAATAATTCAATAAAATAAATTTTTTTTCAAAAAAAAAAAAATAGATTTAGAATCTAGACACAAAATCCTAAAAGACTCTAGTTTACTTCATCTTCAAATTCCTAACCGTTAAACATGAATTTGCATTTGAAAGTGAACGTTTTCTTAAAAATTTAGAGTTCAGTGTCAGTTTAGGCAAAAAAGTGTAACCCACTATTGTGGGTTCACCCTAGACATAGTGATTGTCTTCACCTAGTGTGATCGTTTATGGGATTTCGACCATAGGGAGATCACTAGGCAAGAATGCGTAAGGTACTCTTGTGATCATGAGATCAGTTACTCATTGCAAGGTGAGGTGTCCCATAATTGGGAGCAAGAGGAACACTATGAACGAAAGCCCTATCTAAACACCTTAAGTTAGTAACTACCTTTTTTTAGCCACTCAACTTCTTGGTGCAAGGATCAATCCTAGTGGACTACCCGGATCACCCCAAGATTTTACATTCACCATATGTGTTCCCTTGGTTGTGCTTATCGCATTTCCATGACAAAGCCAATATCTCTTGTGGGAAACCAATTGGTGTGAGGCAAAGGAGCATCAAGCGTGGGCCAAGTTGTTGAGTAATGAACCATGACTTCTAGGTAGATATTTCTTGATGTGTTCTTGAATGTGCTAGACCTGTGAAAATCCTTTGAACATACACATGACGATAGTTCTAGGGATTTCTTTTAAGACCTCACATATGCTTGTATCATGCAAGGTTTCTTTGTCCCTTGCTTGATTTTTTGAAGACTACTTCATGTGTCACTATCTTGCTTGGAAAGAAATTATTTTTGAACATCAAACTTGCTATGCTATCAATTATTGTCAAACTTTGTCAACCAAGTCAAAGCATCAAGTCTTAACATTTTTCTTGTTTTGCTTGCTAAGGTGAGTCTCATCATTTGATTTTTATTTTCTATGTCTCTAGTGCTTAAACATGCTTAAAGTGGCTCTTTGGTCTTAGTGCTCTTGGTCTTTTTGTCTTCATGGTCTATACATGCTTGCTAGTCATCCTTTTGCTGAAATGATTACCTTGATTTCTTGACTGCAGTCTTAGGTTGGGAAAGTTGTTCACTTGTCACCCCACTTGCTCTATCTACTTAGCTATTGGCATCTTGCCTAGCTATTGACTTGAGTCATTCATGTCGTAAGTTTCTTGGACATATTGTTTGACAAGTCATTTTAATCTCTCTCTACTATCTTGGCAAGTAAACACTCTACCTTTTTGATGACGGTACACTCTGATACCACTAACAAAGATATGCTCTGATACCATTGATGACGGGCCACACCACCACCCATACCAACTCACAACCAAGAATGCAACAATATGAAGATAAGAGATGACAAAATACTCCCCAAGCAATTTTATTATACTTGAAAAATCCTTACAACACCCACAAGAATGATATCATAGATATGACTTCTTCAACATAAGAGACATCCTAAATAAGAGTCTTCACACCAAGAGCTTCTACTTGAAGAGCTACACCTTTAGAGCTTTCACACCTTGAAGTCTTTACACCTTCTAGCTTCTACTTCTCAAGCTTCTATTTCTTGAACTTCCACTTCTCAAGCTACTCCTTGAGCTTCCACTCCTCAAGCTTCCCCTTGAGCTTGATTAGAAATGCTCATATGCCTTGCTTAAATAGGCATTTACCACCCAATGCATGACTTATCCACAAGCTTCTAGAATTCCTCCACAACCTTCTACAACTTCCACAACCTTCTACATTATCCACAACTTTCTACAATATTCATAACTTTCTACAATTCTACCCACACACCTCGATAAATGGAATGACAACCATTCTTATTTTATTTTTTCTATTATGCCACCTATGCACCTCAAAAATAGAAATCCCCTTTTCCTTTCTTTCTCCTTTTTATTTTTTTATTATTACTCCTCTAATTTTTGTCACTTTCTCTCTCCTCCAGAATTTTTTTTTTTTTAATTCAATTTTTTTTTTTTTTCCAATAATTTTTCCATGCAAGATGCTCCTGCATCAGAGTCCCCCGGTAGATAGAAAAGTGTGTCCCACACTTTGATGCCAAAAGAAAAATCCACAGCCATCTTCATCTTCACCAAAGGCTTCCACCTCAACAGGGACAATAAAACCACCATGCAAATCTTCCACATCTGCATTACTCTATCAAACACCAAAGTCTCAACCATCCAATCAACATGCTCACTCCCAGGAACAAACTGAACATAATGCTTCATCAGCAAACTCCCATTCACATCAACAACTAGTGAATCCACACCAATAGCAACAAACCCCGCATCAGCAACAACAAACTCCATATCAGCACCAACATGTAGATCTCCATCAATGCATGCCAAACTAGTAATACCATTGCTCACAATAAGATGCTTTGCAATACATAACTCACCTCCAACAATAACCGGATCATCCACGACTAAGTGCTCTGCAACATTCAAGTCACCACCAACATCAACTAGATCATCCATGACCAAATGCTCTACAGTCTCCATGTCAGACTCAACCAACTGATCATGAAAACCAACATCTGTTCCAACATCAACAACATTAGGAATATCCTTAGCAACAACCTCTATTTGCTCTACAGGTTCTACATTAGGCTCTACAAACTGATCAGCAAAACCATCCTCTTCCACCTTGACCTTCTTAGCTTGATCAGCCAATCTAGCATCCAACTGAGAAAACATCTTAGAAAAATTCTTCTCCACTATATCATGGATTTTGGCAATCATCTTAGGGTCCAATCCTCTTGGAGCCATCTCCCAAGATCTTTGTAAACCCTCTGCAACAAATCCTTCCCATGCTCCTTATGACAACCTTGAATTATTTGCAAGTCAGATCGCAACCTGCCACCTTGCACGAACAATCAGGAACCACATCACAAGTCTAGGACAACAGATTTGCAATCCACGAACTCACCACAATCATGTCTCAACAAGTCCAGTCTTCCATCTCTGCATCCATCGATCAATCTATATGTCCTCCCAAGGTCCTAGTGCAAACTACCTCAGCTTCGACGATCTTGTCTACATGCTCAGGAACTCCCACTCTGATAAACTTCACCCAACCAAGGTCCCGGTACAGACTGCCTCACACTTTGGAGATCTACTTGTACACTCAGGAACTCCTACTCTAATACCACTGATGAAGGTACACTCTGATACCACTAACAAAGGTATGCTCTGATACCACTGATGACGGGCCACACCACCACTCGTACCAACTCACAACCAAGAATGCAACAATATGAAGATAAGAGATGACAAAATACTCCCCAAGCAATTTTATTATACTTGAAAAATCCTTACAACACCCACAAGAATGATATCATAGATATGACTTCTTCAACATAAGAGACATCCTAAATAAGAGTCTTCACACCAAGAGCTTCTACTTGAAGAGCTACACCTTTAGAGCTTTCACACCTTGAAGTCTTTACACCTTCTAGCTTCTACTTCTCAAGCTTCTATTTCTTGAACTTCCACTTCTCAAGCTACTCCTTGAGCTTCCACTCCTCAAGCTTCCCCTTGAGCTTGATTAGAAATGCTCATATGCCTTGCTTAAATAGGCATTTACCACCCAATGCATGACTTATCCACAAGCTTCTAGAATTCCTCCACAACCTTCTACAACTTCCACAACCTTCTACATTATCCACAACTTTCTACAATATTCATAACTTTCTACAATTCTACCCACACACCTTGATAAATGGAATGACAACCATTTTTATTTTATTTTTTCTATTATGCCACCTATGCACCTCAAAAATAGAAATCCCCTTTTCCTTTCTTTTCTCTTTTTTATTTTTTTATTATTTCTCCTCTAATTTTTGTCACTTTCGCTCTCCTCCAAAAATTTTATTTTTATTTTTTTAATTCAAAATTATTATTTTTTTCCCAATAATTTTTCCATGCAAGATGCTCCTGCATCACTCCTATAGTTTCAACATCAAGTTATCTTCTAGGCTCTTTTACACTTGGCTTTGCATCTAAAACTATGGGATCTAAACCTTGTGCTGCCAAACTTCAATCAAATCTAGATGATCATGATATCCTCCATGTCACTAAAGAGTTTCAAGATCTATATGCACAATACAAAGAACTAGAAGAGACAAATGATCTTTCTTACCTTCATCTCTCTAAGTGCATGATAGAAATGAAGTCTAAACTTGAGAAAAGGTTAGAGGAGAAGATTACATCATTACATGAATCTTCCTTAAGGTCTTTACATGCATGTGAGTCACCTTCTTTGAGGTCATCCTCTTCTTCTAGGTCTACATGCTCTACTTCAAGACATCAAATGTCTTCATCTTCTAGATCTAAAGACCTCTTTAGAGGACAAGCAAGTGATACCTACTTTGAGCCTATTCCAAAATTTCATGATGGACCTATCTTTGACCAAGATAATGATGAAGATATGAATGCATTCTATTCACTTGAGAAACAACAAGAAGATTCTAGACATACTTCTAATAGAACTTTTGCTCCCTTGGAAGATTCTTATGATGACACTTTGCAAAAACTTACTGGCAATAAGATCATCATGTTACCAAAGTCTAGCTCATATGGAAACCCATTCTTGGATATCTATTGTGCTTATCATCAACATAATGAGCATAGTACTTCAGATTGCATTGAGCTAAAACATAAAATCCAAGATCTTATTGATAATGGAATTATTGATACCTCTAATGATTCATGCGATGAGGATACTTTTCTTGAGCAAGATTACATTAATGAACCTATGTCTAGTAGCAGCTCTATTACATCTTCCACTTCTTCCAACACTCATGCATGTCCCAACACTTCAAAGATTTCCAACATGCCTCCATCAAATAAAGAACCTAATGCTTTCCACATTGACTATGTGTATCCTCAAGGGCTACCTCTAAAAGAAACTCAAGCTAACCTTCACTTGGCTACAAACCTTTTCCATGCTACTAATCCTAAAAATCCTCAACCTTCATGCACTACTATGCCTAATCCAAGCACTACTCCATTCACTCTTCATTCTCCCTTGTCCTTAGAACTGGCTCCATGTCAAGAGGACTCTCAAAAAGAAAAAGCTATAAATGTCAAGAAAGATCAAGATCAAGCACCCTTTCATCTCTTTCAATATTTTTCCCCTCCATATCCTATATCTTGTCTACCCCCCAAGTATGATGAAGATACCACTTCCATTATCTCCCTTGAGCTTACTGAAAATTATGAGAAAAGTTCTCTTCATATGCTATCCAAAGCTACTTGTCAAGATCAAAGCATCCCCTCATGTTCTACTTCTCCACATCCACTTCAAAATTGTGCTCAAGCTTCAAGTGCTTCTATTAAAAATGTTGTTCCTATCAAAGGTACTTATGAGTCTATTGATGGCTTTGACCATGTTTCTCATTCTAAAGATGTTGATATCCCTTCCCACTATCCCTTTGCATCTTCTAAATCTATCTTTGGTCCTTATCCATCTAAGCTAAAGCATTCAAACCTTTCGTCCATATTGGGGCCTTATGTTCCTCCATCTCCTACATTCACCCCTAGCTCATTCCCTAGCTCTCCTATAATACCTCAAGATCAACAAAGACACTCATCCTTGATGACTTTTCACCCATCTATACACTTAAACTAGTCATATCATCCTTATTCATTCACAAATCCCAAGTCCTTTGGAAGTGAGAATAAACATAAGAATTCATTGAAAAAGAAAGATCACTATGTCCAATCTAATCGACATGTGAATGCTAAGAAGGAAAATGCACAAAAGAGACTACAAAGGTCCACTATTAAGAGAGCTAAATCAAAGCAAATGTGGGTTCCTAAATCCATCATTGAAGAAATGCACTCTCAAGCACCCAAAGAACAAGGAAAATCTAAAGCTATATGGATTCCCAAGTCTCTTTTAGAAGACTTGACTATTGAAAATACTTCAAAGTTGACATTCAAGCTTCCAAAGGCTTCCATTCCATCTTCTTCCAAAAATCTTCCTAAAAATATTCCAAAGCCTTCCACTCCACTTTTTTCCAAATCTTTTCTAGCATCTCATACATCTAAATCTCAAGCTATTTCATCCATGACTCCTCCATTGTTCCAATACCCTTCAAGGTGTGTGTCAATGTTGATCTTGTCCAATATTTCAGCTACCCTCATGAAATCCTCTAAAGCTTACACCTCCTTTCTATACATGAACTCTTATCCTCCAAATATTCTTCCTACTACCATTTCCCTTTCATCACCCTATCAACATCTTTGAGCATACCAGTCTATGGTCTCGGCTTATCATGCCTTATCTTTTCTATAGGAGCACTATCTACAAACAGCTTGAGCTCTTTCTAAAAATTCAAAAAAAAAAAAAAAAATAGAAAAAAATGAAAAAAAAAAAAAAAAAATGTGCCTTGGTGAAAACCACTTCTTATGGCACCTTGGTAGCAAAAGTAAACAGAAATAAATTTATCCTATGGTGAAAACTACTTCTTGTGGCACCTTGGATATGTACCATGATGAAAACCTGGCAAACTGGCATCATGCATAATTCTTCCATCATCCATCTATCCCTTCTTCTCTCTTTGATCTTGACAATGTTGAGCTATCTTTGCATATTGGTTATCTTATCCACTAGATTTTCTATTGTGCTCTCCCATTCACTCATAGCCTCTATCTTGAGCTTTGTTCTTATTGCTCTATCCCATTGCTATACTGTCTAGTTGATCCCTTGGTCTTGATCATAATAAATGAAACATGGTTCTCATAGGTCTCTTGACATGGCTACTCTTTTGGGCTACACACTTCATGATATCTCACTTTTTGACTTCATTGCTTATCCTACATGCTATCTTTCTCATTACTTCCATTGCTTATCCAAAATATGCTTCATATGACTATTTCACCTCTTTCCCTAGCTTGGGTACTCTTGAGGAGTCAGTCCTTGAGGATCACTTTCACTTGCTTCATACTCTTTTTTCATCCATCTTTGCTTATCCACTGGCTCATTGCTCCATCATATCCTATACCTTGCTAGAAATTGGGAGAAAATGATGCGATCTTGCTTGAGAACTAGTGATATTTAAAACCTTCTAAAAAATTCCAAAAAAATCATAAATGATGCTGAAAAAATCCTAAAAATCAGAAAATGTCCTGAAAAAAAGATCTTCTTAGTGAAAACCTTGCAATAGGTACTTTGATGTATCACCAAAAAAAAATTGAAAAATTGAAAAATACAAAAAAAATTGAAAAAAGTCCTGAAAAAATCTGTCAAGTGGTGAAAACTTGGAAACAGGTGCTACTTGAAACCCTTGCACCTATGTCTATCAAACTCAATCATCCACTTCGCTACACATTTCCTGGCTTGGAATTGTTTTTTGTCCTCATCTCGAGGGCATAGCTACTTAGCCTATTGAGGTATTCTTGTGCATTAGGGTTTCTTTGACAACTCACAAAATAGTGTTTCTCAACACTTCCCCCACTTTGACATCAAGTGTTTTTTTAACACTTTACAGATAGTTTACCTATGCTCTTCAATGTCGCGATATTTCTCACTATCAAAATCAAGTCTTGAAGAAATGGCCAAGTGACTTGCACACATGCACTTTAACACTTAAACGACTGAGCTATGTTGATCTTTATCTACTTTGTGTGTTGTCTATGATGATTTCTTTGCCATGTGTTCCCTCCCTAATAGTCTTTCAAGGATGTCATTGACTAGAAGACTGGGGTCATGGGACATATTTTCTTGATTTCTACTTGTGGGTATACTTTTGTTTTTCTATAGTGTTGTAAGCATTTATGTCGGTCCTATTCAACACGTTGACTTACAAATGTATCATCCTTGACTATTTCGCAAGATCGTACTCAGGGCTTATCCTGGCGCTTATGCCTTGATACAGGTGTAATCTTGCTAAATTAAACTTAGGGAATCTAATCGTGTAGTTATCTTGACTTACATGTCTCTGATGCTTAGATTGGATTTCCACATACCTATATAATATCGATCATATTCATATCCTCATAGTTATACTAGTGATGGTTGTATGATCTCATGATGTCCCTAATAAATGCTCAATGATGAAATTAAGAGTCTAAATGTTATGCACTTCTTGCTAGTAAACCACTTTGCATATTAGCTTGCATTTTAGGTTCATTTTCTAGATTACTCTTGCATTGTTACATATTGGGAGAGCTCTCTCTTCATCTTTTTATGGACATATCAACTAACTCCTTTCATATATTTCTTTATTTTCTTCTTGTTCATGTCTTTTCACCTTCTTAATCTTTCACTTCATCTCTTTTCTATCTTATCATCACATTATATAAAGTTTTGACCTCTTAAATAAATTCAACGTACTAGATTCATTTTTGGGATCGAAATCCAAATTCGAGTTCATCTTGATGGTCAAAATTGTCTTTTAAAATTCTACTTTCTTCTAAGCAGTTAGCTAACATTTTGAGGTCTAATCTCTAAATCATCACTGGGGCATCTTCATTCCTTCATGACTTCATCATTTTTATGCTTCATATCTCCTTCTATTCACCTTTTCACATCTAAATCATCTCTCTACTAGATTTGACCTAATTTTTATGCTATATTCTTCAAAGTCAACTCGAGTCAAACTGGGGCATTTTATCAATTTCTTATAGTCATTCTTGGGTTCTAATCATCTATCTGTCATCTTGGACATTGCTCTATTCTAATTTTCTCATGTCTAGCCAGTTTCTGCATCCCCTTACCTCATTTCAATTTCGATCCCGAGGGGGCAGAAATACTCTATTTCTGATTGTTATAGCTATCTATTTCTTAGGAACATTTGTTTGACCTTATCACTTGCTCTCAATCTATTCACTTTTCTAGGTGTTAAAATTCTTTTTGGATCCTAACATCATCTTCCTAATGTTTAGTACTACCGCTATCAGGTTGTGCATTTAGGACTTGCTATCTATTTCTGCATTTCATTCTTTGGAATCAGACGTCTATATCTATCACCGCCTACTTGGCTTTCTATTTTCTTTGACATAATGTGTTCCCAGATTGATCATGCATTAGTCAAAGAGGGGCAAATCTAATCACCTAAAAATGGTCATCTAGACTATTAGCCCCCTTCTCAACATTTTGGCTAATTTAATTTAATCATTTATCTAGACCAAATTGCTAATAATCAATTTATTTGGTTATAACCTATAGTTTGACTATGCTATCGTAAGTTCATTATTTGATTAAAAGAACATGTCCCCTTTTAACTAAATAAAACACCCCATTCTTCTAACCCACTTAAAGTGCACACATAAAGTCCTTTTTCTATTTTGCAATTAAAAGAAAAGGCTTTGTGACTTTTGTCTTATATGACAAGTCAACTTATATTCTATTGGTTGACTTGTGTGTGCACATGGATCACTCCTATTTTCGAATTCCACCATTGATCATCCACCATCTTCATCTTGATCTCTACTGTCCATACATCTTTAAAAGGGAGAGAGCTTTCCGCCTCAAAGGATCAATCCTCATTTTGAATATTGTTATGCTGCAAGTTTTCTAACAGGTTTCTTTGGAGCTTTGTGGAGAACTTCTATTTCTTGTCTGCATTCTCTCATACCATAGCATTTTAGCTTAGATTCATGTTGCATGTTAGTTTAGCTTCTATTTTGTAATAATCTATCTCACATTGCTTAATATTTGGATTGTAACACTCTCATCCATGATTAGCATAGCTTCATTTTGCATTATCATCTTAGTTTAGTTTCCATACTTGCATTGCATTCTTGAGGGATTCCTTGAAGATATTTGCACTCTTTCTCTTGTCTCAAAGAACCTCCTGTTGCATGGTTTACTAGCAAGAAGCACATTTCTAAGGCTTGGCTGAGAGCCTTCATGCTTGAATACTATCTTCTTGCACTCCGTGGATAGGGAGCTCTAAGCCAGCATGCAAACATTCCCAACTCATGGAATCGTTTGGATAGAATGGTTTAGAGCGTGACACAAATGAAGTGTACACATGCAAGCATTGAAAGGCCAACAAATTAAAGAATTTAGTATAAAGGTCTTATCTTTTGTTTACGAAGTATGGCATTGTATTGCAATGATATAATATTTATATGTACACTTTATATAATTAGTGTAGATGAAAAATTGATGTACAAAAAAAATCAAAGAAATATTATATTTATATTTTAAAAAGGAACAAGAAGGACTAATCAAATATTGAGGATATCAATAGCAGTAAAGTTTTGGTATTACTCTACATTAATTGTAAAGTTGTATATGATTTGCATGAGTAGTGAGATCCTATTTTATATTGTAATAAAGACTCCTAATAGGTTTAAGGCTTATAACAAGGATTAGTCCTCTAACAATGATAGATACATTATACATAAGTAATAGACTCCTAATAGGGTCAATATCTTTCACAAGATACTTTTGATTAGTGGATCATTTTGTGGGTACCATCCCCACTAGAGTTTTCTCTTGGCTAGGGTTTCCCTAGATAACATATAATGGTGTTATGTGTTTCATTCAGTTGTGATTATTTTTACTTTTTAGCTTAATCTATGTAAGTTTAAATACTATTAATGATATCCATAGTTGGGAAAAAAATTTAAGCTTGTGGAATGTTGATTCCCCCACCCCTCTCTCATCTCTCAATATTCCATATTTCTAACAATTGGTATCAGATCTAAGTTACTCAGGGAAGGTGTAACAACTTGAATAAGATCACTTTGTATTTAGAATACTTGCTAATTTAGAATCTTGAAGAATCTCTTGAGGAAAAAGATATAGTTACTGATGAAAGGAACAAGTTGCAGATCAAGCTTAAGGATGCACAGGACTTTATTTAGAAGTTAAAGGATCCAATTGAGAGCACAAGATCTAAGAAAGCATGTGAAAAAATCAAGGATAATGAGTCAACTATAAATCTTAAGAAGAATGAGATTCTAAAGGATGAACTTGGAATTAAAACCTTGAAGATAAGTATTATGGAAGATGAGAAAAAAATTCAATCATATTTGAGATCTAAGGATGCATGTCTACAATCTCATCTTACTAAGGTGACATCTAAACTTGAGAGTGCAAAATTAAAATTTGTAAAACTTGAGAAATACAATAGAATTGTTAAAGGATAAGTTACACAAACCTAGCAAAATCTTGAGAAGTTGTATATAAGCATTGAGAAACTTGATAGGAAATTCATGGCACAAAGACATGTTGGAGACAAAATAGGAATTAGATATGTTGAAGGAGAATTATCTAAAGGATCTGAAGTCATTGAAGAACAAGAACTTTTGAATCAACAACTAGTCAACAAGTAGATCTGAGAAAAGAAAAACCAATTCAAGCTAAAGAAGCTAAAGATACAAAGAGACAATTCAATGGAAGATGTTTTGCATGCAATGAACCTAGACACATGAATAATTATTATAAAGCCTTTTTTAGTTATTATTATAATTTCTTTATTTATGGTCATACTTCTAATTAATATAGAAAACCTAGATTTGATAACAGAATGCATGAAAGGACTATTAATGCAACAAGTAGACTTTTCACAGTAAACATAATTGCCAATGGAGTTATGTATTATAAGTGCAACAACTTTGGATATATTGCTAGAGATTATAGACTATAGACTAATTAGATTGAACCTAGATATGGAAATAGAGTAATGGCATGTCAGATTTGTAATAACTTGGGACATACAAAAAAATTTTGTAGATTGAATATCTTTACCAACATGAGGAGAATGAGTTCATAGAATATGAGAACACACGATTGTTGTGATGTAAAGCCTAATCAGACTTGGAGGTTTATTTGGCACAGTTTTCTCCCCATATTATTTCTATAGTGGTTTGGGTGCAGCACCCCCAAGATGAGGTCAAGGGGTAGTGCCCTAGTTGTGCTCCCTATCACAATATAAGGCAGGGTTGAGGGGCAATGCCCCTGTGGGGGTTTTCGGGGCCAGCACCCCCAAAGCCAAAAATGACCTTATATTGTAAAAGCTGTGAGCTACTATTTTTCTATTATTCTAGCCCTAATTTTTTAAGTGGCAAAAAGCTTGTATAAAAAGGCTTAGGATTAGGGATTTTCATAATGTGATGCAAAAATTGGTTCTTAAAGTGGTATTGAGCTATAAGGGATTATAGATTGTAATCAAGTTGTAGTTAATGGATAATAATAATATTGGACTTGTTGTTGGTGGATGTAGATCAAGGATTGGGTGAACCACGTTAAATCTTGGTGTCTCATGTTCTCTTATGCGTAATCTATTATTTTTTGATATTGGTTATATTTGCATGTAACTGTTATTTTTGTCTAAGTTAATCCTAACAATGATCCTAGAAAAAACATGAACAATAGTGCAAAGAAAAGTGAGAATGCCAAGGGAAAGCAAGTAGAAAGCATTGATAAGACATTTTTTAGATAAGGAACACTAGAAAACACTAAAGTATGGATTGAAAAACCTAAAGATACATTTGATAACAAGATGAGAATAATACCAAGTACTAAACCCCCTACATCAACATGAACGATCAATTTTGCAAGCTTAAACAAGTTATATTGCATCAAATATTTATTAGACCCTTGATGTTGATATTCATTTTTGCAAGGTTTACAATATCTTGAAATGGTATAATGAAGCTCGTGTCTAATGCCAAAAAAAATTCTACAGTCATATGTGAGGTCACAGAATAAATAAAGTATATGGGATTGAAGAACAACTTTTTCAATGTACACTCTTGCACATTTAATGAAGATTCAATTTTATGATGATTTAAGGGTTAAAATTGAGTCATTTATTCACCATTTGATTGGTGGAGGAAACAAAAAACTTAGCAACGAGATTCAAAGGGTATTTGAACTGTTTGGAAGAAAATTTTCTTGAAAGCCCTAATTTGTGAAGTAGAGGTATTTAATCGATCTATGAGGTTGTTAATTGCTTTTCATTTGAGATTAAACTATAGTAATGGAAACTCCATTTTTTGTGATATTAGAGAGAAACCTAGGTATCAATTTAAGAAACATCCCTTAATGTCTTTGGGAGATGATCCTATGGGAGCATTTTCTCAAATTCTAGATAGGATTTTGTATATGAAATATATTTGTGCATATATTCATTGCAAGTTTGAGTCAATTGGGGATAATGGCATTGATGAAGACATGAATAAGGTTTATAATAATGATTTGAAATTCAAGAAAGTTTATGAACATTTAGGTCAATTGAATATAATGAAGCACATGTTTTATGAAGAATTTAAACAAGCTAAGTGGACAAGGGTTATTCTTATCAGAACTCATAATGGAATGTTTTGGGTAGGAGATATACCACTTATGATCACTAATGACTATAATCACATGTAATCACCTAAAAATGGTCATCTAGACTATTATCCCCCTTCTCAACATTTTGGCTAAATTAATTAATTATGTCCCTAGGCCAAATTGCCAAAAATCAATTTATTTGATTTTAATCTATAGTTGACTATAATATCCTAAGTTCATATTTAATTAAAAGAACATGTCCCCTTTTAATTAAATAAAAGACCACATTCTCCTAACCCACTTAATGTATACACATAAAGTTTTTTCCCTGTTTATAAATTAAAATAAAAGACTTTGTCTCACATGAAAAGTCAACTCTCTCTCATTGGTTGACTTTCTCTCGCAAATGGATCATGTAAAAGTAAACCCCCACCCTTGATCCCTCATTTCTTGATCTTGATCTCAACCATCTACATACCTTTAAAAGAGAGAGCTCTCTCCCTCTCTAAGGATCCTAATTTTTGAGCTATTGTTATGCTACAAGTTTTCTTGGAGTGCTTGGGGGGAACTTCTATTCTTCTTGTCTCATTCTTGCATCCTCCATCTTAGCTTAGATTTATTTAGAATAGTTTAATTTCCTTTTTATAGCATAGATCACATAGCTTAATAACAATGGTAGTAACACTCTCATTTGGATTAGTTTAGTTGCATTCTTGCATTTCATTCTATCATAGTTCATTCTTGCATTGCATATTTGATAGATCTTTTGGATATTTGAACTCTTTCTCTTGTTTAAGGAACCTTCTGTTGCATGGTTTACTAGCAAGGGTTGTGTCTCTAAGGCTCAGTTGAGAGCTCTTTGTATTCTTATGAACACACCTTTGCACTCCATGGATAGGGAGCTCTAAGCCAAAATTCAACCATTCCAATCTTATGGAATATTTTGGATAGAAGGGTTTAGAGGAGTATACATTTTTGGCAACCACCATGAGGTAGGAATCTTGGTTTTGCCTCTCAATCTTCAGTTTTCTCTTGCATTTTTTGCTGCTTGTTCTATCTTTTTTTTTGCAGTTGCAATTATCATGTGATACTTTATCAATATTGTATGATAGTTCTCAGTACTTATGTGTGATGCTTTAGCAATTAAAGTATCGCGCACCCATACAAATGTTTGTCACACTAGTATACAAATTTCTATTGTACAAGTATAGTATGAAATATTGCACAAAATAGAAGTATCGTCCTCCTATACTGAAAAGTATCGTACGATATTCTATCAAAAGAAAACTATCACCCAACCTAGAACTTGTTGTTCTTTGGCATTCTTCTTTTCAGATTTCTTAGATTTATTACTGTCTAATAGAGGTTTTACTATAGGTTTTTACATTATTTTGGACTAACCTTTCATTGGACTAACATTTTTGCTTGTAGGGTTTCTCTAAAATGCTTGCAAGAATTCCCTAAAAGAATGCATGTCAAAGAATCTATGCTAAGAAGCTATTAATACTTATTTGTAGGGATGCTTAAAATAACAAAAAAAAAGTGTGCTTTTGTTTCCTTTATTTCGTGTGTGGCATTATATTACTTGTTCATTTTTGTAGGCACGTAAAACTTGCAATTAGGATCTTTTGGTAGGAGGAAAGTATGCTCTTCACCATTGTAGTGAATTAGAAATCTTGACCCACCTCTAGATTTTGAATGTGAGATAATTAAGCTTATTGGTGTGTTTGGGGGAAATCATTGTAATATGAGAGTATGCTCTTCACCCGGTGAATCATAAATCTTGACTTTCAAAAGTGGATCCATGTTGTGTAGTTTATAATCATTTAGAAGGATTTCTTTTGGAAAATCAAGAGGAACAACCCAAGTGGGGACAAGTGAACTTCACTATTCTAACCCACTCTAAACTCAAGGCTTTCAAGGACACAAAACCTTGGTATACATAGTGGTTGTCTTCTCTTAGTGTGAGTAATTGTGGGCTTGGGACCATGAGGAAAATGCTAGGCAAGAATGCTTAAGGTACTCTTATGGTCATGAGGTCTGTTACTTGCTACAAGGTAAGGTGTCTCATAATTGGGAGCAAGGGGAGCACTATGAATAGAAGCCCTTCCTAAACACCATAGGTTAGAAGCTGCCTTATTTTGATGTTCAAAATCTTGGTGCAAGGACCGATCCTAGTGGATTACCCGGATCACCCCAAGATTTTATAGTCACCATTTGTGTCCCCTTGGTTATGACAATGGTGCTTCCATTACAAAGCCAATATCTCTCATGGGTAACTACTTGGTGTGAGGCAAAGAGGCATCAAGTATGGGCCAAGTTGTTGAGTAATGAACTGTGACCTTAGGTAGTATTGCTTGGTTTGTGTCTTCAAATGTGAACAAACTTGTATAAATGTTCTTCAACATCAAACTACTCATTAACATTCATATGATTTTTTACATTTTGATATCTCAATTGCTTGTGTTGGTGAGGTTGCTTTGTCCCTTGTCAGGCTGTTTGAGACATGTGAATTTCCCTGATAGTTTTCAAACTATGTTGTTTTTTGTTGTAAATTGAGGTCCTATAGTGTCAAAACTACACTTTGGTCTGAAACACTCAAGAAACCAATCCAAAACATAGGATTTTCAAGTCTTAAATTGCATTTTTCATAGTTCACTAGCCCTTTATTACATGACCTTCTGAGAAATATTGTGTGATATTTTTCACATGTAAAAGTATCGCATGACTATTATGAACTATATCATCTGCTACTTGTCAAGTCTATCGCATGTCTTAAGTAAATTTATTGCATGAGTGAAAAGTATCACCCAAATATTATAAATTCTATCATACAATAATTGTTGTTGATCTTGTATTTCCTAGTCTTCTAAGAAATATTGCCTAGTCTCTATTGCTTCCAAAATTGAGTTAGAATTTCATCATAGTTTATTTAGGGTTGTCAGCACTTCATCCTACCCAGGTCTGGTCTAAAATCTCCATGTTAGGTATTATTATAAGTTGAGAAGATGGATCTAGTTTATTAGATATAATCTTAAAATGTTGCTAATGGTCACTTGTCAAAATTTGGTTACCTCTCTATTCTAGCTACTTGCTATTTAGCTTTTTACTCATTCTCTTGGCTCGAGTCATTAGTGTTGTAAATTTTTTGGCAGTCCTGACAAGCCTCTTACTCATTTTATCTTTGACAAGTGATCATTCTTGACCATACAAGATTCAAATCTAAAAATCTTTATCTCATCCCATTAGATGAAGACATATCCTTACATGCCAGTTGTGACTAGGTTCCAAGTTGGTAAAGGGAGTCTTCCTTCTTTCACTTTTGAAAAATTGGAAACTCCAACTAGGTGTCCTTGTGGACAACCTCATGTGGAAGAACCTATCTCTAATAAGCCAGAAGAGGATAACACTTGGCATAACCCGCTCTATAGCTATGAGAACCCTTTCAATGCAACCTTTGATACTCATAGGGCTAAAGAAAACATGTAACTCACCATGCATACAAAAGAGAGGAAATTTTGCTTAGAATAATAAGCACACCTAGAAAAAGAAAGGCTATAAGAGGCCATACACATGGCCACTAGAGAAAGATCCTATCATCAAGTTAAAGCTAATGCTTATGCACATAATGGTGAAAATAGACATGATTAAAATAGCAATCCTTTTGATAACATTTCTCTTGGTGGCAATGATGGAAACAAAACACCACCTAGGTCTCCTAAAGTAAACATAGGAGTATGTTTGTCACCATCTAGACACTCACAATCCCATCATAAAAGTGAGATCAATGAAGAAATCACTAGCAAAGATCTTATGAGATTTCAACAAGATGAGGTTGCCCAAAGGCTCATGCTAAATGCCTTAGAAAAAAATGGGAACCAATATTTTTAATACATGATAGCTAAGGGATGGAAACTCCCTCATGATTTTTATGTACGAAGAATCATTCAAAAATGAGAACCTACTGAAGCTTAAATCTTAATGGAAGAAATGTGAGAACTTAAGAATTAACTCACCCAACTACAAGTTTCCAAAGAACAACCTAAAACTTCTTTTGTAGAATCAATATGTGCTCTTCCATTTGATAGAAGTCTTTATATGGTCCCATTTCCTAGGGATATTGAGGTTCCTAAATATGAAAAATATGATGGAAATGATGATCCTCATGATCATGTAAGACACTTCTATACCCTTAGTATGGACTTTATGCACGAGGACACTTATCTTATGAGGTTGTTTCCTACGAGCTTGAGGGGCCAAGCTATGGAATGGTTCATGAAAGTGTCACCTCCCCTCAAGTCATTTGATGAACTTGTACAATGCTTCATTCATAAATATTTCTATAACATTTAACATCCCATCACTATGCTATACTTGTGAGACATTAAGAAAAAACAAGGTGAACCTTTTGCCACACACCTCCAATGTTGGAGATCTTTACACTCTAGTTACCCTTGGTAGATTCTTGAGACCGAGAAGATTTACATTTTTGTCAATACACTTGTACCTAAACTTTACTATGACCTTAGGAAATAATTGTTCACATCCTTCAATGACATGATTGAAAGTGCTTACCATATTGAGGATGTTGTCAAGAAAGGTGATATTGTGCTAAACAAAGATTAAAATGGCAATTGGAATGGAAAAGACCACGGATAACTTTAAGAAACCCCTCTCGAGAAAAATACGTAAAATTCTAGTGAATTCAACATTAAATATGCAAGAAAATTTTCTAATCAAGGGCAACTTTTTCAAAATAAATTCCTTTCCATATCAAAATTTAATAATAACTATGGTGAATTAATTTTATTTTTTTTGGTATGAAAATAAATGTAAGCAACTTTTTTATTGGTCAAACATTTTTGTCATGTAAGAGGCAAATTAATTATTTCATATAACATAAAATATTAATATAGTTGGCTAATATGTCAAAATCTAGAGAAAGATTATATAAATTTTTTGGTGAATTTATAGAGTCACAAGTGGTCTATGGCCCACATGCAAAGTATGCACTATATAGTGTATTTGTATTATGTCAATTCATTAAGATTCAATTAATAATGTGTCCTTTTTTATTGCCAACTTGGTCATCATCACTTCTAATATTATCATTTTTATGGTGAAAGGAATTAATTTGGACTATCGATGTAATATAGATCAATGGCTTCAAATCTATTTCGGGCCTAATTTTAAATGTCATAACATAAAGTCTAAATGTTCCTAAAATTAGGACACCTATCCCAAAGACCAAAATAGTTGGCTAAACAGGGGTAGTTGGAGACACATGTCAGTAAAATCATAGGTGATGCTCAACCTAAGGGAAAATATTATTTTATTTTAAGGGTGAAATAACATTAACAAATAAGAAAACATTAGGGAAAGGCTAGAAAAATTTTTAAAATAATTGTATTCTAAATAAAGATTATATTGGCAATTGAACCGGGATTTGAGACCAATTGTGTGTAAACTAATGAGTGATTAGACTGGGATTTGGACCCAAATTATTTAATAGCTTGGTGATGTGGTTGACCCCATATGTAGGTTTTATTCACCAAATTGTGATTTCCCAAAGATACAAAATAGCCAATTGGCAAAGATTCACCACTAAAAAAATCACTAAAAAAGATAGGAATAAACCTTGGAATAAGATCAAATATATTATCAGTGATGGAGTAGTGGATGCTCCTTGTAATCAATTAAAAATGGTCATCTAGACTGTGAGCCCCCTTTCTAGAATTTTTTCATAATTTATCTAATGGTTATTTTTGATCAAATCATCGAAAATCTATTTATTCAATTATAACCTATGGTATGACCACTTTATCCCAAGTTCATACTTAATTAAAAGAACATGTCCCACTTTTAATTAAATAAAATTCCCCACTCATCTCTTATCCTAAGTGTGCACACATAAAGCATTATTCCTATTTTAGAAATAAAAGAAAAGGCATTTTTTGTCTACACATGAATGCACATTTTTCTATGTGAGATCAATCTTCTACCTTTAAATAACTTTAATTCTCCTCCACACATTTCAAACCCTCTCAAAAGTCAACCATTAATTGTGATTGGTTGAGATGCTTGTGCACATGGATCACTCCTACTTTCAAATTCCACCCTTGATTACATTCATCTTGCCTCTTAATCTCTACCTTCTATTTTTCTTTAAAAGGGAGGGCTCTCTTCTCATTCCAAAAATCTTAGTCTCTCATGTTATTGTTATGCTACAGGTTTTCTTGGTGATTTTGGAGACTTGGAGCATTCTTGCATTTTTGCATTTTAGCTTAGCTCTCATTCTACTTATATTATGGCATACTTTTTAGCTTAGTTTCATTTATGCTTTAGCTTAGTTCTCTTTGTTAGCTTGCATTTCATTTAGAATAGCTTGCATCCGCATTACATTTTATTCTAGATTCTTGGATATTGGCACTCTTGCCTCTACTCTTTGAATCTCTCATTCTATGGTGCACCTTGCAAGGATTACATAATTTGGTTCATTTGAGAGCCACCATCTCATAGCCTTTGCACATCATAGATAGAGAGCTATAAGCCTACTCTTGAGACTCTCTCTTCCATGGGTTCTCTCAAGAATAATGGTTTGTAGAAGTGTGACACTTTTATGCACACATTTGTAGTGCCCACCGTGGGGCTTGAATCAAGTTTCTAGCTCCATTTTCTTTCATTTCTCATTTCTAATTTTTTATAGCAGCATATTGGATCTAATAAAGTGCTTTTATAGAGTTCTCACTTTTGTTTTAAGGCTAACCCATATCTAAATTAGTTTGAAGGCCAACACCCTAGGTTTTTGAAGATTTGATCATATCTCCTAAACCACTTTGAGTTTGGTTCTATAAAAAAATTTGTAGGTTGACTATGTGTCTGAGATGTCCAATTTTTAGATCATTTTGACTTGATTTACATTAGTTATGAATTTTTCTTTGTTTATCATAAAAAGTCATTTTTGGTCACAAATCAACATCTTTTTCAAAAAAATATTACATTTTCGAAAAGCTCTTTAAATTCTAGAGGGTCCATTCTTTGTAGTTTGAATTTAGAGGACATATTAGGGCCTAAAAACTCAATTTGATAAATATGGTATGTTTTGAAAAAATGGGTCCCTAAGGCACAAATGAAAAAAAAAAAATTTGAATTTCTTACATTTTTGGAAA
Organism: Cupressus sempervirens; assembly: GCA_028749045.1. Taxonomy (NCBI): domain Eukaryota; kingdom Viridiplantae; phylum Streptophyta; class Pinopsida; order Cupressales; family Cupressaceae; genus Cupressus; species Cupressus sempervirens. The sequence goes on along the minus strand of CM053784.1, from coordinate 469,993,292 downwards.
GCTCTCTGATTTTTGGTAGGGGTCTATTCTTTGCACTTCTATTTTTGGATCCTAAATCATAGAAAAAAAGGTCCAATCTTTTTTACTAGGTCAAAAGCAAAGAGTAAAATTAAGAGCATTTGTGATTAACTTGCACTTTATTTGCATACACTTGGCTGGAAGATAACTTGAATTTTTTAGGCAACTAACCACTTTTTATTGCAGGTCTTACTTTGTTATTATGCTCTAACCTTGGTTGTTTTGTAGGGAGTTTCTCATTCCATTGCTAAAATGAATGCATGGCAAAGCTTCAAATGCACAAGGGCTACTAACACTTGTTTATAGGGCTGTCCAATGCATAAAAACTCAAAAACTTGCTTTCTTTTTTTATTTCATGTGTGGCATCTACTAGTTGTTCATTTTCTTGTAGACACATTAAACTTGCAATTAAGATTCCTTGGTGATAGAAGAGTATGCTCTTCACCCTTGTGATGAATCAAAAACCTTGACCCACCTTTAGATTTTGAAAGCAAGGGGATAATTGAATCTTCTTGGTGTGTTTGGGGGAAGCAATCAAGGTAGGAGAGTATGCTCTTTACCCTTGTGGTGAATCAAAAATCTTGACCCTTAAGAGTGGATCCATTTTGTGGTAGTTAGGATCTTTTAGAGAGCCTACTCTCAGACAACCTAAGAGGAATGACCCAAGCAGGGACAAGCAAATTACCCGACTCTTTCAACCCACTATAAACTCAAAGCTATCAAAGACACAAAACCTTGCTACGTGTAGTGTTTTTCTTCGCTTAGTATGATCGCTTATGGGATTTTGACCATAAGGAGATCACTAGGCAAGAATGCTTAAGGTGCTCTTGTGACCGCAAGGTCTGTTACCCACCACAAGGTGGGGTGTCCCTTAATTGGGTGCAAGAGGAACATTACAAATGGAAGCCCTTTCTAAACACACTAGGTTAGTATCTACCCTATTTTTTCACTCAACTTCTTGGTGCAAGGATCGATCCTAGTGGGCTACCTGGAGCACCCCAAGATTTTACACTCACCATATGTGTTCCTTTGGTTGTTCTTATGAAACTTCCATGATAAAGCCAATATCTCTTGTGGAAAACCACTTGGTGTGAGGCAAAGGATCATCAAGCATGGGTCGAGTTGTTGAGTAATGAACTATGACTTTTAGGTAGATATTGCTTGATGTGTTCTCGAATGTGCTAGACCTATGGAAATCTTTTGAACATACACATGACAAATAGTTCTAGGGATTTCTTTTAAGACGTCATATATGCTTGTATCATGCAAGGTTGCTTTGTCCCTTGCTTGATTGTTTGAAGACTACTCCATGTGTCACTATCTTGCTTGGAAATAAATTGCTTTTGAACATCAGACTTGCTATGCTATCAACTATTGTCAAACTTTTTCAACCAAGTCAAAGCATCAAGTCTTAAGACTTTTCTTGTGTTGCCTACTAAGAGGAGTCTCATCATTTGATTTTTCTTTTCAATGTCTCTAGTGCTTGAACATGCTTAAAGTGGCTCTTTGGTCTTAGTGCTCATGGTCTTTCTATTTTCATGGTCTATGTCCTCTTGCTAGTTATCATTTTATTGAAGTGATTACCTTGATTTCTTGACTACACTCTTAGGTTGGGAAAGTTGTTCACTTGTCACCTTGCTTACTCTATCTACTTGAATATTTGGCTTCTTGCCTAGATCTTGGTCAACTTGAGTCACTAGTGTTGTAAGTTTCTTGGACACTTTCTTGACAAGTTACTTTACTCTATCTTTACTATTTTGGCAAGTGAACACTCTACCTCTTTAGTTTGGACATCAAGTTATCTTGTGTCACCTTATTAGCTTCCTCTAGTCTCCTTCATGCTTGATTATTTACCTACCACTTTGGAATTCAAACCTTGTGCTACCAAACCTCAACCAAATCTAGATTACCATGATATCCTCCATGCCATTAAAGAGTTTCATGATCTATATGCTCAAACAAAGAACTAGAAGAGACAAATGACTTTTCTTACCTTTATTTCTCTAAGCACATGATAGAAATGAAGTCTAAACTTGAGAAAAGGTTAGAGGAGAATATTGAATTCTTAAATGATTCTCGCTTAAGACCTTTACATACACATGGGTCATCTTCTTCAAGGTCTACATATTCTACTCCACGACATCAAATGTCTTCATCTTCTAGATCTAAAGACCTCCTTAGAGAGAAAGAAAGTGATACCTACTTTAAGCCTATTCCAAGATATCATGATGGACCTATCTTTGACCAAGAGAATGATGAAGACATGGATACATACCATTCACTTGAGAAACAAAAAAGGACTCTAGACATACTTTTGATAGAACTTTTTCTCCCTCGGAAGATTATTAGGATGACACTTTGCAAACACTTCTTGGCACCAAGCTCATCATGTTACCTAAGTCTAGCTCATATTGAAACCCATTCTTGGATATCTATTCTACTTATCATCAACATAATGAGCATAGTACTTTAGATTGCATTGAGCTGAAACATAAAATCCATGATCTTATTGATAATGGAATTAAATTGATACCTCTAATGACTCATGTGATGAGGATAGTTTTCTTGAGAAAGATCATATTAATGAACCTATGTCTAGTGATGGTTTCCTTGATACCTCCACTTCTTCCAACACTCATGCACCTCCCAACACTTTAAATATTTCCAATATTCCTCTTTCAAATAAAGAACCTAATTCTTTTCACGTACACTATGCCTATTCTCAAGGGCTACCTCTAAAAGAAACTCAAGCTAATCTTCACTTGGCTACCAACATTTTCCATGCTACCAAGCCTAAAGATCTAAGCACTACTCCATTCACTCTAAATTCTCCCTTTTCCTTAGAAGTGGCTCCATGTCAAGAGGACTCTCAAAAAGAAAAAGCTATAAATATCAAGAAAGATCAAGATCAAGCACCCTTTCATCTCCTTCAAAATTTCACCCCTCCATATCCTATGTCTTTTCCATCCCCCAAGTATGATGAAGATTCCACTTCCTTATCTCCCTTGAGCTTACTGAAAATTATGAGAAAATTTCTCTTCCTATGCTATCCAAAGCTACTTGTCAAGATCAAAGCATTCCCTCATGTTTTACTTCTCCATATCCATTTCAAAATTGTGCTCAAGCTTCAAGTGCTCCTATTAAAAATGTTATTCATATCAAAGCTACTCATGAGTCTATTGATGGCTTTGACCATGCTGCTCACTCTAAACATGTTAATATCCCTTTCTAAAATCCATTTGCATATCCTAATTCTATCCTTGGTCCTCATCCATCAAAGCTAAAGCCTTCAAACCTTCCATCTATATTGGGACCTTTTGTTCCTTCATCTCCTAGATTTTCCACTCCTAGCTCTCTCATCATACCTCAAGATCAACAAAGACACTCATACTTGATGAAGTTCCACCCATCTATCCATCTAAACCAGTCATATAATCCTTATTCATCCACAAATCCCAAGTCCTTTGGACGTGAGAATAAACATAAGAATCCATTGAAAAATGAAGATCACTATGTCCCATCTAAATGACATGTGAATGCTAAGAAGGAAAATGTACACAAGAGACCACAAAGGTCAACTACTAAGAGAGCTAAATCAAAGAAAATATGGGTTCCTAAGCCCATTATTGAAGAAATATGCTCTAAAGTATCCAAAGGAAAATCTAAAACTATATGGATTCCCAAGTCTCTTTTGAAAGACTTGAATATAGAAAATACTTCAAAGATGACATTCAAGCTTCCAAAGGCTTCCATTCCATCTTCTTCCAAAAATCTTCCTAAAAATATTCCAAAGCCTTCCACTCCACTTTTTGCCAAATCTCTTCTACCACCTCATATATCTAAACCTCAAGCTATTTCATCCATGATTCCTCCATCATTTCAATAACCTTCAAGGTGTGTGTCAATGTTGATCTTGCCAAATATTTCAGCTACCCTAGTTATGAAATCCACTAAAGCTTACACTTACTTTCTATGCATGAACTCTTATCCTCAATATATTCTTCCTACTACCATTTCTCTTTCATCACCCTATCAACATCTTTGAGCATACCTCTATCATCTTGGCTTATCATGACTTATCTTTCCTATAGGAGCACTATCTACATTCAAATAGCTTGAGCTCTTTCTAAAAATTCAAAAAAATATAGAAAAAATAAAAAAATAAAAATTCAAAAAAAATTGTGCTTGGTGAAAACCACTTCTTGTGGCACCTTGGTAGCAAAATTAAAGAAAAATGAAATTCATCCTATGGTGAAAACTACTTCTTATGGCACCTTGGATAAGTACCATGATGAAAACCTAGTAAATAGGCATCATGTGTAATTCTTCCATCATCCATCTATCCCCTCTTCTCTCTTTGATCTTGGCAATGTTGAGCTATCTTTGCATATTGGCTATCTTATCCATGAGATTTTCTATTGTGCTCTCTCATTCACTCATAGCCTCCATCTTGAGCTTTATTCTTATTGCTCTATCTCATTACAATCCTATCTAGTTGACCCTTAGTCTTGATTACAACAAAGAAAAACATGGTTCTCATAGATCTCTTGGCATGCCTACTCTTTTGGACTACACACTTTCATGCTATATTTCTTATTGGCTTCAACTGCTTATTTTATATGCTATCTTGCTCATTTCTTCCATTTCTTATCCAAAATCTAATATATATGGCTATCTTTCCCTAGCTTGGGTACTCTTGAGGAGTCAAATCCTTAAGTATCACTTTCACTTGTTCCATACTCCTTTCTTATATGTCTTTGTTTATCTACCATCTTGCTACTCCATCATGTCCTATACCTTGCTAGACATTGGGAGAAAATTATATGATCTTGCTTGAGTACTAGTAATCTCTACATCATTCTAAAAATCCAAAAAATCATATATGATGCTAAAAAAAATTCTAAAAATTAGAAAATGTCCTAAAAAAATGATCATCTTAGTGAAAATTTAGCAATAGGCACTTTGATGTATCACCAAAAAAAATCATAAAACAAAAATTAAAAATTAAAATTGAAAAAAGTCCTGAAAAATTTTCCAAGTGGCGAAAACCTGGAAACAAGTGCTACTTGAGACCCTTGCACTTATGTCTATCAGTCTCAATCACACACTCTGCAAAACATTTCCTAGCTTGGAATTGTTTCTTGTCCTCATCTTGGGGGCACAACTGCTTAGCTTGTTTGAGGTCTCCTTGTGCATTAGGGTTTGTGTGGAAACTCACAAAATAGTATTTCTCAACACTACCTCCAACTTGACATCAATTGTTTCTCAACACTTTTTACATAGCTTACCTATAGTCTCTGATGTTGCGATATTTCTCACTGTCAGATTCAAGTCTTAAAGAAATGGCCAAGTGAATTACACACACTTAAACACTTAAATGACTAAGATATGATGAACTTTATCTTCTTTGTGTGTTTTCTATGATGATTTATTTTCTATGTGTCCCTTCCCTAATAGTCTTTCAAGGATGTCATGGACTAGAAGATTGGGGGCATGGGGCATGTTTTCTTGATTTATGCTTGTGGGTATACTTTGTTTGTCTATAGTGTTTTGAGTGTTCATGCTAGTCCTACTTAACACTTTGGACTTACAACTTATCATTCTTGTCTATTTTTGCAAGACCGCACTCAGGGGTTATCTTAGCACTTATGCCTTGATACAGGTGTAATCTTGCTATACTAAACTTAGGAAATCTAATTGTATTAGTCATCTTGACTTACATGTTTTTGATGCGTAGGTTGGATTCCCATATTTCTATCTGACATGGATCATATTCATATCCTCATAGTTTTACTAGTGATGATTGTATGATCTTGTGATGTCCCTAATAAGGCTCAATGATAAAAACTAGGACCTACTTATGCAACCCTTGCAATTGAACCTTTTCATACTAGTTTGCATTCTTAGGATGATTCTATCTTAGCTTTGCATTTTGCATGTTGAGAGAGCTCTCTTATTTATCTTTGATGGATGTGTCAGCTAACTATGTTCATCCTTTTCTTACCTCTTCTTGATCTTATCTTATCTCATTTTTCCTATCTTACCATCTCATCTATGCTTTGAACTATCTTTGCTAATCTCAACATCTTGGATCCATTTTCGAGATTGAAATCCAAATTTGTGTTCATCTTGCTACTCAAAATTTCTTCCTTCTTCTATGTAGTTGGTTGACCTATTGAGGCTTAATCTTTGAATCTTGTTTGGGGAAATCATCATTTCTTCATTTCTTCATCATTTCTACTCTCTTCCACTCTTTTCTTTTATTTCTATTTCATCTCATTTCATCTTTCTTCTTTCTATGACCTAATTCTTATGTTGTATCTTTCTTGGTCAAAATTAGTCAAACCAAGGCATATCTTCATTTCTTGGTGGTCACTCTTTGGTCTTAATCTCTTGTATATCATCATGAACTTTTCTTTGTTCCTATTTGATCAAATATAACTTATTTCTAGATCTCCTCTATCTCATTTTGATTTCAATCCCAAGGGGGTATGAATATTCTATCATTGTTGCAAATTGCTTTTTGCTAAAACTATCTATTTTCTCTTGACCTATCTACTTTTCTTGGTGTTAGTACTCTTCTTGAATTCTTATATCATCTCTATCCTAGTGTTCAGTACTATCACTATCAGACTATACATTCAAGACTTGCTATCTCTTTCTACATTTCATTTTTCATAATCAAATCTCTCTATCATCTTAGCTTCTTCATTCTTTGACATAATGTGTTCCTAGACCAATCACACATTAGTCAAAGAGGGGCAAATGTAATCAACTACAAATGGTCATCTAGACTATGAGCCCCCTTTCTAGCATTTTTCCATAATGTATCTCATGGTTATTTTTTATCAAATCCTCAAAAATCTATTTATTCAATTATAACCTATGGTATGACCACTTTATCCCAAGTTCATATTTAATTAAAAGAAAATATCCCCCTTCTAATTAAATAAAATTCCCCACTCATCTCTTATCCTAAGTGTGCACACATAAAGCATTTTTCCTATTTTAGAAATAAAAGAAAAGGCATTGTCTACACATGAATGCACATTTTTCTATTTGAGAGGAATATTCTACCTTTAAAATAACTTTAATTCTCCTCCACACATTTCAAACTCTCTCAAAAGTCAACCATTAATTGTGATTGGTTGAGATGCTTGTGCACATGGATCACTCCTACTTTCGAACTCCATCCTTGATTACATTCATCTTGCCTCTTAATCTCTACCATCTATTTTTCTTTAAAAGGGAGGGCTCTCTTCTCATTCAAAAAATCTTAGTCTCTCATGCTATTGTTATGTTGCAAGTTTTCTTGGTGATTTTGGAGACTTGGAGCATTCTTTCATTTTTGCATTTTAGCTTAGCTCTTATTCTACTTACATTATGGCATACTTTTTAGCTTAGTTTCACTTATTCTTTAGCTTAGTTCTCTTTGTTAGCTTGCATTTGTATTCCATTTTATTCTAGGTTCTTGGATATTGACACTCTTGCCTCTACTCTTTGAATCTCTTTTTCTATGGTGCATCTTGCAAGGGTTGCATAGTTTGGTTCATTTGAGAGCCACCATCTCATAGCCTTTGCACGTCATAGTTAGAGAGCTATAAGCTGGATCTTGAGACTCTCTCTTCCATTGGTTATCTCAAGAATAATGTCTTATAGAAGTGTGGCACTTTTATGTACACACTCCTAAGACCAAGGAATCAGCTTTCAATCTCTCCAATGGCATTTACACTACCAAACAAAAAGAGACTACAAAGTCTCAAACCTTTAACAAAAATAAGAAATCATTTAAACCAAAGTGTGTCTATACACCAATGGTAGAATCCTATGAAATGGTACTAAAGACCTTGCTTACAAATAATCTTGTGATGCTTCCAGACAACTCCTAGCTGTATGACCCACCTGTCAAGTCCACTTGGTGGAGGAATGGTCGTTTTTGCAATTATCATAGGAGTAAGGAACATAACACAAAAAAATTGCTTCAAACTCAAGGATGTTATCCAAGCCCTCGTTGATGGAGGAAAGGTTGTTACAAATGGCCTAGTTTAAAATTCATATTATAAGGTTGTTAGAACTATCTCCTTTGCACAAGGAAATTCTTGAGAAAGATTTATGCACATCCAATATTCCCACGGATATTGATGTTGGGTGATTCTATGCTATGATCAATCATATTCTTCACCCCACTATCTCACATTCTTTGAAGAAGATGACAAGTCACTTAATCATCCCCACAACCTATCTCTACACATTAAAGTCTAAGTCTTTTGTACTTGTGTCCATCAAGTCTTGATAGACAATGGTGTTGGGTTAAACATCATCTCCTTCAATGTTATCCAATAGCTAAGCATGTCTTAATTTGTTATCAACCCTAGGCATAAAATCACCATCAAAGCCTATGATGAGGTTGAATGGCCTTATTACATTGTTGATCTATGTGGGTCTTGTTGAAAAAGATGCAGTCTTTCAAGTTTTAGGCATCCCTCTAGCATATAATATTGTTGTTAGGTAGACCATGGATTCATGACATGCAAGAAGTGTCATCAATGTATCATCAATTTATAAAATTTCCCTTCAATGGTATGAGATATTTATTATAGGGGACAATTCAATGTCCATCAACACACACTTTATTTCTGAAATGCTAGTCCCCACAATCGCTCTTCTTATGAGCTCAAACCCTCCCTCAAGTTGAGTGAACATAAATTGAAAATGATGAGCCTTGGTATGAGTGAGTACACTCTAGACTCTATTGTTGCTTTGTTAATTTCTCCTAGATCTTAGGGGAAACCTTTTGAGAAACTTAAGCCCTCAACTTCTACTATGACCATTTCTAGGACCTTTGTTCAATACTATATTCCTTAGAAGCAAAAAAAGAAGATCAAACTATAAGAGATTAGATCTATAGGGAAGAGGAAGATATTTCTCCCAAGAGTTATGGAAAAGGATACAAATTTTTGAAAAACATGGGCTATCATGGCCAAGGGTCCCTAACTAGTGATAAGAAAGCTCTTGTAGAACCCTTAAGTCATACTAAGGGACAAAAATAGAGATACTACTAAACTAGCCTTTGGATTAGAGTCTGACTTACCAAGGTTTGATAGAAGGGCCTCTATGACTAGTGACTCAAAAGATTATGACCTACCCTTTATTGCTAATTCTCTACAAGATGAAGATTTCATGCCTCTTACTACCCTCCTTTGGGGAGAAGAACACATGGTTACACATATTGATGTTGATACTTCCAACTCTAGAACACACAAAACTAATGAATCTGACCATGAAGATCCTAACATAGGAAGGATATGAGAAAACATTGCTTGATTACTATCCTGGGACTCTGGTGAATACGAATAGGACTCTCCCTTAGTTGTCTTTTGTGAGTTACAAGTGGATGTCATCCATGCCTATGCTACCCAACCAAATGTAGTCAATGTGTCTATTCTAGGGTCTAACGAGTTTGGTTCACAATTTTCTTTTATGGATCATGTTGGTCCCTCTAGGTCTATTCTTGATTTGGATTCCTTTGGGGATTTCCCTATAGGCTCAACCTCTTGTGTCACCAGAGATTAATCCTTCCACGTCAAAAACCTTCAAGCCTCCACTTCCCTCTCATTGCTACAGCCTAATCTTATAGATTGGTTTGCTAAACTTCAAAGACCAAAACTACAATCTTTTCAGAATGACTATGAGATCACTTGCTACCTAAATGTCATTGAACCTATGATATCTTCCACTGGTGAACCATCAATTAACATGATGAAAATAGATATCAAGTACCTTAGTCAAAAAATAAGAGAAAAATTAAAAATAAGGATTTAGATGGCGAAAACCACGTCATGGTAGTGTCTAAACCGCAAAAAAGTAAAAATAAAGATGTCTACAAAGGTGAAAACCTCTTTGAGGTACCTGAGGACAAAGTGCTTGGTAGTCTTCCTAGCTATTTCGAAGATAAATCTTCAATTTTTATTGAACCTACATAGCCTATCAATCTTGGTATAGGAGAGTCCCCTAAAATTATTCATGTTGGTCAATCACTATAAGCTAAAGAAAAGGAGAAATTCACTAGGTTCTTCCAAGAAAAAAAAAAACTTTGCATGGACCTATTCATATATGCCTAGCTTAGATAGAGATCTTATCATGCACTATTTATCCATCTTTCCTAATGTCAAGCCTATCAAGAAAAAACTAAGAAAAATGCACCCTCATGTGGCATTACTAGTAAAAGTTGAGCTTGAAAAGTTGTTAAGTGCAAACTTCATTCAAGCCATTGACTATGCAGAGTGGATCTAAAAAATTGTACCTATGTCTGAACATGATAAGTCCATTCGTGTGTGCACCAATTTTAGGGACTTGAACAAAGCATGCCCTAAGGATGATGTTCCACTCCCTAACATAGACATGATAGTGGATATTTCTTTGGGGTATGAAATGTATTCCTTAAGGATAGCTTCTCTGGATACAATCAAATCAAAATTACCCCTGGAGATCAAGAGAAAATGGCCTTTACATGTGCATGGGGTGCTTTCTATTGGAACGTCATGCCCCTTGGGTTGAAGAATGCAGGAGCCACCTACTAAAGAGTCATGACTACTATCTTCCATGATATGATGCATGAGAATATGGACTATGTTGATGACACATTAGATAAATATAAGAAAAGATACATGCACCTTGATGACTTGAGTTTGATATTGGACTACATGGAACAATTTCAACTTAGGTTAAATCCCAAGAAGTTTGCTTTTGGTGTCCCCTCAAGCAAGTTACTAGGCTACATCATATCTGTGAAAAGCATAGAAGTGGATCCAAAAAAGGTGCATGCCAATATGGAAAGGCCTCCTCCTAAGAACATAAGCCAATTAAGAAGTCTCCAAGGATGCCTTCAATCTATAAGAAGGCTTATATCTCAGTTAGTTGATAAAGCACAATCCTTCAATAAAAACTTGCACAAAGGCACCACATGTATCTAGAATGAGGAATGTTAGAAAATCTTAGATCAAATTGAAGGATACTTGGTTAAACCTCCAATATTGATGCCACCTATACCAGGGAAACCTTTGATTCTATACATCTTAGCAACAAATTCTTCTCTAGGAGCATTACTAGCACAAAGTGATGAGAATAGAAAGGAACGTGCTATATACTACATTAGTCACACTTTGGTGGCCAATGAAGTAAATTACAACATTGAAAAATCTTGTCTCACAATGGTATTTGCATTCTAGAAACTCAAGCACTAAATGCTTGCTCATACAATGCATCTTATTGTAAAAAATGATCCTTTCAAATATCTACTAAGTAAAGTTGCACTTTTTGGATGGCTTGCTAAATGGATGATGATTCTTTTAGAATTTGACATTCAATACATCGAAGGCAAAGCCATTAAGGGATAAGCTATAATTGATCAGCTTGTTGAGTTTCCATTGTAAAACAATGTTCCCATATAGATTTAATTTCCTTATGCATCTATCATGTACGTCACTAATAGGACATGGAAAATGTTCTTCAATAGATCACACACCCAGAATGGAGCTGGTGCAGGAATCTTGTTTGTCACACCTTATGGCTACACTATCCCAAAGTCCTACAAACTCTTGTTTCCATGCACCAACAATATAGCAAAGTATTAGGCCTTAACTAATGGGATTAAAATGGCTCTAGAATGGAGGAATATAAAACTACACATCTATGGTGACTCTTAGCTTATCATTAACCAAGTAAATAATGGCTATCAAAATAAAGATGACAAGCTTGTACCTTACAAGAAATTGATTAATACCTTAAGGAACTACTTCACATTTATAATATTTCAGAAAATTCTTATGACAAAAAATAAGGTTGCAAATGCTATGGCCACCTTAGCATCTATTCTACAATTACAAGAACATGAATCCCACTTTGAATTCCTAGTGGAAGAATTGTGTCACCCTGCATATGACTCCTTTGACTATCATATAATCTGCATAGTTGTTGGTCATGACTCCTCTCATTACTCCATTTTATCCTACCTGCATGATCAAATAATTCTTAGAAAATCTCACACACAACCAAAAACATCAACTCCTTCGCAATGCCTCTCACTGTACCCTTGTCTCTGGTGATTTGTATAGGAAGGATCTAGATAGAACACTTCTTACATGTCTAGAACTCAAAGAGTCTAAAAAGGGATTGGTGAAGTCCATCACAACATTTGTGGGGCACACTTTAATGGCCTTGAACTTTCTCAAAAACTACTTAGGGTAGGTTATTATTGGCCAACTATGCAGGCTAACATTGTCAGATATGCTAAATCTTACAAGAAATGTCACCTACATGGTAACTTGATTCATGTGCCTAGGCATGAGATTATCCCTTTTGTCACATATTGGCCTTTTCAATAGTGGGTCTTTCATTTGGTGGGAAAAATTCACCAAAGTTTGTCCAACAAACACAAGTTCATCATTACAATGACTGAATACTTCACAAAATGGGTTGAAGTTGTGCCCTTATCTACTTCTATAGACAAGTACGTTGTCTTGTTTATTCTCAACCACATTATTTGTCACTATGGTATCCCATCCTTCATTGATACTGATAATGGAGGACAGTTAAAAAATAAGAACCTCAAGAAACTCTGCAAGAAATTCAAGATAAAACAACATTGGTCCTCAATATACTATCCTCAAGGGAATGGCCAAGATGAGGTCTCTAATAAAACTTTGCTAAAGATCTTGCATAAGATGGTTCACAAATCAGGTAGAGATTGGAACTTGTAGATCAATCTAGCAATATGGGCTTACCGGACCACTATATGCACTCCTACAAGGGCTACACATTTTTTTACTAGTTTATAGTTCTGAGGTTGTCCTACCCTTAAAAGTTGAGATTCCCTCATTACAAATCTCCCAATATTGGTTAATAACTGATGAAGACCATAGAGCTATGAGGATACATGAGCTAGAAATCCTCAATGAGCACCGCAAGGTCACTTTTGATCACATGAGGGCTTATTAGAAAAGGATGTCTACTAGCTATAACAAAAAGGTCCATCCTCATGAGTTCCAAGTAGGTGAACTTATTCTTCAAGAGAGCCCTAAGAATTAGCAAAATAGGGAACAAAAAGGAGAATTTGACCCTAACTAGTTGGGTCCTTACATCATCACAGAAACATTTGGATCCGGTGCCTATTAGCTCTCTACTCCTGAAGGAGAATGACTTGTTAAGTGTAACATACAAATTTTCATAACCAAATTTTAATCTCAATTTAAACTAATTTCACAAGTAACTGAATTCATTTCATAAGACAATGATTTATACCAACTAATTATAATTGAAAGAAACTCTTTTCTATCTATCTTACATATTCAGTTGAGTTCATGAGAAATAAAAAGAATTATGTATTGCTAACATTTTAGCTACTTCTAAATATTCAACTGAAAATAAAGTAATGGCTAATTATATCAAATAAAAAACTTATTAAAATAAAAGTAAATATTTTCTCTATCTTGGAATGAAAATATCCATCTATTCATTCAAAGGTTAAAAGTGAAAGAAACATATAGTATAAACAAAAGAATCTCTTTAACTCATTTTCCAAGCCTTGGCATTGGTGAGAGGAGAAGCATTGACATATGCTTAACCTCCCAACTGTGGACCATTACTTATCCCCACACTTTCTAAATTAATAGAATGGCCCTCCCTACCTCAGGATCAAGCTTGGTATGTTCATAAGTCTAGTCATCTGAGTAATCAGGTGGGTTGAAGTTCCAACTGTTATTCTCCAAAATAACTGAAGTGTCTGGACAATCAACAAAGATCAAATGTTCAGGACATCTATCTAATTTCTACCCTAGCCAAGGATTTCAAGTTGGGTCTATAAACCCGATCTCCACCACTCAACTTGACAACATATTGCATAATTGGAACATGCATGAGCTATTATAGTTTTAGCATATTATTTATTTGATCTAATTCCATTCTTATTTGTGCAAACTCTCTACACTTCCTCACCATTTTCAGGCTACCATGTCGGTGATTCCCAAGTGCTCGCAAGTTTATATCCACAACATTTCTTTACACCTCTTCACCTATAATGGCATCATTTCCTTGTGAATTCCTCGGTGTTTTGATTTCATGATATCATTTTCATTTCTAAATGCATTAAATTATGAACTGAGATAATTGATCATGCATGATTGATACACTATATATATATATGATAGAGACCATATTTGATAAAAAAAATTATCATTCCCTTGAGTTCGGTCAGTAATGAATTGATATTAGTATAAGGGATTTAACATTCAAAGGAATACTCAACTAGTGCAATCAATATTGAAGATTACATACATGGTTGACGACTTCAGAACTTGGTCCTTATGCTCTATTTAAACATGATAGACTTGGCACTAAGAAAGAATGTAATAAATTAGGGAAGCAAGCTAGGTAGTATCTTACATGATTGTTTTGTGTGGATTCTTTCTGGTCAGAAGAAGTAAGCTCTGCTCCTTGCTCGGTAACCCATAGATGTGAGTGTGAAAGTGATATGGGAAAGGACGGATAGTGATGGTTTCAATCGGTTTTGATATTTAGTCTTTCTACTCTAAGATATCATAGAAAATCCAATAGTTGAGAAAGATGAAAGGTAAAAAGATATCTTGAAACACGATCAAGAGACTCTATAAAAAGATTTTGCTTGGCTCTTCAGCTACCACTGGTTATAAAGAAACTTTTCAAATGCAAAAACAATTCAATTTTTGTTATATAAGGAAGAAAAGAGAGGAAAAGAATCAAAAGTCGAAAAGTCTGATTTTATTATTTTATTATTATTGTTCATTTTTAAATACATTCATGTGTATGTATTGGTAAAGTGGCATCATTAGATTATAGCTTATAATTTATTGGTGTCACTTTATTTTTATGTATATATGTTTGTATTTAAGTATAAATAATAATAATTAAATAATGAATTCATTAATAATTTTTTCAAAGGTATGAATTATAGTTTTAATTTTTTATTGATTATTATATTATTCTTTTAATAGCTCATATGGTTCAATAATGCAACATGTTATCAAACCTAGTATCTTTGCTAGAGTGGTCTTAGGTCAAACTTGTCGATTTAGATAACTAGACTATTCAACCATTTCGTTCCGATGATCCCATTTAGCAATGCTTCCCCTCTCTTTAGTCTTCTTCCTACAATCATTCAAAACAACATTGTCGCCAAGACATTAATTCAAGATTTATTAATTGTTAATTCAAAATCATTGTTGATCATCTAGTGACCGTTAGAGATTTCATCAACATCAGAATAACTAACTCATTTCGCATGTTCATGCAATTATCTCATTATTAGTTAATATAGCACATATATTTCAACTAACTCATTTCACCCACTTAGAAAGAAATAAATTGATACAACAACTAGAATTAACTAACTCACTTCACATGATCAGGAAGAAATAAATTGATACAATGGCTAGAACTAACTAACTCACTTCACATTATCATGAAGAAATAGATTGATACAACAGCTAGAATTAACTAAATCACTTCACATGATTAGGATTCAATAAATCAATGGTTAAGTCCAATTTAAAATTTAGAGCAAAAATTTGGGATATAACACTGAGCCTATCAACATTTTACATCTAAAAAAGTTCTATGCCTAAGGATCTTTGGTCTCGATTTTTTGTACATATCTTATATGTTGAAAATAGATTGACATAAGTATGAGAATGTGTTTCAATCATTGTTTTTCACTTATGTCAAGCTTGCTACTTGCTGATAAGACAACTACCTAGTTGATTTGAGTACTATCATTTGTTTGATCGATGAGGAGGTTTTGATAAAATGAGATAACAAAAGCACCCAGAGGAAAGGTTGAGTTATGTTAAGAAAAAGGAGTAAAAAGATTAGTTATGATAGTGATGTTGTAGTGTATTGATTATCTACTTAATTTTGCAAAGGTTGGACATACTAACTAAGTCTAGAAGAACAAGGAAGAAGAATTGAGTCTTCCAAGCTTGACCGCCTAGATAGTAGGTGCGGAGAAAAGTTAGTGCAAGCCAAGCAAAAAATCAATTGAATCCAAGAAAAGTGAATAGTAAAATGTATGCCAAGTGATACAGTGTAAGCCGAGTAAATTTTTGTTGATGTCAAGCACCAATAAACTTTAGTGTTTGCTGAGTTATCTAGTTAAAGACAAGTGGAAGAATAGTTTGGAAGTCGAGTGGTAGCATATTGATGTTGAGTGCCAGTATTTATGTTACATAGTAGATTTGACGAATATGAGCAGATTATTTTATTTTGTTGAATTTTGTAAAGCCTATGGAAGATGAATATGATGATTTGGTGGCACAAAATTCATGGTAAACCATTTTGAGGAAATTTCAAAGAGGATTGAAGAAGAAGTTTCTAGAAGGGACTAAAATGAAAAAATGGGTAGATTCATTTAATCCTACCTAATCCTACCTAACCCTAAAATGGATGACAGAGGTTGAATGTCAAAATATCTTAATTTTCTATTTATAGAGATGGTTGGTTAGAAGCAAGGTTGGTCATGTTTGAGAACCCAAGTTAGACGATAGGTCTAAGGTATTGCTTCATTCAGTGATCGAACAAAAGAGACTTCTACTGGCAAGCAAAGAAAGAAGGCTTAAGAGTATGAATGCTTGAGGGTGAACAAGTTATTAGAGCTGAAGTGTTTGAAAGCCAAGTAGAATGGAGGACTGAAACACAGATCTATAATCTGCAAGTGAGTTATGATTTGTTATCAAATCAAGCCTTGCTATTAATTTCTAATCATTATACCAGTCTAGGGTAAATCCTTTGGATTAGTGTTGACTTAACAATCATTTGTAAATCCTTTAACCGGGTGACATTCCAAGTGAATGATCTAAAGTCCTCTAACAAGGCTCATTCCTAATAGGATGATTGAGATCCTCTAACTAGGTCACATTTAATAATATGTATTTTAACCTTTAATAGGGTTGGCCTTTCATAGTGCATCACTTTAGAAGAGTGAGAATGAGTAGCATGTTACTGGTGGTTTTTCCCAAATTGGGTTTCCACATAAAATCTTTGTGTTAAATTTTTTATTTAATTCATTATGTTTCATGTTTACATTTTTGCAAAGTTGTTTTGACCTAGGATAGTAATCTACAAGTTTAAGTGATTGTATGATCTAATGGATGCCTGCATGAATATGTTTTATGGTTATGGGTTCTCTAAGTTGTGACAAGTTTTATTTGTACATTTAGACCTTGGATAATTGATTCACCCTCCTCTCAGTTATTCTAAAAAATTCCAACAATTAGTATCAGAGACATCTACTTAAGAGGATTAGTTTGAAGGTATTAGAAGAAAAAGATCAAGATGTCAAAAAGAGAGGTACCCAAGCTTAACAAGGACAACTTCCCTGCATGGAAAAGTCTGATGAAGCTACATCTAGGAGATCTTGGAAATCATGAACAATTTGTCATCATCACTGAGTATGTTGATCTTGCAGGAGCCCTAACTATTAAAGATCTAAAAAAGAAGAAAGAACACAATCAAGCAATGTTGGAGATTGCCTCTACCTTAAGTTATTATGATTTTGATGATATCAAGGGTTGTGATAGTGCAAAGAAGATGAAGGATGTTCTTCACACCATCTGTGGAGGAGACACAAATGTTCTGAGAGCCAAATCTGAAAGTCTTAAAGGTAAGTTCGATGATATGAGAATGCAAGAAGGTGAGAATGTTGCTTAATATTGCTTTAGAATAAAAGATATTGCTAATGCTATAAGAGGAGATACTGGAAAGATAGATGATGATATTGTATTAAGAAAAGTTTTGAGAACACTTATGCCCATCTATGCTATTAGAGTTTCTGCAATACAAGAACTGAGATGTGTACCAGGTTCTAATCTGACTCTTGAAGATCTAGTAGGTAGGCTCACTACTTTTGAGCTATCTAATTTTGATAACTTCAAATCTGACAATGTTGAATTTGCTTTCAAAGCTAAGTAGTCATTCAAGTATCCTAATGAGAAGAAGAAGAATATGTTTACAATGATAGTCATACAGATGAGGAAGATGTAGAAAAACTTGAAGAACTACTAGCAAGGAGATTTTATAGAGTTAAAGACAAATTCAAGGGTAAGTTACCTATCATGTGTTTTAATTGCAATGAGGTTGGTCATGTTGCTGCTAGATGTCTAGAAAAGAAGAACTATAGAAGTGGAGACAAATACAAAAGTAAGAGAGATGAGGATAGAAAAGATTAAAAAGACAAAGGAAAGAATTCTTGCTACATTGATGAAGAGGAAATCAAAGATGGCTCAGATGATCATGATGATAAAGTGTTGTATGTTGCAATAAAGGAGGATTCTGATGAGGATGAGGCAACTGCACTAGTTTCTTGTCTGAATAAGAATGGAATATGGATCATTTATAGTGGGTGTTCACATCACATGGCTACAGATAAAAGTAATTTCATTACCCTAAATTATTATGATGGAAATAGTGTAAGGTTTGGTAATGATGCACCCTAACTAATAAAAGGAAAAGGATCTATCAAACTCACAAAAAATATTTTATGTAATAATGTTTATTATGTTGAAGGATTTAACTATAATTTGTTGAGTATGTCACAACTGAATAGTTTAGATTGCAAGGTAGCTAAGATATATGATACTAATGGAAAACTAATTGGAAAAGGTGATCAAACTAGTGGTAATCTATTCTACTATGATATGAATAATGCTACTTGTCTAGTTGTATAATTTGATAATGTGTGGCTATGGCACAAGAAGTTATGTCATGTTAATTTTGATAACTTAGTTAGTATCAGTAACATGAGAAGAGTCAGAGGTTTGCCTAAGTTGAAGAAACCTGACAATATAATTTGAAAATAATGTCAGTTAGGCAAAATGACAAAATTTACTTTAAGAGTAAGACTCACACCTCTAAAAGAATTTTGGAGGTTGTTCATACTAACTTGTGTGGACCAAATGATTTGCAAAGCTATAAAGGTGATAAGTACATTATGCTATTTGTTGATGATTATTCTACGATGATGACAGTTATGTTTATGAAATAGAAATTTGATGCTTTCCAAATGACATTTGCACCTAGAACCCCTCTACAAAATGGAATTACTAAAAGGAGGAACAGATCTATAATGGACTATGCTAGGACACTCATGATGGAGAAGAATGTTTCTTTGAAATACTAGAGAGAGGTTGTAAGTATAGCTATCTATACCTTGAACCATGTGAATGTCAAGAAAGGTACTCATTCAACACCTTTTGAACTATGGTATGGATACTCGCCCAATGTAAAATATTTTAAGGTATTTGGAAGCAAGTGTTATATTCTCAAAGATTTTAGGAATGGTCAATTAGATGCAAAAAGTGAAGAAGGTATATATCTTGGCTATTCCACAAGAAGTAAAGCTTATAAGTGTTTAAATACTAACATTAACAAAGTTGTGGAAAGTGCAAATGTGAAATTTGATGAATATACAAAGGTACATGAGGCTAAACTATGAAGGAACCATAGATTACAAATCTTTTGTATACTTATATGAAGGTATGCCTGTTGATGAAGATGTTGTAAATCAACAACAAGTTTCAGTGATTGCAGAGTCACATATAATGAATATCAAGTTGTAGACTAAAGATGAGGCACATTCTGATTCTGAGATTAGTGTACATGAAAGAGATCTTGAATTACCTGATAGAGAAGTACATAGTGATTCAAAAATTGACAGACCTAATGAGGAAAATAGAGCTAAACCAAGATTGTCAAAGTATGTCAAAAGACATCACCCTACTACACAAATTATTAGAGATAAAGATGCAAGACTAATGACAAGAAATAAGTTGAGAAGTGATGCATGTTTTCTTACCATGCATGAACCTAAAACAGTGAAATATTCCTTATAAAATGAGGACTAGAGTAAAGCCATGAAAGAATAGATTGAATGGATTGAGAAGAACAAGACATGGACTCTAGTTCCTAAACTAGAAGATAAAAATGTGATTGGCACCAAGTGGGTGTACAAAAACAAGTTAGATGGAAATGGTGAATTCATAGGGAATAAGGCAAGATTAGTTTACAAAGGGTATGCACAAGAAGAAGGGATACACTATGGAGAAACATTCACCCCTATTGCAAGATTGGAAGGAGTAAGAACTCAGCTTGATTACTCTGCATACAAAGGATTCAAATTTTATCAAATGGATGTTAAATCTACATTTCTGAATGACATATTGGAAGAAGAGGTCTATATAGAATAGCCATAAGGATTTGTTGATGCTAACAACAAAAATATGGTATGTAGACTACACAAAGATTTATATGATTTAAAGAAAGCACCAAGAGCATGGTATGAAAGGCTACACAATTATCTTGTGAAGATTGGATTTGAGAGGACTAATGATAATAGCAATTTGTACTTGAAGACAGAAAAATGCAAAGGTATTCTATTGTCTGAGATTTTTGTTGATGATATCATATTTGGAGGTCAAGATACTTAATGTAAAGACTTTACAAATGAAATCAAAAAAGAACTGTAGATTTCTATGTTTGGAGAGATCAAGTTCTTTGTGGGTTTGCAAGTACATCAAATGAAATATGGTATATACATCACTTAGTCTAAGTATGTAAAGGGGATACTGAAAACTTTTGGATTGGAAGATTCCAAGCCAGTAAGCACACCTATGGTGATAGGACATAAGTTGTCAAAGAATGATGATTCAGCTGAGGTGAATCAAACATTGTATAGGTCTATGATTGGCAAATTGTAATAGACTTGATATTGCATTACTTGTTGAGATATTTTCAAGATTCTTTGTTAATCCTAGGGAGAATCATTTGATGGTTGTTAAGAGAATAATGAGATATCTAAAAGGAACAGAAGACTATGGTCTATCCTACAAGAAAAATGAGAAGTTTAGGTTGAGAGCCTACACTGATGTTGATCGGACTGAAAATATTGATGACAGAAAGAGCACTAGTGGAGGAGAATTTTTCTTAGGAAAAAGGTTGGTCACATAGACTAGCAAGAAATAAAATTACATATCTCAATCTATTGTTGAAGCTTAATATGTTGCTACTACAGTAAATTGTGCAAACATTATGTGGATCAAATAGTTACTAAAAGGTATGGAGGAGTAAATCACTAAACCTGCGATACTTTATTGTGATAATACAAGTGCTATCAATATATCAAAGAACCTTGTGATTCATACATAGACTAAGCACATTGCAATCAAGTATCATTACTTGAGAGAGTTAGTTCAAGACAAAGAGGTGAAGATGGAATATGTGAATACAAAAGAGCAAATAGTTGATATCTTCACAAAAGCATTACCTAAGGATGCTCATGAGTATCTAAGAGGTAAACTAGGGTGAGACCCCTATCCAAGGCTATTTAAGAAGCATGAGTAGTGCCCTGTATCAACTATAGCTAAAGGTTGTATCTTACAACTTGATGTAGTGGATCTTACTTTAGGAGTTGCCTAAAGTAAGCAAATAATTGGAATAGTAGATCAGTCACATCAAAGGTGATAGAGGGAGAAACTAAAATTGTTAACAACTACATATTGAGATGACAAGTATTTGGCATTTTTGTCAAAGAGGGGAAATAGAGAAAGGGAAAAATACAAAATACCAAACATAGTGAGAACAATGGAGAAACATGGAATACCTACTTAGAGGGAGATAGTGTTGAGAGAGATATAAGAATAGAATAGTACAGAGATGCATGAATATTAGAAAGAGGGAGTGATCAAGAGGGAGTCATAAAGATGAGTCGATTGTCTATTGATCAAAATAGAATATTGTAGCCTATACAAAAGATGAAGGTTGCTAATAGAGGGAGAGATTTCAATACAAGGAATTATTTTCATTTTGGTATTATTGTTGGTATGGTTTGTCATCACTGCCAAAGAGGGAAATTGTTAAAAACATATTGACATAAGTACATGAATGTGTTTCAATCATGATTTTATCACTGATGTCAAACCTACTACTTGTTGGTAAGACAATTGCCTAGTTGATTTGAGTACTATCATTTATTTGATTAATGAGGGCATTTTGATCAAATGAGATAACAAAAGCAACCAGAGGAAAGGTTGAGTTATGGTAAGAAAAAGGAGTACAAAAATCAATTAAAACAATGATGTTATAGTATATTGATTATCTACTTAAGGCTACAAAGGTTGGATATACTAAGTCTAGGAGAACAAGTAAGAAGAATTGAGTCTGCCAAGTTTGACTGAATGGATAGTAGGTGTTGAGAAAAGTTAGTGCAAGCTGAGAAAAAATTTAGTTTGAGCCAAGAAAAGTTAATAGTTCGGTGTATGTTGAGTGATACAGTATAAGCTGAGTAAAGTTTAGTTGATGTCGAGCACCAGTAAACTGTAGTGTTTGTCGAGTTATCTAGTTGAAGATAAATGGAAGAACAATTTGGAAGCCGAGTGAGAGCATATTGATGTTGAGTGTTAGTATTCATGTTAAATTGTAGATTTGATGAATCTGAGCCGACTATTTTATTTTCTTGAATTTTGTGAAGTGTGTGGAATATGAATATGATGAGTTGGTGGCACAAAATTCATGGTAAACTATTTTGAAGTGAATTCAAATAGGATTCAAGAAGTTGTTTCCAGAAGGGACTATAATGGAAAAATGAGTAGATTCATTGAATCCTACCTAATCCTACCTAACTGTAAAATGGATTATAGATTTTGAATAGCAAAAGATCTTAATTTTCTATTTATAGAGATGGCTAGTAAAAAGCAAGGTTAGTTGTGTTGGAGAACCTAAGTTAGGCAAGAGGTCTAAGATATTGCTTCATTTAGTGATCAAATAGAAGAGACTGCTATTGGTAAGCAATGCAAGAAGGCTTAAGAGTATGAATGCTTGAAGGATGAATAAGATATCAAAGTTGAAGTGTGTGAAAGGCAAGAAGAATGGAGGACTAAAACAGAGATCTGTAATCTGCAAGTGAGTTGTAGTTTGTTATTAGATCAAGCCTTATTGTTAATTCTAATCATTGTACTAGTCTAGGGTAAATTCTTTGGATTAAGGTTGACCTGACAGTCATTTGTAAATCCTTTAACCGAGTGGCATTCCAAGTGAATGATCTAAAGTTATTGAACAAGGCTCACTCCTAATATAGGGTGATTGAAATCCTCTAACCAAGTCAAATTTAATAGTGTATATTCTAACATTTAATAGGGTTGGCCTTTCACAGGACATCACTATAGAAGACTGAGAATGAGTAGTATGTTACTAGTGGTTTTTACCAAATTGGGTTTCCATGTAAAATCTTTGTGTCAAATGTGTTATTGAATCTGTTATGTTTCATGTTTACATTTCTGTAAAGTTGTTTTGACCTAGGAAAATAATCTACAAGTTTAAGTGATTGTATGATCCAATGGATGCATGCATGAATATGTTTTATGGATATGGGTTCACTAAGTTTTAAAAAGTTTATTTGTACATCTGGACCTTGGATAATTGATTCACCCCTCTCTCAGTTATTCTAAAGGCTTCCAACATTATGATCCTAAAATATATAAGATGACCTAAAAAAATGATCATCTTAGTAAAAACTTAGCAATAGGCACTTTGATGTATCACCAAAAAAAAACATACAAATTTTTTTTTTTAAATTCCTTAAAAAATCAGCCAAGTGGTGAAAATCTAGAAACAAGGGCTATTTGAGACCCTCGCACCTATGTCTATCAGTCTCACTTCACACTCATTCATTCCACAACTACATTTCATAATTTGGAATTGTCTATTGTCCTCATCTAGGAGGCACGACATCTTAGCTTATCAGGGTCTTCTTGTGTGTTAAGGTTTCTTTGGCAACTCACCTAAAATAGTGTTTCTCAACACTTCTAAGATAGTTTACCTATAGTCTAAGATGCTACAATATTTCTCACTATCAAATGTTAGTACTAAAGGAATGATCATGTGACTTACACACACACACACTCTTTAACACTAAACTTGTTGAGATATGATGAACTTTATCTTTTCTTTTGTGTGGTGTCTATGATAATTTATTTGCTGAGTATTTCCTCCCTAATAGTCTTTCAAGGATGTTGTAAACTAGAAGATTGGGGGCATAGGGCATGTTTTATTTTCTTTTTTCTTGTGGATATACTTTGTTAGCTTAAGGTGTTGAGATCATTCATGTGTGTCCTACTTGATGCTTTGGAACTACAATGTATCATCCTTGTTTGTTATTGCAAGACTGCACTCGGGGGTTATCCTAGTGCTTATGCCTTAATACAAGTGTAATCTTATTATACTAAACTTAGGGAATCTAACTGCATTAGTCATCTTGACTTATATGTCTTTGATGCTTAGTTTGGATTCCCACATCTTTATCTGACACAGATCACATTTATATCCTCATATTATACTAGCGATGATTGTATGATCTTTCGGTGTCCCTAATAATGGTCAATGATGAAATTAGAGTCTAAATACTTTGTGTTGTTTGCAAGTAAACCATTTTACATACTAGTTTGCATCATAGGCTCATTCTAGCTTAGTTTTGCATTTTTCATATGGGGAGATCTCTCTCTTCATATTTCATGGACACATCAACTAATTGTGTTCATCTCTTCTCAATATTTCTCTCAATCATGTATTTCGTTCCTTGTCAATCATGTTCACTTTCTTGCTTCCTTTATACCTATCATCACAAGGGATTAATCTAATCATCACATCTAAATCTATCCAAGTATTACATTTTCAAAACATGAGTCTACATATACATGAGAGCTAAAACTATCTATGAGAGAGATCCATGAGCATATAAACACAAACATAAAACTGAGCATAAATATGATCAGAAGATGAAACATCATATGGAAACATAAAATCAAGTGTTGGAACATCTATATCAAACATCCATCACATAAGCATAAAATGAGACTAGTACACAATACAAATCGATCAAATCTAGTATCTAATATATATATATAATGGTCAATCAAATATAATATGGGATCCAAAATCTAGATAACTGTCTCAAAATACATATCATACAACAAAAAGTGTCACAAGGAAATCAACCTAGATCTACTCCTAGACCTAAGACTGACTCGCACCCTCCTGGGTTGATGGTGGTTGTGGTGGTGGAGCTTGTCTCCTGTCTAGTGGTTGTACTGCACCCTCTGATCTCTCTATTCGCTCTAAGTAGTTAGGCAGTCCCTATCTTGGTAGTACCACAACTTTATATGCAGCATAGTAGTAATTTGTCCATGCTCCATGATGCTCTGATTCTCGCCTCCTAGCATCTCACTCCCTATGGAGCTCCTTGCTCTATGCCCACTCGTCAATGAGTTGTTGATCATGTACATCTATGGTGATTCGTGTTGCCTATATATCTACCTCTAAAGGTTGAATTTGAGCATCTCAGGCATCCTCTCCTGTAGGTTGTTGGCTCTGCTCTCTCCACCCTCTTATGTTTCCATGAATGCTCCTCCTCCCTTGTGACTCAAGCCCACATCCATCTCACCATTGGCCCTTAGGAGCCTCTCCCAACCTCCATTCATCTCCCACCTCTGCCTCTGCCTCCGCCACCATCACCGCCATCTCCTCCCTATCCTATTGTTATAGACAATGCATCTGACTTTGTAAACCGTGGAAAGGGATGCCTCTACATCTCATAGAGATAGGTTGCATCAACCATGTTTGACCGATAATCTTAGGATTCCTACATCAATGCTATTGTATCTCTTAGAGTATTCTAATAGTCCAGCATAGGTAGCCATCCCTAGTCCTCTTTGTGGAAGCAAGTGTATGTGGTAGTCTCCATCAAAATCACCTACCTCTGCCCAAACTATCTCCAAACTTGGCTGATGATGAACTATTTGACGATCCCAGAGTGCCTCCCCATAAGTGGCCTATTGTACCACATATACTCAAGCTCCTAGGCATCTACCCATTTGGAACACTATCAAATGGTTGCTAGACAAAGGATGTGAGCTCATCAAAAAGTCTCCTGTAATAGGTCATATCCTCATTGGGTGTCTAGGGGATGAACCCTTTGTATCTGTAGATAGAGGGGTGGATACACTCCTGCAGCTGCACCTATGGTCATATAATCACAATATGCTCACATGTCCATAGCTAGGCCAACACTACACCACATGCCCAAGTCTTCCCCTCTCAATACAAGATCGTGTGATACATGTCTACCAAGATGGTAGGTCCCCATGCCATCTACCTAGGTCGCCCAATCAAATCTACAACCAATCAGCCCCATCCTAGAGGGAAGCCCTTTTGGCTCATGTCTATGACAAGGGCCTAGGCAACCAATGAGAAAATAAGGCAGGATGAGGGATGTTGGTCCCCATACTCATCTATGAGTCTCTCCCAATTGAGGTGTCAATCCAAGATGGTCACATCCTCAAACAATTGTTGCAGTATCAATCTCCCCTTTGTCAGGGTTTGATCATAATAAACCTATGACATGCAAAAATATCAACATCAGCACACCTCAAATGGAAAAAAAAAACATAAAATAAATGAACATCAAGACATATGATCATACTTATTGGGTCTTTGTGGCATGGTACATGAAGGATGTGATATACATCCTCAAGAGTAATGGTGGCCTCACTAGTGGGCAAATGAAAAGTGTTATGCTCACTATGCCACCACTCAGCCAATGCTCTCAACAATAGCCTTCTCATCATCCTCTAGATGACGGATGACCCACAAGGCCACCACCTTGGGGGCTCTAATCAGTAATGTTGGGAAAAAAATCTACATAATCAAGTCAAGTGAACATCGAAACATCAATATCATACATAATAGATCAAGTGACATCATAAAAAAACTACATATGATAGAAAACAGTGGTTACACATACAAAATATGCTTCTAAACATTCAAAAATGCTCAAAATAGAGCTGTGCGATCCTTTTTCTAATTAGCATGCAATATATTTTGCCTATGAAGTATCTTTTGATACTTTTAACAACTGTTGTGCAATAATTTTTGGTCATGCAATAGTTCACACATCGTTGTGCAAGAGTTGGGTATCCCCAATACGGTATACTTTGTTAAACCATGAGATACTTTTTTGTTCACAAAAGTATCGCGTGATACTTCTCAGCATAGGCATGTGATACTTTTAAATTATCACATGACTTTTGCAAAAAAAAAAACTCATGGAAAACATTAAAAACAGGTTAAAAATACATTGAATGACCTAAAAAGAGTGAAATTTTTGAACTCATCGGGACCTCAGTCGACAGGCTGGTTGTGCAACTAGTTGAGCTTGAAATGGTGCATGTGGGTCAGACTACCTACTAGAGCCATTGATATCTCTCAAAATCACTCAAAATCTCTAAAGAATCACAAAAGACAAATAAATTGAAAATGACCCTTGGACCCCTTATATAGTCCTTTGACCTCATTTTGACCCATTTTTCAAACTTCTCACAATTCCACAAAAATTGTACCCATGGCTAATTTCAACGTCTTGGATCCATTTTTGGGATCAAAATTGAAATCCAAGTTCATCTTGATAGTCAAAATCACATTTTAAAATATGTCTTCTTTTATGCAGTTAGTTGACCTTTCGAGGTCTAATCTTCGAATTATCATTGGGGCATCTTCCTTTATCCATGTCTCCATCATTTCTACACTCCACACCAACTTCAGTTCACATATTTCTCTTCTAAATCATCTTTCTACTTGATTTGAACTAATTTGTAAGCTTTATCCTTCTTGGTCAACTCTAGTCAAACTAGGGCATTCTACCACTTCTTTATGGTCACTCTTTGGTTTTAATTATTAATATGTCATTGTGGACTTCATAATATGTCAATTTTCTCATAGCATTCTCATTTTTACATTCCCTTTTCCTCATTTCAATTTTGATCCTGAGGAGGCAGAAATACTCTATAATTTCTTGCTACAACTATCTATTTCGCAGGAGCATATGCTTGATCTTTTCATTTTCTCTTGATCTATCTGCTTTGCTTGGTGTTAGTATTCTTCTTGAGTCCTAATATCATCTTTCTCCTAGTGTTCAGTACTATCACTAACAGATTGTACATTGAGGACTTGCTATCTTATTCTACATTTTCTTTCTTTAAATTCAGATCTCTTTGTTTATTGTTGCCTACTTGGATTTTGTATTATTTGATGTAATGTATTCCCATATTAATCACACATTAGTCAAAGAGGGGAAAATGTAATGAGTTAAAAATGGTCATCTAGACTATTAGCCCCCTTCTCAACATTTTGGCTAAATTAATTAATTATTTCCCTAGGCCAAATTGCGAAAAAATAATTTATTTGATTTTAACCTATAGTTTGACTATAATATCCTAAGTACATATTTGATTAAAAAGACACATCCCTTTATAATTAAATAAAATACCCCATTCTCCTAACCCACTCAATGTGCACACATAAAGTCTTTTCCCTATTTACAAAGTAAAAGACTTTGTCTCACATGAAAAGTCAACTCTCTCTCATTGGTTGGCTTTCTCTTCCACATGGATCACACCAAAAGTCAACCCCCACCCTTGATCCCTCAATTCTTGATCTTGATCTCAACCATTTGTATACATTTAAAAGGGAGAGCTCTCTCCCTCTCTAAGGATCCCAATTTTTGAGCTATTGTTATGTTGCAGGTTTATCTATAGGTTTTCTTGGAGCACTTGTGGAGAACTTCTATTCTTCTTGTCTCATTCTTGCATCCTCCATCTTATCTTAGATTCATTTAGAATAGTTCAATTTCCTTTGTTATTGAATAGATCACATAGTTTAATTAACAATGGTTGCAACACTCTCATTTGGCTTAGTTTAGTTGCATTCTTGCATTTCATTCGTTCTTGCATTGCATGTTTGAGAGCTCTTTTGGAGATTTGCATTGTTTCTCTTGTCTAAGGAATCTCCCATTGCATGGTTTAGTAGCAAGGATTGTGTATCTAAGGCTTAGTTGAGAGCTCTTCATATGCTTATGCACACACCTTTACACTTCATGGATAGGGAGATTTTAGCCAAAATTCAAGCATTTCGATCTATGGTATATCTTGGATAGAAGGGTTTAGAGGGGTGCACTTTCTTAGTGTACAATAACATAATTCTGAAATTGAATGGTTTAAGCAATGAAGACAACATACCTATTTTTGAGAAAGAGGTTAAGATTTTAGTTGAAGTCAACACTAAATATACTTGGGATGGAAGACACATGAGATTGGATCAAATTAGGTATACATATGTAAGATTGATTAGCATGATCATTGTGTATAAGATGAACTACAGTTCTAGGCCTAATTTTGAATCAGCTAGATTTACCCATATTACATATATAATGACTATTGAGAAGGAGAAAGTAAATATATGTGAAACTATAAGACAATAGTTGATTGATAACATTGAGAGGATAAAGGAGAAAAAATATGCACCTTTTAGATTTGAGTCATTGATAATACACTCATTCTTTCAAGTCATGGGAAGATTCCCTGGTATGTGAAACTATGAGTGGAACATTTATAAGTGCAAAATGGAATTAATAACATATTGCTTCATAAAGAAATCTATTAATAGAATAATAGATAATATTTCGAAAATGATGAAGCCTTTCCAGATAGAGATGAAGAAGATAATTAGGATCCTTGCATCAATTGTAGAGAAGTACAAGGATGAAATTTGTTTCATGGTAGAGACTGATTATACATGTATGGAAGCTATAGATCATAGACACCCTTTTATTAAGCCAATGGGTTATGAAGTGACACAAAAAATGCTAGATGATTATGCACAAGCTATTCTTAAGTCGAATAGAGATGAAAAGTAACCTCGATGGGGGACTTATGAAGAAAAGTATCAAGAGATAAGTGATCAACTCTATAGCAAGGATGTCAAGAAAAGAGTGGATAAAATGATTGACCAAATGCTTAAATATTATGGAATGATAAGAGAAGAATATCAAAAATCCAAGAAAATTGAAACTGAAATGAAGGCTAGTGGTCAATCAGACATTCTTTTGGCTAAGCCACTTGTTATTGACACTTCTCCTAGCTCCCTTGCAACAACTAGCACTTCACAAGTTTCACCGCCTACAATTATACCTACTAATATAGCAAAGAAGTCACTAGTAGAAGTGAAAATAACACATTTACAATCTACACCACAAGCACCTACAAGGTCTTTAAGGACTTTGCCTATAGAAAAGCCACCTGTGATATTGAAGATAGAGATAAAGCAAGAGAAAGAAAATGAGCCACCAAAGAAAACCAAAAGAGTAAAGGAAATTGCACAAGGTACAAACCCTAAGAAGAAGTCAAAGATTAATTTTATTATAAGGGGAAAAAGAATTAATATGAGCCTAAAGTTGCAAATAAGTCAAGGATGAGAGGATAAATAGCCACACCAGCTCAGGATAAGCTCGAGCCTAGTAATGGGAAGAAGAAGAAAGGTTGGAAAACACAGATTAGGAGGATGGAGAACATGATCATAAATGATTTGAACTTAGAACAATTAAACAAATATTATTACTTATGTCATGCCAATCAGAAAAGACAACTTGAGAATGTAGTGATCAAGTATACGATCAATTTCAGGAAATACTTCATTCACATTCATGGAAATATTCCACAGGAATTGTGTAATAGTTTAGAGGTTAGGAAGAAAAGAGAAGAAGAGAAAGGGAAAAGGTAGTAAGAAAATTATGTATATTAAATAATGATGAGAACCTACAAAATATTTTGAAGAGATTGGAGCATCAGATAAGGAAGAAAATAAGACCTATTTGGATAATGGGAGGTCTGTATGAGGAGGTCATTAAAGAAATTGAAGAAGCAATACACCATAAGCTCAGTGAATCTAGTGTCTTACATCCCCCAATAGAGGAAATATAAGTTGAGGACACCACCATTATGTCTAATGATGACACAGTCTCTCAACAAAATGAGACCATTCATATTGATGGAATTTAGATTACAATTGATACATCAAAGGATATGTTCAAAGATCAATCAGATTTCATTATTGGCGATTTAGCCACAAGTAATGTAGAAGATTATAGTAGTGATGACCAACATTTCATGGTAGAAGATAAGGAGCAAGAGTAGGAAAAAAATACTTTGTGAGGTGAAGAGACATCTGCAATAGCACTATTGACTTAGTTACAACCAAGTCTTATCACATTGCAACCCAGTTTTGAGGCCACGACAACCAAATTGTCTAAATAGAAGAAAGAAGATGTACAAAAGGATATATTAGCTACAATTGAAGAGGATCAGTTTGAATCATAAAATAAAATAAAAAGATTATCAAACAAAATTTCATCTTGAGAAAGCATTGGTAGAGTAGATGATACAGGAATCTAAATAGAGAGCAAAGGAAGTAAGCAAAGACACTTAGATTATAATCTTGAAGACCCCTAAAAAGGAGACCAGTAAGGATATAGGCAGTACTTCAAAATCTTCATTTGAAGCACTAATTGCCAATTTGTTAAAAGATGTTACTAATATGTTTACTTAAAATATGGATATTTAGAAGCACATTCAATTATCAACTTTTTCAATTGGAAAGATAGCAAAGGAATTAGAAAAATGATCAAGAATGCACAGAAGTTTCTAGAGTTAACTATTGGAAAATTACAAAGCACTTTACCTTCTCCTGTAAAATTGACTGAGAAAAGTATTCAAAAGAAGGAAAAGAAGATAATTGAAGAGTTTGATACTTGAATAATTCTTTAAGAGGTGATAAAGATTGAATTACAATCAGATCAAGATGCCAAACCTTTTAATATAGTTTGTGACAACATTAGGAGTAATATGACTATACTGGATGTAATGCCTACCCCTAGCTTACTTTTCATATTGTAGTGTCAGATTCTTGTACACTTCCAAGAGTAAGCCTAAGTCTAGGGGGATTGCCTACCCCTAGTTGACTTTTCAAATTTGTTTTCCCGGATACTCTTAGGCCTATTCTATGATTATGTTTTATGATTATCAGTACTTGGTTACCAGATCTAATTAGATATTATTTCATACTTAGTTGATTTATGTGATGAGTTAGTTATTTCATATATTCAAGATTACTTGGATGATGATATATGTATGTTCATTTAGTGATTTATGTTATCTCATGATGATTAGTTAGATGAATTATTTATATACAATTTCTATAGATACTTACCTCATATTTGCATGTGTATGGTGTACATGTATGTTTTACTTTATGTATGATGTTTCTGATGTGGTTGAGGGATGAAGTTGTAGTCACCTACTAGTCAGGATCTACAAGATGCACCACTCCTCGTCATTGCCTATTTAGTTTAGAATATATGAGTATGTCATGCATGGATTTTATGTAGATTGTAGGTATCGGGTATCGACTTCCTTGAATTGTCAGGATGAACGCACCCTATCGCAATATCTCAATGGTATAAGTGGAGAGATCATTCTTAAATCCAAATCCTAACCTTAAGTTGATTGTCCTAGAATGTAGGACAAGTATCTGAGTTGTTTACCTGTCTAAATTTGTCAAGTGACGTCAATTCATGATTTTGACCCTGGAATTTGATTATGTTCTTTGTCTTCAGTTGAGTTGTTGTATTCAGTTTTGTGGCCTGGTGTGATTTTCATTTGTAATTAGATCATATTAAAAGACAATTTAATGATTTAATTTAATGAAAATTTCATAAAGGAAATTCAATATTTAATTAATTGAGAGATTAATTAAATAAAAGAATTAAATTAATTAATCTTCACGTTAAATTAAAAAACTAGACGTTATGCATCTTCACTTGGAAGGGGATTCAAAATTGGTGGTTGATGTCATTGATAGAAGCTCGATGAAAACATGGTTTTATCAGAACTTGATTCAAATGATTAGAGAGATGTTGGGTACTTTTTCAGATTTTAAAGTTAGCCACGTGTATAGCGAGGGTAATGTGGAAGTGGTCAAGTTGGCGAACTAGGCTACAACTTTCTGCCATATAAATTCAGTTGAAGTAAATGATTTGCGTACGATGCGATTGGCTTTTTGAGGTGGCAGCGGAGTTTGGAGTCATCATGAGTGTCAGTCTTTATTGTTGGTTGTTGGATTTTTGTGGAGTTGATATATGGGCGTGTGTAATGTGTGGCTAGGAGATGGTTTTGGAGTACCCAAATTGGTATCTTAGTTCTTGTCAGTGGTCATATTGTTAAAATGGCAGCAGTTATTAAGTAGTGAATTTGTTTGAAAGATTTTGCTTGTGTGGCAGATGCTTGTATAAGTGGCTTGCAAGGTGGATTTACACATAATGCAATTTGGTTGAATCAGGGCTCTGGTTTTTTGCAGAACAAGAAGACTTTGTATGTCATGGAGGCCTCATTTGCACTAGATTCAAACAAGGAGATGAAGGCTTTTATAGGGCCAATTAGCAAGGAAAAGACAAGGGGCCTTTTGAAGATTAAGACAGATGCAATGGTAGAAGCAGTGTTGGGTGTGGTAGGCACACAGTTCTAGAAACGAGCGATCAAGCGGCGCTCTAATTTGGATATCATTGCAATGGTGGTAGCATGGGGATTGGAGTTAAATAATCCCACAAAGAAGGTGAGATATGTGGCAAGAGCTTTGCTTGTAGAAGATATGCTGGGGGGTTTGGACTCCATTCTCAAGTGGTCTATACCAGGCATTGGCTCAGACTTTGCTGAGTGTTTTGAGGATGAGGATGAAGGTAGACGCTATGGATACATCCCCTTCTTGTGGTGGAAAGCACAAGCAGACAAGCCCTCCCTATACAAAGCAGCAAAAGATGTATGGGGAAAGATGTGGGAGGAGCTTAACAGGGTGGAGGGTGGGATGGCTCAATTGGCAAATGAATGGGCCACCTTTCCTCGCCGTAGGCACAGTCCTCAAAGTTGGCATGTTGCCTCGAAAATGCAAGAATAGTGATTTCTCAATAGACGATGATACTGGCTCTGGAATGGCAAAAGTGGACAGTGGTTAAAGTTTTTGCAAATGAAAGCTATGTTTTGAGTTGGTGGATATGTTAGTAGCAAGGAGCTTAGGTTTGGGATAGGGTGGACAGTTTTTGTATGTATGACTGTGGATTGTATTGTATTTGGAATGGCAGTCGGTTGGGTGTTTTTTGCTGTTAGGGGTTTTTTGGAATTATGTTTTGATGATATTTGAATGATTGTATGTAACTATTCTATCTTTTATTTAATATATTATACCATTACTAATCAAAAAATTATTATTATTATTTTATTAGTAGATAAGGAATTATTTTATTAATAATAAATTATTATTATCATTAATAATTTAATTGATTATTGTTGAATTTAAATAATATTTAAATTAAGAATTTCTAATTTATTAAAACACATTTGGAAAGTAAATTGATAATTGAAAATGGGAAAAGATTATTTTAGTAAACTTGGTTTTTGGTTGACAGTTCAATTTCATATTTAATTGACTTTTAATAGGTTTTTTTTAATCTTATTTTATTGTGAACTAGGGAAAACTCAAGTTCGACTTGACAATTTAATTTATAATATGAAAATGATTTCAATTATTAAGGAAAATTGATTATATCTTTTGATAATTTGAAAACCCTAGTAATTATAATACTTTGAGAGGCTGAAAACATGAACCTTGATTGTAGTCGAAAACTCTATAAACTGTAATACTTGGAAACAAGAATTGAAACCCTATTTGTATATTGAACTCTTTATGTTTGAAGAAAATCTAACAAACTATGAAAACAAATGTTTAAAAGACTCTGATGAGAGGTGTGTGGTTTTACATTTGAGGTTTTAAGTTTAAACATTTTTTTATGATTTGTTGAGTGGTGAGACTCATGTGGACTCAAGAACTTTACCAAATCTGTGATACCTGAAAACGAAAACGAAAACTTGAAAACCTTCAATGAAAATTGAATTGTTGTGTTTTCAAAAGATAATGAATTATGAAAGTTACATTGTTATGTACTTTATATGATGTGTGGTATTTCATGTTGGGTTTCAAGTTTTGACTTAGTACTTTGACCAATTAGGATGTTTAACCAAAGGCTTGGGGGTTTTCTTCTGTGATGATGTTATGGCTTATTTTGGTTACAATCTTTTATACTCGACCATGGTGATGTGTCATGTGTGTTCTATGATAAATTTGATCATATGTTTTGTTGTGCTTTCCAATTTCATGTGTAGAATTAAGGTGAATGGTGTGACTTTTCTAGTATAACCTTTGAGTCTTTAATCAGTTATCTTTGGATTGCTTCCAATTGCTTGCTTAGGACTGAGGTGATTATTGTGTTTTATTTTTGGTGATGTCATGTGATGTCATGGGTTGGTATATGTGTACTTGATTTTTGGATCAGTCATGTTAAGATGATCTTATTGGTGAAATATGTGATTTTGATCAGTGATATTTCAATGCTTCCAATTGATTGTTTAAGAATTGATGTGTATTTTATAATCTTGTTTTGGATCAGTCCTGTTAGGATGATCGTATTGGTGAAATATGTGATTTTGATCAATGATATTTCAATGCTTCCAGTTGATTGTTTAAGAATTGATGTGTATTTTATAATCTTATGAGATCGTCTTCTTTTACTAAGCTTAGGATAGGTTATTTGTATGTCATGTTGGTAAGTGGCTTGCAATGGAGGACAGGGTCCTAAAGAGGCTACTTGGGTAACCCATTGTAGGTTGTTTTAATAAGAGATAACATTTCATTAGATTGGGTTAAAATAAATTAATAAGATTCGGTGCCACATAAAGTCACTAGGAGGTCAGAGTCCTGAGAGATTGCCAAGGTAACCTTAGAATTGACTTGCTAGTATGCCTTGTCTATACGGAAGGATACTGATGCCGCATAGAGACACTAAGGGGTCGGAGTCCAGAGATGCTGCTAGAGTAACCTTGGAGTTGGCTCATGTGATGACACTTGCCCACTTACATTGTAGATTTCCTACATGTTTTATTGCCTCTAGGATTAGATGATACGTGTGTCTTGGTACCCTTTGAGATAGTTTTCTTTTAGGTGTTTCCTTGACCTAGATGTTGGTTTTGACTTGTGTTTTGATATCTGTATGGGACTTGAGTTTATCTCCTTGACGCGGTGGGAGTGGGCCATTTAGGTTCCACGAGGTCAAGTGGTAGTCCATTTTCTTATACCATTGAGATCCGACCATTGGATGTTGTTGTTGGATGTGTTTGTGAAGTTGTTCCTTTCTTTCTGATCTTATATTTTTGTTGGATGGTTATATCCTTTTATACTGTAATTGATTTATCATAGATCTTATGAGATGATGTATTTTATTTATGATGTATAATCTTTCAACATTTCATACCCTATGACTTGTATAGTGGATGATTGTGTATTTTGGTTATGCCAAGTGGCAACTTATGTAATTTTATATTTATTTAAATAGATTCATACTTGTGATTATTCTTTGATGGTGGATTTGTTATATATTGGATTTAGTATTAATTAAACTTAAATGTGATTCAACATAATAGAACCCTTAGGAGATGTAATTTGTTTATGATGGTTGTATGTGAGTTATTGCTTCTGCTATTTTATCTCTTGTTATTATTACTTCTGCTATATTATATATGTTTTTATTTATTATCTTTCAAAAAAAAAATGTTTGACAAACTTAGTGAAACTTTAGGTTAATTTCTTTTGTGTTCCCTAGCGGAGCGTTACACTAGATATCTACATTGATGAAATGAAAAGATGTATTTTAGAGGGGGGAAATTGTATGTTGGTAGCACACAAGCATGCCCTTGCCACCACCAATGTTATTTTAGATAGAGAAAATGAGATTGAAAAGATGATTGAAGAATTGAAGATCAATGATATGAAATTTATTGAGTTAGTCGATCAAAGGATTGGTAAAGAAAATGATGAACTGAGAATGTTGGAGCATGATAAGGAATGAGTATTGAAATGATTCAATCTTCTTAGAGATCACTTGACACCAAAGTTGGATTTGATACAAAGGCAGTTGGATGCACTTTTGGAAGTTAGATCATCTTATGAGAAGTTTTCTTATACTGACCTTAATGCAGTTAAATTAGCAGCCTATGGATTGCGTGGAGTTCTCAATATTTTTGAAGTGGTGAAGGCTTCATGGGATGAAGAATTCAAGCACTTGAAGATAATTTTTTCTAACCATATCACACTTTTTGACATACATTCATTATTGAAGTAGAGGAAGAAGGTACCAAGTTTTAACATATACATAGTTTTTTACCCACCTTTGCCATTGATTTTAAAGCGGGATGATGGGCAAAAAATTGTTTAGTATACATTACATATGCATATTGATCATATTGTAACGGGGAGCTTAGATACAAGAGAATGTACATAAGGGGAGTATAGTATAATAATGATGGTATAAATTATGAATGATCCACAGTTTTGTAAAATTTTCATATCTTTGCAATTTTGAGATTTTGCATGCTTGGCCAATTTTTTGCATATGTTTCCATCAATGCCAAAGGGGGAGATTGTTGAAAATTTGGCTAAGTATAGTTGATAGGGTTGTCATTTATGAAAATAAATCACTCAATTTGAGATGGAAAAACTTAAGGTTAAGTTTGGAGTTGGTATACTTTGAAAATTGAGTAAAACTTAAGGTTAAGTTTGGAGTTGGTATACTTAGAAAATTGACCAAGTATAATGCAAAGAAACATAGAACAGTTAGAGTTTTGTTCAGAAATCTTCATACGAAGCACATGAAATTATGAGGGCTTAGAGGAAGGTAGTACAAACAACATAGTACATACGTGCAAAACTACTAAAAGAGATGTTAAGTTTTGGGTGAGTTAGGGATAGTTTACAAGAGATAGGTTTCAAAGGACAGAATCAAGTAAACAACAAAATATTAACATTTTCGTTAAGAAATTATTTTAGCTTTCCAAAATAATTACTTGACTAGTTTGGGAGGATGTCCTTGATGTTAACCCACATGTGGCATAAATTAGTTTTGAGTTTTGGAGACTAAAGAATTTAGTATAAAGGCCTTATCTTTTTGTTTAGTGAAGTATGTCATTGTATTGTAATGATATGATTTTTATATGTGCACTTTATATGACTAGTATAGATGCAAATTTGATGCACAAACTAGAGTAGAGCAGTAATATGTTTATTTTGTGAAGAGGTACAAGGACTAGTCAGATATTGAGGATATCAGCAACAATCAAGTTTTAGTATTACTCTACATTACATGTAAAGTTGTATGTGTTTTTTATGAGTAGTGAGCTCCTATTTTGTATTGTAATTATAACTCTTAATAGGGTTGAGGCTTTTAGGGCTTAGTCCTCTAACAAGGACAAATACACTATGCATATGTAATAGAGTCAATATCTTTCACAAGATACTTTTGATTAGTGGATCATTTTTTTGAGTACCATCCCCACTAGGGCTTTTCCTTGGCTAGGGTTTCTCTAGTTAACAAATAATGATTTTATGTCTTTCATTATGTTATGCTTATGTTTTTGTCCATCATAGATCAACCTCTAGAATCAAATGTGAGTTTTAGATATGTTTCCACAACTCATGTTTTTGTCTATTATAGATGAGGATAAGATAGGCAAAACTCAAAGCAAATCCTCCACTTGTAGTGAATTTACGGACAAAGATGTCCTCCCCTATAAATATCAATATTATTTTTCCCATCAGTCACTTTTGAAGTTCCAAGGCTATTGTCCACCATTTTAAACCTTTAAGAAGCAAAACTTTGCAATGAAGAATATTGTTCCAAATTATGATCTCATGCAGAGCCCTTCCATATTCAAATAATGATGGAACCTTTCCTTGTTCAAGTACTTAGCCAAGTTCCATCTCAACTTTGCAAGGAGAGCCATATTAAGATGAAATGTTCACTTCACACCCAATCCCCCATGGCTTTAGGCTAGAAAATAGAGTCCTACTTGACCTGTGGCATCCTTTTTCTCTCTTTTGTACCTTACCAAAGGAAGTTTCACATGATTGTCTCAAATTTTGTCCACTCATTTATTGGATATTCTAAAGATTGAAAGACAACAAAAAGAAGTTCCTTATTCCTTGGAGAAATTGCAATTTACTTATGGTATTGACTCATTGTTGTCATACATATATACATACATACATACATAGAAAATAAAAAGGATGGAATAGCATAAGAATTTTATAATGAATGGATACCCCCTCTCTAGATGTGAAATTTTATTTTCACATAAGGCTAGAGTTAAATTTCCTTGTTATCTTACATAATAACACTCATTATCGCTTAAAATTTGTTAAGGAAAGTTCAATTGCAAAAAAAAAAAATTAAAGAAAGATATGTACTTCATATCCCTAAGAATATTTTACAGAAGGTGTTTTACTTTATGCGTGTACTCACTCATTTGTCATCATATTGTTTCTTTAAAGTGTGTATGTGTGTGTATTGTGTTTTCTCTTATGTTTGATATTAGAATATAGAATATATGAAATAACACATTCAATTAGAAACTAATTATTGATATAATTGATGAGACAATATTCAAAACAAATAACATAAAAAACATAAATATTATATTTTTATGTTTAGGTTTTTTTTTTAAAATATACATTTCATAACAAATTGTAATTATATACATTAAAACATAATTCTCATATATTTTTATAAAGATAAAACTTTGAAAAGGGCACAAACTTTCTTAAAATGGTAATCTAAGAAAGCCTTACACACCTAACAAGCATAAAATAACATACAAATATACATATATTATGAACAATCTAAATCATACAAAATTCAAGAACATGCAAAATTTGAATTGAACAATAAAAAGCATTGACTTTATCCTTCATTACTCCGCAACAAAATGGAAGTTGGATTGTTCATATAAACTATGTCATCTTGGACCTAGTTAGTAGTTCCCATAAGGAAACACCTACTACATGAAAATTCCTTTTCTTTGTTGTGTTGGCCTTAAACCTACCTCAAATTTTAACCATCTCCTCTTTAACATCTTCTCACGACTATCAACAGCTTTGGGATAAGAACCAGAATGGACTCTATCTTGCTTTTACACAAATATTCTCTAGTCTTAAAATTTTCCTAAGCTACAAGCTACTTTTCTCATCTTCTCCATTCTTCATATAAGAACTAAATATAGACAGTTTCAATCACTAATAATTTTTATTACTGAGAATTATATAACACATGGCCGAGTCTCCTGAGATTCCAGATTTTCAGTCAGACATAATATCATGTAGCTGAACACCGATGAAAAATGTCTTTTATTGTTTATGTTGTGAGTCTCCTTTAAAACCCATCGTCCAGAAATGGCTTCTACATTTGGATTCCCTTTCTTGATTGTATTGCCCTCAAACCTGTGAAATTTTAACTATCCC
Organism: Cupressus sempervirens; assembly: GCA_028749045.1. Taxonomy (NCBI): domain Eukaryota; kingdom Viridiplantae; phylum Streptophyta; class Pinopsida; order Cupressales; family Cupressaceae; genus Cupressus; species Cupressus sempervirens. The sequence continues at coordinate 469,952,921 of CM053784.1, read as the reverse complement.
GTCTGTAGCATCTACCTACCTATTTACTGTCCAGTGTCAACAACTTTGTGATAAGAACCAAAATCAGACTTAGACTTGCTTCCATCCATCAAATCTTCTCTAATCTTAAACTCTACTCAAGCTGCAAGCTTCTTTTCTAATTTTTTCTATTCTTTCGGTAAGCTCTAAATATAAACAGTATCATTTCAAACAATAACTATTCTAATTGTGTTATTTTTACTACTAAAAATTACAAAATGCCAAGCACATTATCCAAGACTTCATTGCAATCAGACATAATACCGTATCTTTGGACACCACTGTAATGCTTTTGATGTTGATGTTTCATGTCTCCTTTGAGACACATTTTCAGGCAACATACAAGATCGACAATATCATAAATAGTAATGACCGCAAATGGAAAAAATCTGAAAATGTTTACAGGTTGAGATGTTGAATGAAACTTCTTCTACATATTTCAACATTTTATATAGTAGTCTATAAATACAACACCTCAGCTCTTCTAGATTGTTTAATTTGTAACAAACTATAGCTACATTGCATCAGACCAAATGAGTCGACTAGCATGGATATCAACTATGGCCTCAGGTTCTGATGACAGATAAGATTTTAGCCCCACATAAATGTTAACATGGTAATTACAATTTGAACTATACATTTAAGAGATCTACTTATTACACGACTTTTAATGTCAAGACGCCTAGTGAACTTAAACTTGATGAATGAAGGTACAGTTTGATCAGTCTCTGCACTGTTTGCAAGTATCAAGACAACATCGGACAAGGGAAATATGAATACAACTCAAGACCTCTTCTTGGCATATGTTGAGCTTGACTTCAGAGAAGGGAAATATGAATACAACTCAAGAACTCTTCTTGGCATATGAATCACCCAAGACTGGAAGGACTATTCCAACAGTACATCCTCATATGTTGAGCTTAATTGCAAAGAATGGAAGCTAGAATACACCTCAAGACCTCTTCTTTGGCATATGAATCATCCAATACTGGAGGGACTATTCAAACACTACATCTTTGCTTATGCGTGCAAAATAATAAAATCATTCAATTTGAGGTTTGACTATTGATGACGTTCAGTACAAATTAATATGTCTATTAAAGTTTATTTAATATAAGATTTCACTTTTGATGAACATTCGTACAAATGAATCTGAGAGTCTATCAAAGTTCATTTATTTGTTAAGATGATTCGTCATGCCTATCCAGTTTAAAAACAAACTCTCTAAGCTTTGTCTTATGATATTGATTTAAGATTTTGAGTAATAAGTTGTTAACTAAAGTGCAAATTTTGTTTTGTCTTCTACTTCATCTAAGTCGCAGCCTCTACTGAGTTGTTGCTTCCAAGATCTGTCAGTTTGTTTACTTGACTATGTCCTACAACATTGTATTATAATTTATTTAAGCAAATTGAGTTTTATGACACATTTTCATATGCCAAGGAATATATGATATCATAGTTCTAGTATTTATGGAATAAGAAAAATGCATGTACCTACTCCAAAATGTTGTCATTTGAGCTTGATCTTAGCGATGACTCTATACTCTTTTTCCCTGTAATGATTTCTAGTGCCAACTCCAAAAGCTAAGATATCAGCTTTCTCCAATAGCTTTCCTTCCATCGTGTACTCAGGAGCCATATACCCACTGTGGAAGGAAACATTTATAAGAATTCATTCAAAATTCTTCATAACAGTTAGAAACATCTATACTCATTTGTGACAAACAAGTTCAACTGACAATTTTGAAAAGCATTTAAACAAATGATTTAAGCTTTTCTCCATTATGTTGAACTGAAGCCAATTGTCATGGACTAATCAAGGATAGCCAAGTTGTTAAAAATATGTTTCACAATCATGAATTAATTCCCCTGGTTCAACAATTCAGTGCATCCTTGAGAAAGCATCATGATCAAATTCATCTACTTTTATCATACCTTGTTCTAGTAACTGGATTGCAAGTATATTGGGCAGGGTCACATACATGTAATTTTTTTCTCGTGAAGATATAGATTCTATCCCCCGTCTTTGTACCTTATCAGATGTAAACTAACAAAAAGGAAGATGAGCTAGTGTGCATAGATTTTGGATTCACCTGTGTAAGAGTTATTTGCATCAACATTTTGGCTCACACTCCATGATCCATCATCAGGGTGAGAAAGCTGCAGAAGGACAATAAATCCAGAATCCAGAAACTATAAACACTTGTCATTATGGATAGTGAAAATTTAATCTCTTAAGAGGAGTATTTTGTTGAAGGCCACAACTTGTCCTTTTAATTAAGGATCTAAGTCAACAGGTACAAAGAAATGAATACCATTATCACCAATTTTGTGCCTTAATACTGTACCAACTTTACTGTATGGGCGAGTATAAATAAGTAAATAACAGAAGAAAAACTCTAACCTATGCTATGCAAAACATGGTCAATTACCATTCAAATCTGACAACCTGTCTTAGTAGACTACTACGCAAGTAAAATTAATTTCTTTTACAGTATCCCTGAAAAACATAATAAAAAAGATTTACTTTCATAAAAAATATAGAAAAAACTTTGAAACAATTTTCTTGGATAAAACTAAAATCATTGGTGGTTCATGTACAGAGTCCCTGTAGGACTGACATGAGTTTGAACATCTGGGAAAAGCTCGGCCATACTGAGGTCTGCAATTTTAAGACTCAGTTCATCATCCAATAAAATATTTCTTATTTTCAAATCCCTGTTGGGACTAGTCCTCCTGGAGGTAACCAAATTCACAAGCTATCCCTTGTATTATGCTACAATGCTTTGACAACACTGCACTTTAGAATGTAATAAATGTTATGACTTACAGAACAAAATATGATTGAGGCTTTTGATTGGGAGATATTCGTAAACCATAAATCTTTCTTTCGCTTGAGCACAACATCCGAGCAATTATACAAGATTTCTCTATTGAATTGTTTTTGAGACTGTTCACGTTATTATACACTGAACTCTCATCTTGTCTGCAATTGATTGCCAATCTTTTGTTTTCCAGTGTCTTTTCATCCAAGTTTTTCCCTGCAATAGGCTAAAAGATCATATACAGTTTTTCCCTGAGAGAAATGAAATATTTTCCTTCACTAAGCTTTGAGAAAATCTCAAGTCATCTGGCCATTGTTTGCCATGCATGTTCTGATTTTGGCAAAGAACATGAACAAGAGACATTTCTGTCTAGTCTGCAAAGTTGCAAACTCACAGACATTTGGACACACCAAAAATTAATTACAAAGGTTAAAGGTAATTCAGCAAATTTGGACAATAATATCTAAAGCCATGCAGCATGTCAAAATAGCATGCTCTGGCACCTCTACCTTGCTCTTTTAGGGAGGGGGCTTCTGGACTTGATTTTGTAAGTGTAAAACCAAGGTATACACTAGCCATTGTTCTAGGAATAGTAACTCCGCCCTATCAACAGTAAAACCTAATAGCTTCACCTTGTGTACCTGACAAATCCCACTGTCAACATAGGGCTGCTAATAAGTTGGAAAATTCAAGATGATTTATGGAGCTAAGCTACACTAAAAAATTGTACATTTCAGAAGCTGGAAACCATGCAAGTCACAAGAGTACTGGTTTCACATAACAACTAAGGGAACAAACTTCCAAAAAGTGATCCAGTTAGAAACTTAAACAGTTACATCACAGCTTGTCTAGTTTCTTTACATTTCAATTAAGGGAGATCTAGTGGAAACCCAATGAGAAGCTTCTGAAATTCAAAATTGGAAGACAACCATTACATAGAAAAGCATATTTGTGGAAATAATATCAAGAAGCAGCTTTCTACCACGTTAACTCAATAGTTCAATTCATATCAAAGGAAACTATAAATGATAACAGAATTCTGGTTTATGGAGGAAAGCAAGGCACCTTGTCGACAGCCCCAAAGCCACGCTCTCAATATAGACAAGTTCATCTTTCAAAAAGGTCAAGTGTTGAGCACATAAGTTGCGTGATATTCTCCTCTGTCAATCACATCAAAGAAGAATGAACCCTTGTGTCTGCTCCCCTCTGCTGCAAGCTTCGTATTTCACCCTCTTCATATCTATGAAAGATATGATTCAAAGATAAAAGTCATTCAGATAGAATTTGATTTGATCAGATCAATGATTTTTTTGGTGAGTGAAAACATTTGTCAAGAAACTGGAAACCACTAAACAACTTACCTCTCGGATTCTGGCATCAGAGAGTTATTGAGTGAAACCACAAGTAATCTAGCCTATCGGCTAATAATTTATTACTCACATTTTTTCTAAAAGTGAGCGAACATTGAATCTGAAATCAACCATGGATTTGGCTTTCTCAAACTATGATGGAATCTTTAAAAAACAAAAGTGAAGCCCTTTCTCCTTTGCTAGTCTATAATTGCAATGGAATAACAAGAACTATGATGGAGTGCCATCTAAAATAAATCTGATTTTTAAGCCACGTCTTATCCTACAACTTTACATAGGTAGCCAATAAAATAATTCAATGAAATCTTATATATCTTCTCAAATATATATTATTGCTCCAAATTGAATCTACCAAGTTTTAGCACTAAATAGGAGTTAGAGTTTATACCTGAGATAACTTTATTACGAGAACCACTACCAGGCTACTTTGTTATGGGGTTCTTGTTTCCATCCACCACTCCATCATTCTTTCACTAGGCACAATGTTGAGGTATAAGCTCTTGATACTCCCCATTTGAAAGGCACAACTCAAGTTGTTCACTGTACAGATCAGAGTTGTCATAAAGTGTCCCGAGACAACAACAAGAAAAAGAGCAGCACCATTTCTACAATAAAATCTAGATCACATCTTGATCATTAGATGCAAGATGTTTATCTTCTCCAGGACAGGACATGTAATTCGGAATTTGTAATCTGTTAACAAAAGAAAAAAAATCAGAAATACTATGCAAACCTCTCTTCGCTTATCTCCATTATATCACCCAGGGAAGAGCTTTCCCTCCCAATCTATTCATATTCTACAGGAAATCTGCAAACTCCTCTATGTAAAATAGAAACCCTGGCTGATGCAGACGATGGAAATATAACCTTTGCTTCTCATCAACTGTATAAAAAATCACACATGGAGATTAAGAAACAACTACTCACAAAAGGTTTGCATTGTTACTAACCTTTGACATGGTTGAATATCCTGTTATCAGTTGACAGTAAATCCAAAGGGGAGGAAGAAAAGGACAACCTTTACCTTTGGGGCAGAGAAAGCCCAAAGATCAAATGGATTCCAAGTTGAGTTCTTTTGAAATTCTGACACACAATGAAGAAGCAGCAGAGGAATGCAAGAGGAGGAAGGCATTCTTAAAGGAATCCCATGCAAACTTTTTGACATTAATCACCAAGTTAAAACCTGCCAAAACTTTTGAATCATTTAACTCGGTTGCATTTTGCAGCAAAATTACAAGATAATAACAGAAGTGTTACAATACAGTTGGGAATAAAACAATATTGAAAGGACATAGTTGCTTTATAAAAGACCAACAGATATTGGATGGAGTTACAATATCAGTATTGGTCATAAAGGCATATGATCACTAAAGTAAAAACTAGGAAAGACAAGTCACTAGGTATAAATAAAGTGAATAAGTGTAACGCAAAAATTTACTTTAACAGTCCTTGAGAATTTTGAACTTCAAGTTAAATAAATTAAAGGCAAAGCTTAGAGTTCAATGTACATGCCATCCTTCATGATCTTGATTGAGTTCTGAGAGAGCTACTTCTCTACTAATCAGGGATCATGAGAAAGAGATTTGATCTCCCGATATTTATTTATAACCTTGGATGAGGCCCTAGGAAGAGAAATTAAACAACAGGTTTGGCTAAAAAGTACCAAAGGACTCCAAATTTGTAAGCAGCGAAGAAATCTTAAATCTCTAAGTTTTAGATGATACAGTCCTAATTCTTCTCAGGAAGTAGAGATGCAAAATTGTAGGCTAGAAAATCAATGCACGTGATTGTAAGATTTAATTTATAATATTAAGTTTATCAATATCATGAAATTATAGCGGGAACTTCAAGGATTATCTGAATATTATTTACTGCACAAGGTCATTTAAGGAAAAGCCTTCACTCAAGTATAGAAACCTATTGTGCACGAAATTCTGACTAAATTACCTACTTGCAAATTGAAAGGGTAAACCATGAATGGAAGCATTGCCTATTTTCCACTTCAAAGCCTAGAAAAGTTTCATAAGGGCTATTAGGTCTTTGCAGAGGATTTTAGAGGGTTTTAAATGTTTAAGGTGAGTGGCAGAAAAGGTCAGTCGAATGCCTTGTTTTTCACTCCAAATACTGTTAAGAATATAGACCATGATAAACCTACAGGTCTGACAGTACAGACCGTACTTCCTCTTAATAGAAATATATCTCTAATGTTGGCATTTAATGATATATATGTATCTCTCCTATAGGTGCCAAGTTAGGAAGGGTTAAGTCCCTTAAGGGACATACCCTTTAGAAAGGATATATAAGTAGGTTGTAAATGCAGATTATAGGACATACAGTTACAGCAGTCTGCTCCTATAAGCATTTTATATCCTGCAATTTATATCTGAGATTCTCTATCCCAATAAAAGGTTAAATATTCAGTATTGTATCTGCATTATAATAAGCACTAATTTCATCAATATTCATACTACTTAGAAGATCATTCTCAGCATATAAGACTGGATTAAAAGTCTGATTAAGAGATAAGGATTTAGCAGAAACTTTACAAATACTTTTGATTAAGGGTCAATATTCTTTAAAGAGAAATGATTAAGATGAGACTTTCATTTTCTTGATGTGGTAGATTCATTCAATGGGTTGATCATTGTTTCATGGTGTTCATTGTTCTAACACTAGACATCATTGTTCTTGGGATAATCTCACTGTTCAAAGATTTGAGATCCTTCCATTGCTGTCAAAAAATAGAAATAAACTTTTATTTGAGGGGAGAGTAGTCACAGTGAAAAAAATCAAACCATAGAGTAAAATGATCATAAGGGTCAAGGACAGCCAAATGCTAGTAATAAAGATCAGACAACCATGACAAGAGTGAGTGACAGTCATATTGAAAGTGATGCAACCATTAATGGAAAAAACACAATGATATAGAAATATGAAGCAATAACAAACAATTTCATGGAAAAAATGTTGCAAAAGACATTCAAATTATAAATACTAGCTCAAGGCAAGAGTAGGAGCAGCTTAGGTTAGTGAAATCAGCGCTAGAAAATTATTTGATAGTCACCCAATACAAGAAAAATGATATAAAGCAATGCTATACAAGAGCAGATGAGAAATACTGTAACAAGACAATATTAAGGGCAATGTGTAGTCATAAAATGAAGACCAAAACATTGATTTGAAATATGTTGAAGACAAAAAATAATTATATTCAATGTCACTGTGATATCAACAGTGCTCTAAGACAGTATGCACCTCTTTGACAATGAGATATCAATAAAAGACAGTAATGTTCAATAGATGTCACTGCTATGACAAGCAATGTCATTGCTATTACAAAGAACTTGAAGATGATAAGAGTAGTTAGGAGCAGCGTTATGAAGAGTCGTGACAAAAGGAAAGAAACTAAGAAATTAAGACTATATCAAAGGCAATGATGACAACACCAAAAGTATGTGATAGCTGTTAGAGAATATACGAAGCAGATGAAAGACATTTTTAGACAAATGTTTCCAGTCTAGGAGTTCTTATAACAGTTTTCCATTTCTATTAGCTTTCATCATATGAATGAAGATCTAGGTGCATTGCTTGCAAAGCAAATAGTTATGATTCGGGTAAACTTACTATTGGTAGTTGGGTAAGAATGGCACCTTGCATCAAATGTAGGATGATTGGGTTGATCTAGAAGTCCATGGGAAATATTGTCACCCAGAGGGATTTTACATGAATATTAGGTCCTAGATGATATTTACCATTACAAAAATTAAAAAATAAAGTGACGGTCATGATAACTCAATCAAAAGGATGTTCACCAGAGCATGATCTCTCGTGAATATTATAGCGGTAAGAAAGAGATAAAAGAGGCATATGTCTTAGAGACAAAGATACCTAGAGGAGCAGGATCATAAAAGGTTGCAAAAGACCTATCAACAATGGAATGAGTAGATTTAATGGCATTAAAACAGCATGATCGCAATTAATTTCAATGAAGAAGAAGATCAAAACAATGATAAATATTAGAGAGCATGACTCATATGATGAGGGGTAGATAGAGAGATAATTTCACCTTTGTGTAACTAAAGGTATTTAGAGTCTGTGCAAGGTGTATTCACTGTCCTTGGATACATTCATAGGTTTTATTTGAAGGATATTCACCATATAATGATCATCAATTACTGTCTTGTCTAAGGAGTCCAAGCATTGTTGTGAAAGACCATATTCTGTTAATAATGGTACATCGCTTTTCGTGAAGATACAGTAGCTGCGATAGTATGAAACAATGCTCTTGGTTACACAGAGTAGTCCTAGAAAGACAGTTAGAACATTATGATGGCCATCAGACAACAAAGAGCAGTGAGGTGGCCAAGGGTACAAAAATTGCACATGTCATAAAAGTAGCAATACTATGTATAAGAGAAAAAACAGTGATCAAACAATGCAAGGAAACAGTAAGTAGACATGCATCCAAACATTGCTATTGCAATGCAAAAAAACGTGACATCAAAGTGAAAGATAGTGGTGAACATACATGCATAAACAGTGATTGATGTTACCGATAAATTAGAAACAATGAATGTGAATAACAGTGACATGTAAAAAGTGAGTAAATAGGAATATCGATATCAGAGGATAGGAAGATTGGAAACAGTAGTCAGAGATTAGTAATACAACAAAATTGGATACATTGTCGAACATAACAAAGATCAAAAAAAGTCATGAACAAGTAATGAAAATGACAAATTGCTATAATAAAGAGTATATTTAGTTTCAGGTTTATGAATGATGATTTCATGGTCAGCAAGCATGCATTTTACAAATCTGCTCATGTCAAGGGCAGTTGTATGAATTTATTTCAATTAACAAAAGCATAGCATAGTAAATTGCCAAGATGTGGGCAATACAAAAGCCATGAAGATAGTAATCTTATTTGCAGAGGAGATTTTACAGTCAAAGAGCAATATGAATACAAGTTTTGATGGAGAGCAAGAGATTGTGACAGAAAAATCCAAGTCCAAATGCAACAAGCCAAGCTCAAGCCACCTGTCAAGGATCAAACATCACTGCAAGATATCATGCAGATACAGTTGAGGATCAGTTGAGGCAAAAAAAGGTGAAGGTTTCCATGCAGATACAGCAGTTTCTCTTCAGTTAGAGACTCATTATGGGTAGTGTGTCAATCAAGGGAAGTCTTAGGCCCATCAACCATCAGTTTGGCGCACTTTGACGACCGTTTTTTCATTATTTTCAACCATGTACGACTCAAGGAGATTATTTTATTCAAACTGAAGCAGCATTCAAAGAGATCATCAATCAATTGGAACATGGAGGTGATTCAAGGGACTTAATTCAGTTGCACTTCAAGTTCACTTCAGTTCTTTCATTATGTGAGCATTGAGACCTATTTTCTTTATTCAAGTGAGTTATTTTCTTCTCTAAGCTTTTTGAGATAGCAAAAGGAAGAAGACATTGCAACTATTTTGAAGCATTCTCAGTTCGTAACAGCGATTCCTTTCATTTTCAATAAAGAAAGCAGTGTTTTCCTTCTCAAAAATTCTCTGTGTTGTGTGTAAATAAATGGTCTTCGTCTGAGATAGTTATTCTGTTTCACTTTCAAATACTTCAATTATTTTTTATTCTTAAAGTGTTAAATCAAAGAACATTCACATTAGCTAAAGCTCATAAGCTGTGTTGTTATGATTTCAGTAAGTTGAAGTTGTGAACTCTGTTTTCCTTCAAAGAAAAATTGAATATAAATGTTCTTATGAAATGTTTATGCATTGTATGTCCTGTTTTATGAGTTTTGAATAAGCATGCATCTTTTATCAGAATGCATACTGAGCTAGAGCAGCTGATTAGGCTTCTCAAACATTTGGTGCAGCACCTCCTAGGTAATAATTTTAGTATCAAGGATTTCCTTCTATCCCTTGTCCCACTCAAAAACATTAATTTTAGACTTTTAGGTGACCTGTCAAGGGATAAAGCCCTCTCTGGAGGTGCATCCTTTGCATAACGAACCCACAGACCTGAAGATGATCCCATGTTTCACAAGATAGGGAGTTTTACACTTGGCTTGGATGTGTCACGAGAATGTAGTCACATTTTCATCTTCAAGATCAAATTAGTCTCTATGTTAGCTATCAATGTTGGGTCCTCGATCATCTTTGTAATTTTGTCCACAATCCCATGTTTTGTAAGATAGGAGTTTTCCGCTTGGCTTGAGTGTGTCACCATAATTTAGTTAATCTTTCACCTTTGATTTTAAATTAGTCTCGAGGTTAGTTGTCAAGGTTGGGTCCCACTAGGTAATGGAGGGAAAGTTCAAACCTTTTGTTTGAAATTTGAATTAACCCAAAGGAGGGTAGCTCAAGTTTGAATAGAAGGAGTTAGTCCGAAAAACTCTACCCACGCCCATCATCACTCTAGGAAGCTTCCTCAAGAGAAAAATTCTAAGGTTTCAGATCAAGAATACCACAAAGTATGCATCTATAGCAGTTACCAGTTTAAATAAGGCATATCTTTGAAGGAAATACAGCAAGTTGCACTTCATGAATGCAACATTTTCAAGAGATGACAGTGGGATATGGATGCATGATACAAAGAGCAGTGATCAAATATATTATAATATGACTCAAAATCACTGCTAATGTGATCGTAACAGCAGTAACAGTATAAGCCATAACAGTAAGAGTTAATAATGTTTGAAGAAGTGTGAGAGAAGGTTCAAAACAACAAAGCACCGTTACCTAGAACAATAAGCAACATATGATAATAGGGATGATGTAAATGGTATCAATCAACGACTTCCAAATGAAAGAAATTCACAAACAACAAACAATGTGTTGGAGACTGTAGCTGCAATAGAGATCTTCATCTCTGGGTGTTAATACCATTATGGTCACCTTCAGCGGAAGAGGACATTGAGAATAATAATTGTAATGTTAAATATAAAGCCATGTGTCATACAACATGCATTGAGGCATGGAAATATGAAAATTTGTATATAGGAAAACGAAGTCATGTTTTGAAAAACTTAAGAGACCTTAAGTTGTAATGTGAAGAGTCTCTCTTTTGTTATATATATCACATCAAGTGAAAGACACTGCACACTTGAACCTTCTATTATCAATAAAGTAATACTTTTGGTTGTGTGGCTGTGCTTTTCCCTTCAACTTTAAGGGATTTCCTAAGATAATTATGCGTGTCTATTACATCTATTTTGGTTCTTCTTTATAGTTGTTTATGTTTCATTCTGGGCTGGATCTAAGATGGTGTCAGAGCGGGCTATCATGGAATCTTGTTTTTGTCTGGATCTTTATCTTTTGATGGTTCTCTATCCTCTTCAACATTCATGGTATTGATGTATATGGGGTTTTAATGTGGTTTGTCTTGTGTTGATAGAAATTTTCATTAGACTTTCTTACTAATTTTTTGAGTATGCTTTGTCATTCACATCATCTCTCTTCTTCTTTCATCTCATTTTGGTAGTGATGGTGGTGATTCAACAATGAAGCTAGGAGGGTCTACAACTGAAAGGATTTCTTTGACCTCTATGGTAGTTGTCCATCTAGGCATAAACATATGATGTTTGTTAGCATGAGTGATTTATCTCCTAATTCAATAATTTCTTTTCATCAAGCTTGGGTTGGTCCTGTTTATGCCCCTTCCCCTTTCCCGTTGGCTTTCGTTGCCCAAATTTTTTATGCGACACAAGACATCAACAAATATTTTGGGGACATAATTTTTGCTTCTTTTGGATCTGTTATCCAAGAGAGCAAAGATAGATTTTTTTATGCCTTTTGATCATTTTAATGTCTAGCATTTTGCAAGTTTGTTGCATATCTCATCTCAGAAGCTTTCATCAATTCCGTAATGAAGTTTATGTTTGAAAGAGTGCATCCCTCTTGTATTTTTGGGGCAATCTTCTGGATTTATTTGTCCTAATCTTAATGTGACTAAGATTGTTAGGTGCTCTTCTATATTTGCAAACTATTATGATAGTCACTATGACTCGAAAATAAAGATTGAAGTGTGGCTTCATAGTCAAGCATCGTGTGCTCTCATCTCTGTTGTTTGTGATTTGCCAATGTTATCTTCTCCATTAACTTATTAAGGTCTTCTCTTCTAATCGTCTCCCGATGAATTTTTCTTGGAGTTTATCATTCCATTTTTCCTTCAAATTCCTCATTCGTTGGTTTCGTATCTACCGGTTTTTTTTGTGCCTTACCTCTATATGTAGCATTTCCAATTTATAATGTTGTTTTCAGTGTAATGTATGGAAGAGTCAGTTTCATTTCATTTCAACAAGATAAGGTTGTAGGTTCAAGTTCAGGAGAAGGGTTGGGGAATCCTCCTAAGTTCGCTCGCGTCTAGCTCCAGCTTTGTTAGACTGCTCAATGTTTATCTAATATTTATCGTAGTGTGTTCAGGAATTCGTCGAAGCAATTCGAATTGACGATGTTGGAGTAATGCTCTTCGGTTGAGATTCTATTTACCATAGTGCACGTGTTAAAGATAGATGGGTCCTCTGAAATGTTTATGGCAAAGGATATAAATATTTTGCGTTATTTCATTAATTTTATGGATTTCTAGTTTATTTTACCACCGCCACCATCATGGAAAAGGATTATCACCTTTTAGAAGTTCTCAAGTCCCGTTGAAGCTTCCACCATTTTGCATGTTCGGGTAATTGGGGCTAAAGAAAGGTGATCACAAGTAAAGTTATTTATGTATACTCAGTTCCAGTTGCATGTACATATGCAGTGATTATTGGAGAAGGCATTATGATGCTAGAGAGATATAACTACATAAGTCAAGTGCATATTTCATGTATGATCATATTTCTAATGGTTGTTAAAGAGTTTATATCTGAGAGCAGTTTTCATATTTTGTGCTCTCATCAGCTACAAGGAGATAAGTATTATGTGATTATTGATCATGAGATTCTTGTTATATCATTGGGAATAGTGTATGTACTAACATAGTTGATTTTATGAGCTATTAATATCTCTCTTGGTTGCAGGATGCAATAAGACGCAATGAGATGAGGATGATACTTTATTAAAGAGGGAGATGTTTTAGCTCCAAAGGGAGGCTTCATCAGCTATCTTCTTGTGATAGTTAAGAGGGAGTAATTATGGAATTCCTGCCAACCTCATACATGTTAATGTTTTGTATTGTCGAATTTGAGACTCTAGTTGGAAAAGAGTTTCAGTTGTGATTTTATGAGTTTATTCATGTGAAATTAATAATAAGTTGTAAGGACAACCTGATAACTCTTTCACTTATGAGGGATTCATAGTGAACATCATGTAGAGAGAGTCCATATGATGACATCATGTTGAGAGATTTAGTGATGGGAGTTGGAATTCATGTTGGGAGAGTCCATGACTATCACTTTGAGAGAGTCCGTGACAAAATGTTGGTTGTGATCCTTAATGGCTTGTCATGTTGAGAGATTCCATAACACCATCACGTTGAGTGAGTCTGTGATGAAAATTGATTGCGATTTTTTAGGTTTTTATGTTGAGTGACTCCATGATTGTTTGATATGAACAAATATTTCCATTTATCATGTTGAGTGATTCCATGATTATTAACAATGGGCAAATTGTTCTCTTAGTGTCATGTTGGGAGATTCCATGACAACATCACATTGAGAGAGTTTGTGATGAAAGTTGGTTGTGTTTCTTGTTGGGTTTTCATGTTGAGTGATTCCATAAATTGTTATAGGATCTATGGGATGAGATTTTATCATTGACATTTTAGTTATAGCCTTGTGTGATTGTTTAGCTGAAGATCTCTCTCTCGCTAAGAGGGAGTGTTGGAGATTGTAGCTACGACAGAGATCTTTATTTCTAGGCATTAATACCGTTATGGTCCCCCTTAGCTGAAGAGGACATTTAGAATAATAATTGTAATGTTAAATATAAAGACATGTGCCATATGACATGCGTTGAGGCATGGAAATACGAAAAATTGTATATTGGAAAATGTAGTCATGTTTTGCGAAATTCAAGAGACCTTCAATTGTAACGTGAATAGTCTCTCTTGTGTTATATATATCGCATCGAGCGAAAGATATTGTACACTAGAACAATTTATTATCAATAAAGTAATATTTTTGGTTGTGCTTGGGATTTTCCTTTCAACCTGAAGGGTTTTCCCAGGATAATTCTGCATGTCTATTGCATCTATTTTGGTTCTTCTTTATAGCTGTTTACGTTTCATTCTGGGATGGATCTAACACAACAATGCAGTGAAGGTCACTTTATAGAAATTATGACCTAGAATCACTGTTATAGTGATTAGAAGAACAGTAGTAGTAAATGCCAAAACAATCTTAATCAATGATGTTTGAAGAAGTGGGAAAGAAGATTCAAAACAGTAAAGCATAGCTGTGGAGAGCAACAAGCAACAAACGGTTACAGTAAAAATGTAAAAGGTGCTGATTAATGACTTTCAAATGGAAATAAACTCACAAACAGAAAACAATGATGCAATGAAGGTCACTTCTATATACAGAAGGAACAATAATGACTACTAAAGTAGAAAACAGTAAAGATTCTTCCTCAGAATCAATAAGAGAGGATATCTATGAGAAGCCTCATAGGAGATGAAATAGTGCCTAAAGGACAGTCATTTGATGTTTCTCAAGGAGGATTGAAACAGTGAAAAAGATAGTGCTATGATGCTTAACACAAAGTTATCAAAAGAAGGTATTCAAGACAGTGATTATAATATAGAGTAATGGCTCAGAGGGTTGTAAAAGTCAGTGATCAGAAGATGAAGAAGAGCTAGTGATATAGCAATAGGCATTAATGTTCATGACAATGATAGAAAAATGTTGGCATCAGACATTAGAGCAGAAGGGATAAGAGGAACAAATTTTCGAAATGTATAAATGACAGTGACAGTACAGGTTACAAAGCATCAATAAACAATGGTATAAAGATTGTTATAAGAAACAGTGTTTCAGCGATCAAGAGGCAGTGCTAAAGTTTTGAGTCACTACAATGTATCAAAAGACAATGGTGTTATGAAAAGAAACAATACTAAATTTGAAATAGTACTGATAGCATGAACATGTCAAGACAGTGTTACTACCTCAAAAGATCAAAACAGAGAGTAAGATTGTTGTACTGTAAAAGAATGTTGAAAGCAAATACCAACAGGAAGAATTCATCAGTTTAATCTTTCCTTTCAATCCAACTTTTACGATGTCACATTTAAAATGCCAGGTACAAATAATATAAGTATTACAGCTATATACCAAGGTCACCGGGAGACGGGGAGACTTCGAGGTCTCCGGTACTAGTACTGGTACCGGTACGACAATTTTTCAAATAGGAGACGGGGGTACTTGGAGACGGCAATTTTTTTATTTTTATTTTTTTAATAGTTTAAAGAGTCTAATACTAAAAGTAAATACAAAATTTGAAAATAGTAATACTATAAGACTAAAAGGCTAAAGTAAATAATAATACTAATGTCACATAAAAAATTAAAATATACTCATAGAGTCAAAGATTTCAAAACTCACATGATCACAATATTGTATCTCATAGACATATTTGTTTTTCAAATATTGCATATGATCAACATCATATCAGATTGATAATCATTGAGATTATCATTACATATTCAAATTTTAAATTCAAAAAAGTATAGTTTGATGCTGAATTGCCAATATGCAAACAAAAATGAACATTTTGTACAATAAACAAAAAACAGAAATATATCTAGTATTAGTATGTCGATGGTACTGTCTTCTACTCCACAAGGTTGTGGTCAGCCATCTCAAGGTCTTCAGCTATCATGCTCTCCAAAAAATCATCACTCTCCAACTCAGGTTCCTTTGATGGCAGTACAAGCGGGGGCAAATCATTAAGACCATTTAAAGTTATTAATTTATTAAATAAAATATTTTAAATGATTTAATCATTTAAATTGTCGGTGGTCTTAATTTTTGCATTAAAAACATTAAAAAGAAGGCCAAAATATATAAAATTATTTAATATTATATTTTACATTTATATTTTATCAGGAGACTTCAGGGAGACTTCACTTTTTGGATTAGGAGATGGGGAGACTTCAAGAGACTTCACATGAAGTCTCCAACCTTTTTTGAGGTCTCCGGAGATGCGAAAAGTCTCCAAGATGCGTCTCAGTCTCCGAGACGCAACTTTTAGGGGGAGACGAGTCTCCCAGTAACCATGCTATATACTAAACTTGATTGGTTGGGAAAGAATGCAGTATTGGTGTTGGGATTTAAATTTTGGCCAGTATACAACAATGAACAAGCCAACCAAGCCTTTGGTGTAAAGATGATATGGTCAATATATGATGATGGAGAAAGATTGTGTGGCAAAACTCTACAACTGGAATATACGGGCTCGCAGAATAAGCTCCGTCTAGTAACTTAAATGCTCTTACCATGGGTTTCAGTGATTCATGATTTCAGTAAAAAAATGTTAATAAACAGCTCTTACCATCGGCTTCACCAATCTATAATTTCAATACAACAAATCATTACCAACGCTAATATTAAAATGAATTGTGGGATGCTTGGATTTAATGCAGCCCATTAATTGGCAATCAAGACATTAGCAAACTAGCTAAGTGTGCTTGCAGTCACTGTGTTGAGTGTGTGATTACTTAATACTGTATTCACAGCATAGAAGTATCTGGAATCCCACCTCAAGGACCAAATTTTTCTCTTGTTCTTCTTTGTGAAAAGACTTGAACCTAGAAAGGACCTTTCCCAAATTTATTAAGTCTCTTACAGAAGGATAATGAAAATGGAAAGAAAACTTTTTAATTCTATTGGAAGATTCTCCTAATAATCATCAGATGGAATGGATGGAATAAAAGAAACTCCGTACTATCAGTTCTATGGCTCAAACCTTGAGCTGGTATCCAGACAGCCCCAAACTGTGTAAAAAATAGTGTGGGGATGGGAAGTGGCTTACAACTTGATTTGTTGAGAATAAATAAGATGTGGGTGTTAGGATTTATATTTTAGATATTGTACATTAATAACCAAGCCAACTGAGCCTTTGATGTTAAGTTGATATGGTCAATATATGATGATCAAGAAAGGTTCTCAAGCAAAACTCTGTAACTTGAATATTTGGACTCGTGGAATAATCTCCATCTAGTAACTTAAAGGATCTTGCCGTGGTTTCAACAATCTAAGATTTCAAAAGAACAAGTCAATATCAATGCCAATATTAACATGTATTGTGGGATTCTTGGATTCAAGAAAGCCCACTAATTGGGAATAGCTAAGTGTGCTTGTGATCACTGGATTCAACAAGTGATAACTCAATAGAAAAAGAATGGTTTCTATTGTAGAAATGTTTGGAGTTCTCCCCCCAATGGGAAGAGGCCAAAGTGGCTACCTTAAATCATCTTCTATCTGGCTAGTCTCATCCCTGAAGAGAATGGCTAGACAACATTATTTTGGATGAGAGTAGAAGTATGTGCCTTCCTGTTAAAACTGTATACAATAAAATATTGAATGATATCAGAATATTGCAATGTTTCTTTAATGATCATCTTTTCTATTGATCTTTTCTAAAGAAATTAACAATATTTCATTCGTTAAATAAAATGGTTAGCTTTGTAGTTACCACTTCCAATCAATCTAAACAAAAACATGTAATGTTTTTCCAAATTGTTCAAATATATATCATATAGTTACTAACTTCTATATATTGTTCTTATATTTTATGTTTGTATCAAACAGCGATACCAAAATCAGACTCAGCAAAAATTCAGTAGACTGAATTTTGGCTTGCTTTGACCTAGCAAAGACAACATATACTCAGAAATTAAATAATAATAAATAAACATTGGATATTGATATTTTCAAAATTCGTGACTTACAGAAATATCAGCATGCAGTCGCTAACTCTAGAGATACAACCTGGAAAGCTTCCTTGGGCATGCCTGGACTGAAGACTTCCTCTGCACTTGTTGAGAACTTAATCATGGTGTCGAACATGAAAATGTCAAACAGTGACACCAATACCAGACTCAGCACAAATCAGTAGACTGATTTTTGGCTTTGAGTCAGCAAAGACAGCATTTACCTTGAGATTTTCTGAAAAACACTATATATTGATATATTGGAAAAGAACGACAAACAGAAATGCTGACAAGCAGTTTCTATGTCTAAAGAATAAATCTAGAAAGCCTATTTATTTTGGGCATGCCTGAATTTAAGTGTGGATCCTGAAAGACTTCCTCAGCACTCATTGAGCCCTTATGTATGCTGCCAAACATGAAGTTTGAAATATCATAAAAGAACTGTAAGGTCTGGAGTTCAATTTGTACATCTATCATGCTTTTTGTTTTCTTTTGTTCATTAGGGGGTTTCTTTATATAGATATCAAAGCCTCTACCATCAAGGATTATCAGGTGACATCCAGATTAACGATGTCAGACCAACCACAGATGTCTATGCATTCCCATTTTTTAGTTCAAAATGTTGGGAAAGTCGTCATGACATTTGAATTGAACTGAGCATCATATTACTATTTGCCAATTCCACTGTCTACGAATTTTCTTAAGGCACAAAACTTGTCAATATAGAAAAGGAAATGCAGATAAAGGATAAAAGATCACTTCAACTTACTGCTAAAGCTGCAAAATTAAATAAATTCTTCAATTTACTATGAATGTGGCAAATGAACACCGCAAAACATCGAACTATTCTCAAATGCTTATCACTAGAAAAAAAAAAAAAATGTGTGAAAGAGCAAAAGTTTCACTTAAATGAAGTGTAAAAGTCAAAAAAATATTAAATTTATCTTCAATCAACTGCAGATGTTGTGGCCGTACATCATTAAACACATCGTAAGAGCACCTCTCAAAACAGGGAAAGTTGAAATTCAGTGCATGCCTGTAAAAAACAGACAATACTGTTGGTTATTGCATAGTTAGGGATGAAACATATCAATAGAAAAGCTTCTTGCTTGTAATAGAATATCCCATCACAGTGCCATTGCATTCAATATCTCAAGTTTCAACAAAACAATGGAAAAGGATAATTGCTACAAAAATATAAAATTTGATACACAACCGATAATATATCTCTGCCCAGAACAAACAAGTAATGTGTCTATAGAAAAGAACAGAAGACTTGGAAGATCTAACAGCATTATGATAAAATCTACAATTGTTTAGAAGCAAACAAGATCACAGAAAGCATGTTTGGGAGAAATAACCATAAGCATGTTTAGATGATACAACCCCTGCCAATGCAAGGGATACAATTGCAGATATTGGAAATATTGAATTAGTAACTGACAGCTCTGGAGCAGCAAGAAATCTAGTTCAAAATTAATCAACAAATGCAAGTCCTCAAGAGTAGTAGACTGACTAGTTTTTTCAATTTACTACTCCATTTTGTTCGAGCAATAATTTGAAGAAACAATGTAAAAATCTAAAACCAGTGAGGGAAAACAAATATATGAGCGGTGATTGAGAAATAGTGTATAAAGTCAGACATGCAAGCACATTTTATATATATCCTTTGGAAAATGTTCACAGTCTACTTCAAAGTACATAATTTTGCAAGAAGTGGTTAATATAATATATGGAAACACAAATCAAACAACAAGAGTGATATATAAGTAAACAATAGTGAGAAAACAAATGAAGAATTGTTTGTGAACAGCTAAACTGATCTTTGATATATGTTTACAAGAGAGAGAATAAACAAAGAATTTTTATCAAACAGCAAGGCCAATCACAAGTCCTCTTGTGATACAAAAAAGTGGAAGTAGGCGATTCTTGAGGCTAAAACCATGGTGGTATTATCTCCATGGTACCATGAAAAAATTGGCACTGGTATCCACCTACTACTGCAAAATAAAATATTTCAGTAGCTTGTGAAATAAATTTCTTGCTATAATAATATTTTATTTACATTGTACAATATAAAACTATATTAATAAAATGGTTTGGCTTTTGCACATACCTCAAAACTGTGCACATCTACATGAAACTGAACTGTATACCTGTACTGAGTGAACTGGATTGGAGTCCATGGCTTTCTGTGAACAAACCAGTGACAATAAATAACTTATGCCTGTTGAATTGGAAGAAATATTCATATTATTCATATATGCATTCTCCAAATCTAGCCATACAGTTAATTGCTTTCAACTTCAATGCATTAGCTAAATGATCAACAGCTGAACAAAACCATCAAATACATTCAATAATCTATTAATCTATTTTTGTATTGGTCAAAGAATTTTTTTCCTTTTCAGAAATACTTCCCTTTGCTTAGCATTATTGACACTGAAAATAAGCTTAAAATTATAGAAAACGTTTTTTCACAAAAATTAGTTCAAGAAGATTACTTTAGTGACAACAAGAAAGTTTGGCATAATCACTTCCTAGTGCAAAAAATAATGTACCTAAATAGTGATGCCTGATCTGGAAGATACATGTTCATCTCAAGGCACAAAATTAGAATGGAAGATGTGGAACAACAGATTGCAGTTCCAGTGTTTACCTTGATACTGCTTCAAAACTAGTAACTTGGTGCTTGGTGATGTCTCCAAACCTGCAGTCAAAACTAAAACATATTGTTCAATATGACTCCAACATAAACTTATGGATGCTCCAATAAACAGCCATTTTTATAGCTCTACAGATTAAAAATGTAGCTTTAATACCTTAGTGATGAATCTATACTGTCTTTCCCTGTAATGGTTTCTAGTGCAGGCTCCAAAAGCTAAGATATCAGCTATCTCTGATAGCTGTCCTTCCATCATGTACTCAGGAGCCATATATCCACTGTAGAAGGAAAAAGCTAATAGAATTCATTCAAAATTCTTCATAACAGTTAGAAACATCTATACTCATTTGTGATAAACAAGTCCAACTAATAATTTTGGATAACATTTAAATAAATGATTTAAGCGTTTCTCCATTATGTTAAACTGAAGCCAATTGTCATGGACTAATAAGGGATAACCAAGCTGTAACAAAGATGTTTCACAGTCACGAATTCCTTCCCCTTCAACAATTCAGTGCATCCTTGAGAAAGCATCATGATCAAATTCATCTACTTTTCTCATTTGTTCTAGTAATTGGGTTCCAAGTATATGGGGCAGGGTCACAGAAATGTAAATTTTTTCTCATGAAGATATAGATTCTATCCCCACCACTTATTGGTGTCTCTTTACCTTATCAGATCTACTGTAGGCTGGCAGAGTCATGTAAACTAACAAAAAGGAGGATGAGCTAGTGTGCAAAGAATTGGGATTCAATTGTGTAAGAGTTATTTGCATCAGCATTTTGGCTCACACTCCATCATCCATCATCAGGACGAGAAAGCTGTCGAAGGAAATTAAATCTAGAAACTATACAGACTTGTCATTATGGACAGTTTAAATTTAATGTCTTAAGAAGAGTATTTTGATGAAGGCCAGAGCTTGCCCTTTGAATTAAGGATCTAAGTCAACAGTTACAAATAAATGAATTCCACTATCACGAACTTTGTGCCTTAATGCTATAACAATTCTACTGTCTCGTCGCTTTGATACCTATCTTTTATTCAATTTTAAGTTCAATTTACTCGGATATTCATGTTCATTATATGTTTCTACTTTAATATAACATTAAATGTTTTAGTGGTGGAGAGTTAACCTTTTAAATTTGGTCCACTTTTGATAATATAATAATACCTAGGAGCATGGCACTGAATAGGTTTACTCAGAAGATAATCTGTTGATGTTATTACGTAGAAACTTATAATGCTCTACTTTCAATAAAAAATATTCTAAAGTAATTGTAAATATTGATATATGATACAAAACTACTTGCATTTAAAAGCCCACTTTAAAGTGTAAGATGATACCATCTTATGACAGCTCTTTCTTAGTTTGTAAAATAGAAATAACATATACCATTAACTGTCTTTTTCACAAAATCAACCTCAAGGTTTCCAAACCTTTCACAGGCTTTGTATGGACCACCTAGGATAATGCCAATGTGTCCTGCAAAGAATGAAATATTCTATGTAGTATACAATATAATTCAGAAAGCTGGACCATATTGTCAAATATGAAGCCAGTAATGAATTGCATTCGAGCCCGTGCCTGTTGATAAAAGTAAAACATCTTATATGGGATCAATTTTCCTAACTCCGGGTTAACAGGAACATTTGATAAATACCAAAACCATGTTGTTTGGAGTTCCCGTTATAATAACCTTAAATTTGGACCCCAAATCAGTTCAGCACCTGCTCAGTGCCAATAGAATCTAGAATTAGGCCTCTTGCCTGGCTATAGATCAAGTTTCTACTTTCCTGTTTTATATATGACAACATCAAACCCAGACAACTGAACCTAACAAAAATAATGGAATCTGATTAATTTATTGTGTAAGAATCTAAAATTAATACTTAATAGTGGTCTTCCTTCTGAAAGTACAAACTATTTGTTCAACAAAATCAGATGGAATATCATCACTATTCTATTGAGAAGCCAAACAATATTAGCTCAGTGACAAAAAAACAACCTGACTCTCTAGGACGCAGAAATGTTTTGTTCGACTGTCCATTCCTGCTCTGCACATCCCACGTATAAGTCATATACCATTTTAGGAAGCAAATGCTTTGCCAATTCACTGGGTTCACTCAAATTTACAGGCTTTGAAGTCATTGTTTTACTACATCTAAGCCTAGTGCAAGTTCACACAAATTCAAGCAAGCTAGTGGATATAGCAAAAATCTGAAGAAAAAGAACTTTGGCAGATATTAGCAGAGATCAGTTCTTTGAAGGAAACTACTATGATTAAGTCACGGATTCCATTATAAATAGTTTCAATAAGAATCGATACTGATAGCACAACAGTAACAATATTTACTATAGATACAATAATAATAGCCTCCACCTGCAAAACAAGTACTGATATTCATAACCATTGCCTATAAGAGCACATAATCAACATGTATAATCTTTCTTTCTGTCATTGCCCTGCAACACATACATTTATGATAATTTATGGTTGTTTACCATACAAGGTAAAAGGATACTTATCGCATGTAGTATACTAAGATATAACATAGAACAGATACTTTATTCATATACGCAATATGCACTCCAATGCTTACAATATGATTATGATGATTACAATGATTCCCCAAAAGTCCCTACGGACAATGTACATATACTTTCCCGAAGGGGTGACTCAACCGTTATGCGCCCTTTCAGATACAATTCTACCTGTCAACTACAATATAGAATTTACCAACATCATCCCCCCCAAAAAATAAAGTCGTCTCCGGACGACAACTACAAAATGTCCGAGACAGATTAACAAAATGGAATACATTAACTGTGACTAATTATAATAGGACAGATCTTTTTTCGTCGCATCACATTCACATTCCTCCCGTGCCTGCACCAAATTAGTCTCCAAAACACGTTGCATCTGTAGCCTCCGCTAACACAATACTGTCACCTTAGCCAATCTGACCTTGATAACCATCCATGCCGCATTCTCTACTTCCAACTCCTGGGTACACTGAGCCAAGTGTCACTCTACTGCCTCCAACTGGATGGTCAACTCCTCCCGAGCTCTCTATGCATCCACCAAGACAGCCTCACGTCCAACACTTGCTCCGAGTGCTTCAAAGTGTAGCACCCCTCTAGAAAGGCTTGCTCCAATGCTCTCTCCACCTCTGGCAAATAGAGACTCCATACCTGTAGTAGCTCCAAGTCTCATCAACTAGTCACACTTCCCACGATTGATAACTGATAACAGAAGTCCATGGAACATACCATTTTTGTGATTTTCTTCCGATCCCACACTCTTTCTGCCAACTGCTTATGTTTTCTTCATTACCTGTTTATGTCTTTCCCTTCAACACCATATGTTATTCATTATGAACTGTTTTGATTTGTCGTCATTTTTTTTAAATTTTTTTAGAACCTCCTATCACTCTTCTTCTGTGTCCTTACGATGGTCTATTCAATCTATTTTCCCTGCTTGCATTCAATTTCTCCCAAGCCGTACGGTGGTGGCGTCCTCTTTCCCTTTGTTGTGTGGTGGTCACTTTCCCTACCTCCGTATGGTGTGAAATGTGCTCCCTTTCTACACTTTCTTGCTCTGTGATTGTATGGTTATAAAACAACTAGCTGACCATATGGTGTCCACAACATTTATGCCTTCTATAAATGGTCGTACGATGATGTCTCTGCTTTTTGTATGCTTCCTCATTACCGTACGGTTCTTTTCTTCTACTCTATGGTGGTCGTACTTTCCTTAGGCTATACGATCACCTCAAGTGGTCGTACGGTAGATTTTATATACTTTCTGGTAGCTCCTTCCAAGGCCGTACAGTCTACTAAACTAGTCATGCGATGATCTTCTTCCTCTCTAGGTCCGTACATCTCTGTTTCCCTTTGGCTTGTTCTCCTGTCTTCTAATTCATGGTCGTATGGTATCTCCTGTCTATCTTCTATCTACCATACGGTGGCTCCCGACTCTAGATGTCATAGTCATACAGTGCTCCCTAGATAGTCATACGACACTCCTTATTTTCCTTCTTTCTATGTGACCGTACAATACAGCAACCTTGCAACTATGACCGTACAGTGATTCCAGTTGATTCCTCTATGCACTGGTATATTATCGTACGGCTCTCTCTCGCTCTTCTGTAGACCATATGAGATGAATCATATGCACTTTCCTCTTTGTTTATTGCTTATCATATGGCTGAATTAATATTTCCTCGCTTTCCTGTCTCTCTAGGCCGTACGGTACAGTAATATAAGACTCAATGAAAATTTACACTTATTTTACATATATACATTAATAATTACTATGTTTATACTATCTCTCAGTTGTTTGTCTATAGAGGAGGCGCGTTATTTCTTTCATGGTAGATTTTCAATTTCGATCCATTCACTGCATTGAGCACTTCCTTCCCATTGAGTGTCCATAATTTGATTGCTCTATTATCGCCGACTTTGCGGATTTTGTACGATCCTACCCACTTCACTTTGAACTTCCCTCATCTGATCTTGTTCCACCCATTATACTTTAAAACTAACTGGCCTGGTTGAAATTTATTCAATTTCAAATGCTTGTCATGCCATACCTTTCACCTATTTTGTGTAACTTTTGTGGCCCATTGTGCCTGCAGTCGTCGCTCATCAAGTTTATTTAAGTTATACAATCTCTCCCTCAGGCTTTCCATATCTCCTAGTTTGTTCTCGATCGTAATCCTTAAACTTAGTACCATGAATTTCATCGGCTACCACTCCTTGCAGTCAATAACTGTATTCTTGATTCTAGAACTTTCACTCAATACTGCTGCAATTTTATTAAGCCTTTCCTCTTTGTTTCCTATGCAAACCGCACAATGTGTTTTCCTTGTCGTCGGTACCTTTGTACTAAATCCGTGGTGTGGTGTAACCCTTTCTTTCCGCGCGGTCAGTTCACTGTGTACCGTACCGTGGAATCTTTCCTTTTCTGGGTTCGTACAGTATGTTCTTCCTCTTGTATTGGCCATACAGTAAGTTCTTTCCTTCAACGTCAACTGTAACTGCCTTTCCTTCTTTTGCTTCTCTATATTCTTTCAGACATTCATTTTCCTCTCCTTTATTACCTTCATTGACTCTCAACATATTACAGCTCGGAAAGAGCTCGTAGTCCTCCATTTGCCAATGGAGTAGGTCATTCACTGAGTCCAAGTCATCATCATTAGACCCCCCTCCTAGTCTCAATACTCCCTCTTCATCAAGTTTCATTCTTTTCTTCCCCTCGTCGCCCCTCCACCTTCGCCTTCGGAATTCGACGACACTACCTCCTCACCTATCATCTGTCTGTGCGAGTCGATTACAAATATTCTGCCTCCGCGTTCCATAGATAGGGTATTTCGTTTCCAATCATGCTTCACTTTTGCTTACACCAACCAACCCCATCCAAGGATAGTGCCATAGCCTTTTCTTTTTAGCAGAATGACTACAAAATCTAATACAAATGGTTGCGTTCCAATGGTTACCAACTGCGCCATCAGGGTTCCCAACAGCTTGATTCTGTGTTGATCTGCAGTGAGTAACTAAAATGTAGATGACCACAATGTAGGTTGTCCCAACTTTTTCCATAAATCCTCCAGTAGCACATTTACGCCTGACCCTCCATCAACGATTGTGTCTATAAGTACGGTTCCAAGGATACTCTACTACTACCAGATGTCTTTCCATCGTGAATGCCACTAGCATTGGGTTTACTGCAGTCGTTCCACTGCCATCCTTTCCTATTTCTTTCATTGCTTTTGGAATGGGCGTCATGTTCAATATCGTCATCTGCAACTAAGGCATTGTAAGGTCATTTAATTTTATAGGAATTTCTATTTGCATTACCTGCCTTATCATGTTTTGTTCTGCTAGGTTTCTCCTCGAGGTGCTAGTAGAATCTTTTGTTTGTAATTTATTTGTTTCCATTTGATTTTCCAACTCCGTGTGTGCTTGCTGCAACCTCTTCTTTTCTTCCTCTACATCAGGGTACTTTGCCTTCTTTGCTTGCTCACATGTAATGGCTAGTGTTTCCTCATTACATGTTTCAATGCTTAACAAGTTCACCCCCTGCTTCGGGCATTTTGAATCCTCGTGGTCTCCCGGATCACACCATCTACATAATAGCTGTGGTGTCTCCTTCGTGATACAATCTCTGGCAAAGTGCTCCCAGAGGTTGCACGCACGACATTGTATCATCAGTCGTCCACTCGAGTTGTACTATATCCGACTTCGGCCTCCATTGTTATTATTGTTATTATTGTTATTATTGCCACCTCGTTCGCACTAGTTATTGTTCTGATACCCTCTTGAGGTTGCATTGTTGTTTGTGTTCGTTCCTGCTCCTGTAGTGGGTACTTCCTGCGTCAACAATACTTGTTGGTGTCCCTTTGTCTTCATATTGAATAGGCATTCCTTTGTAGAATGTCCTGCAACCTGCCAGATATCGCAAAATTGTTTTTCGGGCAGGAGCCCTTTGGATGGCCCTCCTTATAGTCCGTACACCACAATTCCCCTTTCACCGAGTCAGGGTTCTTTTTGAGTTTTTTAAATTCCTTCATCATCCATAGCATATCCTTCTACACCGCTCAAACTTTCTTACTTGATTCTTCATCGTTGCTGCTACTTTCGGAAGATGAATCGTTAGAGTCTGACAATTTGTGCTTCTTCTTCTTGCTTAGTTTTTGCTCATTCTCCAGATCCATCACTTGATTGTACACATCCGCATACGATGTTGGAGGTACAATCTTTATTTTCTTCTTTACTATCGGTCGTAGCCCTTCAACAAACCATTGTTTCTTTAATCCATCAGTCGGTGGACTCTCCATCTTCCCCACCAACTCTTTCAACCTTCTTGAATAGACACGAATCATTTCATTCTTTCCCTGTTTTGTACTGTATATTTCTGCTACAATTTTGTTATCGTCTCTTAGCAGTCAGAACTCTGCTATGAACTCTTTCCTAACGTTTGCCCATGTAGTTAATTTTCGAGGATTGGCATCCGCAAACCAATCAATTGCTACATCCCGTAGGGTCACTGGAAACTGCCAGACCCAATCATCCTCGTCTGTTACACCATTTGCCGTCCATATTGTTTCATATGTCTGATAGTGTCTAATCGAATCTGTCGTTCCGTCACCTATTGAACTTCAGCAATTTTTCCTTCGGTCTTGCCATTACTACTTTCTTTTGAAGTGGTGGTGCTTGCTGCACACCCTCGTTATTCTAAGTACCCGCATTGTTCTGAGTACCTACCCTGTTTTGAGTACCCGCGTTGTTCTAAGCACCCGCGTTGGTCTAAGCACCCGCATTGGTCTACACAACCGCGTTGCTTCGGACAACCACCCTAATTCCAACAACCGCATTAGCTGGTGAGAAAAGATCTTCCTCAAGCGAAGTTGTTCGATTCTCTGCTTGTATCCATTTGTCAAGCGTATCGAGAACGAAGAGTTTAACTCCACGCTCATGCTCCTTCGGCACTTCAAGCCGTGCTAGTTACTTCTCTTCTATTCAAATTCTCCACCCTCAGCGTATACAAGTTAAGGAACTCCTCACTTGTCTCTTCCACCAAATTCAATCATTGTCGAGTCTCTTCTAGCAATTCCTTGGCACTCCTTGGTCTACTAGGTGAATGCACTCCCTTCGTCTGTGCTCTTTTACCCCCTTGGTGTCTATCGATAATCTGTTGAAGCTTTTGTCTACACTCCGCCTGTTGTGCTAAAATTAAAACTTCCTGTGTTGTGCGTATTTCATCCTTATCTTTTGTCTTATTCCTATCCTTGTTAAGCAGATTTGGCATTAATCTTCATAAAACTTCCTTCGTTCCAAGTTCGACTGGCAATGGCACCAAATGTTTACAATACAAGGTAAAAGGATACTTATTGCATGTAGTAAAGTAAGATATAACACAAAACAGATACTTTATTCATATACGCAATATGCACTCCAATGCTTACAATATGATTATGATGATATCAATGATTCCCCAAAAGTCTCTACGGATATGTACATATACTTTTCCAAAGGGGTGACTCAATCGTCACGCGCCCTTTCGGATACAATTCTACCCATCGGCTGCAATATAGAATTTACCAACAACAATGGTAACAAACACAAACCTATAGCAGCATGAACAAAGATAAGTTTTGCACTTAACAACTTCAATACAAAGTCCTATACTGGAAAAACGGTATGATAAGATAAACAGTTTGAATTGAGGTGAAGGATGCTTTCCAAAAGAAATTTTGAAGACATTATTTGTTGTCTTACCTTGGACCAATTAGTATGTCTGATATATCATGCATGCTATTTGTACATCAGTAGTATTAAAATGTTAAAAGAAGCATTACGTACTTGAAGAGAGAGTAAGACATAGAGTTAAGCCAAATTAAGTTAGGCATGTTCTTTCTAGACATCCTCAAGAAAATCAATGCAAGATAGAAATAGGTCAGAAATCCATCAACTTTTCACTATTGCCCTTAGATATTCCTATACTTAATTGACATGTTGGCAGCAACCACTAGGATTATTTGTTCAATGTGGTTTCATGCACTCTTATAAATTTTAAAACTGCAAAGAAGAGCTACTTTCCTGAATTCGAAGAGCAGCTGCTGATTAGAAGAAGATCTTCAGAGGAACCAAATGATAGGGCCCTGAAAGATTGTTGCACCTGCTAGAGAGTCCTTTTAATCATTTTGTGCAGTTGGAAGCTGAGAATAATTTATATTTATACTGTATTTTATTTCACAAATATTTAAAAGCAATATCAGTACATATTCCAAAAATAATTTAGAAACTTTTCTTATTTTTTACCTTTTGATGACATTACTTAATTCTGAAAATCTTCCAAGTTCTTTATGAAGCACCTGTACCCTGTATTAGGCCACTAAATTAGACTAGTAAATATTGATATTTCAGTCATATATAATCCAAACCTAGTATTTATTATTCGAGTAAATTGTGTTCACTTGCAATAGGGTCGTTGAGAATAAGGAAAGCCTCTTGGATTGGGTTGAGCTTCGAACCATCAAAGCTATGAAATTCATTGAGAGTAACCCTCTCAAAAATTTCTGATGTAGAAACAAGATCAATAACATATCTCTTTGAATAAGCTAACAAATTCAAACCCATCAATTGTTCAATTAAATTGTCTTCACTTGCAATTGGGTCATTGAGAAT
The DNA here is from genome assembly GCA_028749045.1 of Cupressus sempervirens. Taxonomy (NCBI): domain Eukaryota; kingdom Viridiplantae; phylum Streptophyta; class Pinopsida; order Cupressales; family Cupressaceae; genus Cupressus; species Cupressus sempervirens. Next base: position 469,922,984 of record CM053784.1, on the reverse strand, counting down.
AAGGAAAGCTTCTTGAATAGGATTGAGCTTTGAGCCATCAAAGCAATGAAATCCACTAGCAATAACTCTCTCAGATTCCTCTGGTGTAAAAATGGGAATAATAATCTGCTTCTCTGAATTGGTTAACCAATTCACATTGAGAGAGTCATCCCTTGTAGCTGCTGAAACACTCAGCAAACATGGATGAGAACATGATTCTATGGCATAACTGTCTATTAAAGGGTCATTTAGAATTAAAGAGGCCTCTTCAATCAGACTCAGCCTTGATCCATCAAAACTTAAAAATCCTCCAGCTATATTCCAGTCAGATTTCTCTAGTGTAGAAATAGGAGTCATAGTCAATTTCTCTCGTAGAAGTCCATCTAGAAGCAAATTCAAATCTAGAGATTCTTGCTCACTCATTTTAGAATTGAAAAAATCAAACTTGATTCTATCATCTATATTAGTTGAACTAGTTGAGCCACCCTGCAAACTTGAATTAGAACAAGATTCTATGACATGTGCAATTGAGCCACTTTGCAAACTTGGATTAGAACAAGAGTCTATGACGTGTGTATTTGAGCCACTTGGCAAACTTGGGTTAGAACAAAATTCAATGGCATGTGTATCTATGGTTGCACTATTGAGAATCAAAAAAGCCTCTTCCATTGGGTTGAGTCTGGATCCATCAAAACTATTAAATGCTCCTATAATAACCCTTTCAGATTCTTCTACTGTAAAAACAGGTATTGTAGTCAATTTTATCGTCAGAATTCCATCAGGAAGCAAATTTAAACCTAGAGATTCTCCTTCACTCGCTTCAGAATTGATAAGGTCAAACTCAAAATTGTCATCATCATCTATAATAGTTGAATCACTCAATAAACTTGGACTATAACAATAGCTTACTTCTTTGATCTCATTAACCTGTTTTTTCATTATCCTGGCAGAAATTGATGCTGCGGCATTCCTTTTCAACCTTGGAGAATCTACACGTGAGGTTTTAGAGCTCTTACCTTTAGGGTATCTTGAATTCTTTGTTACATAGCCTACAGTATTCACTTCTGCAACCATTTTCTTCCTATTCTCGGCCAATATTCCCCAAAAAATCTTTTAAGATTCGATATACGTTTAGAGGATCTTGAATTCTTTGTTACACAACGTACAGTATTCACTTCTACAACCATTTTATTCCTATTCTTGGCCAATATTCCCCTTTTTTTTAAAGATTCGACATGTTTTTAATAGGAACTGAGTTATTACCCAACCCCATCAACGTTGTCTACTTTTATACTAGGATTTAACTCCTATGGCCATAGTTGTTGCAGGGGCAATCTTATCTGATGAATCTGATGCTACTCTATAGCCTTGATTAATTGTATTTCTAGCTGAAGCACTGCAATTGTCTGACAAAGTATTTTCCTCCTTTGAAGCAACATAATTGCTTGATAATGGGCATTTTCTACCATTCTCTTTGTCAACTATAACCCATCTTTCTTCTTTATCTTGCTTGAAAATGGCCAATTTCTACCATTCTCTTTGGCAACTATTAACCGATCTTGCTTGTTGGACAATGGGCAATTTCTACCATTCCCTTTTGTAATTACAAATGTATCTTTCTTCTTTTCCTTCCCCATCAACAGTTCTCTACTTTTACATTGGGACTTAACTCCTATGGCCATAGTTGTTGCAGGAGCAGTCTTATCTGATGAACCTGATGCTACTCTACAACCCTGATTAATTGTATTTCTAGCTGAAGCACTGCAATTGTCTAACAACATGTTTTCCTCCTTTGGAGCAACATAATTGCTTGACAATGGGCATTTTCTACCATTCTCTTTGTTAACTATAAGCCCATCTTTCTTCTTTATCTTGCTTGGCAACGGCCGATTTCTACCATTCTCTTTGGCAACTATAAACTGATCTGGACAATGGGCAATTGCAGTGCTTCAGCTAGAAATACAATTAATCAGGGCTGTAGAATAGCATTAGGTTCATCAGATAAGACTGCCCCTGCAACAACTATGGCCATAGGATTTAAGTCCAAATGTTAAAGTAGACAAGTGTTGATAGGTTGGGTAATAACTCAGTTCCTATAAAAGGCATGTCAAATCTTAAAAAACAAGAAATGAAAATATTGCCCGAGAATAGGAATAAAATGGTTGCAAAAGTGAGTATTGTAGGCTGTGTAACAAAGAATTCAAGAACCTCTAAAAACATATCAAATCTTAAAAGACAAGAAAGGAGAATATTGGCCAAGAATAGGAAGAAAATGGTTGCAGAAGTGAATACTGTAGGCTGTGTAACAAAGAATTCAAGATACCCTAAAGGTAAGAGCTCTAAAAACTCACGTGTAGATTTTTCAAAGTTGAAAAGCAATGCTACAGCATCAATGTCTGTCATGATAATGAAAATACGGGTTAATAAGATCAAAGAAGTAAGCTATTGCTATAGTCCAAGCATCTTTCTTCTTTATTTTGCTACCATTGCGTTTTGTAGTTACAAATGTATCTTTCTTCTTTGCCTTCCAGACTGGTTCCATCCTTGAAGCAATAACAATAATATAGAATACAGTGATCAGTATGGAAGTCCAGTGGAAATCGAATCAGGAGTGTGAGCGTTAAAATACGTGAATCAAAAGAAAGTTGAGCAATGAGCAATGCCAGCATTTGAAAAAGAAATAAGCGATTTATGAAACTTGTGAATTTATATCTAATGACCTTTTTGTCTTATTATTATTAAAAAAACGTTTAAACGTTTAAATGAAATATTGATAATAATGTTGAGACATCGATAAGGATATTATAAAGTTAAAAGCTAGGCTAATAAGGAGAAGACTGTTAAGATATTTGTTATCATGATTGTGAATATTTTCAGAAATTAAAAATAGGGAGAATGATTATTCAACCTTAGCTACATTGTTTCGTACATGGAAAATCTGTATAGAGGTGGGGGGGGGGAATCAGTGATGTGAAATAAAATAATATAAAATTAATATTAAAAAAATGATGATATGAAATTTGAAGTTATTGTTTCATACATGAAAAATTCTATAAATTATGAGATAAAAAATGGTGAGATTGAAATATTTTCACTGAAATGCATGTGTTAGTAGTGGCAATTGGGCATTTGCAATATTTTTTTTGGTAGATTTATCAAGTATGTTAATTTGTAGAGAGTAGTTCCAAAAATGGGTTTAGAAAACTTGTGGACAATTAGAACATGTGAGCATAAAGTTGAGTTCCACAGATTGTTTTGAACATTGTCCATAACGAGAAAACAACATAAATATATCACTTTAACATATAACCATTTCCCCCTCTCTATTGAAAATAAGATGTTTTCTTAAAGAAGTGCAAGTGTTTTTCCAAAGTGGATCCTCTACACTGAACATGAACATGAAAATGCACATCAAGCTATGCAAAAGGCCTAGTAAAGCAAGATGACTATTTCAGTATTGTAGTGGGGTATATGCATATCTGCATTGCCCATGATGACTATTAGGGCATTGTAGTTGAGTGTGTGTACAGATGAGAGACTTGTCGAACTAGGTAAATGAAGAGAGAAATAGGTGATCTCCTTTCAAGATTTTGATGTTTGTGCACTTCAACTATACACCACCTTTTGTCCTTCACCTGCAAGCTATTAGTGCTAACAAGTGGGAATCCATGCCACACATCTCCAATATCTATTTTATTTGTGTCTTCATATCCATTATTATTAATTGTTTTCAAATACAATTGAAACAATTACTTCATTTTATTTAAACCATTTATAAAAATAATATGATAATCAAGTTATTTATAAATGTTCATATTTATTATAAAATATATTCTCATATTTTATTTTATATTCTTTTATTGGTTAAGGATATTTGATCTAACAACATAAAATGTTCATAAATTCAACAAGATTAATCATATCAAATTATACAATTTATAGAGATTATTTTTAAAAAGTCAGGTAGATTGTGTTATATTTTTTCATCCAGTTTATGGATTGCACTTTGTAATCCATCATCAATACTATACAAGAGATCATTGAGTGTGATCTGAAAATTTCATGGAAAAAACTCAATACATTCTAACCACATAAATAATAATTTAACATGATACACATTGAACTCTATTATATATATATATATATATATATATATATAGCTCAGTGCTTTCATTACCATATAATAACTCTAATATTTACAAAAGAATCTCAAACTTTCAAAAAAATGTATTGGTAAGCTTTGAGACTTCCATTCCTAGTCATGTATGATAACTCATTTTGTGAATTGGACATAACATTAGTGCAATTTGATAATAACACTATGTGAGAATCAAATACAAGGGTTTCAAGTCTTTCAAATATTGCACTTTATTTCTTTGCTAGATTGCTCAACTCAAATGTCACATTCATGGAAATGATTATATTCACCATGTCTCAATATATATAATCACTTGAACTTTCATCAAAAGACTAAGTAAATACATATTCAATCTCAAACCATCATTACTTTACTCATTCACTTATACAAAAACAACCCTCAAACAATCATGCAAGGACAAACATCAACATTCCTTAATTAAATTACCAATCTTCATCTAGAGGCAATTACAACTTCAATCAACTTACTATGAAATATGGAGTGTGTAGAGATTTTAACAACTTCCAAATAAATTTTCATTCCATGCAATACATTCATGGAAACATCATGGTTACAATGTCATGATACACTTGTTCATTTTCAATAATATTCACACGTGTGGATTTGAAATAAATAAGAAATGTAAATTCACATTATGCAACAATGTTGTGTGATCAATAGAGCAATATCTCAATGTTAAATAAGGCATGATGAATAAAATGTTAATATACACTCATGTAATGCTCTTATCAATGAGATTTTCTTCAACAAAAGGCATGCACACTATGCAAGAGTCAAGTCAATGCATTACCATGGTTGATAAATTTGGGAAGTACTAATGCATTATCTATTCTCTAACAATGATAGTGATCATAATTATATTTGGTAGTAATTTTCTTAATTTTCTTGACAATCTATCTACTAAAACCCTAAGTAGAAATTGACTAGGTGTGGAAGTCAAGGTCATAGAATTAATGCATTTAAACCATTAAATAGTATCTTCAAATATGTAGTTTACTTGTTGAAAGTAGTCACATAGTTTTAAGTCATACCCTTTAAGTGTCAAATATTGTGCTTTACCAAACTCATGTCCTAACAAATGTTAGGAATAAGGTGTCTCAACCTTGGATAATTCCTATTCTTATTATTTGTTTTGTAAATATATTTTTTGCAAATAATGTAATTAAGTGTGAGTTTACATGTCTAGTTGGCATGTTGATGTGTCACTCTACTTGTATGTGTATGCATCTTGAATTGTGTAAAAGGAGATCATGGTTGAAACGGTTATGATGGATTCCTATAACACGTGAGAGCTCTCTTTGGAAGATTCGATGACATGTGAAGACATGAAGACATGTGGCAATTGATCATTGAGTACTGTACACTCGAGTCCCCAACTCATGCTATTTTTTCAAAAAATGGTAAAACTCTAATATGGTTGTTCTTTGGAAGTTGCCCTAAAAGGGAAAGCACATGATATAAGCATTTTTAGGGTTGCAGTTTTGAGAGTGAGAAAGTGTATTGTTGGTATGGTATGTTGCTACTGGATTGGTCTTCCCTATTGTTGTTCTCCTAAAAGAACTCGCATTGCAAGTGTATTGTAACCTTTCGTGTTGAAGATATGTGTAGGTTTTGGAGGGGTGGGGTTGTTTTACCAAAAGGTTTTTCCCCACCAACATATCTTTGTGTTTATGTGTTTTCTTTCTCTATCTATTTTCTATATCCATGGTTGACTGCAATATTATTGTTTACATAATATCAAACCTGAAATTGTAAGGATATAATAGGAATTCACACAATAATTTCCTTAAGGGATTAGTGTAGGAAGTTGTTTCCGCACCTGAGTTTCCTTACAACAACTGATTGGCTTGATCCTATTTTAATTTCCAAAGTCTCAAGCATAAGTCTATTGAAATAAAATCAATAATAATTATGCATTTTTGGGATCCAAATCTATTGAAGTCATGAGGCTCCATGATCTTTCCAAGTGTCTAGTGTTGATTTGAAAATCATATTGAGGCTATTCATGATGATTTTGATTTAATATGGTTGTCATTGGTGACAAATCATTGTACATATAAAGTCATTATTGAAGAGTTAGACTGATATGTAAACAGAGATACCTTATCAATAAAAGGAAGTAAATAGATAAACTGAGCATTATTGGAAAACATGACAAATAGGGGAAAGAGAAGTTAACCAGTGAACTAAAGTGTTATTAGTACACAAGATAGTGGACTAACTGGTACAAAGGTCGTACGGCTTGCTATCAATAAACTTGAGGTTATTGGTAAATAGGAGAATAGAAGAACAGGTGAACTCACCAATTGATCAATTAGTAGAACATGTTACAGTATAGAAATTTTTTATAAATTGATGTGTCATCACAATGTAGTAAGATTCAATAAATATGGACTAAAAGAGAAATGATGTACATAGGGTAATGTACCTGACAAAATAATTTATGGAGATTTGGAAATGAATCTAGTGAACAACTTAAGGAAGGTTTTGATGAATAAAAAAAATTACTTCACACCTCAAAAAATAAAAAAAATTATTAGATGCAATCAACGCGATCAAATAATTTGGAAAGTTCAAGAGAGAGAAGGACTCTAGAGGAAGTTGTGGAAGTTTCCAAAACCCTAATTAGGTTTTCCATGCAAAGGTAAGAAGAGATTAAAAAGAGGCAAGCAACATGAGGAACAAGTGATGAGAATGTGGAATGAATGGGATGATGCAGAATCAAGGAGTAATCATAGATCTAATCATAAAGAAGCTACACAAGGATTGAATGAGTAAAGAAAAAGCATAACGAATCTAAACATCTTTTGGAGAAGGCAAATACAGTTCAATTTTATCTTGTTATTTTTCTAAGAGTTTCAACAAGTGTATGTAAAATATTTTAACAAGGTAGCTCTTAACATGATTGATTATAAATCCCTTAACAAAATGAACATTGTAAAAGTGGGATAAAACCCCTTAGCAAGGTAGTCTCCAACAAGACTGTTAGATATATCTAACAATATATCACTCACTTTTAACAAGGTGAGTCACTTAGAAGGTGACAAATATAGATCCTAACTAGAAAACCTTTCTACTGCGTTTCCTCAAACCAAGGGTTTTTGTGAGGCCAAAAATCATGGACTATGTGTGCATGTATGATTTTTATGGTTATTACTTTACTATTTTACATTTTTGCAAATAAGTAAATTGTTTTACACGATAGCAAGCTAAAAGTTAATCAATTTATGAACAAAGTTTGATTAGGTGAATTGATTAATAGTTTTGTTTCACCCACCCCCATATTATGTGACTTTTTCTCCAAGAAAGAGAAGTTTATAATAATCTTTCAAGAATTAAAAGGAAAGATAAAAATAAAGGATATTGTAATCCTTTGATTTAATGAAATACTATTATATTTATTAAAGAGTAATCATTTCAAAAAGGTGTGATGTTTTGGAAACCACCCCTTCAAAGAATATATAAGTCATTATGTTCAAAAACTTCAGAAAATGGAGATAACTCATGGAAAAATAATAAAAGAAAAATAATAGTACAAGGAAGTGGAATAAATTACAAAGGGCACATCATAGGACATCATTAAGTAATCTGGATGGGCATTAGGCATTGAAGAAGGGATACACATTGTGTGTCCAACTTGGGGTACAATGTACATCTATGAGTATCTTGGCCAGGGATGTGCCTTTTTGATGTCATGAGACATGTGTTTCATACCATGAAGTTATGTGGGGTTCTGAAAAAGAACCATTTCCTCTTGTGAATGCTTCTTGCTTGCAAAAAAATCCAAGACTCTAATTGATCTGTTACTTGTCAATCTTCTTCAATGAACAACAAGTTCTCCATAGATACATATAAATTCATTTTATATTATATTTATTAAGTTATTTATAATAATACAATGGTTCTTTCATTATATTGTTTATACTTTAATAATTATAAATAATAATTGATTAACATGTTTGTGACATAAGTGTTGGTTTGAAGGAATATTCAATTTAAACTACATTAGATTATTTACTTTTAGAAATACATAAATTTGTATAAAAGTTTATAATATAAAATAAATAATACTAATCTCGACTAATTGTATTTTTCTAATGAGGGTTGTACCTTAATAATAAGCTTATGTCCTTAACACAAAGTTGTTTTGCTAAAAAATGGAAAAATAAAGGTATTTATGTGTTTAGTGATATGTTGGTCAACAATAACCTAGGTTTGTGGGATGAGATTTCTACCAAATATGGCATTCAAAGTTCTCAAAAGAAAACATATATTGTATTATCTAAAGTGATTATTGGTGAGAGGGTTGACTAAGTGTTAAGGGTTTGGTTTTCCTTGCTCAAAATGACATTTCTTTTTTTACTATTTCTAGAAAGGCCCTTGTCAACCCAAAAAAATCTATTTTAGATGGCTTGTGTTGATTGAAAAGCTTACAATTGGTTATGTTCTATCTTTCATTAATGTTGACAAGGTCCTCGATAATGATACATATGGAAGATTTGTTAAATGGAATGATGGTACTCTTTTTAATGATGCATCTACAAAATAGATCTATTGATTTCTCTACACACACACATGTGTCTAATTGCTGCAATTTGCTTGTCCTTTCTCAAACTAACATATCTTTTTTGACTATTTCTAGAAAGGCCCTTTTGAACTCAAAAATATCCACTTTAGATGGCTTTTGTTTATTAAAAAGCTTGCAATTGTTATGTTCTATCTTTCATTAATGTTGAACTTGTGATTTGTGGTTTATGTAATAAGCCTTAGAATTTCGAGCATGGGTTTTTTGAATGCATTTATGCTAAAAAGATTTGGTTTATTTTCTTTGGTCTCCCTATTGAAGGAATAACAATCTTGGTTTGTCATGGAGTGAGATTGTGAGATTCTTGCTAGTTATGTTGAATCCTTTGATTTGTCTAAGAATATAATTTGGTTTGTGCTAACTAGTGGAATTCTATGGCTTCTTTGGAAAGACAGGAACAGGGAGATTTTTCTACATGATAAAGATGTCCTACTAATTTTAATCTTAAACTTTCTTTTTTTTACATAATGTCATAGGTTTCTATTTGCCTAGATATCCCAAAAAGAAGACTAATGAATCTCATGCATGATGGAGCTCTATTGATTCACAAAATTGATGTGAAGGTCTCTCAATTCATTGAAAAGTACCAAAGATTCCTCAACCAAACAAAGAATGAGGATCTTAGTAGTCTTATGGAGAAATGTCATCTATATTTTGGCAATAGTACTGGAGAACTCAAGGATTGGGACAAGAATATTTTTGTAGGAAGGAGCATTTTAAGTGGGACAATTGATAGAGCCTCTCTTGCAAGCTTCTTAGATCTCACTTATCACCAGGGTGGCAAGTATCATGGATCTTAAAACAAACAATCTAACATTAAAGACATATGCCTTTTTTAATTGTATAATCCTAATGTATAAAACACTCATGAAAAAAATAAAATATTAGTAGCTAGAACTAGCCTTTATACTCGATAGGTCACCTCCCCCAATTTTGTAATTGTTTATACTTATGGTGGTTGGTTAGTGTATTTTGAAAATATGTTAAACACTTTGTTGGTTTATGTTGTTTGATCTATTGTAATACAAAAAAATAATTTTATTTGGAGTAAAATGGTGAATTACATATGGTATTAGAGTCTAAGAATCAAGCTTTCCTCTCTTGAAAAAATCTTTTTTCTATGATCTTTTATATTTATTATTCTTAAAAGAATTCATTTTTATATATTTATATGTATCTTAGCATTCATACAATCCATATTCTAGTATTATTGGTAATTTATCTCAAATATATATATATATATATATATATATATATATATATATTGACAATCATATGTTATATTTTAAATTACTTGATAACTAACTATTTATGCCAAAATTTCACTTGAAAAATTGTATCTACATAACTGAATTACTACCTATAAACCCCTAATCTTCTTTATGATTTAATATAATATAAACATTTTGTATATTTATAAATATAAATTCAAATCTATTTTTCACTCTCTTAGAAATCTCTATCCTTTATTATGCATAAATCTAAACCATTCACAAATTTTGTAGGTTAAAATGTTTGAGTCAATGGTTGCGTCTCTAAAGCATTAGATCATATTCATATGTAGCACATGCACCATAAAGAGGATTATAATCTCTCATTCCTATAGATTTATCTTGGCTAAAATACTTTGTAATATATTGCACATGGTTGCTTTCATGATAGTTTAATATTCCATCCAATACATTTTATGACATTCTAATTTTGAGATGATTCAATCCCACTCATTATGATGGATTTGACTTATTAAGTAATTCTATTGAATTCAACCATATAACTTGAGGTAACCATTTAATTTGTGACCAAACTAGTGACATGTGAAAGGTCTAAATTTGCCAAATTGAAGGTGAGTAAAGCATACCATTTTCCTAATATAGAAATCATCATGAAATAATGGGTCATGGTCTCAATAATGAATTTGTTCATTGATTTTAATATTGGAAAAGATCCATTATTAGGAATCCTTCTAAACAATAATACCTATGAATCAAAACTAAAACTTTAATGCTAAGAGTTAGCTTGGCTCTACCTTAACATTTTTTGAATATGTCTCGTAGGGTACTTACAACTATAACATTCAACTGTCATCTTCAATCTAATTTTTTGGTTTAATCTATATTAGCATAAAAACTCAATTACCATATCTTCCTTTGACTTTTCTTTGGATGGTAAGGTACTAGCAACTAATAAGAATGGAATATGAGACTTCAAAATCATGTTGTGATCCTACCCACACCGTCTTCAAAGATCCCACATCAAAATGAGTGTAATTCCTCGCCAAGGGATCCAAAGAATTAACTTAGAATTTTCACTAAGTTTGGTAACATTTTTATTTTTTTTTCCATGAAAGTAAATACCACATATAACTTATTCGTAATAACAGAAGCAATAGCAATGTCCATCTAAAGAGTAAACATAACATATACAACAGATTACATTCTTTAAGATCCCTTAACGTGAATTACATACATGATTACAACATCCACATGAAATAATAATGATAAGTCCAATGTTCAATTATTACATTTCCAACTGCTCATTCATCCACTGTACATGTCACAGGGTCTGAAGGCTTAAAAGTATATACATATGTAGAATAAGATACATCATCCTATTCTAATCCATGATACATCAAGGTAAAGATAATCACATGATACTCATGATACATCATCATAAAAGTCATGTACATCCATCATAAAGATCAAAAAAATAATCTAAGTGCACGGTTCCTCCCAACCGTTAATAGCATCATTAGACCATCGTGGGCCCTAGCCATCCCTCCGTGCGTAACATCCCATATCACCGAAGAGATCATCGGTATTAACATAGTAGGAACGTCACTCCTAATAAATATAACATCATATGTAGAAAGTAATCTAACATGTAGATATAAGCATAAGATATCATCATCTAACATATGCTAATCATCAATGAAAGGATACATAGCCACCATCACGAAGGATGCATCAACCACAATGTCTCAATGAATCTCAAATGATAAGAGTGGAAAATACACTACCATCCGACCGCGTGGTACCTAAGTGGTCCACTCCCACCGTGCTGAGGAGATAATCTCAAGTCCCAAACAGGCTATCAAAACCACATAGCACACGACTCTAAAGTCCAGGAATCCTAAAAGTATACTAACTCAAAGGTTCCAATCACAAAATAGACATCTACTTCCCAGAGGCACACAATGACATGTAGGAACCTACTATGCAAGCGGGAAAGTGTCATCGCATTTATCTCGTACAAGTTACCCTGGCGGTTAGCTAAACTCCACGGGTCCATACAGATCTCATGCGGCCACTAGTATCCTTTCATACTAACAAGGCATACTATGGAATGCAAGGTCGCAACCATGCGTTCTCTGTACTCCCATCCTAGCCTATACAAGCACTCAAGGCATGGGCGAGAACCAAAACTCTTATCTTTTTAGGTTCATTCTATTAGTACTAAGTGTGAATGTTATCACTTATTAAACCAACTTACAATGAGTTATCCTGGCAGCCTCTTAGGGCCCCGGCCCCCATTGCAAGCCACTTCCTGACACTACATGCAAATATCCTACCCTAATGCTCATGGTATCATAATCATAAAGAAAGTCCACAAAATCATCAAATATCCATAATAAGAATCAACAAATATCCATGATTAAATCATCAAATATGCATAAAAGCATCAAATCTCCATGAGCAATTTCCATAGAAAATCATGACTACAACAGCTCTCTATTGGCAACTGAAATATCACTGATAATCAAAGTTTCCATTGGTTTTCAATAACCAAAATATATCTCAAAATAAATCACCATATCCATTGGTTCTCAATAGCAACCAAGAATATCTCAAAGTCATACTGATCGAAGACTCCAAAATGGTTAAGTCATACATGTCACAACATGACATCATCAAGAATAAATCCACATATTAGTCCCATCATGGCGACTAGAATATGTCCAAGGATAACTGATCGATGACCAAAAATAATGGTTAAGTCAAGTATCTCAAACATAAGAATTTCAACTATAACAATCAGTATTCACAACCAATACATAGAGCATTCCATCACATAATCATGGTTGGGTTTATAAAGATCGAGAAATAAAACATCATCATGACATCACAATCGCATAACCCCCAAGCCTCTGGTAGACGTCCTATACTGGTCAACACTAGTCAACCCAAAATCCCAAAACATTAACATAAGGAATACACAATGTAGACACATGTTTTGGTTTTGCTAAGTTTCAAATTTAAATTCAAATGCCAAGTCTCAGTTCATGGTTCCAAGTTTAAAGGGACATATTGTATGTTTTTTTTTTTTCTCTTCATGTGCTATTTTTGGAAGGATAAAAAGTTCTCTCTAACTTTAATCTCCGATTATAACATAAAAAAAAATGTTTCCACCAACTTTAAATTCCCACATACTTTATACATTTTATAATCTTAACTATTAATTAATTCTTAACAGATAAAGTTATAAAATTACAGAACTATTCATTATTATAAAAGATGAATTCATAAATCTTTTATCAACAATTTTAAATCCTTTAATAACATATATATATATATATATATATATATATATATATATATATATATATATATATATATATATATATATATATATATATATATATATATTACATATATACATATATATATTCATATTTAAATATATACATACATACATATATAATATATAATTTTATTTTTTTTCATTTTATAAAAACCAAATATTAATTTCAAAATTTATTATCAAATTTTAAAACAAAATCAAAATTATACACGTCGTCAGCCATCACTGAAATGACCCCGGCCGCGGCACGCAGGGTTCTGCGGTCACAGGCCTGCAGCGGCAGCGGGTACGTAGTACCTGCTGACGTCGCAGTACCTGCGATAGCAGGCACTCCGCACCCAATAAAGCACGTGGGGTACAGTCCGTCCCACTGTGCATTCATATATATGTTCTTCCCCAATGCGATTTTAAATAATTTTTGTATAAACTTCCTCATGCGATATTAACATGAATCTCTACTTCGATTCGATAATCGATTCACCAATTAAATACATATATATATATATATATATATATATATATATATATATATATATATATATATGTATGTATGTATGTATATATATATATGTATGTATGTATGTATATATATATATGTATATATATATATATATATGTATGTATGTATATATATATGTATGTATATATATATATGTATGTATATATATATGTATATATATATATATGTATATATATATATACAAATTTGTATCATAGTATTTGTGTAAATAATGTATATATACAATATTTATGTATGCAGATTTCAATAAAATCATATATACACAATATATTTTAATTCTCAGAATTTTTCCTATAGACTTTTAACCCCCAAATTTATCCAATAATCTAATGGATTTTTGGTCATGAGTTTAAACCCTAGCCCCATTATCTTATCAGATCTATGCATATAAAATTCTCAAATTACCTTATTTGCCTATATTGAGAATGTATGCAATAGAAACATGAAATTTCTCAGAAGACATAAGGAAGACAAGAAGAAGACAGGGAATGCGTGATGCAAAAATAGCACAAGTAAAATCATAAGAATCTACCCGAATTCTGATGCTAATTCGCTCTTCCTCAGAAAACCTGCAGTTCAAGCTCCCTTCTTCAGAGTTCTCGAATCCTCCAATGCTTCAATTGTTCACCACGCTATCCACGCTACCCACGCTCTCCACGCTATGTCCAAGCTTCTAAGGAATGCCCGAATATAAAGAGCTCTCAGGATAACCCTAGAATGCTTCTACAACTAGCTGGAAGAAATCGCCAACTAAGCATGGACCTATTTCCAACCTTTTTGATAAGCCCTAGGGTTGTAGACACCATGTGCTCAATTGATGCACTAATCCCCGTGTTGTTGACACATGAAAAATGGGGAACTGCATTAATTTCCAAGCAAGTTTATAATTCCAATTATTTTTAACTAATTTCCATTTATAACTCCCATTTTAATTTAATAACTTTTATTTTAATTTTTATAACTTTTATTATTATTATTTGTCTATTAATTTATTGGTATTTTATAATTATTATTTATTTTAATTCTCAAATTTTTTTTTATTTCTCAATTAATTTCACCTTAATTATAATCAAAATATCAAAAATCATGATATTTAATTTTCTCAAATAATTAATTTATTAATTAAATCTATTTGTTAAGACTTAATTAATAGAAAATTCACCATAGACCTTCTTAACAAAATATGAAAACCCATCATAGGACAATTCACACAAAATCAGTCTAAAAGATTAAAAATCACGAAATATGTCATCCGGCACATTCAATGGGTGCTCAACTCTGATACTTGTCCCAACTCACTAGGACAAATGGTTTTAGGGTTTGGGATTTGGACTTGAGAATTTATCTCCCCTCTCTTATCATTGAGATAGTATAATAGGGTACGCTCATCCTGGCAATTCAGGGAAGTCGATACCCGGTACCTACAACCTGCAGAAAAGCCATGCATGTACATGCTATGTATATATATAGTGCTAAGCTAAACAGGCAATGGCAGGAAGTGGTGCATCGTGTAGATCCCGACTAAGTAGGTGACTACGACTCCCTTCCTTAACCACATCAGAAACGCCATACAATAAGAAAACACGCACACCATACACATGCAAGTATGGGGTAAGTATCCATAATAAAACTCATGAAATAATAACCATCTAGCTAATCATCAACAATAACTAAAAACAATATAATGATCATCATACATACATGAAATGTAAAGTCTAAATGATCTCATCATATAATAACTGAATCCATAACATAATGTCTGATAGTGTCAAAACAATACCACTAATCCATCTACATAGTACTAATCCATCAAAGTCTGATAATAATAGCAATAATATGTCCAGAGAAGATGTGAACGAGGGTAGGCACTACAATGAGCACCAATTCATTGTACATAGGTCATCTTATCTCCAAGTTGACATTAATGATTGTTCTAGTTTCAAACATATTGGAAATGGTTGAAACAATGGTCAAATAAAAAATGCATTCGTAGTAGATAACTTTCTTTGATTACTTGTATGCTTCTCTCTTGTCCAATACTATGTTTCTATTGTAGATATGTCAGACACCAACTAAATTCACAAAATTAATTTAAAATAAATCATTAAATTACGCATATTAATTTAAAGTAAGGGATAATTTCTAATTGCTTGATTTAGACACCTATTTTAAACCTTGCTTGAAATAGGATCTTCTATTGTGAGAGTATCTATTGATTTTTTTTAATGACATGGTCCAGAAACCATAAGGTGGCATTTCTATAGTTTACGTAGACCACATATTATTTCCCATTTGGGTGCATGTCTACTTGAAATTTCAAACAGTTTTAATATCATCTAAAAATTGTGCTTTATTATTTATGTTTTCTATTTGTAACTTCATTTTATTCACATGCTTGAGAAGAGTATTAAAAAGGCAATAATATATTATTTTTTAGAGATATTTTGTACATGATTTCAATAGTATATCTTTGTATTTAGAGTTTGATGAAAATTTATCATTGTTAAATATTGATGATATAAATAAATATTTTCGTTAAAACACGTTAATAATAGTTATAAAAAAATCAAGAATATAATGAAACTAAGTCTTCTTAAAGCCTTTCCTCTAGATATGACATTAAAATTAAAACCCTTAATTTCTCATGCAATTATATTAATGAATTACTATTTAAATTTTATCGTAGATCACAAGAATTATTAACATAGAAGGTTGGAAAGAGGAAGTCTTATCTTGAAAATTCTTCCAAACTCTGAAGAAGCTCAATATGTTAGAAAAGATAAATTTAAATATTGTCACAAGTTTTAATGCTACCAGTACATAAGTTTTATTGTTCACACTTTTGATAATTAAAATCATTGAAAAAATAATATTCAAAAGTGTATCAACACTCTATCCTTTCTAGTTAAAAACATATTTTTATATTATAGCAAGCTCGAGAAGATTGCAAATGCTTAAACCTTAGTTAAACTTTGACATCCATATTTATAAGAGAAAACTATGTCTAGATTAAAATGAACTCTCAAAATCTTAATTTGATATATTATTATAGAAAATTCTTAAACAAGTTTCATTTATACAATTTAGATTGAACATCACAAAAGTCATTACCCTAAAAAAAGCATTAAAATATTTCATCTATATATTGAAGTAATATCACTTAGTATTGTTTCATGTGACTAAAGTCTCTATTGAATTGATTAATTAATTAAATTAGATCATAACACTATTGTGATAGTAAAATTAGTCACATAAGTTTAATATACATTACATTATGGACCTATAACTTAGAGGTCCAAAATTCTATTTTATAACTATAAGATATATAAAGTAGTTAGAATAAATTAGGAGGAAGCATGGGGATATGTGGAAAATTACACAAGGAGGGACAACTTATAAAAATCAAACTACTTATACATTGAAAAGCTATGTATAAATGTTTTTCTATAGAAACAATTTTACAAGAAAATCTCCCTCAATAACTTTAATATTTTATATTGTATTGAATATCCTTCATGATTATAAATGAGAAGTTATTCTTCAAAGTTTTAGAAAAATAAACACGTCTCTAAATTTATTATAATAAATCATTATTGTTGAACCAAATTAAAATTTAAATCACTCACTAGATAAATATTATGTCAACAAAAGATGAAACTTTTAAATCTAAATCTTGAAGTATATATATACAATCATAATAATGAATGGAAATTTGGAATTGTTTTCTAATAAATACCTAAAGGTAAAAGAGATCTAAGAACCAAAACAACATGATTTATTTGATGAAGCATAAATACTCAAACTTTTTGCATTTTGTTATTGACCACATATTTTTTTAGTTGTGATGCAGATATATATAAAGTTGTTGAGGAAAATAGCTAAATTACAGGGGAAGATAAAAGTAAATCACATTGTAATCTTTTGATTTAATATTATATTTATTAAAGAGTAATCATTTCAAAAAGGTGTGATGTTTTGGAAGCCACCCCTTCAAAGATTATATGTCATTATGTTCAAAAACTTGAGAAAAGGGATCTCACTCATGGAAGAAGAAGAAAAGAGAAATAATAGTACGAGGAAGTGGAATAAGTTACAAAGGGCACTTGAGAGGGCATAGTTAAGTTCTCTAGCTCTCTAGTTGGGCATCACGCATTGAAGAAGGGGCACGCAATGTGTGTCCTACTTGGGGTACAATGTACACCTCAAAGTGTCCTAGCTAGGGATGTGTCTTTTTCATGTCATGAGATACATATTTCATACCATGAAGGTATGTGGGGTTCTAAGAAAGAGCCATTTCCTCATGTGAATGCTTCTTGCTGACAAAAAATGTCAAGGCTCTAACTGATCCTTTTCCTATCAATCTTCTCCACATATACATTTAAATTCATAATTTATTGTAGTTATTAAGTTTTTTTTTTTTATAATCCTATAATGGTTCTTTCATTTTATTTTATTTACTTTAATAATTATATATAATAATTGATTAACATTTTTGTGACATTAATGTTGGTTTGAGGAATATTCAATTCAAAATACATTAGATTATTCACTTTTAGAAATTCATTCATTTGAATAAAGTTTATAATATAAGATAAATAATTTTAACTTCAACTAATTTTATTTGGGGTAAAATGATGAATCGTACACCCCCCTCCCCTCCTAAATCAATTTTATCTTTCCAACAAGTGGTATCAAAGCTCACTACTTTTTAGGGAAATTTAAAAACTTAGGAGTAGATTTGGGAAGATGGAAAGGTATAGAAAAGAAAGACAATTGGAAGATTCCTTGGAAGCAACACATGAATAGATAGAAGATCTAAAAGATAAGATGAAGGTCTCATTTTCCAAAAGAGAGCAATTGTCGAAATAGTTAAAGATAAACCTAGATAGCATTGAACAATTATTAGAGGGAAGTGTCAATTCAGAAGAAGTTGGTGCAGCTATTGCATGTTTGATGGAAAACAATAATGCCCTATAAGAAGAGGTGCCCAAATTTTAAAGATAACAAGAGATTCAAGGCCAAAGAATGACTAAAGTACTTGAATAAATGAGAATAGTTAAACAGGTGTATCACTGACAAGTATACGATACAAACTAGTAAACATACTAAGGAGAGAAGGTAATATTCCTACTATGTGCATTGTTTGTGGAAATTTTTGACACATGGTAGGAAATTTCAAATTAGAAACTCCAAGAGGAAATTATGGACCTTGGAGAGAAACTAGAATGGTATTCTACGTATGTCACAAGTTTGGACATCATGCACACAATTACAAATACCAATTCTTTAGCAATTAAGATAAGAAAGGGAAAATAATTGTTGATCATGAACAAGTTAAGAATGATAAAAAAAAAGTTT
Organism: Cupressus sempervirens; assembly: GCA_028749045.1. NCBI lineage: Eukaryota > Viridiplantae > Streptophyta > Pinopsida > Cupressales > Cupressaceae > Cupressus > Cupressus sempervirens. The sequence goes on along the minus strand of CM053784.1, from coordinate 469,903,805 downwards.
GGTTGAGGAAAGAGAAAACTAGTGAATCAAGTAATCCTCCATCCTCTAGTTTAGGGGATTCATCATTCAACTAAGAAAGTAAGTTTTTCTTAGGAAATTAAAAGTTAATTATTGTATCCATCGATCCCTTATACATATGAACTTTATTATCTATCAACATAGATGGATGCATTAAAGCTAATTTTGATAGACTAATTCAGAAATTTGAATGAATCTAGGTGTCATTATTTTATCATTTAAAGTTATGCATGTATTAGTTAATAGAAACAACTATTAGTATGAAACATGACATTGGTAAATATTTTTATTGACGATATGAAAGGAATTATTGGTAAAGAAGTTATATCAACTAATAGAATTTAATGTTTTGTACACTTTCAAAGAGTGATTATTTGAGTTGAAATTAAGAGCTTGTTTGAGTTGAACTTAAGAGCCTATTTCTATCTATTGTATGGATCACTAGTCAAGAAGAATTTTTGAAGGATTCAATTGAATACATTGTAAACCTTAGTCAAGTGATAATCGAGCTAAGAAATGAACACTATAAAAATTTGAAGTTTGAAGGTAAGAGGCTTACATAATCACAATAGAAGCTAAGACTAACACCCCTATCTTGATCAATACCGCTCAGAAGTTCAAGCCTAAGTACAAGCTCTATCCTTTAAAGGTTATATAAATTGACAAATTGGGAGGCCTATCATCAATTCCTCACTAAGTAATGTCGACATAAGACATGAGGAAATTTATCCATTATAATTTGATTGAATTGGGAGATGTAAACATCAAAATGAAATATTTGAAGATGTGCAAAGATGGAGAAATGAAAGAAAAGTTCAAACACCTAAAAATTAAGGGTTCAGCTCATTTCATTAACTTACACAATGTTTGTAATGAGGAATGGATTTGGCACATTTTGAGTCATTATCTTGACCAATCTATCTAGATGGAATGATAAAAACCTCTAAAAATCATGAAGGAATTTATCCACGTGGTCACAAGACTATCATCAGATGGGGAACAATGTACTATAAGAACTATTTCCAGGGATGCAGTTAAAGAATTGATCAAGTCAAGACAAGATAATTGAGCCATGATCATTAATGATATTACAAACCAAGAGTTGAAGTTTGCCTCAATGATCATTAGATATAAAGTCATTTAATCTATTTAGGTGAATAGTGTGTCTGGAGGTGCAATTCATATAACCTACAAGTTTGTGAAATTGGGAAAGAGATACAACCTAGTAGATATGAAGATGTCATAACTAATGATGAATCTAAAGAGAATTTTTCCTAATAGGAAGTAAGAGATGAAGTATGGGTCATTATTGGTATGCATGTTCTTTTATGTAAAAACTTTATCTCCTAGCATAGGATATGTTGTATGGAATAGTAATAGATTGTATCAAATGGATGAGTATATTGAACAATTAGGAGATGATTTTAATACCATCAGGTAGGGATACTTCAAAGACCTCCATGTGGGGATGCATAAAAGGTTTAAGATATCTTCACATATTTTTGAGAAGTATAGAGACACAATTTTTTTTCTAGTAGATACTAACAAATGCATGACACAAATAGTAGAACTTAGGACTTCATCAATTCCATTAAAGTGATAACAGGTAGAAGCGAATGTATTGATTATGAATAAAGATTGCATATTAAGCCTACCTAAGAAAAAAAATGCTAAGAGGTTTGGAATATTTGAGGAAGCCTATAAAAGAATAAACTTGGATATTAAGAAGCCTACGATAGAAAAGAGAGCAAAGATAATGATGATGAAACTTGAAGAGAAATATGGAAGTGGTGAAGGAAGTAGCTCTAATATAGAAGAGAAAAATAAATCTCTACTATATGTACCAAGAAGAAATGTAAGAGAATAGAAGTTCCTTTATTACCTACTATAGGTGAACACATAGAAACTGAGGAAAATGTGGAAGTTGAGGAGAAAAAGGGAGATAAACATACTATTGAAAATAAAGTTGAGGTAACTCAACCATAGACATAAAGAGCGAAGACTGTTGAAACTACAAAACCACAACCACCAAAGACATGTCAGAAGAGGAGGACTAGAAACCAAACTAAGGCTTCACCTATAGAAAAAGATAAAATATGTCCAAAGTTGATGAAGAAAGACTTGATTCTAAAAAAGAAGTTAATGATTTGGGGAAGAATAATAGATAGAAAAAAATTAAGTTACCCTAGATAGCCATCAAAATTGCAAAAAGTATAAGAGATCGTGGATTTATCGGAACCATCAGTAGTACTAGATTTTCTAGACTATAAGGTGATGACAAGAATATTACTAAAGATACATTTGCATCACATATCTATAAGCTCAAAAGATACCTTTGTTACATTAAGAAAAATATCCTTGATGAATTACTTGATATATTAAAAGTCAAATGAGAATCAACATCCCAACATGAAAAAAATTAAGAATGAAAATATTTAAGAACATAATTCCATCGATGTCAACAAATGGTGCATAGGTATCTATGGACAAGCGTAAGGACAAATTCAAATGCAAAAGCATGAAAATTTTGTTGTTTTTTTATCTTAAAAAGAAAGATAATGAATAAATAGTTGGAAATCTAGAAAATAATCTTTAACATTGACTTGCCTTGGATATATGATGAAGCTAGACCATCACATGTGGATGACACATTCACAGTCAATGAATTGGTTGGAGAATTGAGTGAACATAATACCAGAGATGAAGTTGATCTCACCATGGATAATATAGATTAAGTTATTAAGAAAGCCACTAGTGACTCAAATTTTGTAGAAATTGAAGATGAAAATTTGCAACCATTAAATGTAAACCTTGTGGAGAAAGAAACTAATAAAGTTGACTCTAAACTTAATAAGGGTAATGAAGATGAAAAGTGTACTAAAGAAGATTAGTTTGTAGAATAAAATAGATAACCTATAGAATTGCATGAGCCCCCACTGAAAACAACAAAAGAGGTAATAGATAAAATGAATTAATAGGCTGAACAAATTTTTGACAAACCCAAGGACTTAACGTGATCATATTTCCACAATCCATTTCAACATATAAATTGGTTTCTGGATTTAATTGTGTATATGCTTTTATCATCAACATTTTAGATCACACTCTATGATCCACTATTGGGATAAAAGAGTCAAGGATTCAAAAAATGTCAAACCCAAGGCCACTAATGAACATAACATTATATCATAAGATAAGTTGTTAGCAATGGGAGAGCATGTTTAAAATTCAAATCTAGAGATGGGCGGGAAGTCATAGGGAAGCGGATCTTAGACACCAGGCATGCAGGAGGGGATCTAGGCAAGCAGTGGAGAGGAGTCAGGGGATGGGGACCCATGTAAGGACATACCAGGGAATCTCCCAATGAAATGGGCCTCACTCTTTGGTGTCAAGCCATCTGGTAAGTCCTCTTTCCCTCCGGTTAAGGTTGTGTCAGGTCTGGAAAAGGGTTCTTGCACGATTACTATTCCAAACAAGATTGTTGATCACTATATTGCCTCTATGGCCTCAACGCTTGTCAGGAAGTTTATTGGCCCGAGACCAAATATTGATGTGGTTTGGGCCTACACTTTGAAAAATTAGCTTGAAAGGTTAGGTCAGTGACACTGCAATGGCTAAGGGTTTTCTCTCTTTTGAGTTCACCTGTCAAGAGGACATGGCTGAAATTCTATGTGAAGGCCCCTAGAGCTTTGGGAGGGCCACCCTGGTGCTTCAAAAATGGTCATCTAAACAGGACTTAAACGAATCCTTCTCTCAGCAAACTCCAGTATGGGTGAGACTCCCTGAGTTGCGATTGGAGTTCTAGAATGAGGATTTCTTTAAGGGAGTGGCCAGCTCTTTCAGAGAGCTTCTCTCCATCGACCTTATTACTGCTTCTAAGAGTAAGCTAACCTATGCGAGGATCTGCAGAGGTGTAAGGGAAGGAGATGATATGCCTAAAGTGGTATGTTTTCAGTCCAAACTTGGCACTCATATCCAACAAATGGACTATGAGAGTGTCCCTTTTGGGTGTTTTCATTGTCTTAAAATAGGTCATAAGGCTTTTTAGTGCTCGAAAGCTAAGACTGCTAAGAAGAAGAATCCTCCTTCTTCTTCTCAAATGAGGGTGAAGAAAGTTTGGAAAAAGAAGCCCACTAAACAGGGCTAGAAGTTCCTTTCTCCAACGATCCAGAAAGCACCAGATGCTCCAAAGATGACTAACCAAGAGCCTCAGGGCATGGCAAGAAAAGAAGGGGAGTTAGTCAAGTTAGGACCGAGTTCCTCTTTATCTTTAGATGCCTCAGATTGAGGATGACCAGGTTGAGGAAAGGATTCTCATGCTTGGAGAAGTAGAAGGTAAGGCTGCCTCGCAGAAAGGTTTTCAAGAGTTTGGGATGGACAATTTCCCCAATGAGGAAGAGCCTGAACTGGGTTCCATAGAGGAGGAAAAGGAAAGAAAAAATAAGGAAATTATTGTTTTTCAGGACCTAGAGGAAAACTTGGTTTCCACCAGAGGAGCAACTAGAACAGGAAAAAAGAAGGACTTGGTGAAAGATCTGGACCAAAGGATAGATCTTCTTAGCACCCCAAAGAATGGTCACAAGGCTTCTAGATCCTTGAAGTTTGAAAAGAAGGGAGAGACACCTAGGAAGAAAAAAATTAGAGATTCGTCTACGGCACTCTGAAGGATTTTCCTTAGAATAAAAAATGAAGATCATCTCAAGGAACATTAGGGGCCTAAATGGTGCCCATAAATAGGAAATTATTAGGAATTTGATTAGAGACTAGAGACCTGACATTTTGATGATCCAAGAAACAAAAATGAAAAAGGATTGATTGAGAATTATTAAGTTCAGTAACCTAATGAGTGGGGAGGCATCGAACTCTGATGGAGCCTCTGGGGGTCTGTTGACATTATTCAAGACCAAAATTTTCAGGGTGGAATCAATCTTCAATGTAGGTAACATTCCTTTTTGTAAAGTGTTCCATATCCATTCCAATGAATTTTGGTTTTTGCTCAATATACATGCTCCCAATAACAAGAGAGATAGAAAGTCTTATTGGTCTAGAGTAGAAGGGCTGGTACAAAATAGCAACATGAAGAAAGGAATCATTACGGGAGACTTCAATACCCCTCTTCTGGACAAGGAGAAGAAGGGTGGTCTGCCTCAGGACTGGGATAACAAGCATGACCTTTCTAACTTCATCAATGGATTGGATTTTTTAGATCTGGACCTAATGGGAGGTGACTTCACTTGGTCCAATAAATGCATAGGCAAGGATTGTATTCAGGTTAGACTGGATAGAGCTCTCATTTCTCCTGATTGGTTGTGGTCTTCCTCTTGCAAGTTAGCTCTTTTGCCTAGAGTTGGGTCTGACCACTCCCCTATCTCCCTCTCGATTGTTCCTCCTAATCCCTTTAGACCTCCTCCCTTCCATTTTGAGAAAATATGGACTTCCCACCCTGGCCTTTTAGAAAGAATAAATGATTTGGTGGAGTTGGAAGGCTTTGCAATGTTCAGGGTTGCTAGAAAACTCGGCAATATTAAAAGAATGGTAAAAGCATGGAATAAGTCAGATTTCGGTCACATATTCTCCCTTAAAGAGGATCTCTCTAAAAATATCTCTTCTATCCAAGCCTCCATTTAGGAAAATGGGTATGATGCCTCGAATAGGGAAGAAGAGTTGTCCATCCTGTTTGATTTACATGACATCATTAGCAAAGAGGAAAACTTCTGGAGGCAAAGATCTAGAATCAACTGGCTCAAGGAAGGAGACCAGAACACAAAGTTTTTCTATTTAACTACTCTTAAACATAGAGCAAATAACAAGATTTTTGGCTTGAAGAAAGACTAGCGTGTGCTAACAAAGGAAGAAGATATATCAAATGAAGCTGTTTCTTTTTTCTCCTCCCTGTTGTCTTGGGATCCTTTGCTCTGTGAAGTGGACTAGGATGATATTGTTTCTTGTATTCCTCAGATCCTCCAACCGCACCGTAATAATCTGCTCTGGGCCATTCCTTCTGATTTCGAAGTAAGAGAAGCTCTTTTTTCTCTTTTGACGGTTAAATCACCTAGCCCTGATGGTTTTCCCACCTTCTTTTTCCAAATGTACTGGCCTGTCATTATGAAGGATGTTGTGAAGGCGGTTCAGGAATTATTTGGAGCCAGAAGTATTCTGAAGGAAATAAACTCTACATTATTAGTTCTTATTCCCAAAGTGCTAGAAGCAAACACTTTGGATAAGTTCAAACCCATCAGTTTATGCAACTCCTTTTATAAAATCATCTCGAAGGTGCTCACTTTGAGGCTACTTAAGTTTCTCCCCCTAATTATTTCTCAGCAACAATCTGGTTTTGTTCCAAGCAAACAGATTTTAGATTCAATTATTATGGTGCATAAAGTGATTCACTCTATGGAAGCTGGAAAGAGAGAAGTGATGTTACTCAAACTACACATGTCCAAAGCTTACAATCAAGTTGATTGGTCTTTTTTGGATTTGGTGTTGAAGGCTTTTGGTTTTGATGTCAAATCGTGTAAGCTAATCTCCCAGCTAGTCACCACTCCCTCTCTAGCTGTTTTAGTTAATGGGTCCCCCTCTAATTTTTTCAAACCTACCAAAGGCCTACGTCAGGGGGATCCTCTATCGCCTATTCTCTTTATTATCCTAGTGGAATGCATTGGCAAACTCATGGAGAAGAAAAACAAAGAAGGGAGGATCAAAGGTTTTAAACCTTCTTCCAAATGCACCCCCTTTATGCATCAACAATTTGTTGATGACACTATTATGGGTGGAGAGGCCTTGGTCAAGGAGGCAAAGGCTATGAAAGACACTTTGGACACCTATTCTAGAGGGTCGGGGCAGCTCATCAATTGGGACAAAAGTTCTATTTTCTTTATGAATACTCCAGAGGAAAGATAGAAGAGAATCTCCAGAATCCTAGGATGTCAGGTGGGGAAGCTTCCTTCTACCTACCTTGGTCTCCCCTTGGCAATGACCCCTTAAGATTCCTTCTAGAATGACATCATGGAAAGGTTTAATAAGAAACTGGCAGGCTAGAAAGGAGCCATTCTTAGCCAAGCTGGAAAATGTCAACTAGTTAAATCCATCCTTCAAAACTTGCCGATATATACGCTGAGCCTTTTTACCATACCGGTGAAATACGCTAAGAGGATGGAGAAAATCCAGAGGGATTTTTTGTAGACGGGAGCTAAAAGGAATAAAAGGTACCCCCTTGTTGCATGGGACAAAGTTTGCCTCCCCAAAAAGAATGGAGGTATGGGAATCAGGAAGCTCATTCACCTCAATAAGGCCCTCCTGGCAAAGCAAATCTGGCGCATCTTTAGTAGCACGGGGGAATGGAGAGACACTGTAGTAAATAAGTATATAAAGAGGCCCTCTATTCAGTTCACCCTCTTTAGTGAGGATATCCCAAGAGGTTATGTTGTTTTGAATGGTTTCTTAAAAGCCAGGGACTTGGCTAACTCAAAAGTCTCCTGGAAGCTGGGTAATGGGGAGGACATTTTGTTATGGTCTGACAGTTGACTTTCTCAGGGCCCCCTTATGAACAACCCTAGCTATGGGTTTTGGGCTAATATTGCATCAACCTTTATGGGCACAAAGTCAGCAATTACAGGACCGAACAGGGTTGGAGGGACCTTTCCATTATCTCAGATGACCTCAAACCAATCATGATCATGCTTAATTCCTTGTCCCTTAGCAACAATAAGGATGAACTAGTTTGGAGGGATAATACCAATGGGCTCTATTCGGTTGCCTCTAGGTACTCTACTTTATGGAGCTTAAAAGAGTCTCCCCCTTGGTCGAGAGCTTCGATCCTTGGCCTCATGCCAAAGTCAACATGTTTAAAGTTGGCTCTTCAGGACAAAACTCTAACCCAGGAAAATCTCATCAAAAGAGGACACATCATGCCTAGCATATTTGTTTTGTGTAAAGAAGAGTCAGAGATAGGCAACCATATGTTCATTCATTGTTCTTTCACTAGGACAGTTTGGGGCATCCTCACCCAGGACTTAGGCCACAACTGGTGCTTTCCTTCTAACCTTTTGGACTTTTTCTGTCAATGGCATGGCTTATTCAATGGGTCTGTCTTGTAGGAAATTAGCTCCTGGATCCTGCCCCATTTATTTTGGAGCATATGGAAGGAGAGAAACAATCAGATTTTCAGAGATAGGGAGGAGCTAGCTTTAGTTGTTGGGAGAAAGATTTTCAGTAACATAAAGGAAAACTTTTCTATGAGGAAGGGGGGAGAATTTGAGATAGGAGGCAAGAAAAAGGAGAAGGTAAAAGATAGATCGAGGAAAAGACAAGAAGCCAAGTGGCTCCTCCCCCCTGAAGGCTAGCACAAAGAAAACTTCGATAGAGCCTCCAAGGGCAACCCTAGCTCCTCGAGTAGTGGAGGGGTGATAAGGAATAAAAATGGAGATAGTATTGCGGCTTTTTCTCTCCTGCTAGGATTCCAAACCAATCATTTTGTGAAAGTGAACGCCGCATGCAATGTTGTAAAACTAGCTTTTGAAATTGGTGTTACCAATTTATGGCTCGAAGGGGATTCAAATAACATTATAAAGTGCATCATTGGCAACTCACATCCATCATGGATGATTGCAAATCTAATTGATGAGACATGTGAGACCCTTGCCAAATTTAATAGAATCCACGTCACTCATATTTTCTGGGAAGAAAACCCAGTTGCCGACAGGTTTGTGAACATTGGGGTTGACGCAAACCAAAAAATAACTTGGCATCTCATAATTTGTTTGCCGACAGATGTTAAAAGTTTGATCAACTTGGATAAGATCCAAGGAAGTATAGAGAAAATCAAGCTATAATTATGATTACGAAGGTTTTAAGTAATAAGGGTACTTTTCAAAATGGAAGCATGGGAAATCGTAACTATAGTGATTCATTATTGATTAATTACCACACTTTGTGGGTTGTTTTTCATACTCACTTCTGGAGCAATAGCAAGGCTATTTTTCTCTATTCATTGCTTACTCTTGGAGGTCCCTTTCAGTCACAGAGTGAGGAGCACATGAGTAAAGAGGGTGTGCAGTGTGTAGAAATGGTGGGCAAAAGGTGCAGAAAGGAGCTAGTGGGAGATTTTGAGAAATGGAGAAGTAGGGAGAAAGTGTGGGAGAAGCTAGAAGAGGGTGGGTTTACCAATTATATCATGAAGCTACGTGGATTCAATTAGGAGGTGACCAAAAGTATGTCGGGGTCTTGGAAGGATGGCAGGGTGAAGGTGAACGGGGTCTATTTTTGGATAATGGAGGAGGTGATTGCGACTATCATCGAAATCCATATCAAGGGTTTTAAATTCTTCAGGGATAAGAAGCTCATGGCCAATGTGGTTAGGGACTTTGTGGAGAGTGAGAAGGAACTAAAGGTGTTGAGAAAGATTGACACCTACTATGTCCTCGACTCCATGAAGAAGTAGTGGAGGTATGTTCTGAGAGTTGTTATCGAGTACATCACGTTGGACCCTAGGTTTGATAGAGCTCGTACCCACCACTTTGTTATATTGAATCACTTTCGGCATAATGCTAATATTTCCTTTCCATATTATTTGTTAACCTCTATGAGCAAGGTGGTGGACAACTTCAAAAAGAAGCCCAATACAAATCTGGCTCTGCACAAGGGGTTGCTGTTGCTTATCCAAGAGCACTTCAAGGCTCAAACTATAAGCATTGATCAACCTTAGGTAGAGAATGTGGAGTCTGGTAGTTCTAGTTACTCCTCTAACTTGGATGAAATTCAGAGCCTTAGCTCTTAGGAAGGAGGGATCTCTTCCTTGGGGAAATTAGCAACTCACCAAGCTAAAAAATTGCCCTCCCCCATAAACCCTAGTAGAAAAATCCGTAGGGCTCTTGGGCAGAAGCCTCCTGAGAAGGATGAGGAGGGAGACAGTGATGATGAGGAGGAGCTGGAGTCTGAGGAGGTGGTTAAGGAGATGCAGGAGGAAATTAAGGATGAAAGTGGAAGGAAGAAATGCAAGAGGGAGAGTTTGTTGGAAGTGCGCTCTCAGTTTGAGGAGGCATTTGTGCTGCCCCTATCTCTTGTCCACCTCCAAGCCCAACCTGAGGAGCCAAAAGAGGAGAATGCAGGGTATGCAGAAGGGGAAGTGAAAGTCAATGATAAGATGAAAGCTTGGATAAACTTTAATGTCAAGACTTCAAAGATGGGCATCTTCAGGGAGGCCATGAATCCCCAAATCCTCATGGAAAATCAAGAGGAACAATGGCTAAAAGAACTCATTGACCCGGTGATAGTGGCTATTTCAAACAGAGCCAAGGAGACAGGGTTGAACCTCTTGAATAATGTTCGTAATAGTATGATTAACAATTTTAGATCAATCAAATGGATTTTCCACGAGCTGGAGGAGGTCAAAGAATAGGTGAGACATATTGAGGCAACAAGGAATGGGATGGATGCTAACAGGAGGATAGATTCAGCTGATAGGATCAGTCTGGCAGAAAGAAGGATACACAACCTAGAGAACTACAATCATAACCTTGCAAATCAGATGTTCTCTTTGTTAAGCTCCATTAACAACAACATCATCTCTCTTACAGGTTGGATCAAAGACAGAGAAATGCAGGATGATGAGGAAGGAAAACACAGGGATGAAGCCATAATGGAGAATGACTCTGCAAAGGACAACATCATTCCTGATCAGGACTAGGGGGACCAAAGGGTGCAACAAGTGGAAGCAGAGGATAATCAACTAGCCTTCGAGGCTTCTCAGGTTATGCAAGAGCTGGAGCGAAAGAGCGAGGTATAACTCTCGCCTATTCTTTTGTTTTCTTTGTCTTTTGGCTTTTGTTCTAGATTTAAGCCATGGTATTACTTGTCTTTTTTCTTGGTCTTTTCTCAGAACTCTACTTTTTGGCTAGGCTTTATGCTTATTATCAACCTCTGAACTTATACTTTTTTGGCTGGGCTTTCACACTTATTATCAGCCTTATATGTTTTAACTATTGGGTTTCAGGATCCTTGTAAAACCTATTTATCTAATCAAAAACATTAAATCACAAGATGAACAACAACAACTAGAACTAAAGGATACCAAAGAGAAATAAAAAGAACAAAAGAATGGTAATGAGAAAACATGTAGCACACCTATTAGAGAGTAGAGCCAAGGAGAAAATATCACAAGTCCAACATCATAGGTCCTAGAAGGCACAACATGTGTCACTACTACTGATCCAAGAAAGGAAGAAGAGGATATGAAGATGAAAGGAAAAAGATAGGGTAAAGAGGGAGAAAATAAAGAGAAAGATACTCAAAAAAACCATTACACTATTACTTGATCTAGTACTAGATGTGGAAGCTGATGAAGAGGAACTATTTATAGATTAGTTGAAAACCTTTATTGATCACATTAGTAGCTATGAACATGAACTAGAAGTAGAAATAGCTAAGAGGGCAAAGAAAATACTTGAACAAGAAATTATAGAAAAATTGTTATAGAAGATAGCTCTGATCAAAGTTTGATTGTTTGAATTGATGAAGAAGATGTAGGAGTCACTGAGTGAAGTAGAAAATTGTACAGTAGTATTTGTATCCTCACTTATTTTACTTTTGAGATTTAGACCAAGATTGCATAATGTAAACAATCTAACTCCAAAGAGAAAAGGGGCACAAGGTCGAGTTCACCAAAATGTTATGGGGAAATATGGACGAGGGTAAAATATGACACAAGCCTCCACTTTTCATGCTAAAGCATTAAAAATGTGTTGGGGGGGGGGGGGGAGAAGGAAGATCTCTAAACATGATCCCTTTTGAATTTGAATTAGATTAGCAAGATCTAGAGAGAGGAAAGGATGCCAATGTTTAATTTGAATTGCTAAAAGAAATATGATGCAAAGAAATACTTCAGTATCTCCTGTGTGAGGTGTGTAAATGTCAATTCAAGATTGAACTAATTGACTTAGTAAGACATGTAATGTAAATCTAAATGCCAAATGTATGAAATTAGCCTAATTAAGATATGATATTGTGCTAAAACTATGAATAAACATGAAATATAGAAGATTCACCTTGAAAGGTGTAGAGGAAGGTGGCTTTTGCTCCAAAAAGTGGAAATCTAGGCAAAATTTTGAAATTCCATCTATAATTCCTAAATAAAATGAAAAACCAAAAAAAAAATCAATCAAAGAGGAGAGAATAGGTTGACTAAGAGGTAATCATTCCAAAATGATTGTCATTATATCACCATGTTATTGGGTCACTATAACCAGGTTGACCTAAATTTTTCTAAAAGGTCTTAGAGGTTGTTTTCATATATATAACCAAAAGTTTGCTAACATGTTCCAATGTATAGTAAAACTATTTTTTTGTGTTTGGGTAGGGGAGGGCTTTCCTTGGTCAAGCCCTAGATTGAGGAATCAACCTTGAAATTGAAACATAAAAGTATGTAAAGCAAACAAGATAAATTTAAATTTTCAGCTCACTTGTAAAAACTCTTATCAATAAGGATTTAAGTTGTTATTTATTGTAGATTTTGAATTTGGCATGTAGAATGTAAGATATCTCCACAATTGCAATGGATCCAAAACCACATCATGGGGCCATGGACATAAATACCCATCAATGAATAAGCTAATGAATGTCTCAATGTAGATATCCTCCCTTGATCACCAACACACTACTAGATCTTGAAGAGGGAATACTCATAAAGAATCCTTGAATGCTTTGAAGAAAACTTTCTTGTTTTCTTGCTTGAACTCCTTGCCTTTCTTGCTTGATGTCTTATGAATGCTTGATTTCTTGTGATGTGATAATGAAGCCCAAAAGCCTCCTTTTATATTGTATTTTGGGTGAGAAAATGATGTAGCATTACTTGAAAGTAAAATAAAATAATTGGAAAGCATGGGATGCTCTAGGCCTCGCACTTTGAAATCAATGGGGAACACGTCGACCTAGTGGAACATGTTCTAGAATTGTAGTGGAATTTAAACCATGTCCTGACAGGTAACATATTCCAAGTTAGAGACATGGAACAAAAAATTAAGTCAATGATGAGATAGCTTACTCATTTTAATTTTTTATAAAAATAACCAATCTTCAGATTAAAAATGGTGAACCAAAAAGTGAAGTCAATGATTGCATGATTTACTATTTCCACTAAAATAAAAATAATAAACTACAAAGTTGAGTCACTAATGCGATCAACAACTTTTAACCAATTTTTTGGGTCTAGTAATGAATAAATCATGTTTAATTTTTAACATGATCAATAAGGTATCTATCTAAATATTTTTCATTCTTTATCATTTACCTTGTTCTTGAACTTCTCATAGATCATTAGAGATATGTTTCTTTATCAAGAAAAGGATCATTTTTATTACTTATTTCATATTCTCCTTGTTGCATATCTTTCATTTCCTCCAGCAAACCCTATTAGTCTAATTCTCAGCACATGTTTGTCTTACACTAAATTATGTAATCTATATGATACTATTAAGTCTTGCAAATATATCAAACAACCCTATCCAAATCCCTTCAAATATGTGCACATTATCATTTTAAATTTATATGAACAAAACCTCAAATTTGGGTGACTACTCTCCAAAATTTGCACATGGCCTCCCCTCCACATATCATGCTTTAAAATGTCACTTAATCTATTTGGGAAAAAATTTTGCATCTTGAAATCCTCCCATATTCCCTTAATTTCCTATTTAATCCCCTAATATTTGTTTCATTTTTATTATCAATCCACCATCATCATCCTTATTTTAATGCATTATTATGGAGCTATTTTTAGCACCCTTGGAAGCCACAACATGAGCACATACCAAATCATAAAATTGAAGGAATATCCTCATCAAAAGAGGCTCAATTTTATATTGTATTTATTTCTTGTTTGTTCATTTAGCTTATTTTTATCTCATAATATTAAGTGTTAATTTAGTTTTGTGTAGTTTGAATTGTTAACTTGTAATTTCAATTATTTTTGTTAACTCACATTTTCACACACACAACTACCGATATATATATATATATATATATATATATATATATATATATATATATATATATATATATATAGAGAGAGAGAGAGAGAGAGAGAGAGAGAGAGAGAGAGAGATGCAAACAATTATATAGACATATATTACTCTCTTTCTATCTATACACATATATGAAATCAAAAACTATTTTTTGAAGATAGAACTAATATTTTTGACACCAAACAAGTGGTTGGGATTGAAAGGAAAGTTCTTACATATGGAAAATTTTGAATGGATTTCAATGAGACTCCAAAGAATGAATTAATGCTTTGTGAAATCTCAAATTATGGAAGAAACATTAAAAATTAATATTTTATGTGAACACAACTAAGTGGGACAAAAATACAATTTCCAAGAGGAATCAATACAAGGAGGAATCTAAAAAAAGGGTATAATTTCCATGAAAACTACAACATTCTAAGTATTCTTTCACACCATACACTTATTTCTTTCCAAAAATTTTTAGGGATATTTATGTAGAGTTTATTAATAAGAATTTGTGGAGGATATAGAGTTATTGGGGCACAATTACCATCATCATTTTGGGCTTAATATGTTAGAGTAAAGAGTTAATTTAATTTAATTTATTAAGTTACATTTACTCCCTTCTTAAGATTTCCCTTTATGCACTTGCATTTCCATTTAATAATTAATTACTAATATTAAATGTCATTTACCTCTTAGGGTTTCTCTTTTAGGTTTTTTGATCTCCTTCTATAAGGATTGATCATTTGTAAATATCTCTCATTCTTTTTAGTTTGATAATATAATTTGTATAATCTCAAAGCCAAAACCTTGCCTCTTCTTTGTCTTTTCTTCTTTGTGATAGGTTTTTGCATCTAGGTGTTCTTCAGGTTTTATGGATTTGTATTTCTTAAATCCTTCATGGTAGCATAGCCTAACCTGTTGTAGCTTGTTCTTATTTGAAGAAAAAGGAGAATGGGTGTTTGATAGACAAATCTAGCTTTTTTCTACTTTTCTTGTGAAAATAGGGGGGTCTCCAAATTTTTGAGCACTTTGAGGCTAAACAGACCTCACGGTTGGATTCAACAAATGTTAAAACCCCCAATTTCATATAAAATTTCTCAATTTTGGACAACATTGACTAGGGCGGCAAAACAAATTGCATATTAGGGTCATATGACCTCTAACACACATATCGAGACACACACATGCAATTTAAAAAATTAAAAATTAAAAAATATGTAGTTTGTTATGAAAGTGTGTAGCAATTTGTAAACCATCGTAGTAGTTACCAAATTGCGTAGGGTTTTAACCTCTGCGACGATTAACTGGTCACATGGTCTCAAACCGCTAGTGGTTATCATTATCACCACCAGCTCTACCACTAGAGTGCATCACCCTCTCTCTGTCACTTAGATAGTATGCATTGCCCTGTCTCCAGCTTTGCCCAAGCACACCTCTAGTCTTTTGCCTCCCAGCTACCACTGCCCAACCACTGGTCATATGGGGAGTCGGGGGCTTAACTTTTAGCCCTTTTTCAATTTTTGAGAGGGGTTTTACAAATTTTTCTTTGCTACAGAGGCCTTATTGGTTTTTTTGGCTCTAATTTTAGCATATAGATGTGTTTTTTGGATCTGAAAGAAGCACCAGAAAGCTTATTCAAAGATAGAGATGATGGTGAAAGTATTTTTTGGATAATTTTCTAGGTTTAATACCTATTATTTTTTCAAAATCAAATGATGCCTTCTATCTTTCGGGGGGGCTTAACTTGTTTTAGCTCCATTTTTTGATCTGAAAGAAGCACTAGAAAGTTCATCTCAAGCACTTTCCAAATTCTCTGTCATTTTACCAGTATTTATTACCAGGTATTTGTGATACTCAACTAAAGTTTTTTTCTCTATTCTTGTATATGCATTCCTTTTGCAAGATGTGGTTTGGGTTTTTACATTGTGGGGGGTATTTTTTCATTATTTTCTATTACAATATTAATATATTAGAAAAATTAAAAACACTTTCTTAAAGCAATGGTCAAGACCTCTTCTTGTCTAGTACTTCTAAACCCACATAACTATCACACATGGAAATACATTATACAACAACTTCTCCATTCAAAAGGTTTGTGATTTTGTTTAGATACAATGCAATCAGTATTTTAGAGTCAATATTAGACTTTTTAGCATAGGAAAAAGATGGATGAAGCCATAGGTTGGTCTAATTTCTTTGAGTGTTTTAAATAGCTTACAGTTTTATCTTGATGAGTGTTCTACTCCTCAATAAATGTAGGACAAGTTCAAGGACTTCTTTTGTACCATCAATGAGTTTAGAGTACTTCAGATTGAGGCACAACTTACTTCACTTATACTAGATGTTTTTCCCTCTATTGAGGACTTTCTCATGAGGTTCAAACAATAGAGAACTTTGTTATAGAGATGTGGGAAAGAGAAGATAGATAAGGAATGCATCTACCTGATTCTATCAAAGCTTCGAGGAAACTTTCAAATTTTCTCTTCTACCTTCCATTCCACTATGGATTCCTTGGGTCCTAGATTTACCATGCCCACTCTTGAGGTTTTTTGTGATTGTTTAACTAGAGAGAAGTCCAAGCTTACATAGTTGGATACTATCATAGGTTCAAAGATACAGGCATTGGTTTCTTAGACATCTATAGGGAAGTCAAAGAAAAAGCTGAAACCCAAGATAGATTTAGTAGGTAGTGAGAGTTCCTCCAAGCCTACTCCTACATCAAATGCTCAAAACCCACTCTGAAGGGTAAATCTTCTAAGTCTAGCGAGTCTTCCTCCAAGACTAGGAAGCATACAGGTGATCCTTGTAGCTTTTGTGGCAAGGAAGGATATCTAGCTTCCAGGTGTTGGAAATGTTGTGAGGCTTTAGATGAGGCCATGCAACATAATAGTATTGCTTCTCCAAAGCCACCACCTCCTCCTTCAGGGAAAGAACATGCCCTTTTTGCACAAGCATTGTCTTCTATAAGTACTTGGATTCTTGATTTAGGTGCTTCCCATCATATGATACACTCACCTAATTTGGTTACCTCACTTGCTCATAGTGTTACTACATATCTAGATTGCAGTTGGTGACTACACAACTTTCAATTTTAGGTTTAGGAATTATCTCTTTAGAGGGTGGTTCACTATAGGATATTCTCTTGGTTCCAGCCATTCCTACAAAACTCTTGTCTATTTTTTAGATTTTCCATTTTGGCTCTAGTATGATAGTTAATTTCTCACCACATGGTGTTGTTATTCGAGACCTCCATGATCTTGACTTAGTTTTGCTATTGGGAGTGTTGGTCTTTAGTGTCACTTATATCAGTTTGATGGCTTTGAGAATTCTAATTCTATAGACATTTCTCTTATTTCTCATACATACATAGTAAGAAAGCTTTGGCATGACCATTTTGGCCATGTCAACTACACATATCTATAGTAGATGAATACACAGGAGCTTGTGATTGGGCTACCTCAAATCTCTTGTACTAACAATATTTGTCAAGATTGTACACTTGGAAAATATTACAGAGATCCATTTTTGGTAGGTAGATCTACACATGCTAAGGCACCATTGGAGTTAATACACAGTGATCTTATGTCCTTCCCCAATCTATCTTTTTCTGGTGCTTGATATGTGCTTACCTTCATAGACAACTTCTCTAGATGCACATAGGTGTATTTTTTCAAGTACAAGTTTGATGTCTTTGATTCATTTCAAATATTTAAATCATTTGTGGAGAAGTAGTCTGGTCTTTCTATTAGGTGTATTTGCACTGATAATGATAGGGAATATGTGAATCAGTCTTTCAAAGATTTTTGCACTGAGCATGGTTTACAATATCAGTTCACATTTCCAAATACCCCTCAGTGGAATGGGGTTGCAGAGTGCAAGAATAGGACATTACAGGAGATAGCCAATTGTATGATATAGTCTCAAGTTCTAAGTTCTTTATTTTGGGTTGAGGCTATCAATTGTGCCAACTATATTCAAAATTGGATGCCTTACAAGGCATTGCAACTTTTGACTCCTAAGGAGGCTTGGACTCATGTTAAGCTTGATGTTTCTACATTTTGTAGTTTTGGTAGTGAGACTTGGGCATTTAGTATTGATGCACAATAGAAATCGATGGAGAGGAAGAGTCAACCACTCATAATTTTTGGCCACTGTGAAGATGTGATGGCATATAGGTTGTTTGATCCTAATTCTAGAGATATCTTGTTTTGGTGAGATGTTCAATTTGATGAGTGTTATCCTTAGATGGAGCCTCCATCACCAGCCTCTGCCTCACTACCCAACACTTCCTCTACTCCTCCATGGGATTATACATCCTTTGAGGAAGATCTTGATATTGATCCCCTTTCACCACCTCCTCCAATTTTTTAGGAAATGCCCAAGTGGTCTTGTGCTATTGTTGATGTAGTAGGACCTATGGCAGGTGATCCTTTAGATTCTCATCAGACTCATGCTCAAACTTCTAGTACTAGACTATTGAGTCATGTCATTTCAGATGATCCACAAAGTATTTCATAGGAAACATGACACTTAGAGTGGGAAAGAACTATGGATGGGGATTACTCTTCTTTGATGAAGAACCACACATGGGATCTTTGATCTCTTTCAAAAGGAAGAAAGTTGGTTCAGTGTTGGTAGGTGTATCGTACCAAGTATGTTGTAGATGGTTCAATTGATAGGTACAAGGCATGTCTTATTACAAAGGAATTTTCATAGGTGGAGGGTATTGATTAATCCAAGACCTTTTCTCGTATTGCCAAGATGAATTCTATTGACTTTGTACTCTCTCTTGCAGCTTCATAGGGATGGATAGTTTTTTAGATGGACGCGATGAGTGCCTTTTTTCATGGAGACCTTTATGAGGAGATCTATATGGAGCAGCCTCATGGTTTTGTGTAGGACTCTTCATTGGTATGCAAGCTTTGGAGGTCTTTATATGGTCTCAAACAAGCCCCTCAAGCTTCCTATGAGAAGATGGATTGCTTCTTGCTTGTTTCACAGTTCACTGTGTCATTCTGATCCTGCAATTTGCATTCAACATCATGGGGTTGACTTATTGATACTTGTGCTTTATGTAGATGATCTCATCATTATAGGTAGCTCATGCTCCATGATACAAAGTGTTAAATGAGCTTTGAGAGAGAAATTTGAGATATATATCTTGGACTTCTACACTATTTTTTGGGCCTTTAGGTTGATCAATCCTTGGATGGGATAGCCATGCTCCAAAAGAAGTAGGCTCTTGATATCCTTCGGAGATTCAACATGCTTTATTTCAAGCCTTCTCCCACACCTTTTTAGTCAGTGTAGTTTTATCTACCATTTGCACTACTCCTACAGTGGATTCCACTTTATACAGATAGCTTGTGGGTAGTTTTTTGTACCTTACAGACACATGTCCTGATAATTCCTTTTTGGTTGTCCTTGTCTCTAGATTCTCACATTTCCACATGAGAGTCATTGGCAAGCTTCCAAATGTATCTTGAGGTACATTTGGGTACTACATGTTATGACATTCACTACACATCAGTGAGTCCTTACATTGTTGGTTATATAGACTCAATTTGGGCTGGTGATATTGATGATTGCAAATCTACTTCTGGATCTGTCTTATGTCATAGTTCTAGTCCTATCACATGGTCTTGTAGGAAGTAGCATACTCATGCATTATCATCTATAGAGATAGAGTTTAGGGAAGCTTTGCTAGTGAGTCAGGAGGTTTTATGGCTTTGATGCTTGATGACAAAGTTTGGATTTCCTCCTGATAGTCCCACCTTTCTTTGGTGTGACAATCAAAGTGCTATACACATTTCTCGCAACCCAGTTGAGCACTAACAAACTAAGAACATTAAGCTTCACATGCATTTCACCAGGCATCTGATTCAATAATACTTTTTGAGCTTGGAGTACATTCCCATTGTTGAGCGGGTTGCAAACATCTTCACTAAACCTTTTACATCCTCACAATATCTTCAGATGTGTTCTATGCTTGGGGTGAAGGAAGTTGTTCTTGAGGGGTCTCAATGATGAGTCCTTCCTTCATTCTTTTCTTGCTCTCTTTTTGGAGTAGGGTTATTCCCACATGGTTTTATCTTTCCTCTATTCCATAGAGATTTGATTGTGATTAGGTACCTCATCAGGCCTTGTTGTTAGGACCCATGTTTTCTTTCAACATTTTCATTTCCTTGCTTTTTCATGCATTGTTTGTAGTCTCATTAGTGCTCATCTTAAGGGGCGTTGTTAGAGTAAAGCGTTAATTTAATTTAATTTATTAAATTACCTTTACTCCATTCTTAATATTTTCCATTATGCACTTGAATTTCCATTTAATAATTAATTAGTAATTATTAAATGTTATTTACCTCTTAGGGTTTCCCTTTTAGGTTTTTCAATCTCCTTCTATAAGGATTTATCATTTGTAAATATCTCTCATTCTTTTCAGTCTAATAATATAATTTGCATATTCTCAAAGCCAAAACCTTGTCTCTTCTTTGTCTTTTCTTCTCTATGATAGTTTTTGCATAGAGGTGTTCTTCTAGTTTTCCAGATTTGTAGTACTCAAATCCTTCATAACAATCTCCATCATTTGGAAACTTATAATAATTTGGAGAATTATTACTTCTAATTTATGGTCACAATTACAATGGATGTTATTTTTTATGGGTGGAGAGTTTGGGGATGGAAGTATTGGCTAGAGATCATTTCTCCTTACCAAATTAACTCTTGTATTTTTCAATATCTTGGTCATTACATGGGTTTATAGGAGGACCATCATGTTGAATATTAATAGTTGAGAGAGTATTGGGAAATGTTTCTATAGAGGTATGTGAAGTAGTAGGAATATTTAAAGAAAGTCACTACAAACATAAGTGGCTTAGGGTTTGATTTCTCATGTGCTTGGAAAATAAAAGCAAAGGGAAATTTGGAATGTGAAGTGGGCATCAGTAATGGATGAATTTGATTAATAAAATGAGGGAAAAGTTACATAAACAATAAATCTAAAAGAAATGTGAGAGAAGAAGCATACATGTTTATGTATGTTGATGCTACTATTAATATAGTGGTTGGCATGTGTCTCTACTTTCTTGGTTGGGGTGTATCCTTTATGGTAGAGCTACCTCACAAAGATTTTACAGCTAGATCTTTTGTAAAAGGATTTTGGTTTCTTTTTGATATTGTGCAACATTATCATAATTTTGGCAATATGATATTATGTTGTAGTCTTAATTCTGATGTCAGTTAACATGGTCTTTATTGTTGCCATAACTATCAAAACTTCAACTTTCTATGTATTAGGGTGTGAAAATTTTGATGGATGTGAGAACCATTTTTAAAATAATTCAAATTCATTACAAGTTACCTTCTTGATCAAAAATTTATATCAGAAAAGAACACTAAATGTGTTAGTGGTTGGTGGATCTCTCTTATCAATATTGGCTACCCAATCTAAATCCTTATATCCACAAATGCAAACACAATGTTCAAATCCCTTGGGATTACCATGAATATATCAAAAATACTCAAACATTCCCCTCAGATACCTAAGCACTCTCTTAATTGCATCCCAATGCACCCTTCCCAGATTAACCATATATTGGCTAAGGACTCCCATTGCTTGGGAAATGTTTGGCCTCATACAAGCCATAACATACATCAACATGCAACAACAATGACATACAATACTCTAGACATGTCCTCCATATAAGTAGAAGATTATGGAAAACCCTCTTTAAAAAAATTCATTCCTTGTAACATTGAAAGAACTAAATGCATGCAAGATTCCATGCTAAATCTCACTAACAGAAAGATAACTTACTTCATTTGGCTCATTCAAATATTTCTACTAGCTCTATCTCAAATGATCTTGATCCCAAGAATATATCTTGTTACACCTAGATCTTTCATTTCAAATTGTATTGCTAATTGAGACTTCAAATCTAAAATCATTTTTTTACCCTTCTCATTAAACAACATATCATTCACATATAGGACTATGATAAAAATGTGACTATTTTTAAATTTAGATCTCAGAAATTGCAAGGACAACATATAGGTGTCAAACTTTTTATACCACATTCTAGGAAACTAGTTCAAACATATAGAGATTTCTTCAAATGACAAACAAGGTTTTCTTTACCTTTCTCAATGAGATTCTCTAGTTGTGACATATAAATTTCCTCCTCCAAATCACCATCAAGGAACATTCTCTTCACATCCATTTCTCAACTTCAAAATTGTAAGATAATCTAATTGATGAAAAGGGATGTTAGCTTTTCTACAAGAGGGAATATTTCACCATAGTCAATTCCCTCCACCTACGAATACCCCTTCATGACCAACTAGTTTCTTATACTTCTCAACACTTTCATCTAAACCCAATTTCTTCTTGAACACCCATTTAAATCTAATAGGTTATTTCCTCTAGGAAAGGTACCATATGCCATGTAATATTATTCTTCAATATTTTTATCTCTCCATCATTGGATTCCATCTAGGAATCTACATCATTCATACTCATAGTCTCTTTAATGTTCCTAGGTTCATCGGTGTTAGAAATTAAAGAAAATACAACACTAGAATCCAATCAAGAATATCCAAACCTTTCAGGTAAATAACCATATCTATCATGTTATTTCTTATTACATAAAAACCTCAAAGTTTAAGGTTGAGGTTATTCTCTTCTTTAAAAAATTTAGAGCATCTTGAGTTCTCCTCATTATTAGGTTGATCAGGAGCTCATTTTTCTTCTTCCTTAAGTCTAGAAAGAATATGAACTACTTCCTTTTCTATTTTTCTTCCATATCTTGGTGCAAGTAAACTATGGAGGGTTTTAACTCATGAAATATCACACTTCTACTTTAGATCACCTTCTCTAAAAATAGATCCCAAAGCTTGTAACCTTTCACACTGATACCATAGCTAATGAACATGCACTTAACTACCTTATTCTCTAATTTTGATCTTTTCTCTCTTACCACATGAGAATATGCCTCAAAACTAGATACTTTGAGATGTCTTAATGAGGTCTTCATGGAAGACTATGCTTCCATGGGTGTCATCTCAACAAGTGCTAAAATAGGATCTATGTTAATCAAATAACATGGTGTGGCTATAGCTTCATCCTATAACTTTTTTTCAAGCCCAACACCTATGAAAGTACTCCTATCCCTCTCCAAAATTACATTTTGTTGTGTGGTGCATTGAGTTTTATTTTTTCTTTGAATTCTATGATCCTTATAGAAGTTGCCAAATTTTACTAAATAAAACTCACCACCATTATCAATCCTCAAACACTTAAGTTTTCTACTAGTCTAATTTTCAACCAAGGACATAAATTTCTTAAAGTAACTAAAAGCTTCAAAATTTTCAAGTAGAAATACATGAATTTCCTTCTACTATAATTCTCTATAAATGAGATAAAGTACACATATCTAAAAATTGAATGAGTATTAACTAGACCAAACACCTAAAAAAACATACACAATCAAATCTAGAAGCAAAATCAAATCATTAGAAATGGATTGTGGAAATCTGATATTATTAATAGACCAAAAACACCTAAATGAATATAATAATAAAAAATTATAGACTTATAAGAGCTGAAATAAAAAGAAACAGGCTATTTTTTTTCATAAACACAATGTTCATAGAAGTCAAACTCCATATTACAATCATCAAGGCCTTAAACAAGGATCTTATTTTTTAGGGATTCAAAATGTTTCTCACCAATGTGACCATGTCTTTGATTCCATAACATTTTCCTCTTCGTTGGGAGCTACATCTCCAAATTATTTTCACCCTAAGGTACCTAGAAACGTGACCATCAAATGTAGAAATAATGATCTTCATTTATTTTTTTTAGTACTAGTGATGATTACTATTCCAAATCCCTTTTCTTGGACTTAATAGAATCAATATGCACTAAAACATGCATGCATTTATCCTATAAAAGGTGAAAATCCTAACACCCTTAGCAAGAACCACAGAGCCTCTTGTCATCTTGTGTCCACCACTTGAGAAAATAACCTACACACCCACATTACCAAGATTGCTAACTAAAAGTAGGTTATGTGCCAAACTAAGGATATGCAACACTTCATAAATACCCTTCACTCTACCATCTGGGAAGATGATCTTAACTCTACCATGACTAACAAAATTCAAGTGAGATTTATCACCCAGTTACAACTTCCCACCATCAAACTCTTCATACTTTGAAAACCAATCTTTCTGAGATGTCATCTAAAAAGAAGCACCTAAATATATTAACCACACATCTTCTAATGCATGTATTGCTAAGGCTACAAAAAAATAAACTACATCATATTGAAAGAATTTTTAGAGTTAGAATAAGATAAATCCTTTTTACCTTTCTTTTCCTTCTCCTTTCATAGATGACCAAGTTTACCGCAATTCTAGCATTTTTCCTTGGACTTTTTACTAGGAGATTTAGATCTCCCATTAGACTTGAATTTATAGTTCTTGTCCTTCTTCTTTCCTTTTCCATTGCTCTATCAACATTGAAACAACCACATCCTCCAAATAGAAAGTGGTTGTTGTGCTTCTAATGGTTATAACAAGGTGATCCTATGAGTCCAACAAAGAACATAATAGAAGCACAAATTTATCTTGATCATTAATCTTATCACTAATAGAATTCATCTGATCAACTAACATATTATATGCGTTAAAGAGATTAGCAATAGAATCTCCTTCCTCTTGTTGAAAATAATTAGTTAATTGTGTAATGTGTTTGATGTTACAAAAAATGTCATATCATTGTTAGTCAGTGTATGCTGAGCTCACTCCAAAAATATTGAAGATAATTTTCTATGTCAGCGAAGAATTTCAGAGTTTTTCAAGTTTAGAAGTTAGTGACTACCGAGTTCACTCAAGTGTCAAAGGGAAGATTGCAGAAGTTGAGCATCAACCAAGCTCACTCAATTAATGAAGGAAATGTTAGATGAAACTAGTGTTAATTGAGCTCACTCAGTTACCAAAGGAAGTTTGTGAATATGCATTGTTAACCAAGTTCACTTGGTTAACACAAAAAAATTGTCTCTGAGTTAGTGTCTATCGAGCAGGGTTGACTAACGAAGGATTTTCTTATTTTGACATATTGAGTTCATTTGATTTGATTGTTGGTTCTAGCCAACTAAGGAGATGAATATTAAGTATTTTAAGTTGTACTCAAGCAAACTTGACAATGTGTAGGATATAAATATAAGGTCAAGTTGAGGATTGAATGTGTGGAAGATAGTAGAAGATTTGAAGATGCTTAGAGGAAGCACATTAGAAGGATAAGCAAAATATCTATATGGAGTTGTAAAGATACATTTGATTAGAAAGGATCAATTATACAAGTTAGAATTGAGATCTATAATCAACAATTTAGTTGCATCTGAAATTAGGTCATCTCATTGTCACTCTCCAACCATTGTAGCAGTGATCTAAATCTCTTAATAAACTTGGCTTAACAACTATTTGTAAATCCTCTAACAAGGTGGCATTTCTAGATTGAAGTGTCTAAAGACCTCTAACAAGACCACTCCTAATAGGGTGATTAAATCCTCTAATAGGGTCACACCTAACAGCATGTTTCATAACCTTTAATAGGGTTGGCTCTTAATAGGGCTCACTTTAGTAGAGTGAAAATCAGTAACTAGTTGCAATTGGTGGTTTTTCACAAATTGGGTTTCCACATTAAATCTTGGTGTTACTTGCGTTCATGTTATTTCTTTCATATGTATGCAACTAAGTTAAGTAAGATTAATCATAGGTAATATCTTAAGATTTTCATGTCAAGCAGTTGACAAGTTATTTTTAGTGTTTTCTGACTTACAAAATTTTCTTGTGTAAACTGAGTGATTGTGTGTTTACTGAGCATCAATAATTTTAATGAAGTCTATTCTAACACCTAAGGGATCTGAGATTTATTTTTGATGTAACTGATTCACCCCTCCCCTCTCAGTTACTCCTCTTATATTTCCAACACCTCCATCCTTAGAGAATATGCCATTTTTCTTAGGAATAACTCATTTTCCAAGGATTTCCCCTAACAAATATCATCGTGCTTCTTCCAAAGATCAATTACAATATTCCCTTCATGAACATTTAGGAGAACTAAATCAACCAAACAAAATATTATCAAACCCTTGGCTTTTTTATCCATCTTATCCAAATAATATTGTGATGTAGCTTTAGGTTTTAATGAAGAGACTCTATCCCATAGATATCTATCTACAAGAATATCCTCCATTTTGAGTTTCTAGAACTCAAAATTACTACCATTAAATTTATCCATCCAACACCATCTTAGATAGAGCTAGTTCTTAGTGACGCATACTTGATATCTACTTCCAATACCATCCAAATCTAATTTTACATGTTGGTAAGATACATGGATCATAATAGTGACCTACTTTGTGAAGCAGTATTTTATTTGGATTTTTTTTAGAACCAAAAGACTAATTTTCTTTAAACTCAACAATTGATAAAATTGCTCCAAGTGGGAAAGTTTTTCTTAGTGTTTCAAATTCTTGTTCTTACCACTTTAAAGAAAATTCATGATGTATATATGGTTGAATAAATTTACAAAAAGTTTCCATAAATTTTCCAACAAGTATATTATATCCCATAATAATC
Organism: Cupressus sempervirens; assembly: GCA_028749045.1. Classification (NCBI taxonomy): domain Eukaryota; kingdom Viridiplantae; phylum Streptophyta; class Pinopsida; order Cupressales; family Cupressaceae; genus Cupressus; species Cupressus sempervirens. The sequence continues at coordinate 469,877,139 of CM053784.1, read as the reverse complement.
ATAATGCCAATTAGTGTCAAAAATTTATGTGAAAGAGAGCACAATAACCGAGTTACTATATTGATTGAGAAATGAAGGAGTAGATGAATGAGTTTTCTAGTTACACCCGAGCTCATTATTTACCAAGTATTTCTATATACACCAAGAAAAAGACATCACTAAGTTAGGCGAGACCTCACCAAGCTAGATGAAGATCATCAAGAAGAGACATTACCAAGAAAGGAAGTTATAATTGAGAATATTTTACACTGAATGACAATAGGAAGAACATAGCACTTATTGAGTGAAAAAAAAGCTACATAAAAGTTTGGTTTGGCACAAAATTTGATGAGACACCATCATACTAAGTGGAAAAAAGGTTTACATTGATTGAGGTAAAGATTTGCAAAGATTTCTTGAAGACTATACATAGATTGTTTTATGATTTCAAGGTATAAAAGATCAATGAAAATGAAGAATGCAAAATTAAAGAAATGATGGACTATTCTAGATCATTGATTTTGATTAGAGAAGCATTCTAGAAAATTTGTAAACCGTAATTAGGTTAGATAGAAAAGAGGAAAAAGGAAACTATAAAAGGAGATATCAAGATATTTTTAAAGGTTATTATTGTTGTTGATAGAATTTTTTGTTGCTGAGAGAAGTATTGAAGCAAGAAAGGTGATAAGTTGAAAAAGGAAAGTACAAAGTATATTCAATATTTAGAGATCAAAGATTAAGACAGAATTGAGAATCAATTGCATAAGATGATATATGAGTGAGCAGAAGAGGGATATAATTAAGAAAAGTAAGTTTCTATTAAAAATATCATTTGCTACTAATTTCTCATCATTGTAATAGTTCTAATTCATTAAAAAAAGTAGACCTAATAGTCTTTATCTAAATCTCTTAACTAAGTAAACACTTAGAAGAGTGTTGTAAAATCCTTGAGAAAGGTAGATCTTAGCAGATCTAATTATATACTCCTAATAGAGTAAGTCACTAGAAGTGAAAAAATATTAGGCTCTTATTGCAATAGTAATGAATTTCTTGGTACCATCCTCATCACAATTTTTCCTCTAATCAAGGGTTTTTGTGTGACCAAATTCATGTGTTCCAAAGTTATACTTTCATTTATAAATACTATAGTAAATGTTATGTGATTACTGAGTTACATAAGTAAAGAGGATTCAACTAAATTTGTTCAAAGACACAAGTTTTTGAGGATATTGATTCATCCCCTTCTCAATATCCTACCTTTTCTAATATTTCAACATTGTCTCCTTTTATACATTTTCCAACCTTGTTATTTCTTTCCCAACAAAAAACTTTAGAATTTATGTACTTGTATTTCTTACATTTTACCATCCTCCTCACGTCATTATCTTCATCTCTCATAGGAAATTTAGCTAGATGACCACATGTTTCACAAGTTCCTCTTATGCAAACTATTTCACTTTTTGCATGATCATCTAATTTATCACATAAGATTGATGCTATAAATTGGATTAGTTATTTAGAAAAAGCATTTTGAGAACCATCAGCTTCTTCTATCATATTCACAAAATAAGGATTTAATATGATATAAAAAATAAAAAGTTTTAAAAGATTCAATTATCTTCACAAAATAAGGATTTAATCTTTTAAACATTGTTTGTCCAATCTATATGTTAGGATTTGAAAAAAAAAAAAGAGATACAATTCATGATTTTTGGGATAATGTTACTCAACCTTAGAATATTTTATCAGTTACTTATTGATGCATTTTCTAAAAATATGCTAAATGAGACCAATCTTCTTCAAGGATAGACTTGTGAAATAGAAAGTTTATATTTTTGGACTATACTCTTGGATTTATTTTTATGCAAGAGTTGTGCACAAACAAAGTTCCTAAAGTAATTTGTAAATACATTGAATGTAGAAACTTTAGAAAATATTTCCTTTTGCACAAAACTCTATAAATACATTGTGTTGCTAAAGAGAATTATGTGAGATAGAAGTATTATGAAGAACAATATTATGATGCCATAATTATTCTAGATTTAGATATCATAGTTGATTACTCTTGCACAAAATTGGCTCTTGAAATTGTATTGTTAATTTTTTTGTTGATAATATTGTTGTCAATCAAGATTGTGCCCTTAGCAAGATAAAATATCTAGCTATCCTATTGAAACATGGAAACTTTCTCGAGTTGTGGGTTGTCCTAAAATGAGATATGAATCTTCAAATTTGGTCGCCTCCTAGTGATCACCTAAAAACTTAATCGTATGCAGGAAAAGGGATGAGAAGTGAATGAAAATAATGAATACTAAACCTAAATGAGGTGATACACCAATGATTTGTATGAAACTTTAATTAAATCAACACAAATTACCCACAATATGAATGATTCACAATACCCAGAAAAACATGCAATTACAAAAGTATTTCTATGCAAGGACCCAAAATCTTTTATTTTGGGATGAAATCCTAAGCTTTACCAATTTTCTGTAAAAGAATAAGGACATAAAAAAATACCTACAATTACAAGTATCGAGATTCTAACATGCAATAAGGAATATAGCTTGTATGAAGGAAGAACACAACATAAAAGCAAAGAACCCACAATATTACAAACAAGAATCAATGAGAAGGAACCATTGAATCTATATAATCAATGCTGAAAAAATCTCTACTACAAAGTGCTCCTACAATCAACTGAAAATTCTACCATGTGAAAAGAAAAATGAGCGAGAAAGACGATACCTCATAATGAGGTGAATGTATAATAAATAGAGCTCAAAACCCTAACTCAAATATCATAAATATGCATGGAAAAATTGCCTCAAAATTGCTCCAATCTATCAAGAAACCCATCAAATTTGCCCTCAAGAACTTGTCCAATTTATAGTTCACTAAAATTTGTGTCTTTCTTCTCGAAAAGCATGTAAAAACCCTAGGTTAGATGTGAAAAATAAGCCAAAATTACAATATGTCAATATCCTCAAAAACATGTAAAACATGCCTAGGAAGGCCTCTCAGAGTGAACTACATGTAAAATTGGCCTAAACTACCTCGTAACTGGTAAAAATAACACATAGGTGCTCCATAAATGTATGAGAAAAACAAACTCTCCCTTCTCTGAAAAAAAAAACTCCTTGTAGTCCTTTCCTAAACATAGAACTCTAGTCGAATTGAAAGATACTCTCACAATAGACCTCCAATTGAACTGACCATAGCTACACCTTGCATTTAAAATAATTAATTAATATCAAATGCTTTATAAATCTACCACTTTGATAAAAAATAATTTTACATTTAATTCTTTATGCAAGTGGATTTAATAATTTTGTATTTTAAATAATTAATAAAATTAAGCATTTTATAATTTTAATGCTTCATATTATTAATTTTACAATTATTTGAATGCAAAATATATTTGAATTTTATAACCTTTATTAGATTTGTTGATATTAATCTATTTTAATTAATTAATAAAATTATTTAAAATAAATGAAATATAGTAATTTTTGTTAATATTTATTAAATAAAACTATTTAATAAATATCAAATATCAAAAGGTATATCAACAAATAAAATAATAGTTAGATTTTAAATTATTAGTTCCTGTTGTTCGATAGGATACTATAGCATCCAAGTGGGTGCTATTTACAATTTATTTTTGACCAACCACAATCATTTCTTTTCAATATGCAAATCTTTTCAATAATTTATTTTCTTTCTGTTGGACTGTATTTGTACTGGAAATTATTAAATGTCAATTGTTCATTGGCTTATAAAAAGAACAGTAGTGCTTCCATTTTTCTTCAAGGTTTGAATAGCTTGCAAAAGCTAAAGTGAATTTGTTCCCGATGAGACAAAATTTAATACAATTTGCTCTCATTACAGTTCATTTAATGTTACACTGCATAGATTGCATATAGCTATGTTACGTGGATAGTTTATGGTTCAATGACTTTAACGTGTCTTTTCATTCCTTAGGCTTTCAACACCGAAACTAGGCAAGATCTCGTAAAGGCATTTCCTTATTTGATTGTTGCAAGTTTAGGGTAATTAATAAGGGGGAATGTATTTGGCACATATGTCTTTATTTGGTCATGCAACAATTAATACACTCGAATTTAGCTCATTTGCCTAATTATAGAAACGAGTGGTTGGTTTCAAATTCACATGCTCTTCTTCGTGCTATGCAGAGAGAAATTGGTTGTAATGTTCTTGTTTCTTGTGGTCTCTGTTAAACATTTTTGTCTGGGTAGTTTTAGAATTGCTGGTTCTAGAAGTCTCTGACCAAAAATTTTAGTTTTATTGCATAGGTTTGGCGATGCAATGGATGTGAATGCAAACAAACAGGTATTTTTACCTCTTTTAATTGTTGTCTAACTCCACTGGTCTCTATAGTTTTTTCTTGATTTAAAATGATCATTTCTTTGCTACCTTGTTCACAAGTGCTTTGTCAACCTACCTTCCCCATTCTCCTCCACTCCTGTGAATAAGATCTGAAGATCCCAACGATGGAAATTGGTATAATTGAATCTTGTGTTTAAAAAAACATGTTGGCTTCAACACATAAATTAGATGCACACAATTGCACTCGTAGAGGGAAAGAAATTGTAAGACGATGACCAACTAGGTGAGGTGAAAATTGGAGATTTTATGTCAATGCTATTGGATATGTATAACATTATCAACCAATACAAAGGAATTATTCCGATAGAGAAATCTTGTCCCAAACTTCACAACTTTATGTAAGTTTTGAAAAATAAAAACACCCAAATAGTTAAAAATTTGGTCCCATGTCTACTTGGTTATAGATTTTCAATTTAGATTAATGAGCACCATTACCATGGGTGTCATATACCAATTTTTCTTAGCCATTTTGGCTCACCCTTTGGAAATGGCTCGTCTCCCTGTACTTCTAATAGTGAAGATTTTTGAATCAGAATCTTGAGTTTTGATTTCCTTGTAAAATTTCTTAAAATCTTTCATATGTATGATATCCTCATACTGAAGGATCTCCATGTCAATGCTCTTCTCACGTCAAGCAGTTGCTACTTATAGAGGCCAGTGACCATTTGGGCGGCAATATCATCACAGTAGAGATAGATGGATACCTTCAAAGGAAGGCCAAAATAGTTTCCAGCCCTCTGATTTAATGCTTAACTTATTGCTGCATTGAGATGATCTTTCACTTACAAACATGCAGCCTTATTTTATGCATTTGCCCCCAAAATACCCATGTGGCTCGCTTTCTCCCAATATTGTGGTATTTTTTTTGGTTTTCAACTGCACAATCACAACATTATTCAAGTTTTTAGTCAAGAAGTGTAGATTATATTACTGTAGAAGAAAGTGGGAAAAAATGATAGCAATGATCAATGTATAGATTGTTGTGTGTTATGAGCTTTGTAGAAAAAATATGAGATATTGACAAGGATTTCAAAATTATGTGATTTTCTTTGTGATTTCTAACCTTCATCTTTAAAATTGATTTTACTTGCATGTTTGACATTTTGAAGGATTCAGTATTAGTAAAAAGTAAACGGAACTATTTGAACCCAAAAATTGGTTTTACCATGAAATTTAAATAATGTTTGGTGTAATGATTTTTTTTACATGTGGTATCCTATAGTGTCATGTTTGTATGTGCTTTTGATGATTATTAGTAGATTTTCCATGAGGAATTTTGAATCCCTATGGAAAACTGATGACATATCGAAAAAATCAAAATTTTATGACATAATTTGAATATTTTGTAACATGTTATTGTACATTGTATGGCCATTTATTCAAATGTTTAACAAATGTTATCATGTTAATTTTTAGATCAACATATTATTCTACGACAATAGAGTTCATTCAAATTGAATGTGAAGATCATACACAAATCTAATGAAGACGTTTATTTGTCTATGTTCAAAAAAAGATTAAAGATGCCACAAATAGTAATGTTCAAAAATTTCTTTTTAGACATAGATTTCAAAGAATAATTTTTACTTATATTTTATTATGGGGGTATCTATGAGTAAATGTATTGCAACTTATTTTCTTGCAATAATACATATTCTAACTTGAGGTTGCACACGAAATCAAAAGTTTTATTTGACCAGATATTTAAATCTCACTAATTTGCTTCCTAGTCATTCTTCTATTTATAAGAATTTAATTGCTAATTTTGAATTCAAATTATCAATTTCTTTTATTGATTAAAGGACTAAAGATTAACATTGCTTAAACTGATTTGGCAAAGAGCATCTAGTTTATTTGCAAGAAAAGTATTTTGGGAGTGCCTATATTGCATTTATCCATTTATTATTATGTTTCATGAGTTAGATTGTAATTTAAATGTCATTTCATCCAAAGATGCAGATGCCTTGGAGCTGCTATGGACTCTATAATCTAGAAATAAAATCTATTTTAATGTTATTATAAAACATTTGGTACATAATCTAATTCATGAACATTTGCTTTAATTTAATAGTCTTATTGTCTTTTTTCGTATATTATTGTAGAAAAATAATAGATTTTTCAAGAACACTTCAAACCCTCGCAAGGCATAGCATATCAAGTATATCTAGAAGGGGCATCATCCACTAATTTTATCGCAAGTTAGAGGCCTCAAAGATTTTCTATAATGGGCATTAGTTGTGGACCTCTTTTCCTATGATGGATACAAACTATTTTACAGTATGTATTCATAAAATATTGCATAGTACTCTATATCCTTCATAATATTCAAGGTTCATTTGCTTAATACAACAATAAAATGGCTTGACATTATGTCATATTACTTTTAATAATAGGAAAGTGGTAAAAAATAAAATTAACCCTTTCATAACTATGCAAAAAAGAAAAAGAAAAATTCCTTCAAATTTTCATACAAATTTTACTTTACCAGGAATATGCCCATGTAATTCAACTATATCATTTCTAATCCACCTTAACCATATTCTCATTTTATCACATCTTACTCCAAAAATATCACATGCTAGGCAGGAACTATGATGCTTGCGTCCCTTGTTTATATATGTTATGCGACAAATGTTAAAATATCACAGAAAATATATTAATAATAAAATATAATAAAATGAGGTTTTTTTCATTCTTTTTTAAATTAAAAATTGATCTCTTTTCGAGGGCAGATCTAATGGCTTTTAATCAATCAAATTTATTAAAAGGAAGGTTCAAATGTAAATTGGAAAACCCTATCTTTCTTCATTTCATTTTCCTTTTGATTCATCTACAAGCTTTGGAGCCTTCTAGAGAGTCCATTGCCTTTGGGGTTTGGTTTGTCTATAATGTTGAAGATTGTTGCTTATTTTTTAATAGCAGAAGCATTCTCAGTAATGGGAATCCATCACTTTTGCTGGTAAATAATAATCTTGCAATAATATTCTTTGTTACTATAGCATACCTTATTGAATGATGATAAACAAAAGAGGTAATAGAGAATATTATCACAAGATTATTGTTTACTAGCAAAAGTGATGGATTCTCATCACTGAGATGTCTCCTCTATTAAAAAATAAGCAATAATCTTTAACAATATAAACAAATCAAACCACAAGGGCAATCGACTCTCGAGAAGACTCCAAAGCTTGTAGATGAATCAAAGGGAAAATGAAATGAAGAAAGATAGGGTTTTCCCATTTATATTGAAACCTTTTTTTTTTAAATCCAATTGATTAAAAGCCATCATATTGGCCCTTAGAAAGAGATCAATTTTTAATATAAAAATAAAAGAAAGAAATAACCCTCATTTTATTAGAATTTATTATTAATAAATTTTGTGTGATCTTTTAACATTTGTCACATTACATATATAAATAATTTAAAATCTAACTATTTTTTTATTTGTTGATATACCTTTTGATATTTGGTATTTGATATTTGATATTTGATATTTATTAAATAGTTTTATTTAATAAATATTTACACAAATTATTATATTTCATTTATTTTAAATAATCTTATTGATTGGTGAAAATAAATTAATATCAACAAATCTAATAAAGGTTATACAATTCAAATATATTTTTCATTAAAATAATTATAAAATTAATAATATTAAGCATTAAAATTATTAAATGCTTAATTTTATTAATTATTTAAAATACAAAGTTATTAAATCCACTAGCATAAATAATTAAATGTAAAATTATTTTTTATCAAAGTGTTAGATTTATAAAGCATTTGATATTAATTAATTATTTTAAATGCAAGGTGTAGCTATGGTCAGTTCAGTTGACAATCTATTTTGAGACTTAGAGTATCTTTCAATTCTACTAGAGTTCTACTTTTAGGAAAGGAAGACTTACAAGGAGTTTATTTTTTCACAGAAGGGAGAGTTTGTTTTTCTCATACATTTATGGAGCACCTATGTCCTTTTTTCAGCTAGTTATGAGGCAGTTCAAGCCAATTTTACATGCAGTTCACTTTGGGAGACCTTTCTAGGCATGTTTTACCTATTTCTGAGCAAATTAACATATGACAATTTTGGCTTATTCTTCACATCAAACCTAGGTTTTTTGCATGCTTTTTGAGAAGAAAGAGACATATTTCAACGAGCTATCACTTGGACAGGTTCTTGAAGGCATATTTGATGGGTTCTTGATAGATTGGAGTAGTTTTGAGGCTTTTTTCCATGAATATTTCTAATATTTGAGTTAGGGTTTTGAGCTCTATTTATTGTACGTTCAGCTCACTATGAGGTCTCTTCTTTCTCACTCAAATTTTTTGCACATGGAAATTTTTTGAGTTAATTGTAGGAGCACTTTTTAGTAGATAGTTTTTCAGCATTGATTATATAGATTCAACGGTTCCTTGTCATTGATTCTTGTTTGCAATATTGTGGGTTCTTTGCTTTTATGTTGTGTTCATCCTTCATTCAAGCTATATTCCTTATTGCATGTTAAAATCTTGATACTTGTAATTGCAAGTCTTTGTTTATGTCCTTATTCTTTTGTAGCAAATTGGTAAAGCTTAGGTTTTCCTTTCAAACAAAATATTTTGAGTCCTTGCATAGAAATACTTTTGTAATTGCACACTTATTTAGGTATTGTGAATCATTTGTATTGTGGGTAATTTGTGTTGATTTAATTAAAGTTGCATACAAATCATTGGTGTATCACCTCATTAGAAGTTTAGTATTCAGTATTTTTATTCACTCCTCATCCCTTTTCTTGCATACAATTAAGTTTTTAGGTGATCACTATTTAGGAACCAACCGGATCTAGAAATTCATCTCTCATTTTAGGACAACCCACCACCCGAGAAAGTTTCCATGTTTCAACAAGATAGCTAGATATTTTATAATGCATTATCTTTCATATTAGATTTAGCATTTATAAGTGTTTCCACATTTTGGATTCCATTCAATTGGTATCAAATCTTGGCCAACTATGTTTTATATTAAGGTAAAAATAGGTTTTGAAGGGACTTGAAACCCTTTAAAAAAAGCAAAAGACCAGCATTAAGAACATACTAGGTTTTACAAGGACCTGAAACTTAGAGTTAAGAAAGAAACACAAAAAACCAAGTTTTACAAGGGCCTAAAACCCTAAGTTTAGACTAAACACACCCAGGTTTTACAAGGACCTAGAACCTACAATTTTAAATAGAAAGCTAGAAAATAAAAAATAGAACCAGCAAAACCACCTGGACCAGCAACCAACACTCCAACAACCACAACCAACACCTACAACAATTCCTTGATTCTCTTCTCCACCTCCTTGTCTACTTTTGTAGTACTCTGGATAATATCAACCATGGTAGAAATGAAACCTTAGGAGCATCAACAATCATTTTCCTCATAGTCTGCTTCGTTCTCTTGCTAGGCCCTCCTAGACTCCTTACCACAATAGTGTCTAGAGACATGATCTCCTTGTTGCTTTTCTTTCCCAAACAAGCCATTGTGACTCACAAACTAGAAGTAACCTACTCCATTCTATGCCCGCTATACTTAATAAGTTGATAGAGTTCCATCTCATAATCCTTTATTTTTTTAGGGATGTTATGAACTTGTTTCTCCAAGTGGGCTCTCATAGCATATAACCCCAACCTTTTCCTTGAGCACTATGATATTATTATATAGCCATGAGTTTTCTTTTAGGGTGCCTCCACTTTTAGCTTGGTGGTATGAAGAAAAGAGAGCTTCACATGGTGAGGCTCATCCTTGTTACCTTCTTTAGTCCTAATCCCAGTGTCAATGGTAGTGTTATTGACCTGGATGTGCTTCTCCTTTAACTCCTTTTCCTTTGCCTTATTCGAGATGTGCTCTTTCATAACAAGGAGATTACCCTCATTTTTATTTTTTGTTTCAATGTCTATTTTCTCCTCACTAGAATTGGTATTAGGAGGAGGAAAAATGAACATTATCTTTCCCCTCATCATCCTTTAAAGCTTCAGACCCTACATTTGATTCATTTTTTTTGTCTTTACTTTCCTCCACATGGTCCTTACCAATTGACATGCCCTTGCTCCTAGAATAACCTTCTAGGTTCAAGCTAAGGTCTCCCATTTTGGTTTTATTAGACAAAATTCTCATAATCCATCACTTCCTTAGTGTTCTTTTTAATCTCCCACCTAGGACCCTTTTTGGTGCTCATGCTGTCATTGGTGCCTTCCTCACTTTTAACCTTTTTCTTTGAGTAAGGTTCATTACCAGACACTTTTCTTTTTTTTTCCAAAATTAAAGAGGGTTTAATAGCCTTACTTTTACAATACTTATCAATAAGAAGGATTAAGCTCTCATGGAGCATAGGATGAGAATCCTTCTTCCTATGTGCTTGGAGGCTTTGTATCAGAGAGTACTTTAGGTAGAATGGGAAAGAAATTCTATCTTTATAGCTAAAATGATTTAGGAACACAAAATAAAATGTGTGGAATCTCTTAGCTCTACCATCGAGGATAAAATACTCATGGATGCATGATAAAACATCCCTCCAGATTACCTTAATCTAGTCGAGGTCGTAGAAATTGTCTTTATTCTCCAATTTTTTCTCCTCTTCATTAGTTTTAGGGAATTTTTTGAAGGACACATTCAAGATACTGCTTTCCTTGCTGAATTTGAGACCCTCCATTAGAAGATCCATAATCTCAGCGATGAACTCCTTTGATAGCTTCACAATGACTCCATATAGCATTACCCTATCTTAAATTCAATTTTTAAAAAAAGGTCTTTGTAATGTGTGGCTTATACCTTTGAAGTTTCTAAATATAATATGTGACTTTCCCTTTTTTATTGTTTCCCAAACATCTAAATTTTCCTTCCACTCTTTGCAATTATTCGACTCTTGCTTTCTTAGTTCCCCTCCCATCTCGTATTTGGCTCTGCACCTGCAACTAGACTAAAAAATGGTAACCAAAAAGGAGAGTAAGGTGTTTATGATCTCCAAGAAACCTTTAACCTTGCATGGGTGCCAAGTATAATCCATAATTATACAAAAGTACCACTTAGGGATACTCAAAAAATTTGCCACAAAACCATCACTTCCCTTAATAAATTCCTCGATCTTACATGATCTTTCATTCATTAGCATGTGTCATATCATAATTAATAGTTGTCATTAGCTCCACATCCTTGCTTAGGTCATCTTTCCAACTCAACTTTATTTCCCTATAGGCCATTTGATTCACAATTCAGTTAGCAACTTTGTTGCCCTCTCGAAATATATGAGAGATATAGACATTATCAAATTTATTCATAAGGTCTTTTATTTCCATTATACTTACATCTATACTCCAAGTAATTGGACTCTTGTTATTCAACATGTTAATGATATTAAGAGAATCTCATTCCAAACAAAGATTCTAAAAACTAGATTCCACTGCCATCCTCATAGTAAAAAGGCAATCATTTCCTCTACTTTATGACTAGTAGATTTACCTATAGGGATTGAAATGACATCCAAAACCCTACTATAGTGGTCTCTCAAAATACCTCCACATCCAATGTTTCCCAGGTTCCTTTTAGTAGAGCCATCAAAATTACCTTTAATCCAATCCATAGGTGGAGATCTCCACTTTACATTCTGTCTCTGATCCTTTTGTTTTTTTATAGTACCTTTAGCATTCATATGATTACTTATTTGAATCTCATCAAACATTTTTATCTGAGAGTTGAAATTCTCTTTTATAGATCTAATAATATTTTGACCTAAAACCCAATTAGACATCTCCTTATTTCTGAAAATTATATTATTCCTCTCCTTCTAGATACCCCACCAGAGATGAGGTAGAGAAATCTTCCAAAGAAATCCAATATCAACATCCTTAGTAGAACAAGTCCATCCCTAAAAAAATTGATCAATGAGATTGTGTTGAACCCAATCTAAATTCCAATAGTTGAGCAGATAGCTCCAAACATTTTGGCTAAAACAATAGTTTCAAAAAAGGTGGTTCCTATCTTCAAAGTCCATCTTATAGAGACAACATCTATTCACCAAGTAGACTCCTCCCCTTTGCAATTTATCCAAAGTTAGAATTTTGTTTTGAAGCAAAGTCCAAAAAAAGACATCAATTTTAGGAGTAAGCCCTTTAATCCATGCTTTAGCCTAAAAAGGGGTATTTCCTCTATCCTTTGATTTGAAAATAGATGAGACCTTGAAGCATCCTCTTGGTTCAATTTCCCAAACCAAAATATCTTCCTTTTTAGGGTAAAGACTTACAACATTCAAGGCCAACTAGATGCTAGAAAAATCTTGATTAATCACATCAATATTGACCCATTTACTATGAACCTAGTAATCCTCCACATATTCACCAATATCCTATTTACACCTATCAACAAAAGTCCTATCATCAAAATCTTCAATTAAAGGATGATCAAATAGCCATTCATCATCCCAAAACTTGATCTTACTTCCATTACCTACTGTCCATTTGCATCCTTTATTTAAGATATGTTTAGCTCCCTGAACTACATTCCAGATTATAGAAGAAGAAGGAACAATATGGTAGGAAAGAAAATTAGAAAAGGAATGAGCCTCATAAAGGTACTTATGTTTCCAAGTAGAACTTCATTCCTTGTTATCATGATAGACTCTCCAACCTTGTCTAGCTAATAAAGCTTTATTCATGCTTCTAGCTGATCTTATACCCAATCCCCCTTCTAGTTTGGGTTTACAAATCTTTTCCCAAGAAATTAAGCCCATTCTCTTCTTATCCTCTATTCTAGACCAAAGGAAATTCCTTTAAATTTTATCAATTACATCATAATTTTTTATTAATAAGATCCTCCTAGAAACTCTTCAGAGGATTCAACCCAATGGTAATCCAAGATAGGTACACGAAAAAGATCCTATAGAGCACCCAAGAATATTAGCAATTTGTCCCTATCTAATAGTTGGAGTGTTAATAAAAAATAAGGAACTCTTATTCCAATTAATCAGTTGTCTAGTTGCAAAGGAGTAAATATTAAGTGCCTTTTTTAGATTCCTCACCTCTCTAACATTAGCTTTTCCAAGGAAAATGGCATCATCCACAAATTGTTCATGAGAACAGATAAGAGGATGAGACAAAGGTCTCAAACCTTGAATTTCCCCTTTAGAAACCATCTTCCCAATATATTTCCCTAGAAAATCAACCATCATAGTAAAAATAATTGGAGATAAGGGGTCACCCTACCTCAACCCCCTAGAAGGTTAAAAAAATTCAATAGAGCTTCCATTGACTAGCACAAAAACCAAAGTTGTAGAAACCATCTACATAATAAGCTTAATCACATTGACACTAAAGCCAAAAGGCATTAGGATCTTTTGGAGAAAGGACCATTCAACTCTATCATAAGCTTTGGCTATATGAACTTTAATAATAAAACCCTAATTGTTAGAAAGAGATAAGGAATGAATATTTTCATGCATAGAAATAATGGAGTTAAGGATTTGTCTACTAAGAATAAAACCATTATGTTTCTCAGAAATCAAGATTGGAAGAATGTTCAACAATCTCAAAGTGAGGACTTTTGAGATGATTTTATAAATTGAGTTGTAGAGACTAATAGGTTTGATCTGGTCTAGAGAATCAACTCTAATACTCTTAGGAATCAGACTGAGGAAGGTAGAGTTAATTTCATTCAACATTCTTTTGGCCCCATATAATTCTTTAACAACATCACAAACATCTTTCCCAACCAATTTTCACTCTCTCTAAAAGAAAAGAATAAGGAAACCATCCAGCCCTAGGGATTTGTCTCCTTCAAGTGAACAACCAACTTTATAGATTTCCTCTCCCTTAGGGATAACACATATTAATTTATTCTACTCCTCATTGACCAAAGAAGGAATAGCATCTAATAACTCAACCTGTTTAGTTTTGTCAATATCAAGGTCTAAAGACAACAAAGTCAAAAAAAGAAAACCATTTCATCAGATATTTCTTGTTCATTAGTGATTTGAAGTCTTCCTTTGGTGAGACTGGGAATATGGTTTTTGGCTCTGTGCTTCAGAGTGAATAGATGGAAAATTTTTGTATTCATATCTCCTTCTTCGAGTCATGTTTTGAAAAGTATTTTAAACCACTAATTCACCTCCCCCCACTCTCAGTGGTTTTTATATTCCAACATCTAGACCACTATCTCCAATGGGTCTTTTCTTTAGAAATTATGTCATGATACTCCATCAATTTCTCATTTTCTTCCTTCAGCAACTCCATCGAGTATCCCTTATATTGGATTATGTCTTGGATAATTTTAAGGTCATCCTTAATAGATGATTTACTCTCAAAGATATTCCCAAAATGTCTTTTATTCCATTCTCTAACTTTCTTTTTAACATGTCTAAGTTTTGAAGCCACACGGTATAAGGTCATTCCTTCAATATTTATGTTCCACAATTCCACAAGCCTATCCTCAAACTGTGGATGCTACATGCACATTTTCTCAAATCTAAATGGGGAATTTTTCCTAGGTTGACTAACCTCCACCATAAATAAAAGAGGAAAATGGTCAGAAGCTATCTTCTAGATTGCCTTCAGCTTACACACAAAATCTTTAGTCCAATCTGGAGATATTAAGACTCTATCCAACCAAAATTGGATGCTTTTATATCCCACTCTTTTGTTACTCCAAGTAAACTCAATCCCTTGAAGATCTAAGTCCATTAATCCCTCCTTGCTTATAAAATCTATTAGATCCAATCTCCCTTCCAGTTGACTAGCATTTCCACCTTTTTTCATGCTCATAAAGAGGAACATTACAATCCCCTAAGAAAAGCCATCTACCATTATAGTCAACACTCTTTATCTTTGATAAATAATCCCAAAACTTCTTTCTAGAGTTCTTGTTATTAGGTGCATACAGATTAACTATATACCAATAGTTATTCTAGGCATAACTCTTTAACTTGATCACCAATAAATATTTATTAGCTTCAAGAAAATTACCAAATAATAAAGATTGTTTCCACAAGATCATCATTTCTCTAGAAGCATCTTCAAAACTACTTGCCATAATACAATAATTGTTAAAAGATTTAAGCTTTCTAGCTTTTTCTTTTTCCATTTTAGTTTCCTAAAGTACTAAAATATCAAGTTTGTGCTCTCTAACAAAATTTTGAACAATATCAAGTTTATCAATACTATTCATCCCTCTAATATTCTAGGTGATCACTTTCATAATAACTTTTTGGGAGTAAAATCCACAATAGTTCCTTGTTTTCCATCAGCAATATTTTGTAAGCTTTCACTTTCTCTTTTCTTCTTAGTAGTTTTCCTACCAAGTTTCTCTGGAGTTCCAACATTCAGTTTTAGTTTGAGAGAGCCAATTTCTAGTTTACTTCTCTGGGTTTTCACTCCTAAAGATATCATGTTAGCATTAGATTTTTCTCTATTTTCTTCCTTTGACCCTATTTTATATTTAGATTCTATCTTGATAGAAATCAAGTCCATGCATTTTGGCTCCTAAACATCTTCAAGAGTCAAAAACTCGTGTATTGGGTGTCTTAAAAGGGTCATGGGATCTTCCTGCTATGACTCTTCCAAAACTTCAAACTCATTGAGTTGACCACTTCTTTCCTCAAGGATTTATACTTCCTTTATCTCCTCTAAATCTACAAAACCTTCCATTTTGAAATCTTTGTTTTGATAGATTACCATCTGGTTCATAGGATCTTTACACTCTTTTTTTTCCTTGGTCCTAGAGTTCATTGTTCTGGTATTTCTCCTCTTCTTCCATTAGCTTCTCCTTATTTTGATAATCTTTAACTATTTTAATTTTAGAAACCTTTTTCAAGATGGTTTTAGGTTTCCAAACTCTTTTTTTGTTTAGGTTCCATCTTTTTTTCCCCAATCACCATCTATGATTTGTTATTTATTTTCATTAGACAATTTTTAGCCTAGTGACCCTAATTTTATTTTTTTTAAATAGGCATTAGGAAGGTCCTCAAAGACTATCTCTTGCATCCTTTTTCCAAATTTTGAATTTAATTCCACTTTCTTGGGTAGGTTTTTTAAAAGAGCAACTTTCACATAGATTCGGGTATAATGAAGTTAAGACCTTGTAGTCATCCCATTATCAATAGCTATTAGCTCACCAAATGAACCAACTGCCCCCTTAAATATGTTTTCATACCAAAACTCAAGTGAGAGTCATGGTAATTTGACCCATATCACAGTATTAAGAAAAAATGCATCAAACAGATCCGTATTGGGTTCCCACTTCTCAATCGTGAGAGTGCTATTGCCAAACAATCAAGGACCACCACATATAACCATATTTAAATCTTCCTTACACATAAAGAAAAAGGAAAATAACCTGTTCATCATTAGCACAATATCCACTTGCCCACAAAGAGCTTATTTCCTTTTAGCCATGTTTCTAATACCATCAACTTCTAGATGCGCCCCCAAAAATTTTCCAACTAGGGTAAACTACATAGTCAAAATAGAATAATCAACAACCAAATCCAAGATGAAAATTTGAAACTCACCTTTTTCCCAATAGGACTTTTAAGTAACAAGAGGAAAAGATGACTTTCCTCCTAGCTTTCTTCCAAATAATGAAGATCATGTGCATTGACTTGTTTCCAAATCATCCTTCTTCTGGTCCTCCACATGTGATCCCTTTGCATCCTTGCCCACATCCACCAAAATATTACTGACTTGTAGTGGGTCCCTAATCTAGACAAGACACTCAGTCAGAGGGTTAGGATAATTAGCAACCCCACATCTTCTAGAATAGAAACCAAACAACACTTTGTCTTCTTCTTTCTCTAGACCATAAACACTTGACCTCGAGGAATCCTCAATCCCTATCAGTTCCCCTGCATTTAGATTCCCTACAACTCTTGGATTTGTTCCTACTGCCAGATTCCTACCTACCAAATTCTTACCTACGAGAGCTCCAACCATTTCAAAAATCTTGGCCAAATTTGTTATTAATATTTAATATAAGGGATTTTTGTGATAATCTAATTTTAGAAGGATTTTTATAGAGGAATATTTCATAATCTTGTTTTAGGTAAGATATGGAAAGCACATCCAACATAGTAGGGATGGATAAATTTAATGGAAATAATTTTGAGTTTTGGAAGCTCAAAGTAGAGGACATGGTTGGAAATAGATATTTATGGGCTAAATTTCATCAACACAAAGTTACCATACTTCATTTGGATCATCTAAATCTTTCTAATAGTTCTATCTCTAACGATCTTGATCCCAAGAATAAATATTTTGTACCTAGATCTTTCATTTCAAATTGTATTACTTATTGAGACTTTAAATCTAAAATAATTCTTTTATCATTCCCAATAAATTACATATCACCCACATATCGGAGTAGAATAAGAATGTGCTATTTTTAGATTTAGATCTTAGAAATCCCAAGGACAATGTGTAGGTGCAAAAATTTTGAAACCACATTCCATGAGATAGTTTCAAACATTTAGAGATTTCTTCAACTTTTAAATAAGGTTTTCTTTACCTCTCTCAATGAAATTCTCTAGTTGTGAGATATAAATTTCCTCCTTCAAATCACCATGAAGGAACATTGTGTTGATATCCATTTTCTCAACTTCAAAATTGTAAGATATAGTAATTGCTAACAAGGATTAAATGGGTGTTAGATTTTCTAATAGACATAATATTTCACCATAATCAATTCCCTCCACCTGTAAATACCCCTTCATGACCAAAAAAAGTCTTATACTTCTCAACATTTTCATTTGGACGCAATTTTTCTTGAACACCAATTTTCATCCAATAGGTTTCTATCCTCCATAAAAAGGTTCCAAATGCCACATAACATTCTTATTTAATGTTGTCATCTCCCAACTCATGGATTCAATCTAGGAATCTACATCATTCATACCCATAGTCCCTCTAACATTCCTAGGTTCATCAATGTTAGAAATTAAAGACAATATACAACAAGAATCCAATAAAGAATATCCAAACCTTTCAAGTAAATAACCATATCTATCATGTTTTTTCCTATCACATGTAAACCTAAAATTTAGAGGTTGAGGTTCTTTCTCTTCTTAAAATATTTTAGATCAACTTGAGATCTCCTTAATATCATCTCCATCAAGATCTCATAGTTCTTCTTCCTTAAGTATAGAAGTAATATGAACCACTTCCTTTTCTATTTCTCTTCCTTATCTTGGTAAAAATCAACTATGGAGTGTTTAAACTCATACAATATCACACTTCTATTGTAGAGAACCTTGTCTACAAATGGATCCCATAGCTTGTAACCTTTTACAATGAAACTATAGCCAATGAGAATGTAGCTTAACTTCCTTGTTCTCTAATTTTTATCTTTTCTCTCTTTGCACCTAAGCATTTTCCGCACAACTAGAGATTACGAGATGTCTCAATGAGGTCTTCTTAGAATAATATGCCTCCATGGGTGTCTTCTCAAGCAGTGCTAAAGTAGGAGCTCTATTAATTAAATAGCATGTTGTGGCTATAGCTTCATCCAAAGACTTTCTTTCAAGCCCAACACCCATCAAAATGCTCTTATCCTTTTACATCGGTATTTTATTCATCCTCTCTACAACTCCATTTTGTTGTATGGTGTATGGAGTTATTCTATGTCTCTCATTTCCATGATCCTTACAAAACTTGTCAAATTCTAATGAATAAAACTCACTACCATTATTAGTCCTCAGATACTTAAGTTTTCTACAAGGCTAATTTTCAACCAAGGACGTAAATTTCTTAAACTAACTAAAATAATCAATTTATTTATGGAGAAATACACAAATTTACTTTTACTATAATCATTTATAAATGAGAGAAAGTACACATATCTAAATATCAAAGGAATATTAACTAGAGCAAGTATACCTGAATGAATAGAATCTAAAACACCAAATACTTATGAGAGCTAGAATAAAAAGAAACACGATTTTTTTTCATAAACACAATGTTCATAGAATTAAAATTCCATGTTACTATCATCAAGGCCTTCAATAATGCTCTTATTTTTCAAGAATATAAGACCCTTCTCATTAGTTTTACCAAGTCTTTGGTGCCATAACATTGTTTTCTTAGTTGGGGGCTTCATCTCAAAATCATTTTTACCATTAAGTACCTAGAAGTATGACCATTAGATATTGAAAAAATGATCTTCTTATGTTTTCTTTTTCTACTAGTGAGGATAAAGATTCCAAAGCCATTTTCTTGGACTTGGTAGAAACACTATTGTACAAAACTATGCATGCATTTATCCTATACAACATGAAAATACTAACACCCTTAGAAAGCACCATAAATTCTCTTGTCATCTTCATCCACCACTTGAGAAATTGACCTACACACCTACATCACCAAGATTACTAACTAAAAGTAGGTTGTGTGCCAACCCAAGAATATGCAATACTCCATTAATCCCCTTCACTATACCATCAAGGAATATGATATTAACTCTACCATGACCAACAATATTCAAGTGAAAGTTATCACCTAGATACAAAAACTTAGCATCAAACTCTTCATACTTTGAAAACTACTCTTTGTGAGATGTTATGTGAAAAGAAGCACCCAAGCAAATAAACACACATCTTCTGATGCATGCATTTCTAAGGCTAAAGAAAAAATCATCTACATCATCTTGAGAGATATTTTTAGAGTTAGAATCAAAGAAATTACTTTTACCTTTCTTTTTATTCTACTCCTTGCCCTATTTTTCGGAGATCATCAGGTTCAACGTAGTTCCAACATTTTGCCTTGAAATTTTTACAAGAGAATTTAGATATCCAATAAGACTTGAATTTACCTTTTTTTTCCTTCTTCTTTCCTTTCTCCATTATTCTATCACAAGAAAATAGGGCCTCCTTAGCCATCTTAGAATATTTTATTTTCATATAATAGTGAAACAACCATAACCTCCAATATGAAAGTGGTTGTTGTACTTCCAATGATCATAATAAGGTGATCCCATGAGTTTGACAAATAACATGATAGAAGCATAAATTTACCTTGATCATCAATCTTATCACCAATAGAATTCAACTAAGAAACTAGAATATTGAATGCATTCAAGATATTAGCAACAAAACCTCCTTCCTCCATTCTTAGAGAATACAATTTTTGCCTTAGGAATAACATATTTACCAAGAATTTTTCATGATAAATATCACCATCCTTCTTCCAAAGATCAGTTGAAGTATTCTCTTCATTGACATTCAAGAGCACTAAACCAACCAAAAAAAAGTCTTATCAAAACCTTGTCTTTTTTATCCATCTTATCCTAATCATTTTGTGATGTAGCTTAGGGTTTTATTGAAGAAATTATAGCCCATAAATATCTATCTACAAGGGTGTCATCCATTTTGAGTTTCTAGAGCTCAAAATTGTTTGCATTAAATTTATCCATCTCTAGTCTATTGTATGTCCTTTCCATATCTAAACAACAATAATATTATAAAATATTCCTTTGCAAAACTCCCACTAAAACTAGATCAATATAAAAATCCCTTTTACCCAATAAAAATAACAAAGTTGGTGAGAATTTGATACCAATTGAATGGAAGCCAAAATATGGAAAAACTTCTTAAATCTAAATCTAATAGGAAAGATAATGAAAAATATTATCACAAATCCTTGAGATATTACAAGCTAGATAAACTACATGGGAAAACCTTTTTGGGAAAAACCCACCATTCCAAAGCCAGACCCAATTGTATTACCAACAACAAAAAATTTACAATACAATTTCAAGAGTCAATTATCTCCAAGAGTATTAAATTATGGTATCTAAAGGATGAATAATTTTGGCATCATAATAATGCTCTTCAAAATACTTCTCTCTCACATAATTCTCTTCAACAACACATTGCATTTATAGAGTTTTCATGCAAAAGGATACATTTTATAAAGTGTCTACATTCAATGTATTCACAAATTATTTTAGAAACTTCCTTTGTGTACAAATCTTGCATAAAAATAAATTCAAGAGTATATGCCAAAATTATAACTTCTCTATTTTTGGCTCCAAATATATCCTTGTAGAAAAATTGGTCTCATTTAGCATCTTTCCAAAAAAATCATAAATAATCAAGTAATAAAATATTCTAAGGTTGGGTAACGCTATCCCAAAAAACATAAGTGTATCTCTCATTTTGTGTTTTACATTGGAAACTAAAATTGGAATAATTATTATATTGTCATTGATTTCAAACCTTACTAGTAAGACATTTGCTAACAGTGTAGAGGGCCATATCTATTGATTGATGAAGAGGATTTGAAAAGAGAAGATAGCTAGATGAACTAGTGAAGTTGTTGAGTGAAGAGGAGTAAGTATGATGGAATCACAATGAGCACTTGATCACTTAGTTTTTGACAAGATAATGTGTTGTTTGATCATTGTATCAAGTAAGGAAAAGATGAGTAAAACAATAAGCTTAACTGAGTATCAGTTACAAAGTTAATGAAGAAGTTGAAGTAGAAGATTAAGGAACTTAAGTAATAATCAAGAAAAATAGTACAAATAGAGTGAAAATAATGATTGAGCAAGATAAACGTAAAGTAAAGTAGCAAATGAGTGACGTGAAGACTGAGTGATCCAATGTAAGTTGAGTGAGACAAGATCAGTAGTGACTAAGCTACCTAGTGATGACTAAGCTGAAGAACATAGTGATGACCGAGTGTCAACAAATTAATAGTTTGTGAAAGAACCTAGATTTGAGTCCAACATAGTTGAATTCTTGGAAACTTCAAAATTCATGAATAATAAAGATTGATGAGCTAGACTATTTAATGGATGAATTAATTTTGTTAAGTGGTCAAAGGAAATAATTTAATGAGAAGTTTCTAGAAGTTTTAAGGAAAGAAATAGAAGGACAAAATGATGGATAGATTTGATGAATTTTATCAAATGCTAAGATCTATAGTGATGTTTAAGTAGAAAAATTTCAAAGATAAATATTTAAGGAGGCATACAAGATGTTTGATGGTTGTTGATTGGTGAATCTCAGAAGAGAAAGTGAAGAATTGGGTTATAGAAGAAAAGAGAGAAGTTGGTGAAATGTTATTGCTTGAACAGTTGCTAAGCAAATCAGAGATGGAGAATATAATGAAGTCTAGTCAATGAACTAAGAATGAGGCAAATTGATATCCAAACATTGCAAAGTGAGTTATATTTTATCAAATCAACGTAGTTGTTACTTTCTAACCATTGTGGCAATAAAATCCTTCAATCAAGGTTGACTTAATAGTCATTTGTAAATCCTTTAATCAAGGTGAAATTATAATGGAATAATCTCAAGTCCTCTAACTAAGCCACTCCTAATAGGGTAATTTGAATTATTTAATAGGGTCACACCTATCAATGTGTTTTGTAACCTTTAATAGGGTTGGCTCTTAACCAAGCTCACTTTAGAAGAGTGAGAAGTGGTAGCACATTACTTGGTGGTTTTTCCCAAATTGAGTTTCCATGTTAAATCCTGGTGTTATACATGTGTGAATATTATTTACATATTTCATTCTATTTATTGTTATATGTTTTTGATAGTCAACATATACTGAACAAAGAGCTAAGTGTTGAAATAAATAAGCTAATTCACTAATGAATTGTTATAATGGTTGAGTAGATTTATGATCTTGAATGAGTTATTTGAAGTTGTTAAAAGTTGAATTGGTATATCTAGACCTACAAATAATTGATTCACCACCCCTCTCATTTATTCTAATCATTCTAACAATCAGTATCAAAGAAATTTTTCTTGTAAGGAAATTCTAAAGGGACTTAAAGATAAAGATCAAGATGAATATAGAGAATATCCTTGCATGAAAATGTTTGATGAGATTGCATCTATCTAGAGTTGTATATTCTTCACTATACTACTTGGAAAATGAATACATTAAGTTTCCTAGACCCATGACAATTGAACAAATCAAGGAAAGTAGGAACACAATCAAATGATGATAGATCTAGCATCTTCCCTAAGTTATGTTGAGTTTGATGATATGAAGGAATGCACTACCACTAATAAAATGTGGGATAAATTGGGAAAAAATCATGGAGGTGACAAAAATAATTTAAGGGCTAAAGAAGAAAGCTCGAGAGGCGAGTTTGATAATGTGAGAATGAAAGAAGGTGAAACCATTGCATAATATTGTGGCCAAATCAAAGAAGTGATAAATCTTATTAGAGGTGTTGAAGGAGACATATCTGATGAGAATCTAGTCAGGAAGGTATTAATAAATTTAATTCCTAGCTATGTTATTAAAGTATTTACTATACAAGAACCAAGATGTATACATAGTAATGATTTGACCTTGGATAGTTTAGTTGGTAGACTCACTGCATTTAAATTGTCAAATTTTAAGAATAATACACCTAGTACTATTGAATCTTATTTCAAGTCTCAACTAACCCTTGATGGATATAGAAGAAGAAAAAATAGTAATCTTGTGGATAGTGATAGTAAATCAAATGATGACTTGGATAATCTTGAAGCATTATTGGCTAGAAGGCTACCAAGAGGAAAAGGAAAATACAAAGGTAAATTTCCTATAATCTATTTTACATGTAATAAAGTTGGCCATATTTTTGCAAGTATCATGAAAGAGATGAAAATAAGGAAAGGAAAGGCAAAAAATATTGAGGAAGGAGAGATGACCGAGGTAAGAAAGACTATAAGGGAAAAGACAAGAAATTTTGCTACATTATTGAAGAAGATTGTTCTGAAAGTGATTATGATTATCATGGTGAAGAAGTTGTTTATATTGTAAAGAAAGATGAAT
Source organism: Cupressus sempervirens (assembly GCA_028749045.1). Lineage (NCBI taxonomy): Eukaryota > Viridiplantae > Streptophyta > Pinopsida > Cupressales > Cupressaceae > Cupressus > Cupressus sempervirens. Next base: position 469,852,974 of record CM053784.1, on the reverse strand, counting down.
CTTATGAAGATGAGAAAACTACTCTAATTTCATATATGAGTAAGAATGATAAATAGATAATTGATAATGATTGCTCACATTATATGACTGGTGATACAAGTTTTAAAAGCTAGAACATTATAATGGAAGTTGTGCTAAGTTTTGAAATGATGCACCATGTTATGTGAAAGGAAAATGATCAATTATATTGAGTGATAAGATCAAATATAATAATAAATATTAGGTTGATGGATTGAAGTATAATTTTTTGAGTGTAGCATAGATGAATAGTTCAGGCTACAGAGTTGAATTCTAAAACAAGAAGGCAAAGATCTATTATTTTTCTTGTGAACTAATTAGAAGTGGAAAGAAAACAAGAGGTAACTTGTTCTATCTAAACCTATATGAAGATACATGTCTATTTGCATAATTTGAAGATGTTTGGTTATGGCATAAGAGGTCATGTCATGTGAACTTTAATAATTTGGTAAACATCAGTAATATGAAAAGAGTTAGGGGCTTACCAAGATTGAGAAAACTTGATAAAGTGATGTGCAAACAATTTCAAATGGGAAAAATGACAATGGTTGGTTTCAAGAGAAAGACCTATTATTTTTTGATGATATTTTTGAGTTGGTTCACACTGATTTATGTGATCCTATTAGAGTTGTGGTGACAAGTACTTTATCTTATTTCTTGATGATTTCTCTAGAATGATGATTGTGATGTTTTTTAAAGAACAATTGAATGCTTTTCAAATGTTTAAGTGCTATTTGGCTAGAGTTGAAAAATAAATAGGTAAAAGTCTAATATGTTTGAGATCATATAGAGGAGGCAAGTTCATATCAGGATGAGTTCAATACATTCTGCAATGATAAAGGAATCAAAAGACAAATGTCTGCATCAAGGACTCCAACACAAAAATATTGGAGAGACACTATAAGTACTTCTATTTATACACTAAATCAAGTTCAAGTTAAGAAAGGTACAAACAAAACCCCATTTGAACTATGGTATGGCTATGCACCTAATGTTAACTATTTCAAAGTTTTTGGAAGCAAGTGATATGTATTAAAATATTCAAGGAATGGAAAACTTTATGCAAAGAGTGATTAAGGTGTATTCTAAGGATATTCCAATAAAATAAAGGCATACAAGTGTTTGAATTCTAAAACTAACAAAACTGTGGAAAGTGTGAATGTTAGAATTGATGAATTTCATAAAGGAATGAAGAAGAATGCAAGAAGGAACCTGAATATTATAGAAAATTTGTATGCATCTATGAAGGAGAACCTAGTACCTTCCCTAAACCAAAGATAGTGGCTACCTAGCATCAACAATGTGGCACTGTCAAGCTTTCGCAAATAAGCTCTACCAAGCCTTAGCACACTGCCAAGCATCAAGCAATAGGAGTCACGTCTTAGATTGAGGAGATTGAACACCAAATAGACCATGTGAGTTACAAAAGGAAACACCAAAAGGAGATGAGCAAGTTGAGCATAGTGAAACACAACAACAAGATAGAATATTTGAAGATGTCTTAGAAAAATATGTGAGGAGACACTACAAACCTAATCAAATCATTAGAGATAAGTATTTAGGATTCATGACGAGAAAAAAATTAAGACCAAATAGAGAAGAAGAAGAGGACATGGACATTGGTACCTAGACCAAAGGATAAGAATGTTATTGGAAATGAGTGGGTATTTACAAAAAAGATGAATGAGAAAGGTGAATTCAAAAGGAATAAAGACAGACTAGTTTGTAAGGGATATGCACAAGAGGAAGGAATTGACTATGGAGAGACATTCACTCCACTTGCAATGTTGGAAGGAGTAAGAACATTACTTGCATAGTTTTCTTACAAAATAAAAGGTATATCAAATGGATGTCAAATTTTCATTCTTGAATGGAATATTGGAGGACAAAATCTACATTGAATAACCTAGAAGATTTATCGACCCTAGCAAGAAGAACATGGTGCATAAGTTTCACAAAGCTCCTAGAACATGGTATAAAAGATTATATGCATATTTGATGAAAATTGCTTATGCTAGAACTAGTTATAACAATAACCTATATTTAAAAAGTAAATCTAAGGATAGGATATTGTTAGCTAAAATATTTGTTGATGATATTATATTTGGAGGTCAAGACTTGATGTGAAAATAATTTTCTAATGAGAAGAAGAAAGAATTTGATATTTCAATGTTTAGAGAGATACAAAAAATTCTTGGTTTTCAAGTTTATCAAATGAAGAGAGGTATATACATTACAAAATCAAAATATATCAAGGAGATATTAAAGACCTTTAGAAGAGAAAACTCAAGACCAGTTAGAACACCCATGATTATTGGACATAAAGTTTCAACAAATGATGATTATCCTGAAGTAAATAAGATATTATATACATCAATGATTGGCAGATTGCATTATGTTGTTCATAGAAGACCTGACATTGCATTAGTTGTTGGAATTGTTGCAAGATTTTTTACTAATCTTAAGAAAAATCACCTAATGGATGTGAAAAGAATATTGAGATATCTAAAAGATACAAAAGACTATGGCTTATGGTATAAAAAGAATGAAAAGTTTGAGCTAAATTCTTACACAAATGTTGATTGGGATAGAAATGTTGATGATAGAAAGAGTAAAAGTGGAGGCACTTTCTTTCTAGGAAAGAGGCTGATTTCATCAACAAGTAAGAAGCAAAATTGTATTTAACAATTCATAATAGAAGCTAAATATGTTGTTGTAGCAATGAATTGTTCAAACATTATGTGGATTAAACAATTTTTGAAATGTATGAAGGAAGAGATTACTAAACCTGTGGTGATATATTGTGATGACACAAGTGTTATAAACATATCTAAGAATCATGTGATGCACACAAAGACAAAGTATTTTGCAATCAAGTATTATTACTTGATGGAATTAGTGCAAGACAAAGGAGTAATATTGGAATATGTAAATACTAAGGAATGGATAGATGATATATTCACTAAGACATTACCTAAGGATGCATATGTGTATTTAAGAGGTATGTTAGGGGTTATTCCCCTATCTAAAGAAAAATAAAAAGAGATTCATCATTACATCAATTTTTGTGATCATAATATCTTACAAATTAATGTATAAGGTAACACTTTAGGAGCTACCTAAAGGTGTGAGGAAAAGATGTCAAAAGAAGGGTAGAAGCATGAGTAGATAAGGTTGAAATCAGGTAGATGGTGATGAAAGAGGGAGAGATAATTAAAATATTAGTTAATACAAAAAGTGATAAAGAGAGGGTGTATTAGTTGAAGAGTGAGATGACTACAAGATGTTGGAAATATTATGATAGACTAAGTTACTAAGAGGGGAGGGGTGAATTAGTAACTTATAAAATTTAATCCTTAATTAGCAATTAATACTTCATGTGAATTCTTATATAATTGCATGCATGAGAAATGAAAAACATTAAAGCATACATAACACTTTTGACACACAATTTGGTGACCCAAAAACTTCCAAATAGAAAACAAAATTAGGGTGGGGATGATACCCACAAGCTTTAGTACTACAGTATAAAGTTGGCCTATTAAGGCTTACAATGATCACTTCTGATGATCTTCCATGCTAGGAGCAATAAGGATTGCTAGGTCCACCTTGCAAAAAGATTTACAAACATACAATGAAGTATGCACTTGGTAAAGAGATTTACACAATACTGTTAGGTCTACCTTCTTAAAGGATTTGACCGATCCATCTATTAGGATGAAGTAGTAGTTGATCTCTAATCTGAAACTTGGTTTGTTGAATGAGATTCCTCTGAGTGTACAAATCACCTTGTTGTGATAGATAAATCTTTGTTTCTCCTTGTACTGTTGTAGCCTTTGTAATTTGTTCTTTTACTCTTCTCTAATTACTTCTATTTCATTATCATTTTTCATATCTTGGATGTGACACAATATATTACATATATACCAATTCAATTTACAAATTAAAAATTCGGACACAATATATTACATATATACCAATTCAATTTCAAATTACAAATTCGGCCACAATACAAGTTTACACAAATATTAAAAAGTCAACCAAAGTGTAGAAACTCGGGTTCTAAAGATTGACTTGGTGAGGTTCTGATACTCACAATCCTTTGTCAATGCTTAACATCATCATGCACTCAGTAGACATAGAAGCTTGGTCCATATTGATCACTTTCCAAGTAGTCCTGAACTTGGTGTACACTAGTGACTCGATGAATATTGTGAAACTCGACATATAAATTGAATCACTCGATTCACATTGCATAGCTTGGTCAATACTATCACTATGAGCTTGGTATAAATTGATTCATTTAGTTAACACTGAGTAGCTTTGTTAATACTAGACTCGCATCACATTAACTATGAACTCGGTAAGCACTACACAACTTGGTTTGTACTGATAAACTTAGTAGCAACTAAAATGCTCAGTTAACACTATTAACTGCTTGGTAGATACTTACAATCTAAATAAGTGTATGTCACTAACAAAAAACATGATTGGAATGTCAACAATCTCCTCCTTGGGCATTAGTGACAAAAACACTTATCAGTCAAAACTTAAATACAAGAATGTTCAAGAACATCTTTATTCATCATCTTATGTCTCCAACTCAGTAGAGTATGCCATTTTTTAGATTTTTCAAAAATGGTTTTGTAAGAGATGTATTTCTATACATGAATAATATGGTAATGCTCCTCCATACATAATATTCAATATACTATACATTTGATATATACATTTTTCTCCTTTAATATACATTTTCTCTTCAATCTTTCAATCTTTGCCTCCTTTCTCCTTACATCTTCTCCCCCTTTTTGATATTAATGCCAAAGATTTATGCTATATATATATTTATACAGTAATGCCAAAATATGACAATAAATCTAAATGTACCTTTAGGATAATTGCCAAAGTCTTACATCCCAATTCTCTTGCAACACCTTGCATGTGTACAATGCAATCTACACTTCTGCTAACAATTTTATCATATGGTCTATAATGGAGAAGTTGTTGTCATGGATGAGCATTTTTGCATGTGCAATGTGCTTCTATAGTGCATCCATATTTGGGAGAATCATGTTCTGAATGTCTAACAATGATGATCTTATTCTAGCCTCTTCTCTTAGAAATTTTTTCGGTCAGAAATATGATCTTATTGAAGTGGCAGAGCTTGAACTCAGTTTAAGTTGTAATTGTTGCACACTTTCCTTTAGATCTTTATCAATCTTTGATAATTTATCTCTTATTTCCTTAGCGAAGATTGATGTATCAAAAATTTTACCAAAAAGTAAAGATACATTGATTCAGGAGGTCTCTAGAGAGCCTAGAATAGTAGATAATTCTAGTTGATGAATAGCAATTTGTTGAACAATAAATTCTCAAACTTTATTCTCAAACTTTTTCTCAGATTTCTACAACAATTTGTCCTATCCATCCAAATCTTCATTATATTTTTGGCCTGCCTCTACTAACTGATACAAAATTGGTTGAGAAGTATCAACCTTTATGCCTAGAGCCTTTGCTAGAATATTCTTTCCTCTCTAAGCCTTTGTTGCTTAGCTTTCTTTTGAAGAAGTTCTCCAAAAACATGCATCTAATTAGGATTGAGATTAGAGATGTCCCAATTAGGAATGATAATCTCCTCATCAAGATCTATATCTTCTTCCTTCTCTTTGCCTTTTCCAAAAAAAACTATGCTTAGTTGAGGCTTGCTCTCAACTGTCCTTGCACTTATTGTACTTGCATGGTAGGAATGGAAACAATTTGAGAAATGGTAGAACTTGCTAAAAAAGTGGATACTGTGCTCATTGTTGAAGTACCTATAGAAGAAATACCTTGAGTAGACAAAACTGATGTAGAGGGAAGAGCTTGTTGCTTGGTAGATGAAGTGCTTGTCACTTCTATTAATGAAGTACTAAGTTGGGAAGGTGCAAAGATTGATTAAGTGCTTGTGATTTTAGTGTTGGTCATAACAAATCCTGTTGAAGCTATCTTCAAGCTTGGTGTTTTCAATGTTTTTCTTAGAGAATGAGGAAGTGAGGCTATGACCATTGTAGCAATCTTTACTAGGTCATTCTCCTCAATATCTTGAACATCTTCTTGGTAGCTTCCTTCCCCTATTCTTCTTCATCATCTACATTGTCAAAATGAGTGACCTCTTCATTATCAATCTCTTCATCTTTCTCTTGATCATCATCATCCTTGTCACTTACATTAACTACAAAATCACTCAACTTGTGAAGAAGATAAACATTCTTCCATGTGTTTGTAGCATTCTTCACAACATGTTCTATATCTTTCAATAACACAACACAAGTGTTGAATCTCAAAGTTATATTTTCTTCATTTTTTTCAAAGATTCCTTCACCTCCTTGTTATTCAAATTTGGCATGAGTTACCTCAAGGTCTTATCATATATATATTTTCTAGTTTGCATGGCATGCTCCCATCTTGGCTTGAATTTCTCCATTAAAACATTAGGAATCTGCTAAGCAAGTTGGTCTAGGGAGTATTTCCACTTACCCATTTTAGTTATTAACACTTCTTCTATTTTCTTTTTCTCATCTATAGTCTTGGTCTCATATTTCAGTGCCTTGAATTTTTTTATGCTAGATCTTGATTCTAATTCTTTCATCCTTTCTTCAAAGGTGGGTGGAGACCTCTTGAAGATTATATCTCCTCCTCCTTTATCTTCTTTCTTCCTGGATGATCTTCTAGTGAACACAATAATAGATGTCTTGGTAGGCTTGGTAATAATTACCTTACCTTTCATCTTTAGTGGCTCTTCTTCCTCTGACTATTCTTCACCTTTCGCTTCTTCATCCTCTCCTTTACCTTTAGTCAATAGAAGAGTGGAACTAGTTTTCAGTTTAGCAATTCTCTTCTTGCCCATATTGACTGCCTAAGGGAGTTTGATTTCCAATTCTATTCTAGCCTTTGCCTTATCATAGGCACCAAAGTAAGAAACTTTAGTATCAACAAGCTAATTTATCAATGCCTCAATTATGTCTTTGGTTTTATCAATGTTCACCTCATATCCAAGAGGTTGTACCCATGCTATTCTTGGCCTAACTACCTAAATGTATACTCTGTCACTATCAACCATGAAAAAAAATCATCTTTGTAATCTTCAACTAGATTCCTTGAAATCTTGAATCCAATATTCATCTTTTCTTCGAATGCATCAAAGTAGTTATCCATAATGCTTGCATAATTCTCTCCCATTTTAGTAATATACTCATTAATTTGATAAAGAATGGGTACATCTTTTCTCCAAACTATTGTACCTTTTGATGGGAAGAAATTCTAAACATAGAAAAATAAACAAGTCAAGAGTGAACCAAACTTACATGGATTGTTCTTGGAATTTATGATGCTCTCCATGTTCTTGTTAAACTAGATCAGCAGTAACTCGGCAAGGTCAAGTAATAGGTTATTCTTGACAACCTTATATGTTAAGTCAACTGCTTCACAAGATACATTGTTCAACCTGCTTGAGCTGTAGATTTTATAAGCGATGATATGTATACCAAATTTCAATTCCATGTTAGCAACATAGCTTATCTTCATTCTCCTTCCATCCCACTCGGTAAAGGTTTTCTTCTCTAGTTCAACCCAACCTAGGGTTTTAGTCATTTTTGCTTTTGCCAACATCAAAAGACTAGTGATCCTATGGATCATCTTCTTAGTTGTCAAAATTGGTTGTTCCAACCATAGCTGACTATTGTACACATGACTAATGATAAACCTTATCCATTTTACTTGGAAATCCCATGGCATATGCAGAATGTGAATTAAACCTTTTTTTCAAGATGTTGATGCTCAGGTTTCAACACACCATTAATGCATAATTCCTTCAATGATTCATCCATCTCCAATGTTTTGATATCTTGAATAGCACATTTGAAATGTGAACAAATATCATTTATTAACAATACCTTTGGTGGAATTTGTGACTGCACTCCACTTGGATCTAGGGTTCTTGCAATGGTAGGAGTCAACTTAAAATCTAGTGCCTTCCATTCCATACCCTGAACCAACATGTCTGAACCTCTTTTTGTTTTTTTGTTGGTGGATGTCATCTTCGTTTAGTAGGGTTTGAGATAATATGAAAAATTTCAATAATAATTCACTCAAATCACTTGAATGTTCTGAAGATCACTCTGCATAGATATCTCTCAAAAATTTACCATGAGAAATGACTTTTATTTCACCCTTTTTATCAAATTTCTCCTTCTAGTTGCCATAAATTCCTAGTACAATTGTTCGCTCAAATGATAGACTTTCATCCACTTCACTTGCATTGAATACTTAATAGTCTTTTATGACTTGGTAACCATACAAAACTTAGTTACTCTCAATCTTGCTCGATGGACTTTGCAACCCAACCTCACTTAATAAGGATAGTAACTTGGTAGTGACTGCCATCTCTTACTTGGTGACCCCTTTGCATATTGAATTTTTATATGAATCTTTCATCCTATCAACTGGAACTAATATTCAATGTCTTCTTTAGTATCCTAGTTCCAGTTCTCCTTTGAGAAATCAAGTGGAAATGGTGGAGTCACCTAATTCTTGAGTGACATCATCATTGCTCAGACTTGTATTTTTAGAAGATTTTGGAACCCATTGTTGTTTCATCTGCTTTCTAATGTTATCAACTTTTTCCTTCTTTTCATCTTTAATTCTTCCAATATTCGTACAGTTCTTGGCAAGATGACCAAGTTCTATACAAATGAAACATCTTCTGGTACTATCTCTTTTCCTCATGTGATATTTCTCACAATTCATTCCAATGTGTCCAAATTCTCCACAATAATGGCATCTGCACCAAGTGTTGTAGTCCCAACCAAATATGGCTTTTACAATCTATCCTGTTGGATTCAATATCTTAGTTTTGCATTCTAAGGACTTGTGTCCATGCTTCTTACATTTGTGATATTTGCCTTCAAATTTTTGTTTCACTTTGCATTCATTTTCTCTATGACCATGTTGATTACAATTGTAGCATTTTCCATCAAATTGTGCTTTCCCATTTCTCCAACATTTATTTGATGTATGACCTATCTTACCACAGTGGTTGCATGTAGGTCTTTGATTCTTTTGAGCTCCTTGCTTGGATGATTCACCTTCTTCTGTATATTCAATTCATGCTTTTCCTTTTTATTTGTAATGACTTTTCTCATTCAACTGATTCATGTTTGCTTGAGATTTTATCATCCTTTCATTGGTTTTCCTTTTAACATTTAGATCATTCTACAATTTTCATTTTTTGATCTTAGATTCATGATTTCTTCATTTACATTGGTGAGCTAATCAATGAAGTTTTCTTGTTGAAGGGATAGGTGTTGAATTTCATTGTTCTTTCCTTCTATCTCTTCTCTTATCTTTTTTTTCTCTTCCATGACTTCAAAAAATATTACTAACTAAGATTCTTGCTCTCTTCTTAGTTTTTTTACTTCTTCTTGAAGAGTATTATTCTTTTCCAATAGTTCTTTGATTGCTTCATTAGCTTCATCTAAATTGCTTGAATGGATGTCTTCAATTCTTTCTTCAATATAGAGTTGAGCATTCATCTGGATTGCAATATCTTTTCTTCTTTTTAGGGATTGAGAGAGTTGCTCTTTTTATTTCTTGAGTTGTCCAATAGTCAATTCCAAATCTACCTTCTCATTGTCAATAGCCTTGTCAAGTCTAAATACCTCCATTGCCTTTGATCTTTGTTCAAGCTGTTAAATTTTTTTTCAGAACTACAAATCTCTGATACCACTTGTTGGAAATATTATGACATGCTAAGTTATTGAGAGGGGAGGGATGAATCAGTAACTTATAAAATTTAATCCTTAATTAGCAATTAATCCTTCATGTGAATTCTGATCTAATTGCATGCATGAGAAACTAAAAGCATTAAAGTATACATAACACTTTTGACACACAATTTGGTGACCCAAAAAACTTTCAAATAGAAAGTAAAATTGGGGTGGGGATGATACCCACAAGCTTTAATACTGTAGTATAAAGTTGGCCTGTTAAGGCTCACAATGATCACTTCTAATGATCTAGTCTGTTAGGAGCAATAAGGACTGCTAGGCCCACCTTGCAAAAGGATTTACAAACATACAATGAAGTATGCACTTGGTAAAGATATTTACACAATACTATTAGGTCTACCTTGTTAAAAGAATTGACTGATCCACTTATTAGGATGAAATAGTAGCTGATCTTTGATTTGCAACTTGGTTTGATGAATGAGATTCCTCTAAGTGTACAAATCACCTTATTGTGATAGATAAATCTTTGTTGCTCTTTATATTGTTGTAGCCTTTGTAATTTTCTCTTCTGCTCTTCTCTTATTACTTCTATTTCATTGTCATTTTTATATCTTGAATGACACAATGTATTACATATGTACCAATTCAATTTACAAATTGCAAAGTTGGCCACAATACAAGTTTACAAAAATATTACAAAATTGGCCAAAGTGTAGAAACTCGAGTTCTGAAGACTGCCTCGGTGAGGTTTCAATATTCAACATCCACTGTCAACGCTCGACATCACCATGCACTTAGTAGACATAGAAGCTTGGTCCATACTAATCACTTTCCAAGTAGTCTTGAACTTGGTCTACACTGGTGACTTGGTGAATACTATGAAACTCGACATATAAATTGAATCACTCAATTTACACTACATAGTTCGATCAATGCTATCACTATAAGCTTGGTATAAACTAAGTCACTTGGTTAACACTGAGTAGCTTGGTTAACACTAGATTCACATCACATTAACTACGAACTTGGTAAGCATTGCACAACTCAATTTGTACTAATAAACTCAGTAGCAACCAAAATGCTTAGTTAACATTGTTAACTACTTGGTAGATACTTACAATCTAAATAAGTGTATGTCACTAATAACAAACATGACTGGAATGTCAACACAAGATGTTATGGATGTTGTCTTTGGCATTGTTGTCAAAGAGAGAGAAATATATCAATTTACCATCCAATATCTGAAGATGTGTGTTGAGTTACCATCTAGTAAAGGGAGAAGACAATAAAGGGAGAAGATGTATAGAATATGTTATGAAAGTTACATTATGAGATGTATGCCAAAGAGGGAGTCAATATAGTCAGAATGAACAATTAGTGTCAGAATGACGAATCCATGTTTGTATCTTAGAGGGAGTATAGATTCATGTAGATGAGAGATGATGGATGAGAATCAAAATAAAACTAAAGATATTAATGAAGAGTTGGTATAGAGATGATAAAGATCACAAAGAGAGGTGATAGAGTGAAAATCATGAGAACACTTTTGTTATTGCATGGTAACTAAAGGTGTTTACATCAATGCCAAAGAAAGAAATTATTGGAAACTACAATTGAAACAACTGATATATTTTCATTAATGTCAAACCTCACTAGTAATATATTTTCTAAAAGTGTAGAGTGCCACTTCTATTGATTAATGAAGAGGATTTCAAAAGATAAGACAACTAGATGAACTAGTGAAGCTATTGAGTAAAGAAGAATAAGTAAGATGGAATTATAATGAGAACTTGGTCAATTAGTGTTTAACAAGATAATGTGTTGTTTGATCATTGTATGAAGTATGGAAAAGATGAATAAAACACTAAGGCTAACCAAGCATCAGTTACAAGGTCAATGGAGAAGTTGAAGTAGAAGATTAAAGAACTTCAGTAATAGCTAAGAAAAATAATACAAGTCTTGTGATAGTAATGGCCAAGAAAGATAAGGTAAACTGAAGTAGTGACCCAATATAGTGAAGACCAAGTGAGCAAGTGTAAGCCAAGTGAGAAAAGATCAATAGTGATCAAGCTACCCATTGATGACCAAGTGTCAAAAAACTAATAGTTTGTGGAAGAATCTAGATTTGAGGCCAATATAGTTGAATTTTTAGAAGAGTCAAAATGTGTGAATAATAAGGATTGGTGAGATAGTCTATTTAATGCATAAATTAATTTTTTTAAGTGATCAAAGGAAATAATTTCACGAGAAGTTTCTAGAAGTTTCAAGGAAAGAAGTAGAAGGACAAAACAATGGATAGGTTTGATGAATATGATCAAACACTAAGATCTGTGGTGATGTTTAAGAGGAAAATGATCAAAGCTACCCATTTATGGAAGCATATGAGATGTTTTATGGTTGTTGATTGGAAAATTTGAGAAGAGAAAGTGAAGAACAAAGTTGCAAAACAAAAGTGAGAAGTTGGTGAAGTATGATTTATTAAAGAGATTCAAGCATATTAGAGATGTAGAATATGATGAAGTACAATCAATGAACTAGGAATGAGTTGAATTAAGATTTGGACATTACATAGTGAGTTGTATTTTATTAGATCAACCCATCTATTAATTTCTAACCATTATGGAAGTAAAATACATTAATCAAGATTGGCCTAACAGTAATTTGTACATGCTTTAATCAAGGTGACATTCTAATCGAATGATCTTAAGTCCTCTAACCAATCCACTCCTAATAGGGTCACAGCTAAAAAATTGTTTCATAACCTTTAATAGGGTTGGCTCTTAACTGAGATCACTTCAAAGGAGAGAAAAGTGGCAGCATCTAACTTGGTGGTTTTTCCCAAATTGGGTTCCCATGTTTTAATCCTGGTATGATACATGTGTGAATGTTGTTTACATGTTTCATGCTATTTATTGATATATATTTCTAATAGTCGACATATACTAAGCATAGAGCTAAGTGTTGAAATGAATAAGTTGATTTACTCATGAATTGTTATATTGTTTGATTATATTTACAAGTTTGAATGAACCATTTGATGTTGTTAAAAGTTGAATTGGTATATTTGGACCTAAGGATAACTAATTCAACCCCCCATTCCTAGTTATTCTAATCATTCTAATATTTTTAATCCTAACATAAATATTAGGCAAACAATGTTTAAAAGGTTGAATCCTTATTTTGTGAAGATAAATAAATCTTTTGAAAATTGTTGCTTTCATGTCATATTAAATTTGATCTCTACTATCAAGGGTTTTGAAAGATTATAGAAGAAAGTGATGATTCTCAAAATACTTTTTCTAAATGAATAAGCCAATTTATAGCATTCGTCTTATGCAATAAATAAGATGATCATGTGATACATGAAATAGTTTTCATAAGAAGAACTTGTGAAACATGTGGTAATTTGGCTAAATTTTCTTTGAGAGATGAAGATACTAAAATGATGAGGATGGTAAAATGTTAGAGATAGAAGTATATAAAGTCTAAAACAAAAGTTGGGAAAGAATAAAAAAGAGTGGAATATGTAGAGAAGGAGATACTTGTTGGAGAATTTATATTAAAAATTTGTAAATTGATTCAACCATATACACATCATGCCTTTTTTGTTAAGTAGTAAAAAGATCAATTTCAAATACTAAGAAATAGTTTTCCACTTGGAATAATTTTATCAATTGTTGAATTTAAAGATAATTACTCTTTTAAAAATATATATATATATTCTAATAAAATACCACTTTCCAGAGTAGGTCACTATTATGGTCTATGTGTCTTATTGACATGCATAATTAGATTTATATGGTGTTGAAAGTACATATCAAGAACAAGTCATTAAAAAATAATATCACTTTCATATTAATGATGATAAAGAGCATGACACACATTTTGTCAACCATTTCTTTGAGGCTCTTTTTGGATTTTTGAAAAATAGAGACAAAAAATTAGAAAATAATTTTCTATGGTCATTTGAATGTGCATCACAATTTAAATCAAAAAGGTAATCTAATGCATTATATAGATATCATTAGTACCAAACTATACCACATATTTGGAGTTTCATTGAAAGTGGACATGGAAAGGGTGAGCATGATGGTGGCAAAGCTTGTATCAAATGTTCTTTAAGAATTTATCAAATAATCTATTAAGGATATCATAAAAATTAAGAATGCTCATGATGGAGTTGAGTGGTGAAAAATGCACTTTATAGTGCCAAATGAGGCCAACATGTCATCCCAAGTTGATTGAATCATATCAATTAGAGTTCTCTAGGAGTTATCATATATATCTAGCACAACATGTCTTCAAATTATTATATCAAATTTGTATATGTTGTGAAAATCTTGATTTGAACATCTACATGTTTAACCTATTTTTTTACATGTCTTGAAGGTGTCAATAGCATATCAATGCATGGATGCAAGAGGGTAAAAAGATAAGATATTTGTAAATAGTTATGAGTATAGATAATAATGTATGGTCACTGTACACTAGAGATTACTTATATTTTTTAATAATTATATTGTTGAAAACTATGATGATTGCATTAACAACAATTTCAATATGTGTGTGAATAGAATTTGGTGCCACTAGATGTTATTGATACAAACGATGAACTAAGGATAAAAAATTTGACAACATTCCATTCATTTATGTTGATTATGACCATATTTTAGGATTTATCAGAATCAGTATCTAATTTTATTTAGGTTTCATAATTTCTCAATCCAAAAATTCAGTGATCTTGTACATTACTATTTACTATTATTTAGACATGTATATAGTTTCATACAAGTTTTCTTAATTTAAATTTATAGGTTCCTAAAAACATATTATGTAGGCAATATTTTTGTCGTTATAACAAAGCCTACAAATGTACAAGGTATTATTTATTATTTATTACATTGCATCAAGGAGAAGAAGAAGCTACCAAACAATGAAACAAGCAATAAAATTATGTTTCCCACAAGTTATTTGTATGTTTATGTTTAATTTGTTAAAAATGAGTTATGTGTACATATGTATATATATGATTAGTTAGTTTATGGTGTTTCTTGTCTATAGAGGTTCATTTTTTGTGCAATGAACCTATTTGAAGATAATTAAAATAGTTAAACATGAGACTCACTTTATTGATTATTAACCTAACAACAAGGTTGATTAGTATGGCCACCTTGTAATTTCCACTACCCCATCTCTTTCCAATCATGGTATGTGGCACTCGTAAGTGAAAACTTGATGTTGATGATCATGAGAGGATATTACATGTTATCAAAGAGTGAATTGAACCACTTGATGTGGCATAGAAATAATGTATATGTGTTTTCAACTTGTTCACAGATTTTGGTTGAACAATTTGACATGTAGATATATAAATTTTCTTAATCCTAAATACATGGCTTAAGGGGATGATTTAAATTCTCATATCATTTGTGATACTTTATTTGATGTTTAGTTATGACAAGTCTTAAGGCGATGACTCATTATTGTTTAAATTATTAAATTGTATTGTGATACTTTCTTTCATGTTTAGTTAGGATGTGTCTTAAAGGGATGACTCATACATTGTTTAGTAAGAACATATTTTATTGGGATTCAATTAATATCATTGTTTTCTTTGAAAACATGTATCTCATTGAGTATACGCATGATATTGCAATAGTTTGATTTAGTAGCCAATTAAATTAGGACATGTCATAACGAGATGATTTACTCAATGAATGTAAGCATGTATTATTGCAATATTTTTTATTTTATAGTCAATTAAATTAAGACATCTTAAGGGGATGATGTAATACTTATCTCACCAAATTAGGACATGATATTGCAATAGTTATGTTATTGAGCATATGTAATTTAATTATGTCTAGTTGATTAAATTAGGACATTTTGTAAGGGGATGGTTTAGTATTTATCTTAATGAATTTATGCATGTGATATTGTAATATTTTTATTTTATATTGATTAAACTAAGACATTACGTATGTCAATGATTGTATGCATGTATTATTGTAGTCTAGTTTTATTTTATAGTCAATTAAATTAGGACATGTCTTAAGGGGATATTTTATTACTTACCTCATTGAACATGTGTATAATTTAACTACATGTAGTTGATTAAATTGGTACATGGTTTAAATTAGGATATTTTATTGCAATACTTTAATTATAGACTAGCTCATCAAAATACAACATGTTTTAAATTAGGATATCATATGGCATTACTTAGACCATGATATTTGATTATATTATATCCTTTTAAAAATATAAATGATTTGATCTCACATGAATCATATATAAATTACATCATTAAAGATATAACTTACATCATTAAAGATATAACTTAGATCATAAAACATATATATCTTAGCTCATCAAACATATAACTTACATTAGAATAGTAACATTAGTATCTAGCTTTTGGTGCACGGTGAGGGAGCAAGAGTAGGAGAACGAATAGGAGAGATTGGAAATTTGAATTTTGCCTCGAGTGGTTCATTCCATGATGGAGTGGAGAAGGGTTCAACAGGAGGAGGATGACTAGGGGAATAAAGTTTCCTCTAGGAATTAGGGCCCATAGGAATCAAGGAAATTCCCAAGGAAGGAGGCTTTGAAATATTTAAACAATGTTGGGCCTGCAATCTGCTTGGAATGCCCTAGATGCAGGTTTCAATGAACGATGGTCTTCTCTCTTTGGTATCAAGCCCATAGGTAAGTCTTCCTTCCTGGGGATAAAAGACATCTGAGACAAAGAAAAGGGGAAGTATGCTATTGAAATCTTAGATGAGCTTGTAGATCATAACATTGCTTCAATGACGTCCTCTCTATTTGGGAAATTCATAGACCCAAGGCTAAATATTGACATTATGAGGACCTATGTAAGAAATAAATGGGACCTAAAAGGGAATGTTGAGATAGCATCTATGGCTAAGGTTTTCCTCTCCTTTAAGTTCTCTTTCCTAGAGGATCTCACTAGGATATTGTGTGTTGGGTCCTAGTCCTTTGGATGGTCGACTCTAGCCTTGCAGAAATGGACTTCAAAGTTGGATCTCAATGATTCTTTCTTTATTAAAGCTCCTTATGGGTTTGTTTGTCTAAACTTCCAATGGATTTTTGGTATGAGGATGTCTTTGATGGCATAGCTAAATCTTTTGGGGAGCTCTTATCCATAGACACTATCACAGTGTCAAGGAGTTGGTTAACATATGCTAGGATATGCATAGGGGTCAAAGAGGGTAGAGATATGTTGGATTTTGTGTATCTCCACTCTAAGATGTGTAACCATATCTAGAAGCTAGATTTTGAAAGTGTCCCCTTTGCTTACTTTCACTGTAAGAAGGTAGGCCATGCTACTAAGCTTTGCCCTAGGCTCTAGGAGGAAAAAGCCAGGAAATAGATTCAGAATAAGAGTAAGGTGAAGGGAATAACAAAGGACAAAATGAATTACTCCAAAGAGGGAGAGAAAGTTTGGAGATAGAAGGAAAAGACTAACCACAAGATGCTCCAAAGAAACAATATAAGGGAATGGTGGCTGCTCAGCCATTGGCTAACTTAGGGGTCCCAAGGGAAGAGTCTGTTGGTGCTGAAACTAAGGAAGACGAATCACAAGAGCTTGTGGCTAAGAAGTAGGGGTTAGATTTTGAACTAGAAGAGTTAGATAAAAATTTGAAATCTTGTCCTATAGGGGAAATCTTCCAGGGGGATCTCTTAGGGATAACAAGTTCAGACCTAGAAAAAGTTGGGGAAATATCAAATGTCCCAAATTCCTAGGAACTAGTAGGGAGTGTGGAGATAGCTAAAGTTAGTGGACCTATCCCCATAGAAATTGGTAGTCTCAACTAGGGGATTGCCTCTCTTAGGAAGGTCTCAAGAGTGGTGGAAATGATAAGATCATCCTTGTTGGGTCAACTAACAAGAATGGAGGCTCTATTTTTGAGTTGTATTGATGAACGACAGGGGGAATGGACAACTTTTAGAAAGAAAAAGAAGAGTCTGGATCCTTCTTCGATCTCACTAGCTGCAAAAAGAAGTAGAGTGAAAGCTGATGTTGGAAAAAAACCTAAGACTCCTAGGAGAAATAGTCACAATCAGAATAGGAAAGAGGAGATTAGAAGGAATCTAGTAGATGGGAGTCAAAAGACCATCCAAGAGGCATGTCTTGCAAAAAAGAAATGAAGGTCATATCCTGGAACATTCCTAACCTAAATGGATCCCACAAACAAGAGGTAATATGAAATATACTAAGGGGCCATAGACCAGTTTTCGTCCTAATTTAAGAAACCAAAATGAGAAAGGAATCGATGGAGAGAATCTCTTTCAATATGAGTTTGGAGGGATTTGCTACGAATTTGGATGAGGCTTCAGGAGGTTTGCTTACTCTCTACAATTCTAATCTTTTCAAGTCACATGTTTTATATGGTGAAGGTAATATTCTCCTCATTCAAGTTGAAAATATTAAAAATAAAGATTTTTGGTATCTTTTGAATGTGTATGCTCCCAACACAAAGAATAGAAGGAGGAACTATTGGGTAAAACTAAAGAATGTTTTATCTAGATTCCAAGTAGGAATTTGTATTATAATGGGGGACTTCAACACCCCCTTAAGGGATGATGAAAAAGGGGGAGCTAGCTTTGGATCTAGATAGTAGGTAGGACCTTTCTAACTTTATCAATGAAATGGCTTTGCTGGATGTTGATCTTTAGGGAGGTCTCTTCACTTGGTCCAATAAGAGAGTGGGTAGAGATTGTATTCAAGTTTGGTTGGACAGGGCTCTTATTTCTTTAGACTGGATGAATTCTAACTATTGCATTCTATCTTTAATGGCCAGGATAAGATTGGATCACTCTACTATTTCTCTCACTTTGGAACCTATTACAATCAATCATAACTTCCCCTTCAGATTTGAGAGAATGTGGACTTCTCACCATATATTTCTCTTTGTATCTTGGAGTGGTGGAAAATCCACAGAGGGATCAACCATGTTCAAGGTGGCAAAGAATTTGAAAAACATAAAGCTAAATATAAGAAAGTGGAAAAGTCTAATTTCAATAACATATTTCAATTCCAAAGCAAAAATCTCAAAGGACCTCAACATTATTTAAGATGTCATTCAAAAAGATGGGTATAATGAAGAGAGGCTGGAGCAAGAAAAAACTATTCTAACAGAGCTTCACAATATAATTGGTCAAGAGGAGGCCTACTAGAAACAAAGATCAAGGGTTGTTTGGTTAAAATATGGGGACCAAAATACTAGGTTCCTCCATACCTCTACTCTAAAACACAAATTTTATAATAGAATCAATAGAATCAAGCAGGGGGAAGTTGTTCTCAAAGAGGAAAATGATATAGTTGTTGAGGCTATATCTTTCTTCTCTAATCTTATTTTGAGAGATCCTAACCTTGTGGATCAAGATTAGCTAGAAATCATTTCGAATATCCCAACTCTAATCCAACCTGAGGAGAACACTATGATTGAGGCTATCCCTTCCCCTCTAGAAGCTGAATAGGTTGTCTTTTCCCTTGCAGTTGACAAGTCTCTAGATCAAGATGGTTCCCCTACTTTTTTCTTTCAAATGTTTTGGAATGTGGTCCATTAGGATGTCACCAAAGTGGTTCAAGAGTTCTTTGGAGCCAAGAGTCTACTCAAGGAGGTAAATGCCACTTTCCTTAAGCTTATTCTAAAAGTGGTTGGGGTGGATTCTTTGGGCCAATTCAGACCTATCAGCCTTTGCAACTCGTACTACAAGATTATTTCTAAAGTTTTGGTTTCTAGGATTATCAAGGTCCTCCCTTCCATTATAGCACTTCAACAATTTGACTTTGTCCTAGGGTAACAAATCCTATCTCAATTATGACTATTCATGAAGTTATCCACTCTTTTGAAGAAGGAAAGAGAGAAGGTTTTCTCTTCAAGCTTGACTTGTCCAAGGCTTATGATCAGGTGGACCGGTACTTTGTTTTCAAAATTTTTAGAGCATTTGGGTTTAATTCAAGGGTCATCAAACTTATTAACTAGTTGGTAACTACTACCTCTCTGGTTGTTTTGGTCAATTGCTCCCCCTCAGCTTTCTCCAAACCCTCAAGAGGGCTAATGCAAGAAGATCCAATCTCCCCCATCCTTTCCATTATCTTGGTTGAATGTCTATGAAGGATGATTTTTTCCAAAAAAAATTCTAGAGCTCTATCTGGAATCAAAACTTCTTCTGGTCCCTTAGTTTTCTCTCATTAAAAATTTGTTGATGACACTATTATGGGGGGAAAGCCATGGTTGGTTAAGCTAGGGTGGTGAAAATTTTCTTGAGCTCTTACTCTAGGGACTCAAGGCAGCTAATCAACTAGAAAAAGAGCTCTATGTTCTTCATTAACACTCTAGTTTAGAGACAGAGGAAGATTGTTGATATTCTAGGTTGTGAATTGGGAAGCCTCTGTTCTATATATTTAGGTCTCCCCATGGGCCTCAAACCCCCCAATTCTTTCTAGAATAGCCTAATTGATAGGTTTAATAATAAATTGGTTGGTTGGAAAGGAGTCACTCTAAGGCAAGATGACAAGACTTGGTCAAATCCACTCTTCAGAATCTCCCAACTTATGCTTTGAGTCTCTATGGGATTCCCAGTAAGTATGCTTCTCATTTAGAGAAGATCCAAAGGAATTTTCTTTGGTCTAGATTGGAAGACAACAAGAGATATCCCTTGGTGGCATGGGACAATGTGTGCCTCCCAAAATAAAATGGGCGGTTGGGTATAAGAAAACTAAGACCTTTCAATAAAGCTTTCCAAGCTTAACAAGTTTGGAAAATCTTTTCTAGCAAGGGGGACTAGAGGGACATCATGGAAGACAAATACCTTTGTAGACCTTCAATAAGACACTTGCTCTATGGAGGCTCAATTCCCAATGGATCAAATATATGGAATGATAGTTTTAGTGCCAAAGAGATGACCAATAGTAAGGAAAAATGGAGTATTGGTAATGAGAAGGAAACCCTTTTTTGGTAGGATAACTGGTTGATCCAGGGACCTCTTCTCAACATTCCTAAATATGAAAGATGGGCTTATATTTGTATCCAGAGGTATGATAGATATGTTAGTGATTATAGATAAGGCCAGGGATGGAGGTACTTTTCTTCAATATCTAGGGACCTAATACCTCTAATGACCATTCTCCACTCGATGGTTTTGAATGAGGACTAGGACCAGCTTGTTCGCAAGAACAATTCTAATGGTATCTATTCAGTGGCTTCATGATGCCAAGCTATTATGAGGTAGGATTTGAGTCTAGACTAGGAAAAAGCCTAGTTCCCTGGCCTTATCTCCAAAATCAGCATATTCTTTTAGCTTTTACTCCAGAACATGATCCTGACTTTAGACAATCTTAGTAAAAGGGGTCTTCAAATTACTAATAGATGTGTCCTTTGCAAAAATTGGGTTGAGTCTATGGATCACCTATTTCTACCTTGCTCCTTTACAATAGAGGTGTGTTCTATTTTTAGTCAAGCTTTTGGGATGAGTTGATGTGCTTCTCTCTTGATAATTGAATTCTTCAGGCAGTGGGTTGAGTCTTGGAAGAGATTCGAGCTCCACGCAATAATTAAATGGGCTCCACCTCATTTTGGATAGGGAATTTGGAAGGAATGCAATAATCTTATCAAGGATGCTAGCCTTCCTATCAAAATTATGTCTAGTAAAATTCAAAATAACCTTTTGGAAAATTATATGTTTAATAAATGATCTAACTCATTCGTAGGTGATATTGGAAGTAATAATGATACTCAGAAAAGAAGAAAGGAATGCCATTGATCTTTACCCCTGGAGGGTTAGCACAAAGCCAACTTTGATGGTGCAACTAAAGGTAACTCGAGAGCTATGAGAAGTGGAGAGTGTTGGGACTAAAAATTGCATGCTCATTTTGAGTCACAAGTTGAAGAAATTTTGAAATCTAGCTCCTATGAATGCTTTTCATGCATATGTAATTGGTTGTCATTTCAATGCCTAGGTGGTATTTCAATTGTTTAACACCCTTCATTTGGCATATGCATGTGTTTCATATTTTTATTTTGTCAACTTGATTGATTCGCTGAAGTCTTGTTTTGAGCTAGTCTCATATTTCAAAATTCTGCCGTGTCAAGCAATATATAGTAGCCTAGTTTTCCTTTGAATATCTTTTACTGGGTAATGTTTCATGACTCACTACTTTAGGATTATTTAGTATGTAGTGAACCTATGTTTCAATTTTTGAGTTGTTTTGATATGTTTTGATTAGGTTTTGAATCCCTCAAATTTGGTTACTTATCTCTGTCATGCTAATACATATTTCTTAGAAATCTAGGAAGCCCTGTTTGACTAATTATAACTTTGACCCAGTTGACCCTATAGATAAATTTCTTTTTGCATTGCATTCTAGAGGTCACACACTTTCTACACTCTATATTTGAGCTTCTAATGAATCTATTTGATTATTTTTCAAACGTGATTCCAAATGTAATTTATAACTTTTCACTGGTGTCATGAAATGTAGATTGTTCAATACCCCTATTTGTAATATTTTAACTCTAATTCTGTAATAAATGAGATCAAATGGATTGTTCTACTATATTCTACTCTAAAATTAATTCAAGTGTGCTATTTTTTAAACCTTGATGAATCTGTCTACATACTTTTCCAGGGCTATTCCATTTGCAAAAAACACTTTTCTACTAATGTTCACTATCCTGCGATTCTGAGTAGCCCACTTTGTGTGCTTGCCAAACTTGCCCCATTATTTTTCATGAGCCCAAATCATAGAATTATGTTTCCCTCATGGAAATGAACTAATTTCATAGTTTTCAAGCCTTCAAGTACCTATTTACCCAATTTTTGAAGCCAAAACCAAATGTATTTTCCAATTTTCTAACTTGTTTATCTACAGGCAAATCCAACTAGGCAACTTCAAATGTCAATGTCTTTTGACCCAAGTGTCATCATGAAATGAGATCTAACAATATGCAAGATTGTGGAACAAACTATCAATATATCAACTTACAAAGCCCTGTTATTTATTTATGTCAGTTTTTAAAGCCAGGCAACATACCCTATTATCAAGAAATCATAGTTTGCAAAGAACAGGGTAAATGAGTTTTTAATGGTCAATCAGTGGTCAAAATTAATTCTAATTAGTTTGAGAAGATCAATGGATCAGTTTGGGACTTCAGGTGTTTTAGTTCAAAAAATATTTAATCAAACTCACCTTACAAGTCTGACTGATTGCTTCAAATTGATAAAATGTTGTGGGGATTGAGTTGGTCTTACCTTGATTATATTTTGAAGATTTGGAATAAAAAGATTTTTTTTTGTTTTTCTCTCAATGAGACATGCAGATAATTGGTTTTTTTAATCAAAATAAAGGGGTACTTTGCATAGAAATTTTTGTGAGTAAAATGGATTGCCTGTGTTCTAGATGCTATAGGGTTATAAGAAGCATGGATTAGATAATAAATATCAATTCTCTTATAAATCATCTTGATAAATTTTTCATGTGTCTTTTAACATAAATTCAATAGTGTGATATTCATAATTTTCTTCTAGACTGGTGCCCAAGAACACAATGACACTTTTTGATTTTCAAGTGTTAAAGAAATGTCAATATCCTAATGATTATAAGAGAGAGGATACCATGGCATTGTAAAGTGAAGAAAGCCAGACCCAAAAGTTTTTTAAAAAAAAGGCATGATGGGTGCTAATGAAGTGAAGCTTTCCCATAGTTTTAAAGCTAAGCCACCCACATCTATAGGGGGAGATGGTGTAGTCCAAGCAAAAAGAAGAGTAGGCATGACAATCATCCACCTGCAAGAGATCCACATATGTCAAGAGGAAATCCACTTAGTCCATGGCATGGGCAAGAAAGTGTGCATTCCACATTGAAGGAAGATGCCTACAAAGTGGGTAAGAAGGGACCAATTGAGGATAGGCATGTCCACTACACAAATAGAGTAGTCCATAATATCTATGGCTCCATATCAAGGAACAATGCCCTTGGTGATAAGCATGGTGTGGACTATGGTTCACATTGAATACAAAGCCCATAGTAGGAGGGAGCTCCACATGAATGAAGAGTAAGTTTCCCATGCCAATAAACACTCCACAACATGTAGTCTAGTCCATGCAAAATCTAGAGCACTAGCATGAAGGGAACCCACAACTATAGGAGGCTCAGTTTCAAATGATGACAAATGCTCCCAAAGTTAGCTGGGGTCTCGTGGGTGGGTCTTAGAGTTCATTGAAGGGCACCACACCTTGCATTTGAAAGAAACACCATGTGAGGAGGCAAGGAATTTAGCATGGTGGTAGAAATGAGTTTCTTAAGTATCCACGCCATAAGAAGGAGCATGACCACTACACAAAGGATGCAAGGGATCTCCACATAGAGGAAGATTAGAAAATCTCACGTAAACAAAATAGAGAACCCACAACCATCTCACACGATGGAAAGAAGAACACCCACACCTTGGACTCAAGGAGGCAAACAACACCCGTGTTAAAGACGTAGGTAGAAGGCAAAAAGGGGGCAAGTGCATCAAGAGCAGAAGTCTATGTGCAAACGTGAGATCTAATTTTCTATGATATTAAACTAGAGCAATGGTATTTCTCTTATCCCACATGTACTATGTGAGGAATATTTTCCTTATTTTGATGCCAAGAGACACAAGCACTAAGTGTCTTCAAAGACACATCTCTTCAGGAGAATTGCTGCTCATGTGGAGGGGCCACCTGGCTAGTTGGCATGTTGAAGTCAACAAAATTTTAACTTTCCATGCCTTGAGTGTCCAGTTGGGAGATTAGGGAAGGCAGGATCAAAGAGCTCTAATATTACAATAGTGCCATGAGATCATGTAAGAGGTTTCATAGCATTACAATGCTATGAAAATTGAAGTGCCATGAGGTTAGAAGATGAGTAGTAAAAGCATACGATATCATGATAAGTCCATTTTTGTGAGATCATATGAAAAATTTGGAAATATAAGATGCTACAACAGGGCCATTATCGTGGGATTAGGAAGGAAAAAATATGGAGCTACGATATTACGATATCATGGTAAGATTTCAAGATTCAAATTTTCAAATATTGTATAGTTGGATGCGGAGCCCACCTCATAAAATAACAAATAAGAATTTGACAAATGGCAAGGACAAATGGGAAAGGAGTTTTAAAAATAAAATTTAATGATTTTAAGTGCACAAATTTTTCATAGTTGAGAGATTTGAATTATTTTAATGATTCTATATAGTTTTAACTATATAGACTTTTTTAAGTTCTTCATTTTTAAACTTTGTTCATGGCCTAGGAGCTAGAATTTTGAATCGAACTTAGGGGCACAATTTTTTTCTGAAATGTATAGTATAATATACTAATGGAATTAGGAAGAGATTAATTTTCCATTTCTACTGCTAGTTTTTGCACAAGTTTTCACTGGAAGCAACTATAGGATGTTTTGTGATTTTGAGGCATCCGCAGTGAAAAATGCAGATTTATTGTTGCAAATGAAATTGAAATCAGATATAGCCAATTTTTTATCAAAATTTACTTCATCAATAGCTTTAAGGATGATTTGATTGTTTTAAATGTAGTTGGTTGCAAATGAAGTTTTTGCCAATAGTATAGTTGATTTTCATGGCAAAAGCAAAAGTAACAAACCAAGATTAGGTTTGATTTGTATCTGATATTTACTTCAAGGATATTTTGCCAATTACTTTAGGGGAATATATCAAATATTTCTAGAACATTTATGGTTTTGATTGCAAGTAGATCAAGGAAGTTCAATTTCAACAACATCAAAATGAAGAAAATTTTAGTGGGATACATGTCAATTTTAGATTCCAAATCCTAAAATATCTTCTCTTCTATAAATCTTTCTTCTCTACTCTTTGTACAGGTTCTAATTTTTATGAGACCACAAGGTTGGCTCTAGTTTTAGAGTTGTGATACCAATTCTTCTTAGTATTTTCCTATGTTATGAACAACATTAGTTGTATTTATTTTGAAGCATTTTTATATTACATAGTCATCCTTTGTTTATTTTATGAATTTTGACATACATATGATGTATTGTTTTCAATCAGATTAATACAAGAGCTTTATTTCTCTTAGTTTCATTCTAATTCTCATCTTCTTCCTCTATTATTTATAATGTTTTATGTTTAAGAACTAAGTGCTTAAACTCAATTGCAATCCCTTCAAGTTGTATGTATAGATAAATTTTCTATTGGAACAAAGATCCATGTAAATGCTTGTTTACATTAACAAGGTTGCAGGTTTCACCAAGAGGATATTACCATAAGTATGAGAGTTTTTATGAAGATAGATATCTATTTGCAAGTTAGATAAATAGATCAAATGTTTGGATATACAAGTATACTTCAGGTGTCCATGTGTATGATAAGGTTTAGTTGATACCCAATGGATAAGGGACTGGTCAACTTAGAGATTGCATGCTCTCTATTATTGCATACCTAGGTTTTGTTGATGATTCAATCATTAATCAAATATCTTTCCTTTTATGTTTAAGAGTTGAAAGAGTTTCCCCCACTTGGTTTATCAAGTTCGTGTGCTCTATTATTAGCTATTTCACACTCATGAATTCTTGCACAAACATAGAAGATTAAGGGGTTTTATCTATTATCTAGATTCAGTTGTATGTCTTTACACTGGTACCATATAAAGAATCTGATGTCCACCCATCTAGGTCTTGTAGAGCCTAGAGAAGAAGAATGAATTATGCCTTATAGTTGGCCCAAGATTAGCAGTCAAGTGCATCCATCATCAAAATTTTCTAGCATTAAATGTATTGGTTTGGTTTCTTGGTTATTTTTAAATCTGTTAAATCAAGAGCCAATAGAGAGGTGATCAAAAATTTCCATGTGTACGGTATAGCGGTAGTTAATTTCCCTCTAGGACAACAAACTAATCACTATGTTGAGGCTTGTGCAGCCCTTCAAACTACCAAGTTGGAAAAAGAGGTTGGGGTAAAAAGCCTATGGCATGAGGGGGATTCAAATAATATCATGTAATGCCTAAGGGATGAACACCCCCCATCATGGAGTATAAAGAATATTATGCAAGAAACTTAAAAAATATTAAGTAACTTTGAGAGGGTTTATGTGTCACATGTTTACCATGAGGCTAATGTGGTTGCTGACTAGATGACCAATGAGGTGGTTAGAAGGGACACATCATACAGATGGTCAAGTGGTGAGAGGATTTTGGTGGCTGCTAAAATTTTAATTGAGATTGAGAGAATCTAGGGGAGGATAGGAAACATAAAGGGTAATAATGAAAGTTAATATTTCCAATCTTTCTTTTAAAGTTATGAAAGCTTGGCATGAGTTGAAATAGAATTATCATAATTTTGGGGCTTTCTGGCACATTTTTCGGTCAATTGGTAATTTTTATTATAATTTCATTACCAAGGAAAAATGAAAGTATAGTTTTTGTGAGAAAAACTAGGTTTGTCTCTTCGCACTTCGAGAACATGGAGAATTTGTTCTAATTTTTGTAACTATATGGTTGGGGAAAGGCATTGTAAAAAGCTAGAGGGTGAAGTGAAGAAGTGGAAGAGGAGATCAAAGTTGTGGGAGAAGCTGAGGGATGGTGGCATCACGAGCTTCATAAAGAAACTTCATGGCTAGGATCCTAATATAACAAACCTTATGGTAAAGTCATGGAGAGATGGGAAGGTGAAGATAGATGGTATCAATTTCCAAGTCAATTAAGGGGTCATAGAAAAGGTCATTGATTCTCTAAATTAGGGCATAAAATTCTTTAGAGATAAGAAAATATCCTTGAATATTGTGAAAGACTTTTCTAAGGATGTTAAGGAGATAAAGGAACTTGTCAAGAGTGGTGTGTACTATGAACCTGCATCAATAAAGAAACTGTGGAGGTTTGTTCTGAGGGCGATAATCTCTTACATAACACTTGACACTAGGTATGACAAAATCCACACCCACCATTTTGTTATCCCAAACCACTTTAGCTATAGAACAATATTGTCCATCCTCTTCTATGAAAATAAGAATATCATGGGCTTTAAGAAGAAAGTGTATGCTAACCCATCCTTCTACGAGGTTCTATTGTTACTTATATATGATCACTTTAAGGCTTAAACCCATGGAAGAGCTATAGCCCATAATGCAAAATCCTTAGAGGATACAAAAAGCTCTTACCTTCCTTTTGATATGGAGAATAGTGCAAGTTTGCATTCAGATGACAAAGAGGAGGTGGCGAAAATTATGAAGGACATGGGTAGGAAGAAGAAGAAGATTGGGAAACGACTAGAGGAAAGGAATAAGCATGAGGTCTAGTCAGTGGAGGAGTACAATGAAGAGGAAGAGGGGATGGAAATGGATGATGAGAGTAATGTGAAAGAGGTGGGCACCAGTAATGCAAAGGAAAGCAAGAAGGATGTCATGTCAGCCAAAAGGAGGTGGGGTGGAGATAAGGGAGTAGAGAAGGCACATGGTAAGGGAAAGGAGGCCAATCTTGAAGCTCAAGAAGAGAGTAAAGAGGAGTTGGGTCCAAAAAAAACCACTTGTACTCTTGGCATTAAGGGAAAGAAAACTACTTGGAGGAACTTTGAAATAAGCATAGTGAAAATGGGTTTGGTGAGAGAATATATCCATCTAGAGGTGTTGGAGGGAAGGGATGGCAAAATTCAGTTGGAGGAACTCATTGACCTAGCCTTGGTGATTATAAGTGATAATGTGAGGGAAATGGGGATGAACCTTGTAAAAAATGCCCACAACAATATGGTGGAAAATTTATGGTCCTTTAAGTGGATGTTCCATGAAATAGAAGAAATAAAGATCAGGATGCAGGGGTAGGAAAGGATGGAAGGGGGGATGGGATCATTAATATAAGAAAGTTAGATGTGAGGGTTATTGAGATAGAGAAAAGACTAGAAAGGATGGAGAGCTCTCTCTATAGCTCTGCTAACTAGAGCTGCAACATTATAAAAGGATTAAATGATAATATAATTTAGCTGCACTTTATGATGGAGGAAAGCAACAGGGGGAAGGAGGAAAAGGACAAAGAGGAAATCAAGGTCCCAAATGAAGATGACTCCCTATAGGATGAGAGACCAAGAAAAAGAAGGAGATCAGATAAGAGGAAGAGGGAAAAGGAGGAGTCCTTGGATGATATTTATTTGAAGATTGTCATGGCAAAGGCCATGGGAGAGCTAGAGCTCAAGAATACAGAGCTAGTCAAAGAAATGGTACCCTGATTGGTGCTCTTGGTTTTTTGTCTATCCCCTAGTTTTTGGTGGTTTTTGTTTTCCTGTTCCTCCTTGTGGATATTTTTTATTTTTTTTAGTTTTGGTGGCCTAGTTTGGCATGTTGTTTTATGTTTTTGATTAAGAAAAATAGGTTTTACATAGATCCTAAAACCCAATATATTTTACATAATATCTAAAATAAAAATAATAAGTAAAGTCCAACTACTAAGCATCTGCTTATAAAAAGCCAAAACCAAAAGACAGGCTTGCAACTAGGAAACAAAAGCCAGCAACCCTAGATTATGTTGCTTTGTTGCTAACACTAGACTTTAAGTAGTATTTTGTTGTTAATTAGTGGGTTTCAAGCACCCCTATAAAAAAAACTTGTTTTACTTAATCAAAAACATATAACTTACATCAACATATTTAATTATAGTGGGGCTCCTCAAATGAGTTTCTATGAAATCTACACTAGTCCAATTCTAGGACCAATTAGGGTTTCTCCTATTCTCAAACCCTACCACTTAGGAATTTTTCATCTTCTTCCCTTTTTCACTAGAGCTTCCTCTATCAATTTAAGGTTTACTTATCCCTTAAACTCACAAGGGTAATTTAAACTACCACACACATAGCCCATTCACCATAGCATTTCAAGAGTCTTGGGCCTTCAAGTTAACTAAAATAATAAAGAATGACACCATCTTGTTGAATCTAGGGTTCCTTTCCTTACTAGTCTCAACATTCCTACCTTTTAGGACTATTATCCCTATTAGGTCTCAATTATCCCTCCAAAATTATTTTTTTCTTATAACTTCAAAACCATTCAAATGATCATATGAACAAATTTGCATTTTAGATACCATTTTGGGCAAACATCAAGGTTTTTGGACTTCTGCCATGTCTATACATTACTAAACCATAGATGTATTTGATTATAAGGGAATGTGTCTTATCTACAATCTTGGTTTGAAAAGCCCCTTTAATGGATTCATCAATGCTTCTAGTGATCACTAGAGATTCCTTAGAATCCAATCTTCATTCCATAGAACTAGTTACTTGAGATCATTTAACTCCTACAAGTATTTACTTGTTAATACCCTTCTTCCTTAGTTAGGTTATGATAGGGCTTATTAGAATATTCAAGAAAGGAAGTATATGGTTGGGGGGGGGTGTAACCAATATCCTTAAAACTTTTAACCTCATTCAAATTTGATTTTCTCTCATGATTTATCAACTCAATAAACATGCATATTCATAACATCATAGATTGAAATGAAATCTAAACATTACTATTCTACTTCATCATATTCACATAAACATAAACCATAAAAAATGACACATGATACATGACACAAATATTTTGGTCAAACATAAACCAATAGTTAGGGAGAGAACAATGACGTGTATGATACCCACAAATCCTTCACTACTACAACAAGAGGTTTCCTTGTTAGGGCTATAATTTTTTATCACTTTTAGTGAATTACTTTGTTAGAAGTAATAAAAAAATATTTGTAAGGATCCACCTATCTCAAGGACTTTATACCATAATACAATGTGAGAAGTTGGTTAAGATATTTACAAAATAAATGTTAATTCTACCCTATTAAAGGATTTATCTGCTATAATGGTAAGAAAATAGCAATGAACTTGGTTTGATTGAGTACAACTTACTTTGCTACTCATGTCTCTCTTCTTCTCAATACCTTATCACCTCTTGTTGCATATTTATTTGATCATTTATTTTGCTATATTATACTCTTCTTTGTAGTATATTTACCTCTTCTTTCCTCCATCATATCTCCTTTTCAACATAACATAGCAAAAGAAATAACTTTAAAATGGTCTTCTTAGGTCCTTATATAGAAATCCTTTGACTCTCTGATCCATGGCCTAATCTTATAGAAAATGCCATTAATCAAGATCTATGATCTAAAATCATCCTTATGCTCTTCATTTACCTTCCTTTCCTTTATTTTATTTTATTTTATTTGTCCACATATTTCCTTGGAATCATAAACAATCAAATTGCTCTTCCCAATAAATCTTACCAAATATTCTTCTCAATCTCTGCAAACATATTTTCCCACTTAATGGAATAAAAATACATAGATTTCAATGTCATTCCAAAATTTAAGGTTGTTCTTGTGTAGCTTGGTAAATACTTTGTTTATGCTTGGTAGGTGTTCTCACATGTAGTGTCAATATGCTCAGTTAAGCTCATATGAATCAATTAAGTATTTATTAGTGTACACATAATTTCTCAATGTATATAGTGCCTAGATACAACTATCCCATACTTATACTTTTGTTCTTTCTTGACTTAGTTTATATAATATGACTATGTAATAACATTCCCTGGCTAATAACCTTTGTATTCACCAACTAAAATTTTGCACTAATGACAATATGTGATGTCTATGGGAGTAATATTCTTCCCCTTTCACATTAGTGGATAAAACTTTTTAATATGCTAGCTCAAAATTGACTTCCCCCTGAATATATACTTCCTTTACATCAAGTTCTATAGTCTTGGCATATCTCCTTTAATTAATTAGACTCCCCCTATTAACATACATATACACATATGCATTCTATGCATTTCCCCTTTATATACTCATATCATATGTAGTGTCTCTCATGTTTTTAGTCTTTATCTTGTTATATTTTGATCTAAGAGATACTTGTACTCATGTTGTGTCTCACATTTGAGATGACCTAAGGGTCAGATGTTGTACTTTGATTTTAGTATCATAGATGTTAGACTACTATGTTGTTTAAATGATCATATATGCATGATGATGCCATTTTGAGATGACAATATATTTTATGATTATATCTAGTTATCTGGTATTTGGACATATCTATGATTATATTATATGTTGGATTAAATGCTATGATAATTTACTTCATTCTTGCTTTGTCCTTTTTATGTGAATGTGAGTGACATAAATCGATTACTTCAATATATTAGAATAAATGGTTAAATCAGGTATTTAATGCATTTATCACTTCAGCTATGTTATTATATGCAGTTGCACTAGATCATGTGTTTTAGTGTGTAGGATTTATATCCCTAGTAGTGACACATGGAGTTAGTGATTCAGCTATTCATATTTTACCAATGTCATCCCTGTATGGTCGATGTATCTTTTAAAGTTTTTAAATTAAACCTTTCGGTGATTTAATAAATCTGGACTCATCTGCATTATGTGACTAGACCTGTGAATGTGTCTATGCATTTAGAGGTTCACATTGTTGCGAGGGTTGTTAAGGAATTTTTGTCATTTTAGGGTTTTTAGGCTTTATTTAATTGATTTTTAATTTCTAGCAGCTTTACCATAGATGAGTTCCATTTACTTGGAATAGTTTGTTTTTGTTTGGGTTGATTTACGGTCTAACTAGCTTAACTAGTTATTTTCCATAATCGATTATTCACTTGAAAAGTGAATAAGTATTGAAGGAGGAAATTAATTTCTCACTTCTCACTTTTGGAAATTACAAATTTGAGAGCTTTTTCCAAAATCCTCTTCTAGAAGATTGTGTTTCTATTTTTTGTGAGAGCTACAAATGTAGGATCTTCCCAAGATCAGTCTCGTTGGATCTAGCTCAGGGAGACCTTATTTTGCCACAGTTTTCAATAGCTTTCACCAAATAATTATTTTATTTGGTTGATTTTTTCTTCTACCCCTTTTGTTGTCAAATAGGGCTCTCTCATTTTTGTATTTTAGCTCTATATCTCATTATGTTTCTCATAGTTGTTTGTTAGGAGGCTAAGAACTAGTGTTCCCCTCTATTTCTGTTTGTTGGTTCTGCCTAGTTGGTCGAGTATGAACCTTTTCTTAGTTTTTAGGATGAGAGTTTGGGTTTCACACTATTATGCTGGTCATTTTTGCATATGGTGTTTTAACCCAAATTTTATTGGATTTTCATGGCTTTTATGCCCTAAGACCAAATGGGTTTTATTTTCAAAGTTTTCCAATTTTGGGGTTTCTACCTCAATTTTTGTATCATCCTATTTTCTTGAGTTTTCTTGGCATGATGTTGGTTGTGGGCCTGGATCATCCATTGGGATGCCAGTTAGATCATTGTTGTACTTTTTTGTTGCATTGGGATGCATGCCACATCCATCCTCCTGAGTCTATTTTTAGTTGAATAATATTTTTTTTTTGTTCTCATCTAGTCCTTATGTTATAATCTTCATGATGATGGTGCACCACACATGAGCATGTGTGTGTGCATTTGTCAAGTGATTTAGGAGGCCCAATCTTTCATGGTATTAATGAGAGTTATGATCATTCAGGGTTGGGTTGGGAATATACATGCCTATAAACACTCATCATTGGAGGAGCATGGGTAGGGTAGGGTAGCACCATGGAGGGGGCTTCTATTTTTGCAACTCAATGACTATTTCTTGAGGTTTGGTGTGCAGAATTTTTAAGTAAGTGATATCTAAATAAAACACTGGGTGGTAATGAAACTTAAGATAATAAAATGTTCAATGTGACATCCTTCCATTGGGGAGTTAAGCCACATGATCCAAGCTTGGTCTTTTTGATGCCAAGTGACTCTCCATGTTGTTAGCCCCTACATAGTTACCCATTGAGTGTCTGACCAAGACCTGTAGTACTTGTATTGTCTCATGTTCTTGGTTTTAGTCATCATTATTGTCTAGCATATGTGATAGCCATGGACATCTATTTTATGTGTTTTTTTGGTTGGTTCATTATCTCCATCAGCATTGTAGGAATGGTCCTATAGGTATCATGTGGTTGGGAGGTGTAGCTACCCTTACCACTACTAGGGACCGGTATACAAAGATGATCTATTATTTCAGTGCGACCATTGCTTGATGTTCACTTGGTATTTTGGTTTATCTAGAGTATGTTTCCTTGTGATTTATCCTTTCATTGGAATGCTTGGATAACATATTTAAATGATGTTAGTTATTTGATGCATTCCTATATTATGATGTTTTTAATATGATTAGATGATGTGATTTGATTAGTTGGAATATCTATTGCTTTATTTGTTAGCATGTTAGATTTCCTTATGCTTATGATGTTATTACATTTTAGTAGTGATGTCGTCATAAGACAACTCTGACTATCTAGTTGGTAATTTTGGATGTTACGTGTGGGGGATGGCTAGGGCCTTCGAGGTCTCATGATGCTATTATAGTTGGGAGGAACCACTTACTTAGTTCATTTTTTTAGTACATTATAATGTTGCTTTCAGTTATTTTCCTTCACTATTATGTTTAGATGGTTAGATACAGTTTCCATCTTATAGTTTTATTGTTTGAGTGTCTATGCCTCGATTATGGGTCTGGTACTCCTTGATTTGGAAGAACTTTATTTTCTAGCTTTTTAGCCTATGTTTTTCTAGTGTGCTACTATGGTTTCTCATGCAAGATTGTACCCTCTCGCATGAGAGTGTGGAAGTTTCATGTGGTTCTTTACATTTTATCATGTGGCTTACTGCACTTCCTCACACAAACCTCATCACCAGTGTAGTACTTTTGCTAGTTGTTCAAGGCATTTCCTTGTGTGAGATGGTGTTTCCTTATGTGGCTCAGTGTACTTTTTCATGTGAAGAGGTACTTCCTCGTGCAAGACTATCAGTTGTAAATTCTCTCACACGAAAAATTGGGGCATCTCCACTATTTTTTGGAGAATACAATTTGGACTTTTGACTACCCTTTAGGAATGCTAGCATTTCCATGCTTCAATAGATTTAAGATTATGCGTTATGCTATCATGTTTGGTTTTTGTCTTTCTGTTGAGCATATCAATTTGGTAGTGGCATTTGGAGATTCGTTGGATATCAAAATTGTGGTTAAGTCTTCTGTTGTGATCTTTGTGATCCCTGTATAATGTTGTCATATGATTTCATACTTGTAAAACAAAAAATTTTGGTTTCTATTGAATCCTTGTTCCAAGGATCTTCGGCTGGGGCATTACATCATACATCACATTCCCCATTTTCGACACTTGTGCCAAAGAAAAAATCAAAAATTAAAAACTCATCATAATATGTACTCATAGTTTGTCAAGGAATTTTTCATGAGTCTTCATCATGGTATCCATGGTGGGTTCCCAAATATTCTTCAAATTTTTCAATACTTCCTTCTCTACCTGCAACTTGGCTACAAGATTAAACATATGATTTGTAATGGATAGACCAAGTGAAACTA
Source organism: Cupressus sempervirens (assembly GCA_028749045.1). Taxonomy (NCBI): domain Eukaryota; kingdom Viridiplantae; phylum Streptophyta; class Pinopsida; order Cupressales; family Cupressaceae; genus Cupressus; species Cupressus sempervirens. Next base: position 469,817,755 of record CM053784.1, on the reverse strand, counting down.
TTAGATCTTTTGTTTTCTTAATGTGTCTTTGAATGACCTCAAGAGGAAATAATAAAAAAGCTTTCATCTCATTTATTTAAGCGCTTTTCCTTGCTTCCTCTACTAGTAATTTGTGTTGTACCCCTATATAATGTTTCATTTTAGAATAGTGAACTAGATAAGAGCTCAGGCCATTTGTCAATTCATCTACACTTTTCTTCATGTCTTCTCCAAATATCTATAGTTTTTATTTAATTTCTTGTGTAAGGTGAGGAATGTCACACAAATTTTCAAACAATGAAATTGCATTATGTATAAGAGCTTCCAACTTGATAACCAAAGTGGAAACTTCTACTTTCTAAATAACAATGGTTTTCGCTACCTTCTCCATCACTTTATTCTTAAACTTCTTCTCTACCCTTACCATGAGTTTTTCCTAAGCATCCATTTCATATCCATTGACCTTGTCAACTAACAAGATTTATTGCTCTAGGATGGGGGATTTCTCATCCAAAGTAGTATTAGGAACAACTTCTAATAAGATATATTTTATATCAAGTAGCACTTGTTTTTATTTTATCTCCTTCCTCAGGGTATCTTGTTATGCCTTCTAAGTGCATAACACTCCATATTCCTTTAGACCATCAGGGTTAAGTGTATGGGGGTCCCAATTTGGTATGATAATAAATTCATCTAAAGTGATTGTTTTAGTCCTCTTTGATGTCTTCACCTTCTTTTGATTCTTGTCTTTTGATGTGCCAATGCTTGTGTTTGATGATATTTTAGGTGGCATTCGAACCTTCTACTCTTGATTTATTTGTTTAAGCTCATCATTTTTTTCCTCATCTTCCTCAATTCCTTTATCTAGTTCTTATCATAGAAAAATTTAAATTGATGGCATAGGAGGCTTATCCTTATATTTTTTTGTGTATCCTTATCTTGTTCAACTTGTGAACTCTACTCTAGTTGAGCTTGATTACCTTCCCCATTTTATCCCTCACTTAGAGGTCCCTGGGCTTATGGCCTATTACTAGTAGGAGAATCATCTACTATTTTTTCATTTTTATCTCCTTTAGTCAGTGTGGTACCATAATTTCCATCTCTAGTTTGTTGCTTGATACCCTTTTCTTATTCTTGACTAGTCTAACTTTAGTACTTTATTTGTTGTGTACTTGTATCCATAGGCACATTAGTAACAAAAAATTAAAAGAATCAATAGGACTATTATTTACATTTGATGTCTCTAAATGTTATTTAGGCTTCTTGTATGCCTTTATTTGTTCAATTATAGGTGTATAGCCTGGTATAAACACATGTGATGAATTAGTGAGTGGTTGAGCTTCAAAATTAAGCTTGGTGTATTCCATTACACCTTCATCCTTTTTCAATCCATCACTTGTATCTTCACTAGTAAAATCTTTGATAGTAACATTGTTAGTTATATCTTTCACCATATTGTGAACATCATCGACAATGTCCTAAATAGAAATATTTTTAAATCCATCATCTTTATCATCAAGTTTAACTTGCTACTCAGGCTTGGTTTCCTATACTTTTATGTCCTGCTTGGTGTCTTTAATATTGAATGTTTGTTTCCATGCTCTTTGACCATTTTCATCTACATCTATCAATCTTCCTATCAAAATTTGTTGTCCTCTTCGATTGTGCAAAAAAAATTTCTGATATCTTTTCATTGAATCACTTATTTTTTATGTGCGAATTTTGGCATTACAAAAGAAATCACACTTTCACTCATCTGGTTCTCAATATCTAAGGCATATCACCATCTATTAATAATCTTAATATACAATTCTTCTAGGATCGTATTCCTAATCTCAATAGGTGCATATTTGAATTTGTGCATCATCTCAATCAATGCATCTTCAATATTTTATTTATCATGATTATTCAACTTAGGAAATTTAATATATTTGAATGTGCCTAATCCACTAGATTCCCTAAGTGAATCAAAAATTTCATCAATATTCCCACTCTTTTGACTAATTTCCACGCTAAGTTGGCTGATATCATCAAATTCTATTTTGCCATTGTCTTCTTCAACTATTAACTTTGTTCTCCTTGTCTTGAGGATGCAAAAACATCCTTCCTCTTCTAATAGGTTTTCACATGTGATTGTGTGGGTTTGATTATTCTAGCAACTCTTTTCTTCATATGTGGGTTGGCCTCTATTGAAGTTTTGGTCCTAGACCAAGTAGCCTTAGGACTTGGTGGAGTAGCAATCTTGATAAATGAGCATCTTGGATCTTGAGAAATATTGCATCAACCAAAAAAAAAAAAAATTATTTGTACCAACCTTCTATTCGTGAATTAGCTATTCCTTCTTCTTTTTTCATAGTGTGCACAATTGATTTTATGTCAAGGACCTATCCTAAATCATTTTCCTAAGTGTGCTAGTATTGATGTTTCATATGTTTTGAGTTTTTTTCCATTCTTTGTGATTTCTATTTGCTACAATTATCTTCTAGTGAGTCATTCTATTTCATTTGTTGTGGTTTCCTATGCTTATATATCATATTGCATAGTTGGGAGTTGACTCCTAATATCTGTGTGGACCTGTCATTAAGGGTGTGTGATCTTATGTTGTCCCTTTCTTGGGTTTTGGTTTACTCTTGCAAGTCTAGACCTAAAATGTAATAAAATTCTTGACTAGCTAATTTTTGGCTTAGCTAACTATATACTAAGCTTGGGTATATTTTTTAAATCAATCAATGAATACTAGAAGAATGGTAGGAAGTTAAGATGCAAGATGGGACTCTGGTTTCATAATTTTCTTTGTATCTGGTCACAAGCTAGAAGGCCTCACATTTTGGTATTTTGGCTTCTTTATATGTGTAGTAAAATAATTGCACCTAATGAATATGCTTAATTTATCCTTATGTTTCTATTTTCCATTTGATTATGTGTTTTTTAAGCTTTTGTGTGCAACTCTACGCAAGGGGATGTTGGTAGTTTTAAGTTGGGTTTATTCTATCTTATTCCTACCATTTGTTCCATCCTTGCCCTACATCAGGTGGTATCAAAGAAAGTTCATTCTTGTGGATTGGATTGTGGATAACCTTGATGATTTGATTGTAGGATGGAAGATGTAACATCTAACCTATAACTTGCAGAAGTTTTCGATCTTGCTGGAAGTATTATCAAGATGGTTTGTGGTAGAGAAAATGTTGATAATGCTATTATGGACATATTGAGGTAGATTGTAGAAGGGGCTTGAAGACATTGAGATAACTCAAAGAATATTTTTACATATTAAAGATGTTAGAGATGATGAATAGGCAACACCTAATCCTAATCCTGAACTGGAGGTCGAATAAGATGAGGAAAGTCTCGTGAGAGTTTTGTCTAGGGTGAATGCTAGAATTGTTGTTGAAGTTGCTTTATGATGGAAGAATTGAGACCAATACAGTATTGAATTAGATTTATAAGATGGACAAATACTTTAAGTATAAAAGTACCCCTAATAATAAGAAGGTTAAGATATAAGTCACCAAGTTGAAGGGTTGTGCTTAAATTTTGTGGGATCATTTGCAAATTGAGAGACAAAAGAGAGGAAAAGAAAATATCATGACATGGATGAAGATGATTGGAAAAATCAAGAAGAAGTTTCTCCCTGCCAATTACTAGGTGAATTTATTGAGAAATATGCAAAAATTAATACTAGAGGACATGACTATTAAGGAATAAACTAGGGAATTTTACAAGTTGGATATCATATCTAGACATGTGAATGATGAAGTTGAGAAGGTGGCTACATACATGAATGGATTGAGAAAATTAATTCAAGATGAGATCAACTATGTTAATATGGATAGTGTAGAAGAAACATGTCAACACGCTCTAAGGGTTGAAGAAGTATTGGCAAAAAACATGCATGATCAAAGACAAAGAGGAAGAGGTGAAATATTTCAACGAAGCAGAGGCATAACATATAGAGGAATTAGCATATCTGACAATGCAGTGTAGGATAAAGGAAAATAAGAATGAAAAAAAAACCCTATTAGATAAAAGGTAATTACACTAGAGATAGCTATACTAGTTACTCTAGGAATAATTATGGTGGTTAAAAAGAGGAAAGATCTTGGTTTAAATGCTCTTGTTTTAAGTATAGAGAAGGACATAAAGTTTTTACATGTACTATCTTGGTTTAAATGCTCTTGTTTTAAGTGTAGAGAAGGACATAAAGTTTTTACATGTACTAACTTTGAAAAGAAGATTAGATGTACTAGTTAAAGCACCTTGGCTTGTGAAGAAGTTACTAAGACACCTAATGAACCTAAAAATGGTAAGAAATTGATGATGAGAAGGATCTTTCGGAATGAAGAAGTTGATGAAGAACCTATTCTGAGAAGAATCTTATTCAAGACCAAATGTAAGATCACTAGAAAGTGTTGCAAGGTAATCATTAACAGTGGAAGTTATGATAAATTGGGATCTAAGAAGCTAGTCTAAAAAAATTAGTTATGGAGATTGAGACATCCTAAGCCTTACCATGTTGCTTGGATCTAGAAAGAGAATATTTTACTTGTAAGTGAGCAATGCCTTGTTAAATTCAATATCATGTTGAAGTCTTGTGCAATATTATTCCTATGGATTGTTCTCATGTTATTTTGGTTAGACCTTGGAAGTATGATAGAAAATATTTGTATGATGGTAGATTGAATCAATATACTATTTGGGTTTATAGGAAGAAACAAATACTATTGTCTTTGGTGGGAAATCCTGATGAGAATCATTGTATCATAGGTAGAGTATGTTTGGTTGAGGTTAATCAATGTTTCTATAGATGTAAAAGAATAGAATGTATGTTTTTCTTCAACTCCTAGAGAGATTGAGGATTATATGAGTTAGAACATGCACCTAAGATTGAATCTTTGTTGATAAAGTTTCAAGACATCATTTCTAATAATGTACCTAATGGTTTATCTCCTATAAGAAGTATAAGCCACTATATGGATTTGATACCTGGAACTAGTTTGCCTAATTAATTACGAACCTCATAAGCTAGCACCTAATGAAAATAATGAATTGAATAGACAAGTGCAAGAATTTCTTGAGAAAGATGTGATTAGAGAAAGGTTAAGTCTGTTGGTGTTTTTCAAATATTGAATAACAAAGGCTCAATACCAAGATAATAATACTCACAAATCTAAGGATTAGCTACATCCTATTAAAAATTATGCTTGCATATTATCTAGAATCAACTTCAACAAAACTAGGATTGGCTTTCTACTCTTTAGGCTTTGCAAAACCAAGGTGGGTATATCTAAGGGATGATTCAGAAAAAATGTTGTTGTATGAGAAAATTATTAGTTTCATTCTGATTCTCATCTTCTATCCCTAACATATAGATAATTTATCAATTTTTTCATACTTTCAGATGATATACACCCCTTACAAATAGATTTGGTCACAATTCTTATCAGATTTGCAAATACTTTGAGCAATAGCAACTAACTAAAGCTTAAATGTTTCATGCAAACAAGTGTTGACCACCTTTTAAACTCTTCATAATAGTAAAATAAAGTTGACTTTGATTTTAAACTTGATGCTCACTCATGATCTACCTATCTTCATACGTGATTAACTAGATCAGTGCCTATTCCATTGGGATTCAGAGTCTTACTCCAATTTATAGACTTGATTTGTTACTTTACAACAAATATTATCAGCAATTCTTACTAGAACTCATTCTTACAGACATCCTTTCTATTACCATAGCAATCCCATCAAATTCATTAAAGCATTTACTTAAATCACTGAATTAATAGCAATAATGAATTGACATACAACCTAAGTAAATTGCATTCAACTGGACAAGCTTTATTCATACAATATCATAATAACCAAGCAATAACAAAGGAGACAAAATTCAACAAGAACAAATATGGGGACAACTCAATTTTGTATTAATTTTCCTTGAAAATTGAATACAATTTTAGTAAAACTTAGAATGACTCTAAAAAAGACACAAGGATCATATGATATCAATGCATTCTTTAAAAAAATTACAGAGAAGATACATCATGAAGTTTGCTACCATAACTACACCAAAACATACTTAGTGTAAAACTAAAATTGTATCAGACATCGGACCCTTTCTCTAGCCTTGGAATCTCACTTATAAAGTGTGAGATGCAACAAGCTTTAGGCATAGAGAACAATAGGTGTCCTTTTACAAAGATATTTACATTTTTCTTAACAAGAAAAGATAAAACTTTATGTAACAAAAAGGTAATATATCATAATATTCTCTTTGTAGGTCCCATTTTTGTTACATCTTCACAAGTTGTTAGTTCATTGGTTAACCACTACTATTCAGAGTCTTCGGCATATGCAGATACTATAGTGGCCAATGATGAATCTTGTTGTAGCACTTGCAAATCAATTTCTACCCAAGGATTTTCACTATTTTCACCAACTGACAAAACTACTTTTACTTTTGTTTGTTCCTTTGTCATGTCCACATCTTGGGCCTCTAAACCTATAACTAAAATTTATTGCTGACCTTTATCTTTGTCCTCTTTCTAATATGGTGTTGTTACATCAACAATCTATACTTCATTGTCCTACATCTCATCATTATCTATTTTAGCTTCTTCCAACTATTCATCAGAATCAATATTTGCCATCCACTTGTCAAAAAGTGTGTTATTTTTCCAATCAAATTGTAGAATATCCTATTGCTTCTTGATAATATATTTAGCTTCATTGTCAATGTCAAAAAAATCTTGTTTCAAAGAATCAAATAATATTTGGGCTTTCACCATTTCTTTTTTTGTGGTAGCCCACCATGCATGACCTATTTCATTGATGATTTTATTCATTCTTAGGCAAAATAAATCATCTAATTCTTTAGCCCATTCATCTTTGTTCTTTAATGTATTCTTTCTATCTAGGGCATGAGGGAATAAATTGAATTTTTGGCTCTTATATTTATTCAAGTAGCCAACTATCCTTCTTTGTAGGGGAACTCTTTATTATCAAATTCTAAAAGATCATTAACAATATAATAGGTCTTTTCAATTTGATCATGTGAAAACCTTATCACAGAGTAGCACAAAAATGTCATTTCCTTCCTCCTCTTTACCCATTTATTCACAATAGGCTTCAAGGCCTCATCATTGGCTTTCATTTCATCCCATATGTTTATTTTTCTTGTTGGTTAATCATAAAATAGTGGTCATTCAATTTTATCTCCCAAATACATGAGAGCTTTTCTCAATTTGTCTTCATATTGTGCATTTAACTCTACATGCAAAGCCCACAATTTGCTCTTTTCTTCTTCAAAGTCTTCAATTGTGCTGTTGGTGTAAATAAGTATTTACTTATTACACTTAAGTTTACTTAGGTTAATTCATTATTTAATTGTTTTGCATTATTTTATTAGTTATTCTAGATGAGACACTTAGGAGTTTGTGTACTCGCATTGATGTACACAACTCTAATTGTGCACATGGTTTCTACAACATAGGAGTTTGCATCATTCAAAAGTTGTCATGTTGACAACATAGTTATTCGCACTCCTTATTTAGCACATGTTGTCTACACCATTGATTTGCATGACACACCAATGTAGGCTTATCCTCACATCATCACACTTAATTTTGTGCTTAATGGATGATAACCCATATCTAGTGGACATGTTCTTGGTTGTATGACTCATCATGATGCTGACTTTGATGCATTCTAGAAGCTCTCTTGAGGCCTTTATATATAGGCACTCCTAATGTACTCTCAAGGTGGCATATTGAATGAATATCATCATTCTGATCATACTCTCTCTATTTTGGTCTACTGTGTGCTTGTGTTGAGTTCTTTAGTTCTTGGGTGAATTATGGCCTAAGCCAAATTCTTACATGTTACCAAAGCTCTGAGGGAGATTCTCATCACATAGCCATTCAAGACCGTTCATGCTTTAGTGCCTCAACTCAAATTTGGAGGACCCACAAAAATTGGGAGCATCTAGAGCCAGATCTGACCTCACCGTTGCATCTGGAGTGTCGATTCAATGAAGATCGATTATAAATTTTCCTATATTGGGTGAAAGTTGATCATAAGGCAAAAGCTTTTTGTAAATCAGAACCTAAAGGCCCCAATTTGCAGATCAGGTATGGTCATTTGCAGATCTTATTAATTCATTTTTAGATTTGATAGTTATTTATCTCTACAATTTTATATTTAGAACTTCTATTTTCAGAATTAATTTCTTGGCCAAGCAGAGAAATTTTTTTTGGCTGAACCGGGTAGTGACACCCTGGCTCAGCTTTGTAATTTTTGGTGGAACATTTTATTATTAATTGCAGGGATTAATTGAATATTATTTGGCTTCAATTAATTTGAGGGTTGTACCCCTCTACAAAATTTGGCCACACTGTATTAAAATCCACCAAATATGGTTACCAAATCCTGGTAGCCAACACATACAATCTGACACGTATTATATCGGACCACACTTGCAGCTTGCTTTCCTTGGTAAAGCATCCACAACCTGTGCTATTTAAAGAACCACAAGTTCATCCATGTGATGGATATGGGATTTTTAAAAATCCCAATTTATGGCATTTAATATTTTTGGCTACCGCTAACATCCAACACTCCTAGTGGCATCCATTGCAACCTATCTTTGGCTCTTGTATAAACATAGGCATCCAACGAGGTGACCACATGGTGCAGTATCATTCACTGCACAAAATTTCATTCCTACAATGCAACAATACAACAGCTACCCACGCAACATTAAATAGTTTGGCCACGTGGACTATTGTGCAGCCTCTCCTCGCCTTACACATGGCCCACTACCACACTAGCTAATTAGTCTTTGTCGCTGACTATGACTATGAAACTGTACGCTGACTATGAAACCCTGACATCACTAAGTCACTAGGTCCATAAAGTACTCATATCAGATCATACATTTATGTACGAAATGACATCGTTGATCATACATGTTGATGTCATCACTAGCCTAAGGGGACGTTAACACCATCCTTTCACTAGACTAAATTTGATACCCATCTAGATGTCATTCTAGACCAAAATTGACCTATTGTGATGATCATATGATCATCAAATTTAACCCCATCATTCGCTAATGCAACTCCTCTCCAGATTGATTTTGGTTTTTACAATCCGACTTCGAGAGGCCATAACAAAGACATCTAAACTCCAAATCAGGTGCAATTTTTTTTGAAATTGGGTAGAATTTTCTAAATTTTTAGTGGTGTAGCTCTTTTCTAGTTTTGGTGCAAGGATTTTTCAAAAATTGCATTTTTGGTGACTGTACCTACATAATCTTGCATTTTGCAACTTCAAATGCTTTGTACGGGCACATCTGGAGTCAAAAATAGGTTCCATTTTTTTTGAAAGTGCATTATTTTTCATCTAATTTCTAGATTTGATATCAAATTGTAGGGTTGTGTAGACAAAAGTGTCACTTTTAGCAATAGGGCCTTTCTTTGCTTTGTATTGCTTTAGAATTGTAGCACATTGTAAAGTTTCAAATTTGTAATCCATTAAGAAGTTGTAACAAGAAAACTTAGTAGTCCATGAAGGCCAAAATTGGCAAGTGGCCCATTGTAATCGCACTACTAATAAAGTGCCCAAAGCATCTATTTTGGGGGGTTTCTTGATTTAGTGAAAAGGGGGAGTGTTCTTGGTGTTGTGTTCTCTCTTTTCTACAATGTTCTTTCATTTTCTACATTATGGGTAACTTTAAGTATCCTAAATTAACTCCTCATAACTATGCTACGTGGTCAATCGAAATGTGGTATCACTTAATGCATAATGGAGTTTCATAATATGTAGATGGTACTCTTCCTAAACCAGCAGGTGATAAAGTTTTAGAAAGTGATATTTCAGCTTGGATAGAAATGGATAGGAAAGCCCTAGGTGATATATGTTTGGGGGTCAATGATAAGATCATGTATCAAATGAAGAAATGTACTACATCCAAGGAAGCTTGGGATACCCTCAAAAACCTTTATGGGAAAGTGTCTAAAGAGGATGTTTTCAAAATTGAAGATGAGCTTGTCTCCTTAGATCCTAAGTCATATGACTCCATACAGGATTTCATCATCAAGGTGAATGAGCTAAGGACAAAGCTTACTAATTGTGGGAGTTCTATCAAATATGATAGACTGATCTATCTCATTCATAACAAGCTACCATCGAAATATTCCACATTTGTATCTTCTTTTAACACCTCTAAGACTACCTTAGGTTCTGCCTACAAGAAAGTCACTTTTGATGAATATTCTAAATTGTTGGATGATGAACAAAAGAAGTTGAAATCAATGGGGATTCTCAAATCACCTCAGTCTAAAGCATTGGTGGCCAATGAGGGTTCTCAACATTCAGTTGGACAGTCTTCAAATAAAGGAAAGGGTAAGAAGAAGTGGAAGAGAAAATGAGAGGATGCAAAAAAGACAACACCACAATCCAATTAACAAGGCAAGTCCTCAAATTCCAACAAGAAGGGGGCTAAAAATAAGGAGAAGAAGTGTGCTTATTGCAAGAAATTAGGTCATGAAGAGCATGACTATTATCTTAAAAATATTAATGAGTTGACCAACATCATGAAGAAACATAACATTCCATTTCCTAATACTTATAAGGATAAAGGGTCTTCTTTAGATTCAAAAGGCAAAGGGCAAGCACTCATGGAAAATTTGAACTCTTCAAAGGAATGGATATTTGACTCAGGTGCCTCATATCACATGGGTTCTTCAAAGAAGGATTTTTCTTCAATGAAGCAGTCCAAGGTACCACACATCTTCATGGGAGATGATAGAAAAATGGAATTTGAAGGGAAAGGAAATGTGGAGATGGAAAATGGAGAGTTTCAAGATGTTCTCTATGTTCCAAACCTAAGTTCAAATCTCCTATCAATCTACCAAAACACTCACCTTGGAGATGGACATAGAGTTGAGTTCCTTCCAGACTCAGTAAAGGTGCATAGTCTTAAAGATGATTCCTTGGTTGTAGTGAGAAAAGTGAATCATAAAAAAAGGTTGTACTCTTTCTCTCATTTTGTACCCAAGTCTCCTTCAAAGGCCTTGTTAACTCAATCAAATTCAAACATGCAAGTATGGCATGAGTAGTATTGTCATCTTGACTTCTGGAATCTTCAGCAACTTTGCACAAATCAAATGGTCAAAGGTCTACCTCAAATCAACTTTTCTAAGGGTGAATGTTCAAAAAATTCAGTGGATATGCATCCAGAGGGGAAGTTACAGAGAGGGAAGTCTTCAAGAGCATCATGTGTTCTACATATGGTTCACATGGTATTATTAGGTCCTTTTGCATTCAGCCAGGGTCGCTACATACTTACCTTCATTGATGACTTTTCAAGGTTCACTTGGGTCTATTTTCTTCATAATAAGCATGAAGTGTTGGATAGATTTCTAGACTTCAAGACTCATGTAGAATGGAAATCCAGAAAGGCCATCAAATTTCTCCAAATGGATAATGGAAGCATGTATGTGAATAGAAGACTCAAGGAATTTTACAGACTTGAGGGAATTGATCTTCAGACTCCACCAGCATTCAGTCTGCATAAGACAGATGTTGCATCTCTAAGGATCCGAACTCTTAAGTCTATGTCAAGTTGCATGATTAAAGCCAAGTCTCTTGATCCACCATTATAAGTCAAAGCAATCCATAGTGCCACTCACATTCTCAATCATTCTCCTCATCCAACCTTAGATGGAAAAACTCCTATTGAGGCATGGTGTGGCAGAAAACCTATTGTGACACACTTTAGGGTCTTTGGTTGTCCTGAATGGGCAAAGATATCTTCTAAGGGTTGCAGGGCACAGTCACCTCAGCCTTGTACCTTCATTTCTTATGAAGACAATGTGAAGGCATATAGACTTCTAGATCTTGAGACACATCAGATTAGTGTGGAGAAGGATGTCTATTTTGAGGAAAGTTCACCAAGCTCATCCTATACTCCTCTTCACACATCATACAGTATGGATATTGATAGTGACATCAGTAATAGTACTTTAATAGATTTAGACACATGGGGTTCTATCAATAGTTGTAGTGAGAGGTCATTATGTCAATTCAGTCCACATACATACATAACCATAGTGATAGGTTCAAAACAACAGGGTAAATCTAGTCTTCTAGGTGTAGGTTCAGTGACATATTTGGAGGATAGTATTGATGATCTTCCTCTTCTTCTTGATGGAGAAGCACCTTCTTCAGTTTTCATGAGGGCTCCATCTAACTCTCTTGTTCATTCTCTACATGATCAATCCTTACAGGTTGAAGTGATTGTGGATACTTATGATCAACAGTTGCAGTAGGGTTCTTCATCAGTTGCAGAGATAGATAGTTCTTTGAGATAGGTTCTTCAGCTAGTTGAGAAGGTTACCCATGGGATTCTTCCCACATATAGTCAAAGCATCTCATTTGTACCCTTGGTATTGTTTCTTCCTAAGGGGAGGAACACCATTTTGTAGTCTTGGATCAGCTTCTTCATCAGAGCAGTCACTATTGGACATTCTTCTTTGGTGGGGGAGCCTATCCTATCTCTCTTCCTCTTCTCATCATTCTCTTATGTATATATTGGATGTATGTCATAATGGGGGGTCTTGATTACTCCATTCATCCATGCATCCCTATTTATCTCTCTTTCTGGGGGAGGGTTTTTCCCACGAGGTTTTCCCTCTTTCCCCACTTTATGAGAGATTGCATATCATTATGTAAATGGGTACCTAACATGGCCTAGTAGCAGGGACCCATCTTGCATTTCATCCTAGATTTTGTAAGCTTAAGGGCATTCCCCTAAGTTGCACTTAAGGTGGGGTGTTGGTGTAAATAAGTATTTACTTATTACACTTACTTAAGTTTACTTAGGTTAATGCATTGTTTAATTATTTTGCATTATTTTATTATTTATTCTAGGCAAGACACATAGGATTTTGTGTACTCTCATTGATGTACACAACTCTAATTATGCACATGGTGTCTACAACACAGGAGTTTGCATCATAGGAGTTTGCATCATTCACTAAGTTGTCATGTTGAAAACATAGTTATTCACACTCCTTATTTAGCACATATTGTCTACACCACTGATTTGCGCGATACACCAATGTAGGCTTATCCTCACATCATCGCACTTAATTTCATTCTTAATAGAGGATAACCCATACTTGGTGGACATATGCTTGGTTGTATGACTTATCATGATGCTAACTTCTATGCATTCTAGAAGCTCTCCTAAGGCCTTTATATACAGGCACTCCTAGTGTACTCTCAAGGTGGCATATTGAATGAATATCATCATTTTGATCATACTCTCTCTATTTTGGTCTATTGTGTTCTTGTGTTGAGTTCTTTAGTTCTTGGGTGAATTCTGGCCTAAGCCAAATTCTTACATGTGTAATACTATGGCCTTTGTGGGATATCTATCATTTCTATAAGAGGGGTAGATTTAAAAGGTTCCACTGGAGGACAGGGATGTGTTATTCTTGGTCTAAAAGACCTCCCCATTACTTTATTTTCAAGTTCAATTATTTTTTGAACTTCTTTATTATAAGCCTCCAAAACGCTCTCATACTTACTTTACAATTCAAATATTGTTTTTTCTTCTTTTTCTACAATAGCCAAAACAAACTGAGATGTTCCAACACCCATATGAGTTTCCTGCAATGGGATGTATCTACTTCCCTTCTCACAATGATATTTCCCATTAATCCTGAGTCATTTGGCTATGATGAAACAACCCTAGATCCCTTCCTCAATGACCATATAACCAAGGTGACCTGATCCTCACTGAATGTGGTACCTTGGAATTCCTTCTTGCTTGGATCTTGCAGGTCCAATTTATTTGAAACAAAATTAAAAATTAAGGCACTTGCTATATCCCAATTGGGTAGCAATAGAATGTTTGTTTCTTTTACCATTTGTCTCCCTTCTTCAGGAGTTATGCTTTGGAATTCTTGCATCATATTTTCTTTTATCTGATTCTGAAAGGCTACCTCCTCCAATTTTGGATTCTCTATTCTTAGCTTAGTAAATATTTCTTTGAATTTTCCCATGTTGGTTCTCCATGCAAACTGGTGGAAGGCTCTAGACTTGACAAAACTATCATCTAACAAAAATTGTTGACTAGCTTGTTCTATTACAGGTCCTAATTCCCTTCCCTTAAAATCTACTAATGTCAACTCTAAGCTTGACATAGGAGGCTCCTGGGGGTTTCCTTCATCTATTTCAACTTGAGTAACAAAAACTCCTCCTTGGGACCCCAATTGTTCAATTCGCTCCCTAGTAAGTTGTTCCTCTTCAATCCTTAGAGAGTTCTGTGAAGGTGAATATTCCTCAATGTGAGGATCTTGTTCCCTTATTATTTTATGCCTCTTAGGTGAGGGTTTAGGAGGTCTCTCTTCCCAGACAACACTAGTGGATCCAATTACTTATTTGCCTTTGTCCACAGTGGTCTTCTTATTTTGAATGATAGTGTATCCTAGCCTTTTCTGGATAGTCAATTGACCTGCCCCTAGATTGGGAGTGAATTCCAATCTCCTTGTTACCTCCTTGGCCTTATCTACAAAAGAATTAATAAAAAATTTCTTCTTCTCATTCATAGTTTCCATTGTTTTAGGAAAATTAAGCATGAGCTTATTTATTCTATCTGCCTCTGTAATGGCATTACCTAAAGGACTATAATTTGCATCAAAACAATGAATGAAATCCAAAACTTTTGAGAATACTCTCCATTTTTCCTTCTTAGTTTCATGCTCTTGCAAGGAGTATTCATTTCTTACTATGTCTTTAGGAAAATAAAATTCATGATCAATTTTGCCAAGCTTAACTCTGTGTCTAAAGGCCAAGTTATAAAATCCCTCAGTGCCACAAAAATGAAGATGAGAAACAACCATCTTATACTGATCTAGTATCTTGTGTAGAAAAAGTCAACCCCCTTTGGTGATTACAAATTGATGGGCTACAATGCAAGTGGGGAATATTGACCCTCTTGATCTTTTCAACAAATAAGTCTCCTCTAATCCTCCTAGCTGCCACAAAAATTTAGCTACTCATACCTTTAAAGGCACTTGATAAGGTAACACATGGGGAGTACCTCTAAAACCATAAATCCTAATGATAGTTGAGACTGAATATGGGATGATGTCTACTCAATTATGTGAAACTTTCAAACCAATAGGATTTTATAGGGGCCTAATGAGACTTGCCAATGCCTTGGGTACTCTAGGATTGTCACTTCATACTAAGCACCTCAACTTTGAGGCAAAGTACCTATTAAACCTGACAAAACTAGCATTTTCAGCATCCCAGGTCATATTTGCACTCCACAACTAGACTAGCAGTGCTTCCCCATCCTATTATCTATTTAATTTAATCTCTTTACCAAAATACATCACTCCCTTAAACAAAAAAATGTGCATCAACAAAGAGTAATGGCCAAAAAAAAAATTCTTTTTGCCCTTTGCAATCCGTACCAGGCCATTATGAATTTCTTCTGCTAAATAAGAGGCAAAATCAAAAATTATGTCCACACCAAAAGAGGAAATCTAAGTAATCATGTACATAAAACTCATGGGCATAAAATCCTCTTCATCTTCACCAAAAACTCTGCAGAGAGTCCTATATGCCTCCATAGCCCTGGTATTGAAATATGCCCTTTTGAAGGGTTCCCTAGAGGATGTTGTTATTGTTGGTAGAGTTCCAATTTTACCTTAATGTACCCTCAATGCACCTTGGCTAACTGCATCCTTTTTTGACATGTATTCCTTTTCTAATTCTTTCAGGTCAATGGCACATGATAGTTAGTGAGAGGCCCTAAACCAAATACCTGTCAAATTTCCTCTGGGCTGATTATGATTAGAATTTCACCATCAATTCTTCTCACCACTATAATTTCTTGATCATAATTTTTTCCCAAAACTTCGAGGAGATCGTAGTCCATAAAAACACTTGGAACCACTAATTTTCCTAAATCAAAATTCCAAATATTGGCATGTGGGGCAAATAAATTTCTCTTTGAAAACCATTTCTTAAAAAGAGAAAGACCAATTTGGGAAGTCTTGGCATCTTAGACCCAGTTCCCCTTGTCATATAATCCATCTACGGTTTTAAGCCTAGGGTTTAACAAAGTTAATTTTTTAACTTGTACAGTTTTAGTAGTGGATTTAGGGAGGAATTCAAGCAAGTCATCATGAATGTTTCCAGCCAAATAATCCTCTTTCCCAGAGAAAACCTTCTTTGGAGGCATATTGACTATAGTTTTTAGAATTTAAGATTGCTTACAAAGGTTACAGTATACAAAAACTTACTTGATTTTCTTGCTTGCACTATGATCCTACAACATCTCACAAACAAAGGGAAAACTGCTTCACATTCTATTCAAGATCAATACAAATTCTAACTAATTTATTCTACTCAGAAAACTCAAAATCTTGTTTGTGTGAGATGAAAATGGCAAGATCTTTGGCAATATACTATGTTTTATGCTTGCACATGAAGCTTTCATTCCTCATTAATGAACTACGAGTGAAATAGAGTGGCATTACCTTCCTTTTTAAAATTTGCACCATTGATCTCAGGAAATCCTATAATCCAGGAGTAAAAATAGGGATGACTCATATTCCACTTGACATGTTGGTAGTCAAACCAATGAAAAATCTCCATGTGTATTTTTCCTTCACTGTTGGCATTTCAAAATGGCACACATGTCGCCTAGTCCCTATCTCACTATACATAAAGAGTGAGCATGTTAAGTATGTGATATAGTGACTACCATTAATTTCATCTTGATCTGACAGTAGGCATTTTATGCAATTTTTAATATCTGAGTGGTGGGTCCCTCCTTCATTTTCTTTGTTCGATATGTCGCTATACATAAAACTTGAGCAACTTCCCATGGTGACAAAGTGACAATCATTGATTCCATTTTGATCTAGCAGAGGGCATTTGATGCATCACTTAGTACAAATATGGTGGGCCCCTTTTCCATTTTGTTTACTCACCATTTTGCTATCCTTAACATTTGAGCAACTCACCATAGTGATAAAGTGACAGCCATAGATCTGAGCTTAATCTAAATGTGAGGAGACTGCATGACATACAAATAACTGTGGTGGGTCCCCTAGTCACCATTTTGCATTGGGTAAATAGTGCACAATTTCTCATAGTGACTTGGTGATGATTGTTTATCTGAACTTGATCCAACGATCAGAATCTTTCATCTAACTTCTGACTTGGGCATGGGTCCATGTTATTGTTGACATGAGAATATCCTATCTAGTTGGCACATAAATTAATATTTTAATAGTAGCTATATCACCACGTGACTTAGGTCCCACAAGATGCACATTTTTTGGCTAGGCACTATGTCGCTACTGGTAGGATGTTAGCTTTTTTCGATTATGACATAGCGACTCATCAGAAAAATTTGATTCTATTGATGCCTTTTTCACTTTGTTACACTTACTTCCTATTCATTTCTGATAGTTCTAACATGGAACACGTAACTAAAAACTTCTAAAAAAATGCACTTTTCAGTCATTGTGCCTCCATTTCACAACACTGCTATTCAATTTTGTCGTAGTCACTATGTTGCTATGGTTAAAACACTTGTATCTTCACATGGTGATGACACGACTGTCATAGATCTTGTAAAGATTAGATGGTGGGAAACAAAAAAGGAAAAGGCACTTGGGGGTGCAAAACATTTAAATGGGACATGGAATATTCGAGATTTGAAAAGCTTAGCACCCAAATAAAATTAAAAGGAACACAAGACTTAGGGCTTGGATAGGGTTTTTTAAGGGTTCCTAAAAATTTTAAAGTCATAGGACCAAACCCTAGCAAGCAAGAAACACATTCAATTCTAATTTTTAACCTAGAAATTGGAAAATTTTATTTTGTAAAAATCAGACCAACAAAGTCCTTATGTAGTACCTATTGTGTTAGCACCTTAAAAGAATGGAGAATGGAGGATGTGAATTGATTCTAGAGATAAAAACAAGATAATTGTAAAGTAAATATTTTCTTTGTCTAGGATGGATGACATAATGGATAGTTTGAGTGGAGCAAAATATTGATTTGAAAAGTGGCTATCATCGGATCAGAATTAGAGAAGGTGAATGTGAAACTTCTTGCAAGACTAATGAGGGTTTGTATGAGTGGTTAGTTATGCCTTTTTCTTTAACTAATGCTCCTAAGACTTTTATGAGGGTGATGAATGAGGTTTTGAAGATATTATTGGGTAAGTTTGTGATTATATATCTTGATGATATTTTTATATTAAGTAAGAGTAAGGAAGAACATCTTGACCATATCAGATAAGTATTGCAAAAATTGGAGGAAAAGCTACATATTAATCCAAATAAATGTGCATTCATGAATGAAGAGATTGTGTAAATTGGTTTTGTGATACATTTGACTATTTGAAGATGGATCCTAAAAAGGTAAAAGTTATTCTTGATTGGCCTGCACCTAAGAATGTTGGTGAGGTAAGATCATTTTCTGGGTTGGCAAGTTTTTATAGAAAGTTTATCATATTTTTTTTTCTATTTGTAATACTATGACTAAGACTATGGGAGGAGATAAAAAGTATTTCAAGTGGACACATGGAATGTAAAAGAGCTTTGAAACATTGAAACAAAATATTGCAAAATTGTCCAAATTTAGTAAAGTTTTTCAAGTTGAATGTGATGCTAGTGGAAGTTCTATTGGAGCTGTATCGATTCAAGAAGGAAGACATCTAGCTTTCTTTCATAAAAATTTGAATGATTCTAAGAGACAATATTTAGTTTATGAATAGGAATTCCATGCTATTGATCAAGATTTGAATAATCTGAGACATTATTTAATGCCTAAAGATTGTGTGTTGTATACTAATCATAAAGCTTTGCAATGTTTGGGAAGTCAAAATAAGTTGAATCAGAGACACATGAAGTGGTTTGAGTTTTTGTAGAAATTTTATTTTTCATTAAAACATAAAAGTGGATAGCCAAACAAGGTTGTTGATGTATTGAGAAGGAAGGAGAATTTACTAGGAAAGATGAGATTTGAGGTACTTGGTTTTAATGATTTGAAGAATTTGTATGAAACTAGTCCTAATTTTGCAGATCCTTGAAAATCTTGTAAAGAGCAACTAATGATTGACAAGTGGACTGATTATTTAATTTAGAAAGATATGTTGTTGAATAGAATTAATTTGTGTGTACCTAGAGGACCTATGAGAGAGAAAATCATGAAGGAGAAGCATAGTAGTGGACTTGTTGGATACTCTAGGATTGATAAGAAAGTAAAGTTGACTTCAAATAGATACTTTTGGCCCCAGTTTATAAGGATGTAAAAATAATGATTAGAAGTTGTAGAATTTGTCAAACAACAAAAGGATCTAATCATAATTTGGGATTTTATTCACCATTTCTCATATCTAATAAGCCTTTAAAAGATATCAGCATGGATTTTGTTCTTGGGTTGCCTACAACAGAGAGGTAATGATTCCATTTTGGTAGTGGTTGACAAATTTTCAAAGATGAATCATTTAATACCTTGTAGGAAAACATCTGATGTAATACATGTGGCTAGATTATTATTTAAGGAAGTAGTAAGATTGCATGGTTTTCCTAAGAGTATTTTCAAATAGAGATAAAAATTTTTTTGGTTATTTCTAGAAGACACTTTAGATAAAGATGAATAAAGAGTTGAAATTTAGTTCTACAACTAATCTACAAATAGATGGAAAAACTAAAGTCTTGAACAAAAGTTTGTGTGACTTATTGAGATGTTTAGTTGGAGATAAGCCTACTAATTTGGATATGATTTTGGCACAAGAAGAGTTTGCATATAGTAATCCTATGAATAGAAGCACTCAAAAGATACCTCTTGATATTGTTACTAAATTGCATCCTAAGGAAACCATAGAGTTGAGATATTTACCTATGGAGATAAAATAGAGTGTTGAAGTTGAGGAATTTTTAGATTTCATGAAGAATTTGCACAAGGAAGTAAAAGGGATTTGGAGGATAGCAATATAAACTATAAATAGAGAGAAGATAAGAGGAAGAGACATAATTCTTTTCAACTTGGAGATGAGGTTATGATTCATTTGAAGAAGAAGAAATTTCTAGTTGGTACCTAAAACAAGTTAAAGATGAAGAAATTTGGTCCTTGTAAGATTCTGAGAAAGTTCAACAATGCAAATGCTTTTGAAGTTGAATTACTAGATGATACAGATATTTCACCTATATTCAATATTGTAGATATCTTAGAGTATTTTGAATTAGATGATGAATCAATAGAAAACATGAATTATCCATAGAATAAAATAGACAATATTGAGAGGATCTTGAATAGCCAAAAGAATAAAAAGCACTAGTGGAAAAGACTACATGGAATACCTAGTTCAGTGGAAAGATAAACCAATTGAAGATAATTCATGGATTACACGAGTTGAGTTGGATCTTTATGATTTAGGTCATACTATCAAGAATCCCTAATGTGGACATCAATTCTTTATTAACCCTACTTGTCTGATGCAAGAGCATCTTTGGTCTTGAGCAATCTTGCATCAACCAAAAAAAAAATCTTCTTCTTGTATTGGGTTTTTGTTCGCAAAGTAGCCATTGATGCTTTTATTTAAATGGTATGTGTAGTTGGTTTTATGCCAAGGACCTATCCTAGATCTTTTTCCTAAGTGCAAAGGTATTTTTGTCTCATATTTCTCAAGTTCTATGTTATTCTTTGCAGCCTCTATTTCCCATAGTTTTCTTATAGTGAGCCATATTGTTTCATTTGGTGCAATTTTCTATGCTTATATGGCATCTTGCATATTTGGGAGCCCACTTCTAACACCTGTATGGACCTTTCCTTAAGTGCATGTGATCTTATGTTGTCCTTTTCTTTGGTTTTGGTTTACCACCTTCTAAGTTTGGACCTATAATGTAATTAAATGCTTGACTAGTTGACTTGTGGCTTAGTTGGCTATATAATAAGCATGAGTAGATGTAGGAAATTGATCAATCAACCAATGAAGGATAGTAGAATAATTTTAAGAATTTAATATACTAGATAGGAATCTAGTTTTATCATTTCCATTGTAATAAAAAAGGTCTCACAATTGGCCATGTTGGTTGATTTATATGTAAAGTAAAATAATTACACCTAATGAATATGATGCATCTGACCTTGTATTTTTGTTGTCCATTTTATTTTGTGTTTTTTAAGATTTTATGTGCAACTTTGTACAGGGGGATGTTGGTATATTTAAGTTGATTTTATTCCATCTTATTATTTCCCTCTGTTCCATCCTTGCCCTACAAAAAAAATGTTTTCCTTCCCCTTTTTTTACTCTTTGTTGCTTCCACCTCCAATTATTTACCTTCAACCTCTTCTTCTACACCATCTTCTCCTTTACCCTTGGTGAGCATTAATATAGACTTCACATATCCTTTACCAAGTGCACCTTCTAGATATTCTATCATCTTCCTTGTTTTTCTTTCTATCTTGGGGGAAGCAATATCAATCTTGATTCTTTCTTACACATAAGTTCCAAAAGGTGTGGCCTTCCTATCCATAGGTTCATTTAACAATGCCACTATAGCCTTAATGGTTTGATAAATATCAGTTTCATAGTCCATGGGCCCTAGCCATGCAACTCTTGGTTCAAAAGCTTGGATAAGTGTGGTGTCAGTGTTAACAAGGAAACAAATATCATTCTTATATTTCTCAACTAAATGAGGAGTTATCCTAAACCTATAATGTATTATTTCTTTAAACTCTTTGAAATATGTAGACATAATATTATCAAAATTTTCTCCCAAACTTTCAATGTATTCATTTATTTGGTAAATAGCTGGCCTCTTAACATTCCAATTGACAATCCCAATTGTGAAAAAATGGTTTTGCAAGTAAAATAATAGACATACCAATAGTGAGTTATACTTATATGTATTGGTTTTTACAATTCATATGGTTTTTATATTCTCCTCCATTTTCTTTAGCAATAAGTCAACAAAGTATAGTATTAGGATTAACCATAGACATAAATAATAGTTACATGTAAATATAACCAATATCAGAATATAATAAATCACACAAAAGAGAATACAAGACATAAGGATTTAATGTGGTTCACCAAATCCCTACGCTACGTCCACCAACAAAAATTCCAATAGTATTATTATATAGTGATTACAATCCGCAATCCCTTACATCTCAATACTGCACAAGAAGCTACAAGATCACCATACATTATGAAATCCATAAATCTAAACCATTTTAATACAAGATTTTTGCCACTTACAAAATTGGGCTGGAATAAGCTATCCAATAGAAAAATTAGCAATTGATGCCTTTTACAATATAAGGTCACTTTTAGTTTTTGGTGTGCTACCCGAGAAAACCCTCATGAGGGAGTTGCCCCTTGACCCCGCCCTGTACTATGACAAGGAGCGCACCTGGGGTGCTGCCTCCAAATCCCTGTAGAAATAATCTAAGGGGAAACTATGTCGAATAAACTGTTGAGTTTGATTAGGCTCAACATCACAATAATCTCCCACTTGGAGATTGGTTAGAATCCACAATAATAGCCTCCCACTTGGAGACTAATCATAGCACTGCTTAACCTATAGCTCCCACTAGAATATCAAACCTCCCTACTCTTTGTTGTTCTTTTATTCTATTCAGTTTAAAAGACCAAACAAATTTGAAGAGGATTTCATAGTCTCCCTCATTACTACCTTGGTAAACATATATGCTAGATTATGGTATGTATGTATCTTCTTTAGATTTAATTCTCCATCAGCCAAAACTGACCGAATGAAATGGTACCACAATTGTATGTGTTTTTTCTTTGAATGTAGAGAAGAATTATTTGCATGATGAATGGCACTCTAGATTTCTATATAAAAAATAGTTATCCATTTTTGGGTGTCCCAATTCTTCCATGAAGAACTAAAGCCATATCATCTCCTTGGTTTCTTTTTTAGCAGCAACATACTCTATCTATGCAGTGGATAAAGCATTAGCCTTCTGCAAATAAGAAATCCAACTCACTATTGTCCCACCAATAGTAAATGCATAACCTATAGTACTCTTCCTAGTATTAATATCCCCTGCTAAATCTAAGTCAACATAGTCTTGTAAATCAATAGTAGAGCCCCCAAAATGTAAACACTTACTAGATGTTCCTCTCAAATATCTAAGAATCCATTTAATGGTATTTCGATACTAAAACCCTAGATGACTCATATACCTACTAACAACTCCCACTACATGTGCAATATCTAGCCTAGTACCTACCATAGCATACATGAAGCTTCCTACAGCTGAAGCATAAGGTACCTTGGACATTTTTGTCCTCTTCATGTTTCTTTGGACACATCTCCTTAGTCAGCTTCAAATGACTAAGTAAAGGTGTGCTGACAGCTTTAGCATTCTCTATAGAGAAATGTTGTAACACATTCACAATATAATTAGCCTAAGATAATGTCAATTTTATGTTCTTCCTATCTCTACAAATATTTATACCAAGGATTTGTTTTGTTGTCCCCAAATCCTTCATAGAAAATGAATGTGCTAACAATTGTTTTAACCCCTTAATGTGATCCATGTTAGACCTAGCTACAAGCATATCATCAAAATATAAACATAAAATAATGTTGCTATCATCATCCAACCTCTTAAAATAAACACCATGATCTGAATGATACCTACTATATCCATGCTCGTGCATAAAACTATCAAATTTCAGATACCATTGTCAAGGTTCTTGCTTCAAGCCATATAAACTTTTCTTCAATCTGCACACTAAGTTCTTCTTACTTTTGACCTCAAATCTGTGTGGCTATGCCAAATTAATCTCTTGATCCAAATCACCATAAAGAAAGGTTTTTTTAACATCAATTTGCTCCAAATGAAAATTTTCAATAGCCACAATACTTAAAATAGTTCGAATAGAAGTCATTTTAACAACAAGAAAAAATATCTCATCAAAATCAATGCCCATTTTTTGTTCAAATCCTTCTACCACTAACCTAGCTTTAAATTGTTTTTTACCTCCATCCTCTTCTTTCAACCTATAAAGCCATTTATTCTATAAAGTCATTTACCTACATGTTATAACTTGCATAAATCTAAAGTCTTATTTTTCAGCAAGAGTTCATTTCTTCTTTCATTGTAGACTCCCACTAAATCTTTGTATCCACCTGCACAACTTCATCATAACATTTAGCTTCACCAACATCATTAAGTAAAATAGAATACAAAGAAAAGGAGAACCTTTTTGGAGGTCTACTTAGCCTTATTGATCATCTAACATTCATAGGGGTGTGTGGTATTTTTTTTTGTGGTTGTTTCAGACAATGAGGAACTATTGGAACATCATCTTGTCTAGTATCATCCAACACTACATAATCATTTTCTTTCTTCTCATGTTGCTACAAAAAATCTTTGCACACTATTTTCTCATTGAATATAACATCCTGCTTCTTATAATTTTATGATTTTCAAAATTCCAAAGCCTATAACCAAGTTCATCAGTGACATATCCAACAAATGCACATTTCTTTGACTTAGCTTCGAGTTTTGTTCTATTTTAGTAATCTATATGTGCAAATGCTTCACAACCAAATGTTTTGAGAAAAGAATAACTTGCCTTCTTATTGGTTCACACTTCCTCTGGAATATGATAGCCCAAAGGAGTAGAGGAACCTTTATTAATAAAATATATAGTTTTAATATAAATAATTATTATTTACACTTTACTTAAGTTTACTTAGGATAAATGTATTATTTTATTATTTATTAGGTTAGACACCCAGGAGTTTGCATACTCGTATGAGTTGTCATGTTGACAATATAGGAGTAAGAAACTCTAATTTAGCACATTCTATCTACAACATTGGAGTTTACATAATTAACTGAGTTGTCATGTAGACAAAACAGTTGTTCACACTCTTAATTAAGCACATGGTGTCTACAACATAATTTTACATGACACACCTTTGTAGGCTTATCCTCTCATCATCGCACTAACTCATGTGCACAATGGAGGATAATCCACTCTAGTGGACATGTGCTTAGTTGTGAGGCTTATCAATATGACTAATCCTAGTCATTCTAAAAGAATTCTAGAGGCTTTCATATACAAGTACTTCTAGTGTACTTGTACATCAATTCAATTTCATATTGTTATTCTAATCATACTCTATTGGTCTATTTTGTGCTTGTTCTTGAGCTTCATGATTTTGGGTGATTTTTCCCTAAGGAAAATTCTTACATGGTATCAGAGCCATAGGAGCATCATTTTATAGCCATTGGATACCATTCTTGCTTCATCTCATGGAGGAACACCGATTCAAATTTGACTAATCTGCAGTTATTGGGAGTGTTTAGAGCTAAAGAAAACCTCACCATTACGTTTAGAGTGTCAATTTGGTGAAATTTGAATATAAATTTTCCTATATTCGACAATAGTCAAAATTGAGGAAATTTTTTTTTGCAAATCAGCACCTGAAGGCCTGATTTACAAATTCAGTATGGTCATTTCAGATCTCTAAATTTAATTTTTTGATCTATTTTATCTTAGTCTTTGCAATTTTTTTTTGAATTTTTGGATCTACAATTTTTGTATTTTGTTTGAAATTATTTTTGGCCTGATAAATGAATAATTTTTGCCAGGGACCGAGTGATAAAATCCTAGCCCTTGCAAGGAATATTCCATCATAGATTCAACATATTCCATATCGCATTGCAACACAACATAATAGATCAAATATTCCAAATTGGCCCTCGACATCTCTGAAGTTTTTCGCAGCCACATTACAATTCATGACAAATTTTGACTATATCACTTACATCTGGCGATCACCAAATATCTGGTGGTCTCAGCACCAACTGACCTTCCAAGAACCCATCATTTTAAACCTTCTTGCACTCACTTTTGTGGTGCATGTGGGATTAATCCCCATTGCACAAGTTTTTATATCCTTGCTGGTAGCAAATCAATCACTGACCACTACTGAAAACCTCTAGCGGCACCTCTACATTAGATCTTTGGTGCCCAACACCTCCACAGTTGTAAAGTCTCATTAGCAGGATAGCTCGATGTCACCTAAGCTACCACAAAACCTCCAAACCTACCACGATAGCAAAACACATCTACAACCACATCACTTCAGCTCTGCCATGACATGATGCCAGCTCACCTAATACATTAGTGACATCATACATCCCAGTCATCTGCCACATGTCATCTATATAGCTGATGTCATCCTTTTGTATGCTGACATCACCTGCTACGTCACCTAGGGAGACCTTTTTTGAGGATGTCAGTTAGTCACTATCTTAAATTTGACAGTTGTTTGACCATCACCAACAAGCCAGATTGCACTGCCAGGATAGTCATTTGGATGTCAAATTTAACCTCTCGATTTTTTTATCAGACCGCTCTCTAGATTTAGTTTTGATATGATAGTCCAACTTCAGGAGGCCATATCTCAGTCATCCAGACTCCAAATCAACTGCATTTTTTTTATTTTGGCTATAATTTCTTGAATTTTTCAATGGTGCTATTATTTTCTAGTTTTGGTGCATGGATTTATCAAAAAAATTAGTTTTTGGTGACTGTACTTGTCTAATCTTGCATTTTGTAACTTCAAACACTCCATATGGGCTCATCTAGACACATATTCAGGTTTTGTTTTTTTGAAAGTGCTTAATTTTTAATCTACTTTCCAAATTTGCAATCATATTATAGGCTTGTGTGGACAAAAATCCCACTTTCAGAAATAGGTCCTTTCTTTGTGTTTTATTGCTTCACAATTGTTGTATTTCTGAGCTACATTGTAAAGTTCCAAATTTGAACTACAAGAGGAGGTTGTGAATAGAAAAATTAGAAGTCCACTAAGGCCAAAATTGGAAAGTGGCTATTGTAATAGCACTAAGTATAAAGTGCCAAAATCTTTCATTTGCGGGGATTCTTGATTGAGTGAATAAGGGGGGTGTCTCTTGGTGTTGTGTTCCTCTTTTCTTGTTGTTATCTTTCATTTCTTTCCATCATGGTAAATCTTAAGATTCCAAAATTAACACCACATAACTATGCCACGTGGTCAATTAAAAAAAGGTGTGAATTGATGCATGATGAAGTTTCTCAATATGTATATGGTTCCTTTCCTAAACCAACAAGTGATCAAGTATCTAAAAGTGATATCGATGCTTGGAATTAAGTAGATAGGAAAGCCCTAAGTACTCTTAGGTTAGGGGTTGAAGACAAGATCCTCTATTAGATCATGAAGTATGATACATCCAAGGAAACTTGGGATGCTATTAAAAACCTATATGGTAAAGTGATTGAGGATGTCTACAAGATTCAAGATGAGCTTGTTTCCCTAGATCCTAAGAGCTTTGATTCTATACATGATTTCATCATTAAGGTGAATGAGTTGAGAATGAAACTTGATGATTGTGGTAGTTCTATTACAGCTAACAAGTTGATTTATCTCATTCATAATAAGTTGTCATCAAAGTACTCCAGATTTGTCTCTTCTTTCAACACCACAAAGACTACCTTAGGAGCTTTCAATAAGAAAATCACTTTGGATGATTATGCTTAGTTGTTAGAGGATGCAAAAACTAAGTTGACAACAATGGGGATTCTCAAGTCTTCAAAGTCTAAGGCATTGGTGGCTAATAATGAGGGTTCTAGAAATTCAGCTAGTCAAAGTTCAAACAAAGGAAAGGGCAAAAAGAAGAAGTAGAAGAATAAAAAACAAGAGGACATAGAAAAGTCAACACCATAATTAAATCAACAAGGCAAGTCTTCTCCTAATACCAACAAAAATGGGGACACTAATTATGAGAAGAAAAAGTGTCCCTATTGCAAGAAGTTGGTTCATGATGAACATCAGTTTATCATAAGCAAATTGATGAGTTGAAGAATGTCATGAAGAAACATAATGTTCCATTGCCTAATGCTTATAAAGAGAAAGGATCTTCATCTTCAAATTCTAAGGGAAAAGGGCATGCTCTACTCACAAACACTATTAGTTAGAGAGAATGGAACATTAACTTAGGTGCCACACGTCATATGGGTGCATCAAAGAGATATTTTTCTTCCATGACACATTCAGAGGTACCACACATCTTTGTAGGAGATGATACTAAAGTGGAAGTTGAAGGTAAAGGTGAAGTTGAGATGGACAATGGAGCATTCAAGGATGTTTTATATGTTCCTAATCTTACCTCCAACCTTCTTTTACACTACCAAATGACTCACTATGGAGGTGGAAATAAGGTTGAATTTCTTCCAGACTCAGTGGTACTAAAAAGCATTAATGATTACTCTATGACTGCAATAGGAGAAGCCAATCATGATTCAAGGCTTTACACTTTCTCTTCCTTTGTGCCTAAATAAAATGCACAAGCCTTGTTATTACATTCAAATATAGAAAGGAAACTATGGCATGAGAGATTTGGACATCTTAACTACAGGTATCTTCAATAGCTTAGTATCAAGAAAATAGTTCATGGTCTACCTCAAGTCCAGTTTTTAGAAGGTGTTTGTTTAGGTTGCTCACTTGGGAAACATCTAGAAAAAATGTATGACAAGGGGAAGAATTGGAGAGCACAATGTGTTCTTGAATTGGTTCATAGTGATGTGGTAGGTCCATTTCTAGTGCCATCATTTGGCAAGTCTCACTATGCACTCACCTTCATAAATGACTACTCTCACTTTACTTGGGTTTTCTTCATGGCTCATAAGAGTGAAGTATTTGAAAAATTTCTCAGTTTCAAGGCTCAAGTGGAAAAATAGACATAAAAAAGCCATCAAAGTCCTTCGAACAGATAATGGGGGGGAGTATGTGAACTCAAGACTCATAGACTTTTATACTCAAGAGGGAATTGACCTTCAACATTCAATACCATACACACCATAGAAAAATGGTGTTGCTAAAAGGAAAAACAAAACTCTCAAGGAGATGACCACTTGCATGCTACTAAACAAATCTCTCAATCAATTCTTTTGGGTTGAAGCAATGAATTGTGCTAACTATATCTAGAATAGAAGTACTCATAAAACTTTGGATGGTATAACTCTTTTTGAAGCTTGGACTAGCAGAAAAACTTTGGTTAAGCACTTCAGATTCTTTGGTTGTCTAGCATGGGCATGAATACCTCCATAGAAACACAAGGCATTGGAAGCTCAAAGCAAACCTTGCACCTTTGTTGGATATGTGGACTCACTTAAAGCCTACAAGTTGATGGATCCAGAGATACGTGACATATTCTATGAGAGGAGTGTACACTTTGACAAAAGTTGTCCAAGCTTTACTTCTTCAACTCCTCCTTCTTCCTCCTTCAATGAATAGAGTGATGGTGATAATAGACTTGGAAGATGTTTGTCCTCAACCCAAATAGAGGCATCAGCCACCACAAGTTGAGGATACTCATACTATATCTTCTTCCACTATACCTAGATGGGATAATCAGACATTAGATGTAGAAGGACCATTGGTAGGGAATCCTTCAGATACAAGGAGGATAAGATCATAGCACAACTCACTCCCACATACTTATATTGTAGTTTCTTATAATCTGCAATCATTTAAAGAAGCATCAGGTATTCTAAAATGGGATAGAGCAATGGAGGAATAATATAACTCTCTTATGAGAAATGATACATGGGATTTAATCTCTCTTGCGAAGGGAAGAAAATTGGTTCGGTGTAAGTGCATCTATCAAACCAAGTTTTTCATGGATGGAAGTCTTGATAAACATAAGGCTTGACTTGTTGCAAAAGGTTTTTCTTAGGTACCTGGCATTGATTACACTGAGACCTTTGCACTAGTTACAAAAATGAATTCTATTCATTTCACACTAGCTACAGCTACAGCTCAGTGATGGGTTGTTCATCAGATGGATGTGAAAAGTGCATTCTTGAATGGGGATCCTCATGAGGAGATTTATATGGAGCAGCCACAGGGGTTCATACAAGATTCTAACTTGGGTTGCAAATTGAAGAAATCTATTTATGGACTTAAACAAGCTCCAAGAGGTTTGTATGCCAAGATGGATTCTTTTCTTCTCTCAATAAGGTTCACCAGATGTCATTCTGATCTGAATGTCTACATTCTTCAGAGGGATGATTCTCATTTGCTACTTGTGCTTTATCTTGATGACTTGATCATTACAAGGAGCACAACATCCATCATTGAAAGTGTCAAGGCTACTTTGTAGGATAGGTTTTTGATGACAGACTTGGGTCTACTACATTATTTCCTTGGTATCAAGATACATCAATCTTCATCAGGTATCACATTATCACAGCCCAAGTATGCTCTTGATCTACTTGCTCAGTTTCACATGAGTGACTGCAAGGCTGCACCTACTCCCTTTCTTTCAAGAGTTAAGTTAGAAACAAAGTGTTTCACTCCACTTGTTGATGCGACTTTGTATAGACAATTGGTTAGAAGCCTCATCTACTTGACACATACACGCCCTAACATTTCATTTGTAGTTGGCATAGTTCCTTGCTTCATGAAAGAGCCACATGAACATCATTGGAAGGTAGCCAAATGCAACCTCCATTACATCCAAGGTACACATACACATGGGATACACTATGCAGTTGGTACAGGACTACAGTTAGTGGGATATACAGACTCAAACTATGCAGGGGATCTTGATTCTTGCAAGTCTACTTCATGATATATGTTTCATCTTGGTTTAGGCCCCATTTTTTGGCAAAGTAAAAAGTAGAACACCATTTCTCTTTCATTGACTGAGGTTGTGTATCGAGGAGTTGTGACTGTGGTGACATAAGCTATTTGGTTGCAGCAGATTCTAAAGGTGTTTGGTTTTGTACCCAGACCCACAATCATCCATTGTGATAATCAGAGTGCTATTGAAATCTTAAAACATCTAGTACAACATCAGCACACCAAACATATTGAGGTTCATATGTACTACATTAGAGAGCTAATTCATGAGTAGGTTATCGCATTATAGTATTGACCTATAGAGCAACAGGTAGCCAACATCTTCACCAAGCCCTTCACAGAGGTCAAGTATCTTCATTTGTGAGATCTCTTGGGGGTGAGGAATTTTTCACCAAGGGGGTCACATGACTCTTCTCTTATATATTGTATATATCTCTCTTTTGGGGGGAGGGTTTTTCCCATGAGATTTTCCCTCTTTCTCTATTTTTAAAGAGATTGCATTTCACTACATTACATTGTACAACATTGTATTTGTACTTGGGTATCTAACATGGCCTAGTAGCTGAGACCCATTATGCATTTCATCATAGCTTTTGTGAGCTTAAGTGCATTACCCCAAGTTTCACTTAAGGGGGGGTGTTAGTGTAAATAATATTATTTACACTTTACTTAAGTTTACTTAGGATAAATGCATTATTTTATTATTTATTAGGTTAGACACCTAGGAGTTTCTGTACTCATATGAGTTGTCATGTTCACAACATAGGAGTAAGCAACTCTAATTTAGCACATGGTGTCTACAACACTAGAGTTTGCATAATTAACTAAGTTATCATGTAGACAACATAGTTGTTCACACTCTTAATTAAGCACATGGTGTCTACAACATAATTTTACATGACACACCTTTGTAGGCTTATCCTAGCATTATCACACTAACTCCTATGCTCAATGGAGGATAATCTACTCCTGGTGGACATGTGCTTAGTTGTGAGGCTTATCAGTTTGCTAACTCCTAGTCATTCTAGAAGCATTCTAGAGGCTTTTATATATAGGCACTTCTAGTGTACTTGTACATCAATTGAATTTCATATTGTTATTGTAATTATACTCTATTAGTCTATTTTGTGCTAGTTCTTGAGCTTCTTGATTTTGGGTGATTTTTCCCTAAGGAAAATTCTTACATATAGCAGTATTGATAGCCTTCACCCACATGTTTAAGGGTAGCCCAACATGGAACCTCATGCTCCTTCCATGCTCTGTTATTGTCTTAATCATGCATTCAACCACTCCATTTTCTAGTGTAGTCCTTGGAATAGTTTTTTGTTTGCAAATACCATTAGTGGAAAAATAATCTTCAAATTATTTTCTACAATACTCGCCACTATTATCATATGTGAGACATTTTATCTTTTTATTAGTCTCATTCTCAACCAAGCATTTCCATTTCTTAAAAGTTTGAAATACATTAGATTTATCTCTAAGAAAATAAACCCATACTATTCTAGTTGCATCATCAATAAATGTAACATAATAATGAAAGCCACCAAGGGAAGACACCTAAGTTGTTCCCATACATCTGTATGCACAAGCTCTAATTTCTCATTTTTCTTTTCCTTCCTAGTCTTCAGAAAACTCACTCTCTTTTGTTTTTCATACACACAACTTTCACAAAAATCCATATTGACACATTTTAAACTTGGTAAAACTTTCTTTGAATGAAGTAATTTCATAACTTTCTCACTCATGTGCCCAAGTCTATTGTGCCATAGTGTTGTTGTATCTAAATCTACAACAATTGTTTGTTCTCTTTGCTCAACTATAGCAATTGTTCTTATGACATTCATTTTTCTCTAAAATAATCAAAGTAGAAGGAACAATATGACCTATACAAAGATATAAGGTGCCTACATTCACACCTTTTTCTACTACAATGGAACCTTTTGAAACTTTCCAATTTTTATCACTAAAAGTAACTACGCAACCCTCATCACCGAGTTGTCTTGCTAAAATTCAATTCCTACTTAGTCTTGGAACATGTCTTACCTCATGTAATAGCCAATGATTCTCATTCTACAACTTAATCTTGACTTTTCCCTTCTCATAAATTAAACAGGGTTCATTATCCCCCAAATAAACAAAGCCCAAAATCCCCTTGGACATAATCAATAAAATAACCTCTATGGGGTGCAGCATGAAACGAAGACCCAGAATCTAAAACCAAAGAATCATCAAGACTTTCTAAAGAAAGAAGTAAAGAATCCTCTTCAAATTTGTTACTTACACATTTGCCTCCTTGTTTCCTTCTAGTTTATCTCTTTCATTGTTCTTTTGAGTCCAACAATCTTTCTTCTTATGCCCTGATTTACCACAATACTAGAATCTCTTGGTCCTCTAGATTGAGATCTCTTTCGCTTTGATTTTCCTTTTGATTTCCCATGATTTCACAACAATTCCAACTTTCAAGAAAAAAACACAAAATCAATAGAGCCCTAATTTCTTCATCAAAATTAATATTCATAGAAGATAACTAACTAGTAATAGTATTAAACTCATTGAAATGATCTTCAGTAGATCCACCTTCTACCATTTTCATATTAAATAAATGCTTCATGAGAAATACCTCATTTGAAGTGGAGGGATTTTTTGGAAATGTAGATGGAGTAACTAAGAGGGGAGGTGAATCAGTTACCACAAAAACAAATCCATAGATCCCTTAGATGTCTGATAAAACTAGTTACTATTGTCACTCAGTAACCATACAGAAAAATGTTGTAACTTGGTAGATGCAATGTATGTTAATTTATTGTTGATCTTTAAGCATTTATAGTGATTAACATGCAACCATAAAAGAAATAACATGAACACATGAGACACCAGATTTAACGTGGAAACCCAATATGGGAAAAATCACCAAGTAACTAGCTACTGATTTTCACTCTTCTGAAGTGAGCCCTATTAGGAACCAACCCTGTTAAAGGTTACAAAACACATGGTTAGGTGTGACCTTGTTAGAGGATTTAATCACCCTATTAGGAATGGCCTTTGAAAAGGACTTTAGAACAATTTAATAGAATTTTCACCTTGTTAGAGGATTTACAAATGGTTGTTAAACCAACTATGTTAAGATATTTAGGAATTACTGTTACAATGGTGAGAAAGTAACAATGAAATGACCTGAATGAGATGCAACTAAATTGTTAATACAAATCTTTGTTCTACTTTACTAGATCCTCTCTGATTGAATACAAATTTTCTACTCCTCAAGGATATATGATCATCCTTCAAATTTTACTCACACTTTCCTCTTCAATTAATCAATACACTTGCATGCTCACTCATTCTTACTTTAGAATTCTCAACTTGACCTTTCATATATACCTTAAAAATTGTCAAGACAACTCATTTACAAGTTATAATTACCAATAATCATTACCTAAGTTGGCTACAATCGTTACATAAAATAATTAAACTTTATTTCCCAAAACAACAAAATTCTTCATTGGCCGACCCTGCTCGGTAAACACTATTCTAGAACTGATTTCTAGTGTTAACCAACTGAAGCTCAGTTAACACTACAAACTCTATAAAATCCTTTGGAGATTAAGTGAACTCAGTAAATACTAACTTTCCTTTGTTAACCTTGTGAGCACGGTTACCATTGACTTCTACCACAAAATCCTTTGACACCCGAGTTAGCTTGGTAGACATTATTTCCATAGAGTAACTTCCAGGAATGCTCGGTAGACTCTAAAATTTTCTTTGTTGACCAACTGAGCTTGGTAGACTCTGTCTACCAACTGATATGGCATTTGTGTTACATCAAAGACAACACACAATTAAACAATTGTATCCAACAGGCTTTTCATACAATGTTGCTAGGGTTTGCATCAACTCTTCTGTTGTCTTCTCTTTTTAATGTTAAATGTCACCAATGGTGCCAAGCATAATCAAATTCTTCCAAGTGCCTTTCTATCTAGAATCTACTAATCCTCATTTATAATATTTTCCTATTTCTTGGATTTTTCTTCCAATGGTTTCCATAAATCCTTCTAATAAAGATAGTCCTCCATTTGCATTTTCCATAATTGAAAGTTCTGCCCATTAAACTTCTCAACTTTTCGCTTACCCTCATCTACCATTTAATCTAGTTTGCCAAATCCCTAGGCTATATCTACCAACAACAAGTTCAATATTATTATTATCTAGTGATTACAATCTGTAGTCCCTTATAGTTCAATACCGCTGCAAGAAGCTATAATATCACCATACATTATGAAATTCCTAAACCTAACCCATTTTTATACAAGTTTGTTTTTGCTCACAAAATTAGGGCTAGAATAATTCATCTAATAGAAAAAATAGCAATCAATGCCTTTTACAATATAAGGCCATTTTTGGCTTCAGGACCCTAGAGGGGCACTACCCCTTGAGCCCGTCTTAGGGGTGCTACCCCCATAGAAATAATCATGCCAAATAAATCATAGAGTTTGATTAGGCTCCACATCACAACATATAGTTTGTGACCTTTCATGACAATCTTGTATGCTAGGTCAATTGCTCCATATGGTACACTATTAGGTCAATTAGATTGGTATATCCTTGGAAGAAATAATGTAAGTGCAAAATCTCATTTCAAGATCAGTAATAGTGGAAACTTTGAGTCCTCTACCATCCCATAGAGTGCATGTATGTTCTTCTATTTCCTTCTTTGGTGTGGCCCTAATTTCTTTGGCCTTCTCGGTAACAAGGTACCTTGCAACCATGTGTATTACATCTTTTGTGATATTGATAGGATCATCAAGCTATATTGTCATATTGTACACTCTTTTTAGTATAATATAAATCTATTCATTTTTTAACACCTTGGGAAAGTCTAGAACGAGTGTCAAACACTTGGTTTCCAAATGCTTGGGTTCATCTTTGAGTTTCTCATCCACACATAGTTGTTTATATATTTCTTGCAGTTCATATTGTTAAAAGTATTATTGGTAAATTGATATATTGAGAGGGGGGTAAATCAAGATCAATAAAACTTTTAAGAATTAAAACAATCTTGCTACATTCACTACATTATCCATCTCATATCTACATTGTGCATAACATATAACTTCAAATGTTGTAACAAATATAACTATGAATCATACCCATCATAAAAATGTAAACACATTAAAAAAAAAATTGGTTACCTAGGAACCCTCCAAGGTGAAGGTAAAATTGGGGTGGGGATGACACCCACAAATCTTCACTACTACAGTAACAAAGTTAGCCTGTTAGGACTAAAAATTTGATCATTTTTTATGATCTACCTTGTTAGGGGTCTGCCCTACTAATATCTTTACAAAGATAGTTAGGTCTGCCTTGATTAAAGGATTTAACACTTACAATGAAGTAAGGACTCTGTTAAGAGATTTATATAGGCCTATTAGGACCACTCTATTAAGAGATTTACTCTGATTTAACCTGCCAAAACTAATTTAATATGTGATCCTTTGGTTTGCACTTATAATGTTGATTACAGATCTCCTCTTTCCAATCTCTAATCTGATCTCCTATCTAATATATCTTTAATATCGAATTTACTACTTCACTAGGTCACTAACTCTATTGCTACACCACTTTCACTTGCAGCCTCCAAATACCAAACTCCTTCGTACAATACTATGCTTCCTTTCTCTTATTAAGCACACACCTTATATATATAATAGGGTTTGGATCTACCCTTTTACATACATATGTAGAGTCTTGTAGAATAAGACCAATGATCTAGATGTTTCCTGTTTTGCATCTTTATCTAATTGGTTGTATTTCTATCATAGGGATCAATGATCTACATCAAAATGTGTAACAACCTTTGTAACAAACTCTAAGATCATTAAATGTTATTTACATGTCAGCTCAAAATGGTTTACCTCAAAGTTTGTATCATTTCAAATATTTTTGTTTCACTCTATGTTACTTGGCACATATTATCTCTAATGCTCAATCATAATTATTCTTCCTATTGTTACTTGGCCTTAGCTGACTTGACTCCTTCTATATGACTCAACATCTATATGCTTTGTCTTCTCGATATTTATTGAACTAGGCTTGTATGGAAGTACTCTATGACCAAATAATTTCTTGACTCCTACAGAGCTTGGCATACACATGATTATTTTCAATTCTCTACAAGTACATGACTCGACCTATATAGAGTAACTTGGTCGCAATGATGATTGACTAACTCTACCATATATATGGCTAAGTGTTTGACACTAATAGGCAACAAAACTTAGAGAGATCAACAATCTCCCCCTTTAACATTAGTGGAAAAAAACACTTTGTCATGATTACATCATTACAATACAAAAATAATAGTACTCCCCACATTCCTATGACTCGATCCTTATAGGACTTCAAAAACCTTGTTTTACAACATAGTATACAATACATATTTTACATGACCTAAAATGATCTTATGTAGCTTGCGATACCTTTTTTTTTAGTTTTATTTTTTTATCTAAGATCTATATTGTTGATTGTCTCATTTTTATCCCATTTTTGCATTTGATTGCCCTTGATTATTTTCTCTTATCTATGCCCCTTGATTTTAACACTTATGTCTACTGCTAGGGTTGAGTAGATGGAATAAAACCATATTTTTCAATGAATGGTTTGTGTGTTTGGATAATCATGGCAAGAGCATGATCCCATTGTTGGAATTCTTTAGAATAACTAAGAGGGAAGGTGAATCAGTTATCCAAGGTTTAGTGAACCCATAAAATATTATCATCATGTATGCATCCATAAGATTATGCAATCACTTAAAACTTGTAGGTTACTTGTCAAATCAATTTGCATAAATGTAAACAAGAAATATAACATATTCAACAACACACTTGACATAATGATTTATGTGGAAACCCAATTTGAGAAAAACCACCAGTAACATGCTACTCTTTCTCACTCTTCTAAAGTGATGCCCTGTGAAAGGCTAACCCTATTAAAGGTTACAGTGCACATTGTTAAATGTGACTCGGTTAAAGGATTTCAATCACCTTATTAGGAGTGAGCCTTATTAGAGGACTTTAGACCATTCACTTGGAATGTCATCCAATTAAAGGATTTACAAATGACTATTAGCTCAACATTAATCCAAAGGATTTACCCTAAATTGATACAATTATTAGAGAGTAACAATAATCCTTGATCTAATAACAACTTACAACTCCATTTTCAAGTTACAAATCTTTGTTTTAGTCCTCCATTCTGCTTGGCTTTCACACACTTTAGCTCTGATAGCTTGTTCACCCTTCAAGCATCCATACCCTTAAGCCTTCTTGCTTAACTTGCTAATGTAGTCTCTTCACTTAAGTCACTTAATGAAGCAATACCCTAGACTCCTTATTTTCCATAGGTTCTCACATATGACAACATTTTCTTTTGACCAGCCATCCCTATAAATAAAAAATTAAGATATTTTGTCATTCATTCTCCATCATTCAATTTAGGTTTAGGTTAGATTAGGTAGGATTCAATGAATCTACCTCTTATTTCTTTTCATCCCTTTCTAGAAAATTCTCCTTTAATCCTCTTTGAATTCACCTCAAAATGGTTTACCATGAATTTTGTGCCACCAACTCATCAACCTTTATCTTCCACATGGTTCACACAATCCAAGAAAATAAACTTCTCAACTCAAATCCATAAAATTCATGATCTTTCTAATAATGCTAACACTTAGCATTAACTTGTTTCTAATGCTCAACACAAATTGCATTGCTCAACATCCTCTAAAAAATCACTCAGCATGAACTAAAGTTTACTGGTGCTCGGCATTAACTAAACTTTACTTGGAATCCTTTATTTTACTTAACATACACTAAAATAGACTTTTACTCAGCTCCAACTAATTTTCTACTCGGCTTGCACTAACTTTGCTCAGCACCTACTGTCCATTCAGTCAAGCTTGGCAGACAAATTTTGTTTAACTTGTTCTTTTGAACTTGCTTAGTGTAACCAACCTTTTGCAACCTTAAGTAGATTATCAATGCACTGTGATATCATTGTCTCATCATATTCTTGTACTGTTTTTCATATCATAACTTACCCTTTCCTCTAGGTGCTATTATTACATCATTTGAGCAAATCATCTTCATCAATCAAATAAGTGATAGTACTTAAATCATATAAGTTGTTGTCTTACTAGAAAAATAGTAGGTTTAACATCAGTGACAAAATAATGAGTGCAAAACATTTATCATACTTATATCAATCTATTTTTAACAATCTCCCTCTTTCGCATTGATGAAAAACCAAATAGATCAACCAAACTGACTCAGTTAGAACAAAAGACTAACACAATACCAAAAAGGCAATAGTTCCTTGTATTGAAATCTCTCCCTCTATCAACAACTTTCATCTTTTGAATTGGTTACAAAAACAAAATCTATTCTAATCAATAGACAATCAACTCATCCTTATGACCCCCTCTACAATATTTTCCTCTTACTATGTAGATGTAATCAACAAATACACTTTCTTTCTCAGCAGTCAAAATTTATCCCTCATATTGTGTTGTAGGATTTCTCCCTTTTTGTTTAGTTCCTTTATTTCTATCTTCAATATCCCTTTTGATCAGTTCTAATCTCCCTTGTCCTGTGTGTTTGTGTGTGTCTGTGTGTGTGTGTCTTCTAATTAGTTCCAATCTCCCTCTTTGAAAAAAATGCCAAAGACTTGTCATCTTAATATGAAGATATGAACTTTTTTAGTTTCTCCCTTTCTCACCTTTCTTGTGACTGATTTGTAGTTCTAGCTCTTTGATTACTTTAGACAGATCCTAAAGTAAGATACACTACATCAATGTGTAACATATGTCAATTAACTTGTTTGATGCAGGGCACTCCTCTTGTTTCTTAGATAGCCTTTGATAGGGGTATCACCCCTAGTTTACCTCTTAGATACTCATGAGCATCCTTAGGTAATGCTTTTGTGAAGATATCAGCAATTTTCTCTTTTGTGTTAACATATTCTATCTTCACCTCTTTATCTTGAACTAATTCTCTCAAGCAATGATACTTGATTGCAATGTGCTTAGCCTTTGTGTGCATCACATGATTCTTTGATATATTTATAACACTTGTATTATCACAATAAAGTATCATTGGTTCAGTGATCTCTTTCTTCATACCTTTGAGTAGATGTTATATCCATACAATGTCTGTACAATTTATAGTAGCAACAACATATTCAGCTTCAGCAGTAGATTGTGAAGTGCAATTTTACTTCTTACTAGTCCATGTAACCAACCTCTTGCCTAAGAAAAATGCTCCTCCACTGTTGTTCTTTCTATCATTAATATTTCTAGCCCAATTAGCATTAATATAGGCTCTTAATTCAAATTTCTCATTTTTCTTGTAGTATAGACCATATTCCTTTGTTCCTTTCAGATATCTCATTATTCTCTTTATAGCCATCAAATGATCCTCCCTGGGATTTGCAAAGAATCTTGCAACTATCCCTACAAATAATGTAATATTAGGTCTTCTATGTACTACATATTGTAATTTTCCAATCATAGACCTATATAATGTTTGATTCACCTCAGCTAAATCATCATTCTTTGACAATTTATGTCCTGTCACCATAGGTGTACTTGCTAGTTTAAAATCCTCCAATCCAAAAGTTTCAGTATCTCTTTGACATACCTTGACTGAGTGATGTGTATACCATATTTCATCTAGTGTACTTGTAAACCCAAAAAGAACTTGTTCTCTTTAAACATAGGCATCTCAAATTATTGTTTCATTTCATTTGCAAAAGCCTTACATAAAGCATCTTGACCTCCAAATATCATATCATCAACAAAAAAATTAGATAACAAAATACCTTTGTCTATCTCTATCTTCAAGTATAGATTGTTGTTATCTTGAATCCTCTCAAATCCAATCTTCACAAGATAATTATGAAGTCTCTCATACCATGCTCTTGGTGCTTGCTTCAAATCATATAAAGCTTTGTGTAATCTACATACCATGTTTTTATTGTTAACATCAAAAAATCCTTTTGGTTTTTCTATATAAATTTCTTCCTCTAATATACCATTCAAAAATGCAAATTTATTATCCATTTGATAAACTTTGAAGCCTTGGTATGCAGAATAAGCAAGCAGAGTTCTTACTCCTTCCAATCTAGCAACAGGGGCAAATGTTTCTCCATAGTCAATTCCTTCTTCTTGTGCATATCCTTTGCAAACTAATCTTGCCTTGTTTCTTGTGACTTCACCATTTTCATCTAGCTTGTTTCTGTACACCCAGTTGGTGCTAATCACATTTTTGTCTTCTGGTCCAGGTACTAGAGTCCATGTTTTATTTTTCTCAATTTGTTCAATCTCTTGTTCCATGGCTTTACTCCAATCCACATCTTCTAAGGTATCTTTCACTATTTTTTGTTCCTTCATGCTCAGAAAACATGTATCATTTCTCAACTTGTTCCTCGTCATTGGTCTAGCATTTTTATCTCCAATTATTTGTGTAGTGGGATGATGTTTCTTGACATATTTGGACAATCTTGGTTCAGCTCTAGTTTCTTCAGTTGATCTTTCAACTTCTGAGTCACTATGTACATCTCTGTCAAGTAGTTCAGCATCTCTCTCATGTACACTAATCTCAGAATTAGAATGTGGCTCAACTTCATTCTATAACTCAGTTCTTGTATAACACTTAGTTCCTAAATGCAACTTAACATTCATAGTATATGACTCAACAGTCACTAAAACTTGTTATTGGTTTGTAATTTGATTTGCAGCATCTTCTTCAGTGGACATACCTTCATAAAAGTATACAAATGATTTGTATAATTCTGGTTCCTTCATAGGTTCAATCCCATATACTTCTATAGATTTATCAAATTTCATATTTTCACTTTCCACAACTTTGTCAGTGTTAGTATTTAAACACTTATAAGCTTTACTTCTTGTGGAATAACCTAGGAATATACCTTCTTCACTTTTTTCATCTAGTTTACCATTCTTAAAATCTTTGAGAATAAAGCATTTGTTTCCAAATACCTTAAAATATTTTACATTGGGTGAGCATCCATACCATAGTTCAAAAGGTGTTTAATGGGTACCTTTGTTGACTTGTACATGGTTCAAGGTATAGACAATTGTACTTACAGCTTCTCTCTTGTATTTTAAGGCAAGATTTTTCAACATCATGAGTGTCTTAGCACAATCCATTACAAACATGTTCCTCCTTCAGCAATTCCATTTTGTGGAGGGGTTCTGAGAGAAGATGTCTATATTTTGATTCCTTTGTCATTACAAAATATCTCAAACTCATTTGATGTAAATTCTCCTCCTCTATCAGATCTCAAACATTTCATACTTTTACATTTTTCCTTC
This sequence comes from Cupressus sempervirens, assembly GCA_028749045.1. Taxonomy (NCBI): domain Eukaryota; kingdom Viridiplantae; phylum Streptophyta; class Pinopsida; order Cupressales; family Cupressaceae; genus Cupressus; species Cupressus sempervirens. The sequence continues at coordinate 469,775,665 of CM053784.1, read as the reverse complement.
TCAACTCCTGCTAAGTACCACTTAAACATTTGAAAAGCATCATATTTTTGTTTCAAAAGCATAATTGTCATCATTCTAGAATAATCATCAACACATAGCATAACATACTTATCTCCTTTGTAGCTTTGTACTTCAATTGGTCCACACAAGTCATTTCGAACAATCTCTAGTATTCCTTTAGAGGTATGAGTTTTACTTTTAAAACTTGACTTAGTCATTTTTCCTAACTAACATTATTTGCACATTATATTATCAGGCTTCTTCAACTTAGGCAAACCTATAACTTTTCTAATGTTACTAATACTAACCTAGTTATCAAAATTAACATGACATAACCTCTTGTTCCATAGCCACACATCATAAAAAATTTACAACTAGACAAGTAGCATACTCTATATCAAGGTAGAATAGATTACTCCTAGTTTGATCACCCTTTCTAATTAGTTTTCCATCAGTATCATATATCTTGGCAATCTTGTTTTCAAACGCAACCTTGCATCCTGAATTATTCATTTGTGACACTCTCAATAGGTTATAGTTAAGTCCTTCAACATAGTAAGCATTATCACAAAAAATCTTTTCTATGAATTTGATAGAACCTTTTCCTTTTATCAAACATGGTGCATCATTACCAAATCTTACACTATTTCCATCATAACAATTTAAGGTAATGAACTTACATTTATCTCCAGTCATGTGATGTGAACACTCACTGTCAATGATCCATCTTTCATTCTTGTTCACACAAGACATAAGTGTAGTTGACTCTTCTTCATTAAATGCATCCTTCATTGCAACATACACCACTTTATCATCATTTTCATCAGATTCATCTCTTCTTTCATCTTCATCAATGTAGCAAGACTTCTTGCCTTTGTCTTTGTAATCTTTGTTGTCTTCATCTCTTCTACTTTTGTACTTCTCACCACTTCTTTAGTTATTCTTATTTGGACATCTAGCAGCATGTGACCAACCTCATTGCAATTGAAGCAAATGATAGGTAGTTTGCCTTTAAACTTTCCTTTACCTTTGTGAAATCTCCTTGCTAGTATTGCTTCAAGTTGATCTACATCTTCCTCATTTGTATCACTATCACTGGACACATATTTTTTTCTTTTCCTTCTTCACAATAGATTTTTTCAATGATAGATTAGCTTTGAAAGTAGATTCAATATTTTCAAGTTTGTAATTATCAAAGTTAGATAGCTCAAAAGTAGTGAGTCTACCTACTAGACCTTCAAGAGTTAGAACATTCCTTGATATACATCTCAGTTCTTGTAATATAGAAACTCTAATAGCATATATAGGAAATAATGTTCTTAAAAATTTGCTTAGTATAGTATCACCATCTATTGTATCAGTAGATCCTCTTATTTCATTAACAACATCTTTTATCCTTGAGCAATATTTTCACCTTCTTGCATTCTCATATCATCAAACTTACCTCTGAGACTCTCAGATTTGGCTCTTAGAACATTCTTGTCTCCTCCATAGATGGTGTGTAAAGCATCCCACATTTTCTTTGCATTATCAAGACTTTTAATGTCATCAAACTTAGCATAGCATAGGGTAGAGGTAATCTCCAGCATTGCATGGTTGTATTCTTTCTTCTTTTTGAGATCCTTGGTAATTAGGCCTACAACAATATCAACATGCTTAGTAGTAATGGTAGATTGTGCATGTTCTCCAAGTCCTCCAAGGTGTAGCTTCATTAAACTTTTTCATGCAAGAAAATCATCTCTATTAAGCTTAGGTACTTCTCTTTTTCACATCTTGATCTTTGTGCTTTTAGTACCTTCAAACTAGTCCTCTTAAGCAGATGGCTCTGATACCAATTGTTGGAATTCTTTAGAATAACTGAGGGGTGGGGGAGTGAATCAATTATCCAAGGTCCAAATGTATAAATAAAAAACTTCATAGCTTAGTGAACACATAAAACATTTATCATCATGCATGCAAGCATAAGATTATGCATTCACTTAAAACTTGTAGGTTACTTGTCAAATCAATTTGCAAAAATGTAAACATGAAACATAACAGATTCAACAACACACTTGACACAGTGATTTAAGTGGAAACCCAATTTGAAAAAAATCACCATTAACATGCTACTCTTTCTCACTCTTCTGAAGTGATGACCTATGAAAGGCTAACCCTATTAAAGGTTACAATGAACACTATTAAATGTGACCCAATTAAATGATTTCAATCACCCTATTAGGAGTGTGCCTTGTTAAATGACTTTAGATCATTTACTTGGAATGTCACCCAGTTAAAGGATTTATAAATGATTTTTAGGTCAACCTTAATCCAAAGAATTTACCCTGGAATGATACAATTATTAGAGAGCAACAATAAGGCTTGATCTGATAACAACTTACACCTCCATTTGTAGATTACAGATCTTTGTTTCAATCCTCCATTTTGCTTGACTTTCACACACTTCAACTCTGATAGCTTGTTCACCTTTCAAGCATCCATACCTTTAATCCTTCTTTCTTAACTTGCCAATGTAGACTTTTCACTTAGGTCACTTAATGAAGCAATACCCTAGACTCCTTGTCTTTCTTAGGTTCTCGCACATGACAAGCTTTGCTTCTAACCAGTCATCCCTATAAATAGAGAATTAATTAATTTTTTCATTCATTCTCCATCATCCAATTTAGGGTTAGGTTAGATTAGGTAGGATTTAATGAATCTACCCCTTATTTTATTTCATCCTTTTCTAGAAACTTCTCCTTCAATCCTCTTTGAATTCACCTCAAAATGGTTTACCATGAATTCTGTGCCACTAGCTCATCAACCTTATCTTCCACATCGATCACACAATCCAAGAAAACAAAATTGTTGGCTCAAATCCATTGAATTCCTGATCTTTCTAATAATTCTAACACTTGGCACTAACTTGCTTTTGATGCTCGGCACAAACTGTATTGCTTGAAATCCTTTGAAAAATCACTCAACACAAACTAAAGTTTACTGGTGCTCGACATCAACTAAACTTTACTCAACATCCTCTATTTTGCTCGACATACACTAAAATAGACTTTTACTTGGCTCCAACTAATTTTCTTCTTAGCTTGCACTAACTTTGCTCAGCATCTACTATCCATTTGGTCAAGCTTGGACAAAAAAAATTGTTTAACTTGTTCTTCTGAGCTTGCTTGGTGTAACCAACCTTTTGTAACCTTAAGTAGATTATCAAAGCACTGTGATATCACTATCTCAACAGATTCTTGTACTCCTTTTCATATGATAACTCAACCTTTCCTCTAGGTGCTATTGTTACATCATTTGATCAAATCCTCTTCATCAATAAAATAAGTGATAGTACTTAAATCATATAAGTAGTTGTCTTAGTAGCAAAATAGAAGGTTTGACATCAGTGACATAATAATGATTGAAACACATTTAGCATACTTGTATCAATTTGTTTTTTACATCCATGTGGTTCTTAGTGATTCAAAAGTGTCAATCTTTATCTCCAAATTTTTGGCTAAGTCAATTAAGCTACCAGCAATAGAAAGATTATGATCTTTTCAAACTAGATCCCATCCTGAAGCCAAATCTCATTGCATAACCTCCAAATGAGTATCAATATTGATTGGATGGAGATAAGCTTGGCCCACATTCTGCTCTCCACTATGTGTAGCTTGGCCAACCTCCCTTGTGAAAATAATAGTCTATTGTAATGTATGGAGCCTAATCTAATTGACTAAGAGATAGAGTTTCCTGATAATTTCATATCATCTTGAATCTTTTGAGTGATGGTTTGAAACTCATTTGTGAATCTAGGCATGTCACAAAGAATATTGTACACATCTTGTATCTTCTTCACAAGTTCTTCCAGATTCTATACAAGTTTCTTTAGTTCAACCTTCCTCACTATAATCACAATGGAATCTTTCTCCAATAGCTTCTTCTCTAACTTTTTCTCTAACTAGGCCATTAATTTTGCATTTGTTTATATATCCTCAATGTTGACTTTCTCAACAATTTGCACTAGCTAAGAGATAATAGGGGTCTGATCATCAATGTTCTAAATATCAAAAGCATCAATAAATATATCTTTGGTATCATACAACACTTTCCTTTGTTTCTTCTCTCTTCTCATTTCCTCTTATTGTTTCTTTCTTGCCAAAATGTCTTGTAAGATGATAGTTTTCTCAAATGTGAGATTCTTCAAATTCCAATCTAGAATGTTAATAACTTCATCCAAGGTAACAAAAGTACCCAAAGAGTTGACCTTCTTCTTTTCCCCTTTTCCCTTCTTTAGAGTGTTGTTGCTCAACACAACTAGGGCTAGAGTAGGTGAAGGGGTTTCACCACTAAGACTAACTTGTTTGTCAATGCCAGAAATAACAATGATAGCACTCAATGTGACTTGATTAGTAGGGGCTTGCACCTAATGTGTAGATGTGGGATCTGACACTATTGGGAGTGGAATGTGAACTAGTACACTCAAAATTGTCTAGGAACATTTGTTATTATCTTCTTCTTTGTCTTTTTATTTATGTATTGTATCCTTATTTCCCTCATCCAAAGGTCCTAAGACTTGTGGTCCTTCTTGACTTGTAGTAGATTGGTGTACATTTAATTCCTTGTATTGTTCCTTTTGATCTAGCTCCTCAGCTTCTATAACCAATGTTTTGGTCCATGAGGTTTGTTGGATTTGTTGCTCAATCTATTTTACTTGTTCATTAAAATCAATAGTTTGTATTTGTATACCTCGTGTCTTGGGATAGTCCTTTATTTTTTGAATCATAGGAGTGGCAAGTGTGGTGGCATGAATAGGGGATATATTACCTTGTGAACTCAGCACACCTGTATCTTCTTCATCACTTTGATCATCTTCAATAGTTACAATGTCTTGTTCAACTCCTTTACCTTTGTCATCTGCAGTTAGTCCAAAAATGCTCTTCCACAATAATTTACTTTATTGTACAACAACCTCAACTTTATTTTGTAAAATCATGAATGTTCTATATTTAGGAACAAATCTATTCCTATACATTTGAAAAATTTTGTCTTTTTCTTAGGTGTAAGCTTGAGCATAATTTTAGCTAATGTGCATTCTCTTATTTGTTTTTCAATTATTGTTGCCTAGTGCCACTTAGCATCAATTCTATTATACAATTTAGTAGGAATCTTATTTTCCATCTCTATAGGTGTTAGCTTGTACTTAGCCATCATTTCTAACATGGCCTCTTCTACCTTAGTTTTTTCAACAACACTTAATGTTATATACTTGATAAAATTAAAACCTGGTAGACCTGCAAAGTTCCTAATGTTATCACATACCTTGTTAATAGTATTAGGCTTGGTATGCATGATGACTTAGTGGTGACTTAATTCATCAAATTAAGTCCTCTTTGCATCTTCCTCTTTAGCATCTTCTTTTGCTTTGAATTTTCTCCTCTTTTTCTTACCCTTGGTGGCTGGCAATTTTCCTTTTACTGCACTTGTGCCACTAGGTTTGGTAATCTTTACAACACCCTTTTTCAATGGTGGCTCGACACTGGTTGTTGCTGCCCTAGTTCTCAATCTTACTGGTACAGGAGGAAAGAGGGGCTTGAATGTTACCCTCTTTACATCCTTTCTCACCTTAGGCTCAATGATTTTGATTGCTTTAGTCTTCTTTTCTAGTGGGGTGACAAGTGTTAGGGTTTTTCCCTATTTCTCTACACTCTCTTCCTCTCCCTCTACATCACCTTCACTTTCTTGGTCCTCTCCAAGTCCTTGTGTAATCATCAAAGGTTCTTTGCCTTTTGTTTTTGTGCCTAGCTTCCCTTCTAGGTTTTCAATCATTTTCTTTCTCTTCTTTTCAGTAGAAGCAATTTTAATATCCACACTTATTCTTGCTTTTGCTTCTTCATATTTGCCAAAAGGCTCGGCCTTTTCATCAAATTATTCATTGATTAGTGCAATAATTTCTACACTCATGTCATCAATATCAATTTCGTATCAAAAAGGTTTAAGCCAAGATATCCTTGGCTAAACTGCCTAAACATGCATGTGGTTAGTATCAACTACAAAACACACATCATTGTAATACTTTTCAACTAAGGATGTAGGAATTCTTATTCTTTTCCTATTTTTTGTTTGAACTTGTCAAAATATCCATCTCAGATATTGTCAATATTTTCTCCCAAATTAGTTATATAATTACTTATCTTCTTAGTAGCAGTTTTTCCTTATTTCCATACAACATTTCCAACAATAAGAAAGTAACTCTGAGTATAAAAGGAAATACACATGATCAATTATCAAAACTTACACAGAGAATTCTTTGATTTCTTGATTGATACTAGGTTCTCTACCAAGTGTAAGCATTGGAGCTCAGCAAGATCATATTCATGATCTCTCATCACAATCTTCTAAGCCTGATCCACTACCATACATGACACATTGTTCAATCAGCTCGACTAGTAGAATTTATGTGAAATCACTCTCACTGAAAACTCAATCAATGGAACAATGATGGTTGAAACATCCATTCCACTTGATCTTGGTATTTTCCTTGATATCTTCTTTACTCTAGAAACACATTATCTTCTTTTTCTCAAATGTTGGATAACTACTGATAGCATGAATCATCTTCTTTGTAATCTTGATCAGCCCATTCTCTAGCCATAACTCCATATCATAAATTTGGCTCAACACAACCTTGATCAATTCTATTTTGAAATTTCTTGGAAAATCTAAGGCACATGTTATCCCTTTCCACTCAGCAATCTTGAATTCATCCTTCAGTACTCCTTCATCATGTAATTTCTAATATACCACATGAATTTCATAATCTCCAACTTCACCAATTTTACACATATATTAGCTTTGTACATCATGAATCATAATAAACTTAGGTGGTATCGATGATAGCACACCCATTGAATCTCATTTCATAGTAATTTCAAGAATACAACAGTATTTAGGTGGAGGACAAGTGTCACTCTTTGCCAATTGAATATTGCTTACCTCTTCTCCTTGATTCTTTGTCACTGATGATGATGATGATAACATTTTTGCGTTAGGGTTTTGATATTTTTCTTTCTAAGCAACTTGGCACAACTTAAGATCGATACTCAATCATACTTCAACAAAAAAATTTATTTTAATCACCTTTTAAAATCGCTTCTTTGTTTACTCAAACCACTCTTGGCTCTCAAAATCTGAATACAAGGTGTATAAAATGCCTTTGAATTTTTTATATATACCTTTATTCATTAAAATTAGGGTTCTCATAAATACGGTGTCCTCTATTAGGTGGAATCCAGTTGTCTTAGTTTTTGTTACATTTTTAACTCGATCTTCATTATACAGCTTGTTCAATACAATCTAACTTGGCCTATACACCAATTTTTTCATTAGGGGTACTCAGTCCATATTACAACACTTAGTCAATAGAGACAAAATTACTGATGCTTGACACTCAATAATGTAAATGGTTCCATTGCATTGTTCTTTCCATAAATATGTTATAATGCATCTTTTCTCATGTAGATATGAACTTTGGCACAGTTTTTATGTTAGGACTAATGTAAAATAAGTCATCAAATATACAGTTCCTTACATACCCTTCTTGATTAGTTTGAGGTGGTGTGACCACCTTCTCCATTAGGTTGTTTGATCTTAACTTCATATGTTCCACTACTTCTAGCTTCCACCTTTTTCTTCCAAGTTTGATTCATCTCCTTCCTTGTTTGTTCAACATCCACTTTTCTTTTACCTTTGATGTGTTCATTGTTTGGTACTGGTGCTCGGGTCCTACAGTTCATTCTCACATGTCCAGCCTTGTGACAACTAAAATAGACTATGTTTCCATTTAACCATCTCTTGCAAATTCCTTTGAAATACCATGTATTGTAATCTCAATTGTAATAGTTACCTTTCTTATGTTCATTGTCTTGGTTTTTTGGTTGTCCAACTAGACTTTTCCTATGATCTGCATTCATGTGCTCTATGTCCAAACTTTTGACAATGTTAACAATATCCTTCAAATCTAGGTGTAGTAGGTGTACTTTTCCTTTGATCTATATTTATGAGTTTGATGACCTTTCTTCTTGCAATTAAAACATTAACTAGAAAACTTAGGTTTAGGGTTTTTCATATCAATCTTGCTTCTGTAAATTTTTGCTTTGTGTCCAAGTTTACCACAATGATAGCATGTAGGTTTGCCTTTTGATTTTAATTCCTTTTCTCTCCACTCTTTGATCATTCCCCTTCTTTTGTAGATGATTGATGCTTGAGATGCCCTAATCTAGAAGTGTCACTAGATGACCTAGGTGATCTTGTCAGTTCTTCAAAATACCTTATTGCTTCACTGGGCTTGTTCATCCTTTTTACTAGTTCTTTTTCAAATCTTAACTAATGCCTTAGTTGGTCACTTTGTGATCTCATATTTTCTATCTCCATGTCTTTCTTGTTCAGTTCTTGATTTGAAAGCATTAGTTAATTCATCATGTCTAACTGAGTGTTTGTAAGCTTTTGTACATGAGATGACCTTTCTTCAAGTCTAATAGCCATTTGTCTTTTTTCTTCTTCATACATAACATTTTCTTCTTCGGCTTTCTTATTTTGTTTGATCACTTCACATAGCCTTAATGACTAGATTTTATGTTCTCTTTTCAATCCTCTAACATCTTCATTCAAAATACTATTATTTCCCAATAGATCTGCAATAGCCACGTCACTTTCACTGGAACATCCATCATCAAGCAATCCCTTAGTATCAACTTCTTGATAAAGTGTGTCATTCTATAGAATAACCATATATTTTCTCTTCCTTAGGGATTTCCTCAGTTCTACTCTTGTTGCATCAAGTTGCTACAATATGTCAATCATTTGATTGTCAATAATCTTTCCCAATTTGTAATCCTCCATCTCCAAGATTTAAACTCTTAAGCTAATAGATTTATTTCAAGAGAACTATGCTTTGATACCAATTTTTGGAAGTCTTATTGGGAAACTAATATACTAAGAGGGGTGGGGTGAATCAAGACCAATAAAAAATTTGACAATTAAAACAATCTAACTACATTCACCACATTATCTATCTCATATCTAGATTATGCATAACATATAGCTTCAAATATTGTAATAGATCTAACTATGAATCACACCCATCACGAAAATGTAAACACATAACATGAAGATTTTGGTTACCGAAAAATCCTCCAAGGTGAAGGTAAAACTAGGGTGGGGATGACACCCACAAATCTTCACTACTACAGTAACAAAGTTAGTCTATTAGGACTACAAATTTTATCACTTTTGATTATCTACCCTATGAGGAGTCTAACCTATTAATATATTTACAAGGAGTATGAGGTCTACCTTGATAAACACTTACAATGAAGTAAAAACTCTATTTAGAGATTTACATAGGTCTATTAGGACCACTCTATTAAGAGATTTACCCTTATTCAATCTACTAAAACTGATTCAGTACCTGATCCTTTTGTCTACACTTACAATGTTGATTATGAATCTCCTCTTTCCAATCTCTAATCTAATCTCCTATCTGATATATCTTTAATCTATCCTTTACTACTTTACTAGGTTTCTAACTTTGTTTCTACACTACTTTCACTTGCAGCCTCTAAATACCTAACTCCTTTGTACAATACTTTACTTCCTTTCTCTTCTTAAGCACACACTCTATGTATATAAAAATTAGGATTTTAATCTTCCCTTTTAAAGATATCTATAGTCTTCTAGAATTAGATCAATGATCTAGATGTTTCCCTTTTTGCCTCTTTATCTGATTAGTTGTCCTTCCTTCATAGGAATCAATGATCCACATCAAAATGTGTAACAACATTTGTAACAAACTCCACAATAATTAAATGATATTTACATGTCAGATAAAAATGGTTTACCTCAAAGTTTATACCATTTTAGACATTTTTGTTCACTCTGTGTTACTTGTCACATATTGTGTTTGATACTCAATTGTAACTATCTTCCTACTATTACTTGGCCTTAATTGACTCAAATCATTTTGTATTACTCAGCATCCATATGCTTTGTCTACTCAAGATTTATTGAACTTGGCTTATATGGAAATACTTGACAACCAAAAACTTGCTCAGCTTCTATAGAGCTCGACATACACATGATTATTTATAAGCCTTTACAAATACATGACTTGACCTATATAGTGTAACTCGATCATAGTGATGATCGACTAACTTTGTCTTATGTATGACTAAGTGTTTGACACTAATAGAAAAAAAAACTTAGAGAGATCAACACATATTCATCTACTTCACCAATTTTGCAATGATAGAATGCACAAATATCATGAACTGATAAAACCTTTAGGGGTATTGAAGATAATGCTCTAGAATCATTAATTTGGGTATCAACTTTGGGATATGGTTTATATTTCAATTCTTCAAAGTCTTTATTTCAAATTAATTTCACTTTTCTAACCTTTGAGACCTTGGTAGGTGTAGAACTTGGTGTCATCATTGTAAACATGAGAACTAGGGTTTTGGTGAGTATGAACAAAAACTTTCACAATTACCTTGTCTCCATATTAAGTTTACTTACACATTAAAAATCTCAATCAAATTCATAGACAAACGCTCTAGATACAATTGTGCACATAAATAACTTGAATTCACTCAAACGGCTATGCAAACTCGTAAACGTAGAGTGAACAAATGAATAGTTTGAGCCCAATTTAAAAGGTAAAGTTATTTTCAAGGTTAGGTAGGGAATAATAAATTATCTATACTACATGCTCAATATCCAAACTGACTTTCCATTCTCTACTTGGTTGTCATGTAACACTAGGTTTAGTGACAGTTCCTTCATCAACTCAGTTAACATAGTTTATAAGTGAACAACTTCCCATGCTTGGTTGTTTACCTAATTCTACATACATCCATGCTTGATGTAACTCATTGTACTAAATTTTAACTTACCATGAGTTTTTCTTTTGCATCTTTCATTATGCTAATGTGGACTTTCACTTCAATATTACAAGGAACTGATTTAAGATATTACAAAAGTAATAAAATTTCCATACCATCTAGTATTGTTTAGTTAGAGGTAGTCGATTCACCTAATGCATTGGATGATGTGTCAACAATTATAACATTTAATGTCTCACTTTCTTCTATTTCATTGCTCCATGTTTTCCCCATTTGATTGTGTATTTCATCAACATCAAATTTTCTTTTGCCTTTGCTATCTTCTTCTTTAGGTTTTGATACTTGGTATCTACAATCTCCACTAAAATGATTGACCTTATGACAATTAAAACATGTCATTCCATTATTTATCCAATTTTTAGGTCTTTCTCCAAAGTAAAATTTCATACATTTTCCTGCAATGTGACCATATCTTTCACATGTAATGTAGGTAATCCTTATGTTGTATTCATAATTAATAGTTATTCCTTTCTTTCTCAGTACCTAATTAGACTTTTTTCTGTGTTGGAAATCTTATAAATTGAGTCCAAACTTATTACATGAATAACAATAGCCATTAAACTCATATTTTTTAGGTAATTGATAAAACTTATATCTATATTTATATGCTTGATGAGCATACTTATTACAATTATAACAATAACCATCAAGTTTAGGAGTAGTATTAGTCTTACAAATCTTGCTCCTGTAGACATTGGCTATGAGTCTAGATTTCCACAATGATAGCATGTAGGCTTTTTAGGCTAAGGATTTTCATAAATATTCTTTTGTTTATCTTTCTTTGATGACTCTCCCTGATTGGTTGTAGATGACTTAGTAAATCCTAATCTAGTAGTGTCTCTCAATCTTCTCTGTCCTCTCAATTATCATCCAATTACATAATTCTTTCTTATAATCTCTTCAAGGTTTCACTTGTTTCCTTCTCAATATTTAGTTAATTCTTTATATTTTCATTCTTAGATCTCAACTCAAAAATTTCTTCCTTCTTTCTTCCAATCTCATTATTTACACTCAGTAATTCATTCACCAAATCATAGTGGGTATGACTCAATCTCATGATTTCATCATCCTTTACATCCAACCTTGCAGTGATTTGTCTCTTATCCTCTTTAATCATTTTTTTTATCTCATCCCCAACTTGTCTCTTCTATTCCAAGATCTCACACATCCTTATAGATTATACTTCTTGTTCTCTTTTGAATGATTTCATTTGATCGGCTAGGTTTTGGTTCTTCTCCATCATATCTAATATTGTTGCTTCAGATTAATTAGATATATTTCCATTAGATAGTTCCTTAATCACTTCTTCCTGATATGTTTTATTATTCATTTGATGCGTCAGATCCTTTCTTTTATTTACTAAGTGCTTTAACTTTTCTTTCATTTCATTGATCTAACCTAGAGCAACCCTTAGCTCTAGCTTTTGATTCTCAATAGTCTTATCAAGCCTATACCTTTCCATATTTTAGATATATTCTGTAAGGTGGTAAAACCCCTTACAAGAGAAAAAGCTCTAATGCCACTTGTTAGAATATTTAGGAAAGGTGGGATGCTGAGAAGGCGGGTTGAATTAGCATCCTTAAAAATGTTAACCTCATACAAATATGATTTTCCCTCATGATTTATCAACTCAGTGAACATGCATATTCATAACATCATAGACTAATATGAAATTAAATATTACTATTCTACTTCATCATATTCACATAATCATAAACCATAAAACATGACACGTGACACATACATTTTAGTCATATAGAAACCATTGATTAAAGGGAATAATGTGTTGGGGATGGCACCCACAAATCCTTCACTATTGTAGCAAGAGGCTCCCTTATTAGGGTTATAAATATTTGTCACTTTTGATGACTTACTTTGTTAGGATTAAAAGAAAAATAGCTATAAGGATACACATTTCTCAAGGATTTTACACCATAATACTATGTGAGCACTTAGTTAATATATTTACAAATAATCTGTTAAGTATACCCTATTGAAGAATTCATTAACTACAATGGTTAGAAAATAGTAGTAAACTTAATCTAATTTAGTGCAACTTACTTTATTATCCAAATCTCTCTTTTGCTCAATATCTTATCACCTCTTGTGACATATGAATTTGATCCTTCTTTTTTTACATAATACTCTTCTCTGTAGTAGATTCATCTCTTCATTCATCCATAATTTCCTCTTTTTCATCATAACATGGTAGCACCAACAACTTTAAAATGTTCTTCTCAAGTCCTCATATAGAAATCCTTTACATCTTCAATCCATAACCAAATTAGGGTTACCAAATATTTTGGAATATTCCATTGATCAAGATCTATGATCTAAAATTATCCTTCTCGTCTTTATTTTCCTTCCTTTCCTTTATTTTATTTTATTGGTCCATACTTTGCCTTGGAATCATAAATAATCAAATTGTTCTTCCAAATATTCTTCTTGATCTATAAAAACATCTTTTTCCACTTGGTGGAATCAAAATACATAGATTTCAGTGTCATTCCAAACTTTTAGGCTCTTCCTATGGAGCTTGGTAAATAATTTGTTCATGTTCGGTAGGTGTTCTAAAATTAGGTGTCAGTATGCTCAATTAAGCTTGTTTGGCTCAGTTAAGTCTTTGCTTAGTATACGCATAACTGCTCAAAGTATATAGTTTTCATTTATAACTATTCCATACTTATAATTTTATTTTGATTTGACTCAATTTATATTCTATGGCTGGATAACAAAATTCATTAACCAATAACCTCTATATTCACTAATGGATGTTTTGCACTAATGACAACATGTGATGTTTATAGGAGTAACATAACTCACCTAAAGAAAGAACTTAAAAATATAATAATGACTTTATGGGCTCGTATGAATTGACATATACTACACATAGACCCTACTATTAAACCCCAAATGGTCATGAAGATCCGACATAGGAGTTTTAGTGTAGATTCATTTTATTGGACCAGACTCTGAATAGGGTTGTAAAGTGTGTTCCTTATTTGGAATTTTATTTCAACATTCTAAACTATACAAAAGATTACTCCAAAACACAAAAAATAAAGAAATCAATCTACTCTAACTAATTATAGTTTTATATTGGATCATTCAATCCATTTAGTCAAGAAAAGAACCAATTGCAAGATAGTTGTGATACATTTTCCAAACTATCACTATATTAGTTATGGTTCTATCTTCCACAAACCATACAACCACCATATAATGTCTTAGATGGCCTTAAATATTCCTTATACTCATTATCAAAAATTTAGTTTTGGTCCCTAATTTTTTGGATAAAAGGTACAATTTCTTACAAATTTTGTCATGCAATTTTGCGAAATTGCAAATGTTGTCCTAACAACTTTGGAAATTTTTCATTTCCTTTCACAAAATTGACTCCTAATGGTGTATAATTTTAATAAATAATTCTTTAAGAATTTATAAAATTATTCTACCTCATTCTAATCATTTTGGATCTATTTTGGCGACTATGCCAAATTTAGCCCATTTGACAACTTTTAGCCAATGTGTTGGCAACTTTTGCCCAGGTTGGAAATGACTTTCACACACTAAAAAACTTACTCAAAGACACCTTTGGACCCTCAAATGGTCCATATTCCATGCATTACTAGGATAAGATAATTACAAGATAAAAATTTAAGGGTTTATTTTCCAAACCCAAGGTGCTCCTAAACCATTCTCCCTCTATAGAAGGGAAACTAAGTCACATCTAGTGATAGCAATGTCACATCAATACCAATTTTTTTGAAATAACATTAAAATATCTTGGTAGCCTCTACTTTATGTAATATCTTCCATTTTATTAGGTTCTTTATGTATGTTCCATTCCTTCTCTTATTCTCAACCCTTGAATCCAACACCTTCTTTGCTTGTGGCTTGCTTTGGGGAGGCAAGGTCAAATCAGTGACCATCTTTGTAACTTTAGGAACCCTCTTGTCTTCCTCTATATTAGGATATTTTTATTTTATTAGATCTAATACATTAAAAATAGGGGAGAGTGTTATATCATCTGGTAGGTCTACCTTATAGTCATCATTGCCATACTTGGCCACTATCTTGCAAGGACCTATTTTCCTTATTTGTAACTTGTTTAGAACACATTTTTGAAGTCTATATTTTTTGACGTGATCCATTACCAAGTCTCCAACATCAAACCGTACTTCCTTCCTCTTAACATTAACCTTAACTTTTATCTTTTAAGTGTTCTTTATTAGAGTTCTTACCTTTTCATGCACTTCTTTCATGGATTGCACAAAATATTCAACATGCCCACTTCTACCCTCCATGTTTCCAAGGTCTCTTAGCTCACATAAACCTTTGGGATGAGACCTATGGACAAATTAAAATGAACTTTTCCTTATTGTCATGTTTACAATGTTATAATACACAAATTTTATCTGATGAATCACTTGATCCCAAGATTGCCCATACTCCCTAATCAAACATCTTAGGAGGTTTCCAAGTTTCCTATTGAATACTTTTTCCTTTCCATTTGTTTGGGGATGGTAAGAAGACCCAAATGGAAAATTAGTGCCCAACCTTTTCCACAAGGTTTTGTTAATCCCTAAATCATGTTGTCTATTAGTCTCAAACACACAGTCATTCACAAGTTAGGATTATTTGGTCATCATTGTGACCAAGTTTTCCTATATAGGCTAAGCTAACTATTAAAGACTTATAAATATTCTAGGTCATGTGTAGAGTAGTAGTTATTATTGAGTGAGCTAATTGTCACCAAGTACTCTAGTGATTGTCGAGTTTATCAGGGATAATAGTTGATGCCGAGTTATTCAGAGGTTGAGTGATAGAAAGGATGAATTATTATTAACTTCATTTCTAAGTAGAGTTAAGGCCAAGGGACAACATGAATAAATAGTTTATGTTGAGTGTCAGTGTGATTTAAGTGTCGAGCAACATAGTTTAACATATTTGTTTAGAATGTCGATAAATCTTATGTTAACCATTTTTATCAAGCTAGAAGCATGTTTTGAAGATTGAGGAGCTAATCAAGGAGGTGATTACATGTTTAAAGGAAAATGAAATCCCTAGGTAAGTCAGCCCACCAATCAAAAAAATGCAAGGACAAAGTGACAAAATAATTGATTCTATATTGTTGATTTGGATCTATACGGTTTGCCCAAATATCTATTTAAGTAGGGTCTATGACCTAGTTTGAATGTATGAATTTATGGGCACATGTGTGTGAATATTTTTATTATATACAATTTTTTTGAGGTGAATCAAAGATTTGAGACTGAGTAGTACAATGAAGAGTTTTGAGCAGAGACAGAGGACATCTATCATGGTAAGGTGATATTCTATTACATAGAGGAGATATGTTATCAAGCATTGAAGTGCTAACTTAAGGATTAGGTATTGAACATTGTAACATGTATTTCAAGGTTTAAATATCTTAACATGGTAGCTTTACACGGATTATGTAAATCTCCTAATAGAGTACTCATTTAATTATGATGTAAAATCCTTTAACCAAGATAGAACCTAGTAGTTCTTTTAGCCCTTAACAAGGTAGACCCCTCATAGGGTAGATCATCAAAAGTGATCAAATAATTGTAGCCTTAACAAGAACAAATTTATTGATGTAGTAGTGAAGATTTTGTGGATGTCATCCCCATCACAATTTTACCTTCACCTTGGAGGATTTTGTGTTACCAGAAATATGTGTTTATATGTTATGTGTTTATAAGTTTACATTCATAAAGTTAGAAGGTAGATCTAATATTATGTTGATATGAATGGTTACATTGATATGACATGAATATTTAAATGAGGGTTTTAAGTGGTGATATCAATATGTTTCATGTTTGAAGTGAAAGAAGTTTTATAGATCATGATTCACCACCCCTCTTAGTATGATATTTTCTCTATTAGATTTCCAACAAGTTTTCCAAAAATGTCCCATAAAATTGGTGTCCCTATTTGATATTTTATTGATTGGTAACCAATGAATTTTGATAACCTCTTTGAAAAAAAAATCTATTTGACTAGAATCAAGAGACATCTTGCAAGGAATGAAATGAGTCATTTTACTAAGCCTATCTATAATAACATAATTATTGTCCAAACCAGTCCTTATTTTGGGTAAAATAATAATGAAGTCCATACTTACGCATTCACATGGCCTATTGGAAATTTATAAATGTTGATAAAGACCCATATTTGATGAAGTCCCTTTTTTCTTTCTAAAATATGTGTTGGAAATGTAAGTGGAGTAACTAAGAGGGGGAGAGGGGAATCAGTTACCACAAAAACAAATCCTAGTCCCATAAGATGTTAGTACAAAACTAAACTCTACCAAAACCAAAATACTATTGTAACTTGGTTAGCACTAAAACACTCAATTAACACAATAACTCTGTTTACACAAAGAATGATTATCACTTGGTAAACACTCAATTAGTACTGAATATATGCACGGTTACTTTGTTAATACTGGACATGTAGATCTTATGATATTAAGTGTGATTAACTATAACTAACTTAGTCGTGGAATAATAAAGAAAATAACATGAACACAAGAGACACCAAGATTTAATGTGGAAACCCAAATTGGAAAAAACCATCAATTGCAACTAGTTATTATTTTTTCACTCATCTAATGGACCTGAGTCATAGACAGTGGAACCCGAGGATGACTCAAAAGATCATGGTACACCTAGTGAATTCAGAAATAAGTTGAATGAGAATGGAGAAGTTTCAAGAAACAAGTCAAGATTAGTTTGCAAGGGTTATGCTCAAGAAGAAGGTATTGATTATGGAGAGACTTTTTCTCTTTTTGCTAGACTAGAAGGTGTTAGAATATTCCTTGCATATGCAACACACAAAGGATTCAAAGTATATTATATGGATGCAAAATCAGCATTCTTGAATGGAATCTTAGAAGAGGAAGTCTACATTGACCAACCAAAGGTTTCATTGATCCTAGCAAAAGGGACTTGGTTTCAAGACTACACAAAGCTTTGTATGGTCTCAAACAAGCCCCTAAAGCCTAATATGAAAGGCTACATAATTATATCATAAAGATTCATTTTCAAAGAACTAATGATAACAACAACCTATACATCAAAGAAGGACTAGATAAGAAGATTGTATTGGTAGAAATATTTGTGGATGATATATTATTTACTAGAAATGATGATTTGTGCATATCTTTTTCTATGTAAATGAGTAAAGAAATTGAAATGTCAATGCTTGGAGAAATCAAATTCTTTGTTGACTTTAAATTTCAATAGTTCAAGGATCGTATCTATATTACTCAATCAAAATACATCAAGGAGATACTAAAGAAATTTGGAATGGAGGATTCTAGGCCAGTTAGAACACCCATGCCTACTAGACATAAGCTTTCAAAAAATTATGATTCCAAGGAGGTAGATCAGACTACATACATATCAATGATTAGAAAACTTTAGTATGTAGTGCACACAAGACTTGATATAGCATTAGCAATTGGTATGGTGGCTAGATTCTCTACTAATCCTAAAGAAAATCATATGATGACAATCAAAAGAATGATGAGGTGTCTAAAAGGTACTGAAGATTATGATATGTTGTACAAGAAAGGAGAAAACTTTGAATTGAAAGCATTCATTGATGTAGATTGGGTAGGAAGTGTTGATGACAGAAAGAGCAGTAGTGGTGGAGCACTTTTTCTTGGAAAAAGGTTAGTATCTTGGACAAGAAAGATGCATAACTATATCTCTCAGTCTACAGTAGAAGCAGAATATGTTGTGCTACAGTCAATTGTGTTCCAACATTGTGTGTTTCAAGCAATTGTTTTCAAGTATGAAGGAGAAGATCAAGGACCCAATTGTTATCTTCTATGATAACACCAGTGCAATCAACATATCCAAGAATATAGTGATGCATACCAAGATCAAACACATTGTAATAAAATATCATTTATTGAGAGAATTGGTGGTGAGATTGGAATATGTAAATACAAAAGAATAGATTGTGGACATATTCACCAAGCCATTGCCTAAGGATGCATTTTTGTATCTAAGAGGTGAGCTAGGGGTAATTCCCCTCTCTAAAGCTCACTAATAAAAATTTAGTGATGCATCAACCAAGCATGTTGAAGATTAGACAAGTTGACATAGTATTGTCAAAGCATATTGCATACAAATCTATACATCAGGTACATGGAAACTATATTTCTTAGGCATAAGATGTCAAAGAGGGAGAGTTTTTTGTCATATATCAGAGAAATTTTTGTGAATGTTTGAGATGTCAAATAGGGAGAATGAATTTGAGTTGATATCAAAGAGGGAGATTTTTCTATTGCAATCATATCAATCAAAGATTGATGATACAAGGAGTTCGCACTGACAGAGGGAGTTCTCATGGATGAGAATCAAAATGAAACTAAGGATATTATCCTTACTTTATTTTTTGCTAAAATTTCTATGTATCATGACATGTTGTGTTTCCATCAATGCCAAAGAGGAAGATTGTTGGATACGATCATTAAATTGTATGTTGTCTTTGATGTTACACAAATGTCAAGTATATACCAAGAAATCAGTGTATGCCAAGCTCACTTAGGAGGCAAAGGAAGTTTCAATGTATGACAAGAGTTTCAATATTAACCAAGTTCAAAGCTAGTCTTAACCAAGCTCACTCGATTACCACGGAAAATTTGGCATGGAATGAGTGTTAACTAAGCTCACTTGGTTACCAAAGGAAGTCTAAAGGAAAGTCATTTCTAAGTTAGTGTTGACCGAGTTAGGTCAGCTAACAAAGGATTTTCCTATATCAGTTTTGTTGGTTAGTTCTAGACAAGTCATGTGATGAATTTCATTTGTTTGAAATTGTATTCAAGATTCTTAACAAGTTAAAACATATAAGTATAAGGTCAAGTTGAGGATTGAATTAGAGAAGAAGCATGGGAATGAAAAGATAAATCAAGTGAATTATCTGAGTTGACTGAGCTACAAAGAATAATATGATCAAGAAGGATCAACTTTTCAAGCCAGAATAGAGATCTAAAATCAGAGAATATAGTTGCATTAGCAATCAGTTCATAATGTTGTTATTCTCTAATAATTGTAGAAGTGAATCAAATCTCCTGATAGAGTTAGCTTAACAACTATTTTCCAAATCCTCTAACAAGGTGACATTTCTAGATTGAAGTGTCTAAAGACCTCTAACAAGGCCACTCTTGATAGGGTGAATTAAATCCTTTAATAGGATCACACCTAACAGTGTGTTTTGTAACCTCTATAAGGGTTGGATCCTAATAGGGCTCACTTCATAAGATTGAAAAAATAGTAACTAGTTGCAATTGATGGTTTTTCCCAAATTGGGTTTCCACATTAAATCCCAATGTCTCTTATGTTCATGTTATTTTCTTTATGATTATGTAACTAAGTTAATTAAGGTTAATCACACTTAATATGTTTTACTTTTTCAAGTTGGCTTAAATACAATTTTAAACAAATTAAATTCATCCCACGAGTTATCTAGAACTAACCAACAAAACTGATACAGGAAAATCCTTCGTTAGCCAACCCAACTCAGTCAACACTAACTTAGAAATGACTTTCCTTCAAACTCCCTTTGGTAACCAAGTGAGCTCAGTTAACACTTGTTCCATGCCAAATTTTATTTTTTAACCAAGTGAGCTTGATTAATATTGGCTCTGAACTTGGTTAATATTGAAACATTCGTTATACATTGTGACTTTCTTTGACTCTCAAATGAGTTTGACATACATTGATTGTTTGGTATATACTTGGCATTTGTGTAACATCAAATACAACATACAATTGAATGATTGTATCCAACAATATGATGCATTTATCAATATACTTTCTGATGTCTTTATGCATTTTAGGCCAATAGTAAAACCTTTAGGCTAACTCTAATGCATTGTTAAACCAAAGTGTCAACTTATGTTTTTTATTAAGTAAAACAAGTTTTATAGGGATCCTAAAACCTAAAAGTTTTTACAACATATCTAAAATAGAAATATTAAATAAAGTCCAACTACAATGCAGCTTCTTATCAAAAGCCAAACTCAGATGACAAGCCCGCAACCAAGATATAAAAAAATAGCTACACTAGAAAAAGATGATACAAAAAGAAAGCACTAACTATTAGTTCTCCCTATCAAGAACTTGCAGGGTCTCTACAACTTCATTGGTCTTCTAGTTGTCCACGTCCTCCTAGTCTTGGTTCTAAGCATCTACCAGATCCCTGGTTTCTTTCAAATTATCCTCAGCCTACCCAATGTCCAAGTTGGCCTTCTCCATCTTTTCCTCACCAAATCCAGCACTCATCAGTGATTCACCCAAACTATTAATATTCTCATTCAGGGTGTTCAATGTAGCAATCACCTAATTAGCATGGTTTTGATGGGAGAACTCCATCCTTTGGACTCTTTGTTCAACCTTGGTGATTCTATCCTCCTAGTCAGCATTATGTCACTAGACATTGTAGTGTCATTGGCTTCCATCCTGGCTTCTCTTCTCTTCATTGTGCCCTTGGTTGCTACTGATTCTCTAGCTTCCTTCCTAGCTTCTTTTTTGCTTAATGTCTCCAATTTCATGGAACAACCATTTGATGGACCAAAAATTGTTTATCATGATGTTCTTTGTGTTGTTCAAAATATTAAGCCCAATTTCCCTCGCATTATCTTAGATAACGATTAGAGTAGGGTCAATGAGCTCATCAAAGTGGGCTTTGCCATCATTGTCTTCCATCACTTGGAGTTTCATCGACTCCCTGACTATCCCCAATTTCATAGTTTTCATGTTAAAATTCCTCCAAGACCTCCTCCTATTTTTTATTATCACCCCCCCACTCTCTTTCACCAAAATTTATATCTTCCCCTCAGACAGAGAAATAGAGGGGCCAAGGCCTGGAGTCTCAGGAATCTAGTCATTGGTTTCTTCCAGTAGCAAAGCCTCATCTACTTTCCTTTTCTTGGGATTCCTTGACATGTCAGCTAAATCCTCCTCCTCCTTTTCACTTTCCCTCCCCTTCTCCTCCTCCTTCTCATCATCCTCCCCTTTCTTCTCTTCCTCTAAATTTGTATCCTCTTCTTCATCATTATCCTCCTCCACCTCTTGAAGCTCAGACTTAGGGGGATTGGGGGGTAAGCCTCTAGGGCTCTTTCTATAGGGAATGTGGGCAGAAGGAGTGACTTTCCTTTCTTCCTTAGGGGTTTTACCTTTAGAGTAAGTATTATTCTCTTCTTCCAATTTTATGCTATGCACATCCTCTAAATCTGAACTCCTAGTTTCCTCAGATGCACACCTAGTATCACCGAGGGATTTTCCCCTAGTTTGAGTCTTCAGATACTCATAGACCAGGAGGAGTAATCCCTTGTGAAGGGTTGGGTTAGTAGTAGGTTTTCTCTTAAAACCCTCAATACCCCTACTCATGGAGGTAAAAAGATAAAAAGGAAAAGAGATTTTGATTCCATACCTAAAATGATTAAGCAAAATGAAATGATGTGTTCTGATCCTATCAAATCTAGGATCTAGAGATATATATTCAATGATAACCCTTAGGACATACCTCCAAAGCCTTTTAATTGACTCCATCTCATAATACATCTCTACCTTGATGAGTTTCTTCCCCTCATCTTCGTCCTTCACAAAATCTTTAACAACATTAGTCAAAAAATTATTATCTCTAAAGAAATTAATCCCTTCTAGAAGATTCTCTCTAACCTGGGCTATTAATTATGC
The DNA here is from genome assembly GCA_028749045.1 of Cupressus sempervirens. Classification (NCBI taxonomy): domain Eukaryota; kingdom Viridiplantae; phylum Streptophyta; class Pinopsida; order Cupressales; family Cupressaceae; genus Cupressus; species Cupressus sempervirens. Next base: position 469,752,984 of record CM053784.1, on the reverse strand, counting down.
AATGACATGGTGGGTGACCCCATCAATTTTAACTCTCCCATTTTTTAGGAATCCACCATTATCTTAGTGATCTCCACATCAAATCCACGGAGTTTCTCTAGGAATCTTGTGATATCGCCCTTTTCCAACTTATGCCAAACCTTCGGTTGCTTCTTCCAGTTCTTCGCCTCCCCCGATGGCTCCCTCCTACTTCTCTTCCCTACCATGGTTTCCTCATGTTCAATAAGCCCCCACCTACTCATAGTTCTCTTACAGACTTCGGCCTCTTGCAAAATGCGAAACTCAAAAATGTTTTTGCATTTATCAATTTTAATGGTTGTATACAAGACAACCCAAAAAGTGTGTCGTACATACACGCTATTATGGTTTGAAAAGAGCTTCACATGGTTTTCATTAACTCCCAATGTGACGTGAAATCTAGAAAATCTTCCCATTATTAATTTTGGATTATCTTAGTACTTCCCTAGATGTGTTCCAATAGAATTAAATCATTCACTACTGCCAAAAAGTTATCACTGACATGCCACATCATCATCAATTTTTTGGTGATCACTTCATTTGCGAACCAGATGGTAGCTGAATTGGCCTCCCTATACATGTGGCTGATATGGGTCTTGTTGAATTTACCCTAGTCAGACTTTAACTCCTCGATCACATTCGCTATGGTCCAAGAAGACATAGAGTGACGTTTAGACAATTTATGATAATTAAAGAGTCCCCCTCCAGCCAGAGGTTCTCAATCCCAGATGCCAGGGGTAGTTTAATAATGTGACTAGCCGCACTAGCTTCTACAAAATGATTGATCTGATGTCCAAGAGGGTAGGAAAAAGTTGCAACACCTCCTCCAAAGCTACTTTTGATGATGCCTCCACTACTAGTAGGGCCAGGGTTCCCTTTGGTAGCCCCATCAAAATTGGATTTGTACCAATTTCTGGGGGGGAAAACCACCTGGCCTCCTATCGTTTCCTATCCCTGTCCTTTTTCCTTTCTTTTTTGTTCCCACCTTCTTCAATGTTTCCTTCCTTAGTGATGGCAAAGTTCTCCTTCATTAATCCTTCAATTTTTTCAACAATAAAAAAATCAAGGGATTCCCTGTCTCTGAAAATTTGGTTATTTTGTTGTTTCCAAATTTCCCAACAGAAGAGTAGAAGGAACCACAAGAAAATTAACTAGGCTATCATACCAAACTGTGAGCTCTTATATTGGCTAAAGAATTCTTGGATGTTAGTTGGGGGACACCAACTGACCCCAAAGTCCCTAGTTAGAAGGTTCCAAACCTTGGAGGAGTAGGGGCAATGAATAAATAAATGATTGACTATCTCCAAGTCGTGCTTACATAAACTGCACCTGTTGGGGATAATTTGACCTCTTTTAGCTAAATTATCCAAATCAAGGATTTTGTCTTGGAGCAAAAGCCAAAAAAAGATGTTAATTTTTAGGGTAAGGCTAGGAGTCCAAGCCTTAGCCCAAATGGGTTTCTCCATTCTATCCCATAATGGAAAATACCCAGAGGCAACAGAGTATTGCCCATTCAAGTTATCTCCCCAAATGACTTCATCCCTCTTATTATTAATGATTATAGAATTCAAGCTAATCATCAAAAAATTAAGGTCCAGGGATATCATAGATAGGTCTTGCCATCCATGACCAGTTCTATAATCATTGACTTTCAGACCATATCTTCTTATGCATGGCTCTGCCCATCTTCCATAATTAGGGTGATTAATAAGAGGTCCCTGGCTCATCCAATTGTCTTGCCAAAATAAGATATTTTCCCTTTTTTTGACTTTCCATTTAGCCTTGGACTTAGCCAAAAAAATTTCCTTTAGGATCCCATTCCATATATTAGATCCTTGAGGAATCTCAATCTCATGAAGCAAAAAGCTAAGAGACTGCCTTCATAGGTATTTCTCAATCATGATTTCCCTCCATTCTCTGGTGCTCTAAAAAATGCACCAAATCTATTTGGCTAAAAGGGCATTATTGAGGTGTTTTCTTTTTCTAATACCAAGACCCCCATAACATTTGGGGAGGCAAACATGGTCCCAAGCAACAAGATGATATCTCTTGTGCTCTTCAACCCCTATCCAGAGAAAGTTCCTCTGAATCTTCTTCATTATGTCAGCTTGCTTAGCTGGTATCCCAAAGAGACTTAAGGCATAAGTGGAGAGATTTTGGAATATTGATTTCACCAAAGTGCATTTTCTTACCTAGTTGAAGGCAACACCTTTCTAGCCAGCTAATTTCTTGTTGAATCTAGCAATGATATTATTCCAAAAATATTTCAAGGGTTTGGACACCAAAGGCATACCAAGATAACTTGCTAGAAGGGTCCCAATACCACTTCCTAAGATACAAGAAATTTTCTTCTATCTCTCTAATGGTCTATTGATGAAGTAGATCGAGTTCTTATCCTAGTTAATAGCCTGGCCAGAACCCCTAATGTAAGTATTTAGTAAACCCTTAAACACTCTGGCCTCCTGGACCAAAGCATCTCCCCCTAGAATAGTATCATGCACAAATTGTTGGTGGATGAAAGAAAAATGACCAAACAAAGGCTTGAGACCTTGCAAACTCTGGTCTTGTATTTTTTTCATAATTAGCCTTCCCAAACATTCAGCCAAAGTGATGAAGAGAACAAGGGATAGGGGATCACCCTGTCTCAGCCCTCTCGAAGAGAAAAAGAAATTTGAGGGGGCACCATTAACCAGAATAGACAAGGAAGGGGAAGATACAAGCTAAAGGATAAGTTTACAAACTTGGGAATCAAAACCAAAATCCTGGAGGATAGCCATCAAGAAATTCTAATCGACCTTGTCATAAGCTTTAGACATATCCAACTTGAGCAAAAAATCTTCCTTCTTACTAGCTTCAAGAGAGTGGATCACCTCATGCACCATGATAATAGAGTCTAGAATCTATCTCCCTAGGACAAAACTAGTTTACCGAGGGGAGATAATCAAGTGAAGAATACTAAGGAGCCTGGTGGTTAGGACTTTGGATATGATTTTGTAGAAAGGGTTGCAAAGACTAATGGGCCTAAACTTATCCATTGAATCTACCCCTGAGATTTTTGGTATGAGAACCAAAAATGTGGCATTGAGTTCTTTCAAAAGGTTTTTGGCCCTAAAGAATTCTTGCACAGCTTTCACAATGTCCCCTTTAACCACCTCCCAATAGACTTGGAATAAGACAGTCAGGAAACCATCTAGGCTAGGGGCCTTATCACCTGGAAGGGAATTGAGAGCTTGAAAATTTTCCTTTGGGGATGGGATAGCTTTCAACATAGAGTTGTGGTGGGCCTTCAGTAGTGAAAGAATAGTAGAAAAAATTTCCTCTTGATTAGGCACCGAGAGAGAAGGATCCTTAAAGAGAAGAGAAGAGAAGAATTGCAAGCTTCATCAGCTATCTCATCATCCTTAGATAGCAAATTTTTTCCTTTCTTGATACTAGAAATCATGTTATTGGCTCGATGTTTAAGGGTGGATAAATGGAAGAACCTAGTGTTCTGGTCCCCTTCTTTAAACCAATTAACTCTTGATCTTTGTTTCCAAAAATGTTCTTCCCTAGAGATGATGTTGTAGAGGTCAGATAGAATAGACCTTTTCTCTAGCCAATTTTGGTCATTATATCCATCTTGCTGAATCTCTTCCTGAACTATACAAAGCTGATTGGTCTTCTCATACTTTTCCTAGAAAATGTGGCCAAAGTCCAATTTGTTCCAGAATATTTCTTTTCGAATTCTTCAATTTTTTGGCTACCCTAAACATTTTAGTTCCTTCCACCTCAATGTTCCACCATGAAGAAATCTTGGTTTCCAAAGCTGGGTGGGAAATCCACATTTTCTCGAACTAAAAAGGGAAAGTCCTTTTGATTTTTAAAAGGAAAACAGAGAGCGATATGGGGGAGTGGTCTGATCCCACTCTAGGGAAAAGGGAGAGTCTACAGGAGTGGGTTTGCAACCAAATGGGGGAAACAAGGGCTCTATCAAGATGGACTTGAATTTTTCCAAGTGAATCTACCCCCCAGGAGATCAACATCCATAAAAGCCAAATTGTTAATGAAATTTGAAAGGTCTAACTTACTTTCTTGATCCAGGGCAAGCCCTCCACATTTATCATCATTAGAGAGGGGGGAATTGAAATCCCCCATTATAATCTATTTGTTTATGTTATTAATGCTAATAACCTCTAGAATCTTAGCCCAAAAGACCTTTCTCTCCCTTTTAGAATTGGAAGCATAAATATTTAAGATAAACCAAGAATCATCACTATGAATATGGGACACCTTGCATAGGAGGGCATTACCTACATTATAGATAATAGATACCTAATAAGCCTTGTTTTTATAGAGGACCAACACCCCTCTTATAGCTCCCTCCGAGTCTGTGGCCTCGCTACTCATGCTTTTGTTGAAAGAGAGCTTGCTTACCACATCTTTTCTCATTTTGGTTTCTTGAATCAATAAAAAATTTGGTCTTTGATCTCTAATCATATTCCTAACTATCTCCTATTTGTGAGCCCCATTTAGGCCCCTTATATTCCAAGATATGATCTTCATTTCTTACTTCCAAAGTATTCCTTGATAGTTCTCTGGCTCCCATTTGCCAAGTTTTTTCTAGTCTCTTCTTGCAATAACTGATTCAAATTTTTCCTTGCTAGAGTCTTAGGTTTAACCCCAACATCAACCTTAACCCTACTTCTGGTTGTCGCCAGTGACAGTGGAGGGTGGTCACGATTATTCTTCTTCTTTTTAACCAAACTCCAGCCATTTTTACTATCTTGAGAGCAGCTGTCAATCCAATCTTCCCATTGTCAGATTTGATCTGGAGAAGAATTGTTAATAAGCTCTAAGATCTTTTTCCCCAAACCTTTGGATGCTAAAAAAATTGTCAAAGGAGCAACAAGACTTCTCACCTAACCAGACCCATCGCCAATGAATCTGTCGCTTTGATTGTGATCCTTTGCCCTCAAGAGATCAACAACACCACTATTCAAGGGTTCTAAGTTAGAAACCCTTGTAATCTTAGACTGGGGGGTCTCTTTCCTTCCTACATTCTACTCTTTCTCAATCACAACATTGTTTCCTACCACAACTATGGCATCAATAGTTGGGCCCTCCACTTTAGGCTCCTTTGGCACTATATCACTACTCTAGACTTCATACTACTTTTTCGAGTCAAAGTGGGTAGGACCATTACCACTTTCATCACCTTGAATACCATCCTACCTGATAGCATTCTTCTTAACCTCCCAGCAATCCTAGTTCTCAGGCTACTTAGCAGGTTTTCATTTCTAGATCAATTTCTTCTTTCCCTTAATAGAAGTGCCAGTGCACTTGGATTTCTTCTTTTCTTTGGCAGAGGTAACAAGAGCCTTACTTCTTTGCTTTGCAACCCTTGGGCACTAATTTTTGTTGTGATTGACCTTTAGACAAAGGAAATAGGAAAAAGGAACTATTTCATAGATTAGTTTTTGAACATGCACTCCAAGTTTGGAGTGAAACGCCACAATTTTTGGCATATATGTGCCTTCCCTAACCCCTATGCAGATGCAAGCATAGTTGAGATGTCTTTTAGAGGTAGTGATCAGATCAATAGACAAAAGTTCTTCAAAAAATCTAGCTAGCCCACAAAAACATCTTCATTCCAAAATTCTAATGGCAATCCAAGCAGTCTAATCCACACGGGGGCTTTAACAAAGAATGAGTCATTCAGGTTCAACTTAGATGACCACTTCTGGAGGATCAGAGTGGAACAACCAATAGGCCATTGACCTTCATAAAGAATGTTAGAAAGGTCTTCCATGCAAGTGAATTCAAACAACAAAAAACCCTTTCCATGGTCATGACCAAAACTTGGCCTTTAAGAGCTCATTTCTTCTTAATAAAAGTCCTCACATCATCTATATTTGGTCTACACCCTAGAAATTTACCAATCAAGGTAGAAGCCATGGATTGAATGCTATGATCCATGATTTCATCTAGGATGGCAATGGCACAAGTACCTTTCTCCATCTTAGGGAGAATCTTAACAGGTGGGAAAGATGATTTACCTGAGGACTTGATCCCAAAAAGAGATGACCATTTGGCTAGCTGACCCACTTTGGGAACCAAAAGAATCTTGACCACTTCCTTGGGGGAAGCATCTAGGTCCCCATTAGCATTCTCTAACTGATCCCCTATACAAGAACCTTAATAGTCCTCCTTCTATGGCTCATGCTCTAGACCAAGATTCTAATTTTGATAGTCCAGAGGAATCCTGCCCTTCTTTGAATTCAAATTTTGAATCCTTCCCCTGCCTCTACTTGTGCTCGCCATAACTCTAGAGCTCTTCAAAGTTGAAAAATAAGTCTCAACTTATGTTGTTACTATGTTGTTCCTGAATTAAATTATCCCTCACTAATCCTTTTGCAATACACAATTATCCACCCTTTAGAAAATCCCATCTTGCAAGGTAAATCTACGTAGTCAATATGAAAATGATTGTTGAACTCTTGGTATACCTTATAAGCATCTGTAAAGTCTTCATCCTCTTTGTAAAGGTCCTTAAAACTCTCAACTCATATAATTTTCAATTGCACTTCCTAGACTATAAGTAGCCTTCTACTCAAGGCATCAACAACCTTCTTATGATTTATAGTGAATGTGTATGCCTAAAAACATCCATCCATTTGATGTGCCTATGATTCAATTTGTCTTGTGAGTTAATGAAACTCAATGCTTGGTTATGTGTGTAAACAAAAAACTCTTTTGGAAAAAGGTAATTCCTCTATTTCCTAAGTACTTGAACAAGGGAATAAAATTCAAAGTCATAGGATGAATACCTCTTTTTGTCCTTATTTATTTTTTCACTATAAAATGCTACCAGTCCATTATCATGTCTCATAACTACACCTACTACAATGTTACTTGCATCATATTCCAACGTAAATAGTTTCTCGAAACTTGGTAGAACAACCACAGGTTGTGTGTCTACCTTCTTCTTAAATATTTCAAAGCCCTTATATTCCTCCTTTGTCCTCTTGAACTTAGTTTTTACACAACCTTAATTGTATGTAGTATTGGAGCACAAATCTCACTAAAGTTCCTGATGAACTTCCTATATAATTGAGCAAGTCAATGAAAACTTCTAAGCTCACAAGTTGTCTTGGGGCTAGGGCAGCTTAATAATTCTGCAGCCTTTGATACATCCATCTTCAAGTCACCTTTTGAGACCATAAAACCCAAGTACACTAGTTCCTACTTCAAAAGCTCAAATTTTCTCAAAGTTAAAAGTTAGTTGTTCATCATGTAACTTTCTTAGTACAATCTCTAAATGTTTAAGGTTTTCATCCTTAGTCTTCAAAAGTTAAGATTTTATTTAGATAAATATCTACAAATTTACCAATATAGTCTTTGAGGACCTCATTCATGAGCCTCGTGAATGTACTAGGGGAGTTGGTGAGTCCAAATTTCACAAAAAACCATTCATAGAGGCCTTATGTGGACTTGAAAGTTGTCTTCCATTCATCCCCTTCCTTTATTATAATTTGATGATATTTTCTATTAAGGTATATCTTGCTAAAATATTGAGCTCCTCCTGGATAATCCATTAATTATTCAATCCTTGGAATAAGGAATACTTGATGGTGGTCCTAACAGGTTGTATTGAAATCCTCTAACAAGGTGCTTACTTAATTGTGAGTTGAAGTCCTTTAACTAGGCACACTTCTAATAGGGTGTTGAAATCCTTTAATAGGGTAAGACCTAACAGTCTTTGTAAGCTTTTAACAAGGTAGACCTTTCATAGGGTAGATCATGTTTCATGATCAAACATTGTAACCTTCACTGGATACACTTTATTACTGCAATAGTGAAGATTTGTGAGTGTCATCTCCACCCCAATTTTACCTTCTCATTGGAGGCTTTTTGGGTATTCATATCTTGTGTCATATATGTGTGAATTCTTACTTGTTTACATACTTTAGATGTATATGCTTTACATGTTATTTCAATTAACTTATTTAATATATGAGATGGATGTATGGTGAATGTTTTTATGGGTTAAAGTTTAAAGCACTGGTTAACCCCCCCCCCCCCCCCCCCCCCCCCACTCTTAGAGTTTACCTTTCCTATTGTAATTCCAACAATTGGTATAAGAGCTTTGTTCTTTGAAAGTAAAATTTTGCATCTTTGGGAAATGGAAGTCTACAAGTTGAGAAAAGTTATTGAGAACTAGGAGATTGAAATACAACTCATTCTACATTAGTTGAATGAAGCAAGAGAAGATCTAAAGAAATCATTGAGAAGAAGGAAGCAAATTGCTATTGAGGAGAATGATACACAATACCAAGAGATGGACACCACTAAGCTATTTGCAAATGGAAAATCCAATGAATTTGATGCAACAGTTGTAGATCTAATGGAAAATAATAGAACCCTAGCTAAAGAGATCAGAAATTTAAGAGACAGAAAGAATCTCAAGCCATATTACTATACGAGGTAATAGAATAGAAAAAGAAAGCTATGGAAGACAAAGTCATGATTGAAGATGACAAAAGAGTTTTGACTAGCGGACTGGAAGAGAGAGCATCAGAGGTAACCAAGATTGCTAACATATAATTAGAAACTTTGGGTCAAATGATGATTGCAAATCATGAACTGAATGCCAAGGATATTGAAATCACAACACTAAAGTTTCAAAATGAATAGTTGAGCAATGATCTAAAAATGGAAAAGGAGTTTGTTAAAAGTTTCAATAAACCTAGTGAAGCCATCAAGTACTTTAAACAATTGATGAGATCCCCTAGATCTAACAATGATACATCTAGACTGTGATACACTAGTACTAAAGAAGAAGAACCAATTAAAAAATGCTAAAGAAAGAAGTAACAAAGGAAAGAACTCTGAACCTACTTGTCATAATTGTGTTAAGAAAGGAAGTATTGCTAATCTATGTAGGAGCAAGACTGTAAGTCAGAATTTTAAGTAGAAGAACATGGGTCACTACCACAAGTGAAACAAACAAGGTCATCAAGCACATAAATGCAAAACTAAGACTGTGCACACTCTAAGATTTGAAGGATATTGTTATAACTATCAAAAGTATGGACATAGAGCTTTTGAGTGTAGATCCAAACCCAAGTGGTCATCAAACAAGAAAACAAAGGTAAAGAACAATGGTAACTCTTATAATTGGGATTATTATACAAGATATAGTTGTCACTACTATCAAGAGTATGGACATGTTCCTAAGAACTATATTAGAACACAATTTAGAAGTGATTACAGAAGGTGGTTGAGTCAAACCACATGTTTTAGCTATTTGAAGACTCATCACATCAGTAGATATTGTCCAACAAGGTCAAAGGCACCAAGTTGTGAGTTCAAAAAAGGCAAGGCAAATATTGAAAATGTCAGAGATGAGATGAACAAGACATGGAAGAGAAAGGAGAATTGCAACACATCAAGTGGAGATGGTATCACTTCACCCAATGGGTCAGGTGATCACACCTCATCAAATTAAGCAATCAAGAGGTATGTGGGATTGATATTTAAAAGATATAACATACATTAGTTCCAAGAATTTAGTTATTGAAAAGATTACATATGCATGAATAAAGATGCAAAGTGTTATTCTAAATCTAGGATAAATCTTTAAGTTTTGTCAGTTTTTCATGTTACTATCAAGCATGAAAAGTTTCATGTGGTTGTTGAGTGAAATGTTAGTTGATTTCAAGCTAACAAAAATTTTTTAGTTGAGGCTGGGCTCATAGTGGTAGTCGATCATATGGAAAGACATGTGGATGCTAAGTGAGCCAGAAATCAATTAATGTCAAGCTTACAGTTGTGTAAGCACTTAGCATTAGATGCAACATTTTAAGGGCTATTTGATTGATTTCTACTCATTTGACATCATTTGAATTTGAAGAAAATGAAGAGCTAAAGGCAATCTAAATAATTTGATCTGAGCATTTGTAGAGGATTTGAATGGTTATTCGACACTATTTCAGCAAGATTTATAAGGTATTTACCATGTGCCAAGCTATGCAGTTTCAAATTTTGCAAAGCCTAGATATATGTAATGGCATCTAATTCTTCTAAAGTGAAAGGTGTAGAGGGAAAAGAGGCTTTGAATGTTTAGTTAATTAGAAATGAAATCAAACAACCTATTTTCAAGGCCATCCTAGATATAGCTTATAAATAGGATCCCTCAAGTCTGTTGTCTATGATACCACCGCAAGTCTTGATGATTCAAGATGTCAAGAATTGTTACACTTGCAAGATTGGAAGCATAGGAGACATGGAAATTAGAGAAGAATATGGGAAACTATGTGAAAATAGAACATTGAAGAAAGAATACAAGATTTTTGAGAAGAAAGGGTTAACTCGTGCCCTAGATTTCCCCAATGTCTTCAAAACAAAGTGGATTAAGATTATCTTAAGTAGAAGTCATGATAGCTCTATATGGTTAGAAAATGGGCTAAGCTAAAATCACAAAGAAAATTGTTCATAGGGTAATAGGGTATCCAACCCTAGACTGGACAAAGACCATGAGAAGTGAGTCAAAGGAAGTCATTGAAAAGAACACAAGGGTTGTATGGAATAAAAGAGGTATGACCATTGACACTATCATAGATCCCCTAATAGCTTTTTTAGTGAGGATAATAGCACACAAGTTTTATCAATCCAATAGATTAAATAGTGTACCTTGCATTCTAGTAGATATGGGCTACAAAATTGTGAAGAAGAATCATACCTATGATCTTGTCGAGTTGCAGTTGCAACAATTGATTGAGAATTTGGGAGCCATAAAGAGAACCAAGACTGCTCAATGTAAATTTGGATCTATTCTAGAATGTATTTTCTTCTATGTGTAGAATACATTTCCTATATTTGGCAAGGTTGCTAGGAAGATGAATAGATCAATTACAGTTCAAATAGGAGAATTTATTGAGCAATTAGGTGATAAATTTGAGTTATTGATGACTAGTTATATTGAATATTTTAAGAAATCCATGAAGAAAAGACTAAGGATACCAGTCTCACTAGTGGAGAAACATTATGATGATGTTTGCTTCTTAGTTGATATTGATCACACATATGTTCAAGTAGCAATTCCTAGGGTGAGATGGATAAGGCCATTAGGTTATGAGATCAATGTTGATGAGGCCTCTGTAGCAATCATAACATTACTTGCAAAATAAGTGGACAAGAAAGCCAAAGCATTTTGTACTTATGATTTGGCCAAATTAAAGATCACTATGGATTTGAAGACTACTTCAGTGATGAGAAAGAAGAACAAATCGGTGAAGAAATTTTTTTTAAAATTGGGTGAAGGAGTCAAGGAAGAAGAAGAGGAAGATGATGATGAAGAAGAGGACACATAGGCTCAAGCACCATTGGCACTAGCATAAGGTCAGGGAGAGGATCAACAAGAGGAGGAAGTAGATACTATAAAAGGTGCCAAGGAAGAAGAAGTTGGTGAAGCACCTATTACTACTGACAAGAAGAAAAGAAAGGCAAAGACTCAAGCAATGAGCAAAACAAAGAAGGTTGCAAAACCTAGTCAGCCCACACCAATAGCACCTACCACAGGGGCTACTACAAGAGTCACTACACAGAAGGCTAAAGAGGTAGCCAAGCCTAAAGAGTAGGAAGGTGGAGCACTGAAGAGACCAAGAAGAGTGTATGTTGCTCAAGCTAAATCTGATGAGGAGAAGACTAAATCTAATGACAATAGCCAATTCCAAGTGGTGAGTCATAGTCCCTCCTCAGACCTAGATAATTTATGTGAGAATGTTAGAAACAATGTTGATCTATTAGGTTTCTATCACATTGAGTTTGATAATCTTGGAAAGATTGACAAGAACCAAGTAGAGGAGGTAGTATATGCCATGATGGCTACATTCAAAAAGACTCCTCTAGAACTTTCCAACTCCATACCTAAAAGCTTATATGATAGATTTGAGCAAAAATAGCATTATTACAATAAAAGATAAATTAGGGAGACATCCCTTCCTCAAGTTACGCTAGAACTTAGTAAGGCTAAAATGTCTAAAGCCATAAAGAAATATGTTGCAAGATTTGAACCTAAGTATAGGGCATTTAGCATATTACAGAATAATATAGAGGATATTGTAAATAAGTCCAAACAAATGTGGAAGTCAATATATGAAATAACAACATAAAAAGAAGATTACCAAACACCTATTGAGGTAGGAGAAGATGAAGAAGATGATAATGGACAAGGTACAATTGAGGGAGGTACTAATATGAATATTGATGATCATGCACTAGCTGAGGAAGAGCAACAAATAGAATAGAGTGTACAAGATACACAATTGTCGAGTGCCAACCCTCCACAAGTAACAAGTATAAACACTAAAACTATCATACTAAAGTATGTTTTTGATATTGGTGAGTGTAGATGAAATTCAGAAGTCAGAGATTATAACTACAGGGGAGGAAGTGAAAACATAGGAAATACCTATAATCACTCCTCAAGTCATAAGTGTACAACCTTCACGACCCATTGTTGTATACCAAAGAAAGGAGACAGCAAGTTGCACTATCAATACACTCATGGAAGGCACTCCAATCTCATAAAATGTACAAGAACCTAAAAAAGACAAGGTTGAGACAGTTGGAGAAGACAAGGTGACAACACCAGTAAATGGTGGGACACAAAGCCAAAAGGCTAAGTAGATACACCTGCACCTCCAGCACAAGATCAAGGTGCAACTAAAATCACAGAGGTAGAAAAGGACAAGTTTGACACCCAAGAAAAAGGAGTTAGTAGCAATCCAAGCACTGCTGACATTACTAGAATCTTGTACTCCTTCTAGTCAAACTCTCTAGAAGCCAAGCGTAGATGCTACACCATTACAATTCTCAATGTTAAGTACTAGCTAATCCAAGGCACAATAGGTAATTACTTATGGAGATATCAACCTAGATGAAGAGATTGTATTGCCAAAATTTGATTATGCGGTAATAACAATTGTGCAGATGAGTATATGCCCTACAAATGAAGAAACATCAAGAATTGTTCAAAAGGGAGCATATGCAGAAGCAAGATTTGATTGATATCTATACACTCAAAAGTGTCCCACTCTAAACCCTTCCATCCAAACGATTCCATGACTTTGGAATGTTTGGATGCCAGCTTAGAGCTCCCTATCCATGGAGTGCAAGAGAGTCTATTTCAAGTTCAAGGGCTCTTAGCTAAGCCTTTGGAATACTCTTCTTGCTAGTAAACCATGCAATGGGAGGTTCCAAAGAGAAGATGCAAGAATGAAAATGTCTCAAGAGTTGCTCAAGAATGCAATGCAAGTATGGAAACTAAGCTAAGATGAGAATGCAAAATGAAGCTATGCTAAAACATGTATGAGATGTTACAATCCAACTATTAGACTATATGATTTAAGCTAAATGTAAAAATGAAAGCTAAGCTCAGCTAGAATGACATGGATGAAAGAATGTAGACAAGAAAGAGAAGTTCTCCACAAAGTTCCAAAGAAAAATGTTAGAAAACCTGCAGCATAACAATATTCGAATGAGGATGGATGATTTGAGGGGGAAATCTCTCTCACTTTTAAAGTCATACAGACGGTGGAGATCAAGATGAAGATGGTGGATGATTAACAGTGGAATTCAAAAAGAGGAGTGACCCATGTGCACAAACAAATTAACCAATAGAATATAAGCTAACTTGTCATATAAGACAAAAGTCACAGAGCCTTTTCTTTTAATTGCAAAATAGAAAAAGGACTTTATGTGTGCACTTTAAGTGGGTTAGAAGAATGGGGTCTTTTATTTAATTAAAAGGGGACATGTTCTTTTAATCAAATAATGAACTTAGGATAGCATAGTCAAACTATAGGCTATAATCAAATAAATTGATTATTAGCAATTTGGTCTAGGTAAATGATTAAATTAATTTAGCCAAAATGTTGAAAAGGGGGCTAATAGTCTAGATGACCATTTTTAGGTGATTACAATATCAAAGAATTTACTTAGATGCATTCAGTCTGCCTACTCTAGATGAAACAAATCCTATCATTGAACAATTGACCAATATAGTGGAAAGAGTAAGTGATACAAAGCTAGATACCAATGTCAGACTATTAGAATGTTCTGAAAAGGAGTTTCAAAACAAGTCGAATGAGAAGATATCTAGTGATATTGCACTAACCAGGTTGTGTTGGCAACTAAGATAGATGGTGTAAAAAAGGTACTAAAGAACATTTTCTCTCTGTATACCAAACTGTGTAATCCTACACTCTTCACACAAGAGATAAGGAATCACATCCTGAGTTTAGAGAGCCAAATGCAATCATCCAGTACAACATTGCCCAAGTCTCCAACTCAAAGTGAGAAACACTTTATGACCCTATTGTAATTCGAAAGTCAGTTAGCATCATTACAAGAAAATGAAGCCAACTTAAGGGCTAAATTGATTAGCATTCAGTCAACATTAACTCCTCATATGGAGATTTTACACAAGGAACTAGGTTATGTAGAAACACTTATGAAGAAAGATCCCAATCTTTCTACATTAGATGGTTTAGTCCACCTTGCTGCCAAGCTGGCCATCCAAATTAAGTCTTTGGAGGTAGCTTGTGATGATTGGGATGTCTCTCTTAAAATAATACTTGAGGTCCATAAATCATTTTTAGATAGATATACTATTAGTGTTTAACCCATTGAAATCAGTGTCAAAAAAGGGAAGTAAGAGTCATGGAGGAGCAAGCAAAACAAAGAGATATCTATCCAAGAGGGAGTAAGAATAGAGAAAGAGTATCAATAGATGCAAATCTACTCAATCAAAGAAAGATTTTGATACAAAGTACAGTACAGAATAGATCAAACAACTCAGGGGGAGCTATTAAATTTTGAGGTATAAGTCATGTGTTGCAAAATTTTGACATTTTCACTTTTAGTATAGAAGCCAAATAGACATCTATGTTATGCTATTAAGAATAAGAGTATTAATGTATGACCAAGTGTTTTTGACACTCATGTCAAAGGGGGAGATTGTTAATCTCAAATTGGTTTTTGTAATGTCCCCATATTTTTAGCCTCTCAGTGGAGTTCTTAGCCTTTACATTCTCTGAAGGCTAAGTGGACAAATAATTAGAAATTGATTAAATTAATTTCTTATAAAGTCATTAAATAAATTAAAATTAAAAGGTGACTTTATATTTAATTAATTCTAGATGCACAACTAATTATTATATTGGAAAGGGAGAAGCTTCTATAGAGTGCATTTTATAGAAGTACAACTAATTATTGCCTTGAAAAGGGGGAAGCTTCTAGAGAGTGAAAATAAATAATATTTTATTTCCTTCTAGAAGGGTGAAGGAAAAGAATAAATAGAGGCAAGAGCTTCATTGCTAAGCATCTAATTATTGTGAATTACATTTTATATGAACTTTGGAGAAGAAACTAAGGGTTTCTAATTTTAGTTAGCCATTGGAGAGCGTCAATTCTACAATGTTGCAACCATTTGAGGTGGTGAAATATCCACTAAATTTGGCATTCAAGAGAGCTTCATTATGGAGTTCTATTTGTGCTTAAATTAGAGAACACATTTATTGTTGGTTGATACAGTACACGTGAATAGTGTCACACTACAATATTTATGCTTGATTCTGATTGCAACTTTCATCTGCATCTTGAGCTTCACTATTATCAGGTTCCTCTTGCAACTATTAGTAGTTAGCATTATAATTTTAAGCATATAATTTTTCTATTGTAAGTGATAATTTAGAATCAGATTTTGGCATTGTTGTAGTCATTATTGTAAGCCCATTTGTCTTGGCAAACTCATAGCAACATTGTACATGGGAATGAACTCAATAAAGGAGATATATGTTGCATACCATTTGTTTGAAAAAATGTCCATCTAATGGCATATATGATCAGCATAATAGTTGTATGCCAATTGTTTGTCAAAATATCAGATAGTTGTAGGTATGCATTCTATATCTAGTTTTCATGTATATGCATTAAAAAATACCAAAAAGAACTGCACTTGCTTATTAGTTCATTGTAAGAGGCATTTTAATATCATTTGTGAGAATTCTAAATTTCTTAGCATCATTCAAACTATATCAAACAAACTAAAACACAAAAAAAAAAAAAAAAAGAAAGAAAGGTAGCATACAAGTGTTTGACAATATTCCTTGAGCTAAAATCAGTCAGTTTGGGCAAGGGATATTACATTGGTATTAGAGCTTCCATGCAAAGTGTTTGAAAAAATGTCAAACAATTGAATTTAATAAGGATTTGGTGTTTCATACAGTTATAACTAGTGGTATCAGAGCTTGCTTGCAAAGTGTTTGACAAAATGTCAAACAAGTGAATTAGAGAAGAATTTGTGGTTGATGAAGCTATAACTAGTTGGGTTATTACATTGGTATTAGAGCTTTGATCATGCCATCTTGGAGGGTTTAAGTTTCATATGCAGCCATAATAGTGTGGTTACCTTAGGGTTGTCACTCGTAGGAGATCAAAACAAGAGCAAAATCAGTTTGAGAATATACCCATAGAAGAAATCAATGAAAAGGTAGGAGAAGAGATGGCAAGAAATAAAGGAAAAGATGGAGGAGACAATAAAGAAAGAGAAGCATAAGAGTTCTTTAGACATTTGGCAACAAAGCAACAACAAATAGCTGAAGCTTTATGAAAACTTACTACAACAATACAAAAGATGATTCCACATATCAAACAAAATCAAGTCCTAGATGCTGACGGGAGCATAGTACAAAGAGCTTCCTCCTAGACCATTCATAGGCCTACATGCCCTACCTTTATCAAAAATAAATGTGAAGATGATAATGTTGAAGGAGAGGCAACATTTTTAGATCATCTTATGGTAGCAAATGTTGAATGGGAATCATTGACACTAGAGGTTAGGGGACACCTGAGCTTTGATAGATTTCTAAGTCAAAGGAGAGAGAATTACAAGACAAGGTAGGATTGAAGGCCAAGAGACCAAAACAAAGATCTGAAGCATGCAACCAACACTATCACATTACCTATGCTTGATGGAAGTGGGAAAGTTAGAGCTTAGTTTTGGATTCATAAGAACCTTCCACTCATGATAAAGGAGAATGACTTTATGTTTGTTAGTTCCAATAAGGTATATAAATTTATATGATGAATTTGATAGACATGCAAATTTGAATTAGGAAAATAGTATAATAGCCTTAGGTGATGATTTATCTACATAATCCTTACAAGAGGTTTCACAAGACATTATGAAGTGACTGTGGGTGTTGGTACTCAAGATATCGGTACCATGAATGGAGATTTTATAAACACTTTTGATTTTTTATGACATTAGTTATGAAACCTTGCATCCACAAGGGCCAAATGCCATCCTTGAGATGTCACTTGGTAGTACTCAAGAAAGGGGTATTAATGACACAATGCATGATGCAAATTTTTGCACTGATGAGTCTGATTCTAAAAATTAGACCTTACCAAATGAGTTTCAAGATTCAATTGTTGGCATGGAGCCCTAGGATTGCGAGCTAGAGTAACATGTAGTTTAGTTATTTATTGAAGGACACAATAGGAGTACCTTGGATGGTTATGTGTGCATGGATGATAGAACACAACATAATTCATCTAATTCAGATTCATTTCAGTCATGGAGCTTGCTTTGGAATGGGTAGTTACAAAGACCTCATCATTTGATTGAACCACTTAAGGTGGATATGAAAGTTGATCCTCTACATAGTGGAGCAGCCTCTAGTATTTTGATTATACATGTTGAAGGTAAATCTTTACAATGGATGATATCATTACTGATTTTTTTGAGGACAATTGTGTTATGCACCACCATTCTCCATATAATGAAAACATCAACACTATGATAACATCCAGTGATGGCAGCCTTACACCTATTAGTAAACTGAAAGATACCAATTATACAAGAGCTAGTTTAACATACTTTGGCATTAAAGAGGTGAATAATTTCAAAGAAATGAATGATGAATTGTTGCAAAAAGCTAAAAATGTTAAATCAATGGCTGCCAATGCAAGACAACATCTTCAAGAAGTCAAAGGAAAGGTCAATCTCCTCAACATAGCAAGGAAAAAGAGGATGGATAACATTATAAGACTCTTATTTCAAATAGAGAATGAATCTAAAAATGTACCTAGTTCTAATGACAACAATGAAGTTGATAAGTCTAGTCAACTAAAGGATTTGGTAAAGGTAACGAACATGAAGAAACAAGAACAGTTTGAGGGTTCTTCAGGTGTAACTATAGTTGTTCATAGCTTAGAGACTTGGTTAAAGGTGGAGGAGGATGAGATTATGACAAAATTATCTCATCATGACATGATGCACAAAAAAATTGAGGATCGTATTTAGGTAGTTCAAAAAAAGTTAAATCTAAAGGGGGAATCAGTAGCACCCCAAGATAGAGAACCACTTAATGATTTGAGTGGAAAGAAGTTTTTTGGAAAGGGGTGCATGATGCAAACCATGATTGTTCATTAGGGTGTAAGGGGAAGATTGATTATGTTATGTGGACATATAATGAGAATTTTGAATCTAAAAATTTAGCTCAAAAATTTGATCAAGAAGGGTCTAAGCTAGTAGGATTAGAACATGAGGAAGAAAGGGCTAAAAGGGAAGAGTTAGTTCAGCTATAGGAAGCACATCTCACTAACATATAGTGTGAGGGCTCCTTTAGGATGTGTGGAGTTTTAGTTGGGTAGAAGATCATTACCTTACTTTATATAGGAGTCACACATAACTTCATTGATGCTTGTTTGGTTGAGAGATGCAACATACAAATGTAGGTCTTTGAGGGTATAGGAGTAAAGGTTACAAATGGCTACACTCTTAGGTGCGACAGGAATATTTCATATCTACCCATGCATTTGAATAACTTTGGTTTAATGTAAATTTTTATGTTTTAAACATGGGAGATGTTGATATGGTATTGTGGATGAAATGGCTCCATGACATTGATTATGTTTTGATTCTAATACATGAGGAGCAACAAAAATATGTTTATCATCTTGACATATAACAGTTGAGCCAGTTTATGTTAGTTTTTGTGTACAACAAGTTGTGGAGGGATTATATTCTACATCTTGATACAGGTTTGGGTATTCTTGACAAAGAGACCTTGCATGTTAAGGAATCCAAGTGTGAGTTAGGCTCTAGAGAGATATTGTACATACCTGACACATCATTAGCACACAAGGAGTATGCATGGATCTAGACAAGGTCAAGGCAATCATTGAGTGGCCTAGACTTGAGAATCTCATACAACTTAGAGGAATTTTGGGCTCATGTAGTTTTTACTATAGATTTGTTAATGGATATTCACAACATGCAACACCACTTTTTGATCTAACCAAGAAGGGATATCTCAGGAACTATATTGTAGGACAGCAAAAGGGATGGGTTAAGTGGATATGTCTTTTTGAATATTTCTATAATACTACATGCCATCTTTCTATCCTGATGACACCATTTATGGTCTTGTATGGCTATGAGGCACCCAACTTTCTTGATTTATTGTTGAGTGATAGTAGAGTGCCTAGTGTTGGAGCTTTATTGTAGGGAAATCAAGATTTCTTGAGGGCTCTCACGGAGAATATTTTGAGAGCACAAATTTAGTAGAAGCAATATGCAGATCAAGAAAGAGTTGAAGATTTATTCCAAGTAGGATATATGGTGTACTTGATGCTATAGCCTTATAGACATTCTACACTAAAGAAGAATGGTATAGGGAAGCTCAAGATCTATGGACCCTTCAAAATTATTAGGTGTGTGGGTGAGGTAACTTATGAATTAAAGTTACCAATTAACAGTAAGGTCCATAATGTTTTTCTTGTGTCATGCCTCAAGAAGTTGTTAGGAAATCATGTGGTCCCTTTTACAATTCTACCACCCTTAGATGATGAGGGTAAGTTGATTATGGTACCTAAGGCTATATTGGATGTTAGGGAGAAACAATTGAGGGGACAAGTTATCAGGGAATATTTGATCAAATGGAAGGACTTGCTAGTTGACAATGCTACTTAGGAAGGTGAGGAATTTTTGTAGCATTCAAAGTCGACATTGCTTGAGGACAAGCAATTTTAGGAGGGTCAAATTGTAATGTCTCCATCTTTTTATCCTCTCAATGGAGTTCTTAGCCTTTACAATCTCTGAAGGTTAACTGGAGAAATAATTAGAAATTGATTAAATTAATTTCTTATAAAGTCATTAAATAAATTAAAATTAAAAGGTGACTTTATATTTAATTAATTTAATTTTCTAGAAGTACAACTAATTACTGTATTGGAAAGGGGGAAGCTTCTAGAGAGTGCATTTTATAGAAGTATAGCTAGTTATTGCCTTGAAAAGGGGGAAACTTCTAGAGAGTGCAATTAAATAATATTTTATTTCCTTCTAGGTGAAGGAAAAGAATAAATAGAGGCAAGAGCTTCATTGTTAAGCATCTGATTATTGTGAATTGTATTTGATATGAACTTGGGAGAAGAAATTAAGGGTTTTTTATTTCAGTTAGCCATTGGAGAGCGTCAACTCATCAGTGTTGCAACCATTTGAGGTGGTGAAATATCCACTGAATTTGGCATTTAGGAGAGCTTCATTCTGGATTTCTATTTGTGTTTAAATTGGAGAATACATTTATTATTGGCTGCTACAGTACATATGAACAATGTCATGCTACAATATTTATGCCTGATTCTGATTGCAACTTTCATCTCCATCCTTGGACATCATTATTCTCAAGTTCTTCTTGCAACTATTAGTAGTTAGCATTGTAATTTTAGGCATATAATTTTTTTGTTGTAAGTGATAATTTAGAATCATATTTTGGCATTGTTGTAGTCATTATTGTAAGCCCATTTATCTTGGAAAACTTATAGGAACATTGTATATGGGAATGAATTTAATAAAGGAGATATATGTTGCATAGAATTTGTTTGATGAAATTTCCATTTAATAGCATATATGATAAGCATAATAGTTGTATGCCAATTGTTTGTCAAAATATCAGCTAGCTATAGGTATGCATTCCATATCTAGTTTCCATGTATATGCATCAAACAAATACAAAAAGATCTGCACCTGTACATTAGTTCATAGTAAGAGGCATTTTATTATCATTTTTGAACATTCTAAATTTCTTAACATCATTCAAACTATATCAAACAAACTAAAACACAAAAAGAAAAAAGTAAAGAGAAAGGCAACATACAAGTGTTTGACAATGCTCCTTGAGCTAAAATCAGTTGTTTTGGGCAAGGGATATTATATTGGTATCAGAGCTTGTTTGCAAATTGTTTGACAAAATGTCAAACAATTGAATTTGAGAAGGATTTGGTGTTTCACAAAGATATAACTGGTTGGGGTTATTACATTTTTGACACGTGAGTGTCTATACACTTAAGTCATTTACTTAGTTCATGTTTAACAAAGTAACATATGTCGAGCACAACATATAAGTAAGAGAATGCCACATAAATAGTGAGTGCCAAGTCACTCATATGTTGAGTCACTCAAGTGCCGAGCAGTCACTATGTGCCGAGCGATTCAGGAGCCAAGCAAGTAGTGCATGTCAAGTCATTCAGTTGCCAAGTGACAGCATTGAAGTCTTAGTTAGTGCTGAGCACCAGGGACTTTAGATGCCGAGTAACATAGTTTTTCATAGATGTTTGTATTGGCACAAACTACTATGTAAACCATTTTTGTGCCAACTTAAGGATTAAATTATGATATTATGTTGATAAGGACAAATCCTAAGTAGGAATACCTATGTATTATATGCATCCAATCAGGAAAAGGGAAGGTTTAAAGAGAAATATGGATGAATCACAGTCGTTGATTATACCTAACCCTAAGTCACCTAGGCCTTCTTAAGGAGGACAAACCCTTAACTTTTTATGAATGATCAAAGAGAGAGAAGGAGAATTTGCATGCACAAATAGGACATTCATGGTGACCAAGGTATTATGGTCTGAATTGCATTACAGAATCAGTTAAAGGAGAACAGAGGAAGGAAACAATGAACAACAGAGAGACATATGATCAAGAAGGATAAGTACACAATAGGATAGAGATGATTTGACATCAAGCAATAGAGTGCTAATTGCAGGATCATTGATGAGACATTCTAATAGGTGAATCAATTAAATCTCTTAATAGATTATTCCTAATAAGTTGTATTGAAATCCACTAACAAGGTGCTTACTTAATTGTGAGTTGAAGTCCTTTAACCAGGCACACTTCTAATAGGGTGTTGAAATCCTTTGACAGGGTAAGACCTAATAGTCTTTGTAAGCTTTTAACAAGGTAGACCTTTTACAGGGTAGATCATGTTTCATGATCAAACATTGTAACCTTCATTGGATACACTTTATTACTGCAGTAGTGAAGATTTGTGACTGTCATCCCCACCCCAGTTTTACCTTCTTATTGGAGGGTTTCTGGGTAATCATATCTTGTGTCATATATGTGTGAATGCTCACTTGTTTACATACTTTAGATGTATATGCTTTACATGGTATTTTAGTTAACTTATTGAATAAATGAGATGGATGTATGGTGAATGTTTTTATGGGCTAAAGTTTAAAGCATTGATTAACACCCCCCCCCCCCCAACCCTGCTTAACCCTATAAGAACTATTATGAGGTATTCTAGGAAAATTCAACTTATTAACTACTTCTTTTGAAATAATATTATCAATAGAATGAAAGTCTATAATTACCTTACATACCTTGGCCAAGATTTTACATTTGGATTTTACTACTGATTTCTTTTGCTTTGGTTCATCTTTCACAAGTTCTTTGATCAAGATTCTTCTTATCGTCAAGTTCTCTCCAACTTTTGAAACAAAGTTCACTTCAAGGGATTTAACACTTGTAGTTCCTCTTGAACATACTTATGCCTCTTATTATCTTGGGAAGAGATGGATTTCTCTAGGAAACTCTAAGAAGGGTGTGCAAGTTGGTTATAATTATAGAATTTCATGATGGAAAAATAAGGTCTTCTACCTGATCCACCAAATATACCTATGTTGTCACTAATTTTAGAACTCTCTCCTCCATTATAACCTCCTCTAAAAGTTGATTCACCACTATTCTTATGATTTTGGAATCACCTTGAGGTCTTTGATATGCGCTCCCTCCACCAAAATTGCCCCTATGGCTTGTGTTAGCTCTTCATCTTTCTCCACCTTTATCATCTTGTTCATACTTCTTTTTTCTTTTCTCC
Source organism: Cupressus sempervirens (assembly GCA_028749045.1). NCBI lineage: Eukaryota > Viridiplantae > Streptophyta > Pinopsida > Cupressales > Cupressaceae > Cupressus > Cupressus sempervirens. The sequence goes on along the minus strand of CM053784.1, from coordinate 469,729,744 downwards.
TCCACCTTAGGGGATAGATGATATAATTTATGGACATTATTTTGAATTAGTAAACTAATATCCTCTTGTATACTCCACCTCAACCCTTTAAGGTATCTTGTTGTACACTAAGAACGTGTACTCCTCTAAAGCCTTCTATTCAAGGTATTCCATGGATTGGAAAGCTTGAATTGTGGCTTACATCTCCCTAGTCAGGGAGTGTAAAGGCATAGAAAAAATCATAAAGATAACTTTTAGTTGTACCTTAGAAATGAAACCCTTGCTAGTAAACCATGAAATGGGAGATTCTTTAGACAAGAGCAAGAGTGCTAGTGTCAAAGAACTCTCAACTATGCAATGTAAATGCTACTATACTAGGATCAAATGCAAGAATGCAACTAAGTTAAGACTATGAGAATGTTACAACTATGATAATTAAGCTAAGTGAGCTATACTATTGTAAGAAAGAAACTAAGCTAATGCAAATGAACTAAACTAGCATGAATATGAAAAGAATGTGAAGATAGAAGATATAAGTTCTCCATAAAATGCACTAAGTCAACCTATGAGAAAACCCATAGCATAACAATAGCTCAAAATTGGGATCCTTAGATGTAGAGAGAGCTCTCCTTTTAAGAGTGTATGGACGGTTGAGATCAAGGTCAAGATATGAATGATCAAGGGTGGGGGTTGAATTTTGACATGATCCATGTGCACATTCCTCTCCTCCAATAGAAATGAGTTGACTTTTCATGTGAGACAAAGTCTTTTCTTTTAATGTGTAAATAGGAAAATTACTTTATGTGTGCATATTAGGGTGGGTTGGAAGAATGGAGTATTTTATTTATTTAAAAGGGGACATGTTCTTTAATCAAACATGGACTTAGGATATTATAGTCAAACCATAGGTTCAAATCAAATAAATTAATTTTTAGAGATTTGGGACAGGAAAATATTTAAATAATTTAGCCAAAATTCTAAGAAGGCAGCTAATAGTCTAAGTGACCATTTATAGGTGATTATATTTTCTTCTCTTTGACTAATGTGTGATTGATCTGGGAACACATTACATCAAAGATTAAAGAATCCAAGTAAGTAGCAGCAGATATGATTTCAAAGAATGGAAATGCAGAATCAAATAACAAGTCCTGAATGCACAACTTGGTAGAGACAATACTAAACACTAGGAGAAAGAGATGATATCGAGACTCAAGAAGAGTACTAATATCAAGAAAAGTAGATAGATCAAAGAAAATGGAAAGGTCGAGCATATGCTCTTGAGAAATAGATAGCCAAAGAAAGCAAGCAACGATAGAATATTCCTGCCCCCTTGAGATTGAAATTAAAATGAGGTATCAAGGATGTAGAAATGAGAAATATATGATCAAATAAAGATACAACAAGGTTCATGATGATAGATATGTGATTAAAACCCAAGAGTGACTATGAAGAAGTGATAGAATGCCCCAGTTTCACAAAGTTTGACAAGTAAGATAAAGCATCAAAAGAAGGGCAAAGCAAGAATAATGATTAAATGAAATGAATAAGAAGAGAAAAAGAGAGTAGAAATTACGATGCCCCAACAAATATTCCAAGGTTAAACCTCAAAAGGTTAGCTAACTACATAGATGGTAGAATTTTAAAAATGTATTTAACCATCAAGATGAACTTAGATTTTGATTTTGATCCCAAAAACAGATCCAAGACATCAAAATCAGCAAGGAGTGCAATTTTTGTAGAATTCCAAGGAGTTTGAAAAATGGGTCAAAATTGAGTCAAAGGACTATATAATGGGTCCAAGGGTTATTTTCAACTCATTTTGTCTTTTGTGATTTTGAGAGCTTTTGAGTAGTTTGAGAGAGATAGAGATGGCTCAGGTAGGGATTTTGACATACCAACACTAATTCGAGCTCAGTTGGTTGCACAACCAACCTCCACAATATGATGCCCACAGTTATAGATCGTATCACACTATAATTTTGAGAATGATTATGTATCACGCGACTATTGAAAATAGTATCATATCAAGGGCACCTAGTAGTCGCACGACACCGTGCGAAGTATCACACAACACAAAAGTGTCACATGTATATTATGAGAAATCTTGCATGACACATTATCAACAACAATTATTGCACCACTATTGTAAAAAGTATCGCATGGTTTATTCTTGAGTATTTTCACATGTTTAGAAGTAGGATTTGATCATGTTGCTTTGGATTTATTACTTGCTTAGATATTTATAGCTTTATTTGGTCCATCATGATTGGTATTGGCCCTCATTTGTCTCTTGATTTGGTTATGCAATTGGTTTTTTTGGCATTACACATTAGGCCCCCCAAGGTGGTGGGGTTGTGAGTTGTGCAACATTTCAATGTTGATGACACCACAGTATTAGAGACCATGGGCTTTGGTTGGTTATTGCATGTGCCCTACCACTACCTATTGAAAACTTTAGCCAAGAGGTGGCATAGTGAGTATAACATGTTTTATTTTCCCACTAGTGAGGCCACTATCACTCTAGAGGATGTGCATCACATCCTTCATGTACCCTACCATGGAGATCTAGTGCATAGGATCAATATGTCTTTGAGGTTTTTTTTTTGGTGCCTAGTTTCCATATCATGAGTATTGACATGAGCATTTTTGTGTCACAAGTTTATTATCATTAAACCCTAATAGCGGGGAGAGCAGAAATGCAAGAGCTTTTTGAGGACTTTACCATCATATGTAGGCACTTGAGCTGGGAGTGCTTGATAGATGAGTAAAGGGATTGGTATCCCATAGCCTACCTTGTATGTTCTCTAGTAGCCTAGGCCTTAGCCATAGATAGGAGAAAGAAGGGATTCCCTTTCAGTTGGGGTGATTAGTGGTAGATCTAATTAGGCAGCCTTAGAGGATAGTGTGGGGTCATGTACGATGAGCTCCATGAGATTACATATGGGAGGGGAGGACATGGGCCTGTAGTGTATTTTTGGCCTAGATTTGGGTGGGAGCATATAGTAGTGGTTCAATCATTAGTGTATCCTAGGGAGCAGAGACATCCCTATATCTATAAATATACTAGCTTCATCCCATAGCCCCATAGTGGAGATGTGACCTATTATAGGAGACTATTTGATGAATTTTCATCATTTGTATGGAAGCCCTATCGACAATGTGTGAGGTGGTCAGATGCTTCGGAGTTGGAGTACATTTTCTACAACAAACCACTCGTGGGTGGGCACTCAAAGATTGTTGAGCAATTTTCTATCAGTAGAGTGTGGAGACAATTTGGGCATCATATATCAACTAAGACCATGACATATGCATGCTTCAGAGGTGAGGAGAGTCTGGGGTGGTCTCTTATCTTGAATTATCAAGAAGCTTTGAGAGATATGACAAAACTATAGCGAGAGGCATGAGACTATTGTCTTAATGTTGTAGATGTAGGAGTAGAGCTAGCATATCTCTAGGAGATTCAAAGACACCCTTTCCCTAGTTTACCATATTGGATATACAACCTTACGTTGGAGGATAGGAAGGATATGGTGGCAACAATGGAGGTGATAGAGGTAGAGGAGTTAGGTGGATGGAGGTTGAGAGAAGCTCCTAGGGAGCTACAAGGAGGCAGACACACTCATAGAGTTGGGCCACGAGGGAGGAGGAGGGAGATGAGGAGGGTAAGGTGGAGGAGGAGGAGGAGGAGGCAAAGTGACTAGTTAGACAAAGTTGATTAGAGCCTAGATAGGAGAAACCTACGAGGGGAGATGGAAAGGATCTGAGGGATGTTTGAATTCAGATACTTGAGGCAGAACCATAGTAGGCATGGATCACCATCACTGTATGGGATCAATAGCTCATTCAGGAGTGTGCATGGAGTGAGGAGTTTTGGAGGGAAAGGGACACAACTAGGTGAGAGGTCAAGCATCATGGCATGTGGATCACTTACTATTATGCCACATACAGGGGTGTAGTACCTCCAAGGAAGGGACTACATGATTATTTAGAGTGGGTAGTGAGATTAGAGGGTGTAGTGCATCTACCAGATAGGAGACAAACACCTCCACCACTAGCCTAAGAGGGTGGGAGTTAATCCTAGGGCTAGGACTAGGTCTAGGTTGTAGTTGTTGTGACATATTTTAATGTATATATTTATTTTGAGATAATTATCTAGATTTTGGATCTCACATGTACATGTACTCTTGATTAATTTATATGTATATAACATACTAGATTTAATCCATTTCATTGTTTACTTGTCTAATTTAATGCCCATGTGATGGATTTATATGGATGTTTAAGCACTTGTGTTTATATTTCCATGCGATATTTATCATATGTGGTCATGCTTATACTCATGTTTATGTACTCATGTTTATATGTTCATGGATGTATATCTCTCATGTTAATGAAAATGTGATACGTGGATAGACTAAATTTGATGATGAGATAAACCCCTTGTGATTACAGGTATAGAAGAATCAAGATAGTGGACATGATCAACAAGTAACAAAAGACATGATCAAGAGGAAGGATGAGAAGAAGTGAATGCAGTTAGCTGATGTGTCCATGAAAGGTGAAGAGAGAGATCCCTCCATATGCAAAATGTAAGACTAAGCTAGAATGATCTTACAATGTGAACTAATATGCAAAAAGGTTTACTTGCAAGGGACACATAACTTTTAGACTCTAATTTCATCATTGAGTTCTATTAGGGATATCAAAAGGTCATACAATGCTCACCTCTATAACTATGAGGATATGAATATGATATATATCAGATAGGTATGTTGGAATCCAACCTAAGCATCAAAGACATGTAGGTAAATATGACTAATGTAGTTAGGTTCCCTAAGTTTAGTATAGCAAGATTACACTTTTATCAAGGCATAAGCATCAGGATAACCCTTGAGTGTGGTCTTGCAAAAAAAGACAAGGATGATACATTGGAGGCCCAAAGTGTCAAGTAGGACAAGCATGAAGGCTCTCAACACCTTAGACTAATAAAGTATACCCACAAGCATAAAATAAGTAAAACATGCCCCATGCTCCCAGTCTTCTAGTCCATGACATCCTTAAAAGACTATTAGGTAGGGAACACTCAACAAATAAATTATCATAGACAACACACAATAAAAATAAAGTTCAGCCAAGTCTCAACAAATGCAATATTTAAGTGTATGTATGTATGTCACATGGCCATTTCCTTAGGATACAAGTCTGCCAGTGAGAAATATTGTAACACCCTACACTAAACCTAAGGTAATCAAAATGTGTCAAAAAATATTCAATGTCAAGGGGGGAAGTATTGAGGAACATTGTTTTAGACAAATTGCCAGAGAAACCCTAACGCATAAGAAAACCTTGATAATCTAAGCAGTTGTGCCCCCTAGATGAGGATAAGAGTCAATTACAAGCTAGGAAAGGTACTATGAAATGGATAAGCATGAAGTGAGACTGATAGACATAGGTGCAAGGGTCTCAAATAGTGCTTTTTTCTAGTTTTTCACCACTTGGCATATTTTTTTAGGACTTTTTATTATTTGTTTGTATTTTTTGAGATTTTTTAATTTTTGGTGATACATCAATGCACCTATTGCTAGGTTTTCACTATGATGATCATTTTTTCAAGACATTTTATAATTTTTAGGATTTTTTCAATGTCATATATAATTTTTTTGGATTTTTTTCAAGATCATTAGGTATGTACAAAAAGCTAAGCCATGAGAGCCTTAAGCATAGAACTTCTTCAAATGTAGGATATTGATAGGCTAAGGGAGTTGTTCTCCCTTAGGTGTAGAAATCTGATAGGTGCCAGATCTAAACATTGTTGTGAAAATGTAAGTACCTAACTAGTTAGGCTCAAATTCTCCTCTCTATTCTCTGTTCTATTGGTTCCTAGGGTTTTCTTGAAGAATAAGTTCACCCACTTGGAACTCACAAGGATTGTCTTTTTTATTATAGCTAGTGGACATCCTCTTTTGATAAGCCCTCATGTGATCATAAGCAGCCGTACGATGCTCATCTAGGGTTTCTAGCACATGGATCCTCATAGCTCTATGGTCCTCATTAGTAATTAAACCATGTAGAGAGACTCACAAAGAGGTAATCCTTACTTCTAGAGGGAGGAAATCTTCATAACCATAGACTAATGAAAAGGGTGTAGCCCCATAGAAGTACGTATAGTAGTTCTGTAAGCCCATACTACTAGATTGATTTGAAAATGTCAATCCCTTCTTGATTCATGAACTATAATATCCTAAAAATATACATGGTTTAACCTTCAATAAAATTGAACCAGTAGTAGGGTTTTACAATAACTTATTGGATCTAATCAAGTGGTTTTGTAGGGTTCTCACTTTGGTTTTGAGGCTAAACCTTGTGAAGATTGGTTTGAAGGCCAAAACCCTAGGTTTTCAAAGATTTGAACATATCTCCTAAATCACTTGGATTGTGGATCTAAATTTTTTTTTGCAGGTTGGGGATGCATCTAATGTCTAAGTCTAATTTACAAATTATTTTGAGTTGATGTGTGTTGGTTATGATTTTTTCTTTGTTATTGATAAAAAATCATTTCTAGTCACAAATCAACAATTTTTAAAGAAAATTTTACATTTTCAAAAAGGTCTTTAACTTCCCTAGGGGGTTGGTTCTTTATCTTTTGAATTTATAATTCATATTAGGGCTCAATAACTCGATGTGAAAAAATTGGTCTATTTTGACAAAATGAGTCCTTAGGGCACAAATTAAGAGACATTGCTAACTTTCTTGCATTTTTGAAAAGATCTCTAGTTTTAGCAGGGTTATCTTCTTTGAATTTCTATTTTTGGAGCTTGAATAATAGCAAAAAAATTAGATATTGTTGACTAGGTTAAAAAAAAGTAAAAAAGAGAGCATTTGTGATTAGTTTGCACTTTTTTTGCATACATTTGATTGGAAGACAACTTGGATTTTTGAGGCAACTAACCACTTTTTGTTGCAGGTCTTGCTTATTCTTTATGCCCTAACCTTTTTTTTTTTGTAGGGGGTTTCACACTTTCTTTCTTGAACAAAACAAAATAACACTTGTCAAAGATAAAAGAGCTACTAACATGTTTGTAGGGTTGCCCAAAGCAAATAAACAAACTAAGTCTTTCTTGTATTTTATTTCATTTTCAAATGTGTCATTAGATTAGTTATTTCTTTCTATTAGGCATAAAAACTCATGGGTAGGGGTCCTTTGTTGGTAGGAGAGTATGCTCGTCACCCTTTGGGTAAATCATAAATCTTGACCCTTCATTGGATAAAACAAAGTGAGTGGGATACTCCACTTTTTAGTGATTTTATTTGATCTTTTTGGCATGTTTGGAGGAAGTGTCAAGGAATAGGAGAGTATTCTCTTCACCTTCTAAGGTGAATCAAAAATCTTGACCTCCTTCGTATGGATTCATTTTGTTAATCTCACTAGAGATATATTACCTTTAGAGGGTCTACTATTGGTGGAAAGATACCAATAGGAATGACCCAATGTGGGTACAAGAAAAACCCAACTAATCTGAACCACTATAATCACAAACCCCTTGACAAATGCCAAATCCTTGGGGGTGTAAAACTTTTCTTCATCTAGTGGAAGTACTTGTGGGATTGTGACTGTGAGGAAAATACTAGGTGAGAATGCTTAAGGTACTCTTGTAGCCATCAGGTCCGTTACTTATCATGTGATAAGGTGTCCCGTATTGGGAGCAAGGGGGTGTTGCGAATGGAACTAATAATTTATCAAACCTTCTATGCTATCAACTATTGTTAAACTTTGTCAACCTTGGTCAAAACATTTTGTTCATGTCGCTTATTAGAAGGAGTTCCATCATTTGACTTTTCTTGCCATGTCTCATGTGCTTGAACATGCTTAAAGTGTCTCTTTGGTCTTAGTGCTCTTGTTCTTTTCCATCTTCATGGTCAATGCTAACATACTAAAAAATATATTTTGCTAAAAAGGTCACCTTGATCTCTTGACTACACTCTTTGATTGTGAAATTTATTCACTTGTCATCTCTCTTACTTTATCTACTTTTCTATTTAGGCTTCTTTCCTAGATCTTGACTTGAGTCACTAGTGTTGTAAGCTACTTGGACACTTTGTTTGACAAGTCACTCATTCATTGCTACTTCTTCTTGGAAAGTGAACACTCTACCTCTCTATTTGGACATCAAGTTATCTTGTTTCACCTTATTAGCTTCCTCTAGTCTCCTTCATGCTTGATTTTCTATCTACCACTATGGCATTCAAACCTTGTGCTACCAAACCTTAACCAAGTATAGATGATCATGAGTTCTTCTATTCCGCTAAAGAGTTTCAAGATCTAAAATTGAGAAAATGTTAGAGGAGAGAATGGAATCATCACATGAGCTTCCCTTAAGCTCTTAAAATGGACATGATTCCTCTTCTTTAAGATCATATTCTTCCTCTTCTTCTAATTCTACACACTATGTCTCTCCAAGATATCAATTGCCTTCATTTATTGGATCTAAAGACCTCCTTAGAGAGCAAGCAAGTGATACCTTCTTTGAGCCTATTCCAATATTTCATGATAAACTGATCTTTAATGAAGATATTGATGCATCCTCTACACTTTATGAACAACAACAAGATCCTAGACATACTCTTGAGAGAACCTTTACTCTCTTAGAATATTCTTATGATGTCATCTTGCAAGCACTTCTTGATAATGAGTTCATCACATTACCAAAGAACTCTAGACCTTATGAACCTAAAATCAAATCTCCATGGGGAACAAATGATTACTTTTGCAATCATCATAGAAACAAAGGTCATCAAACTAAAGATTGCATAGAGTTGAAGCATAAATTGTAAGATCTTATTGATGACAAGGTAGTTGGAACTAACAACTCTAATGACTCGTGTGATGAGGACTTTTCCCTTGAGTGATATCATATTGATGAACCTATGTCTAGTGATGGTCTTCTTGACACCTTCACTTCTTCCAACATGCATGAACTTCCTAAATCTTCAAATATTTCTACCATGCCTCCATCAAACAAAGAACCTACTACTTTCCATATTTATTATTCATATCCTCAAGGGCTACCTCTAAAAGAAACTAAATCTAATTTTCACTTGGTTGCAAACCTTTTCCATGCTACTAAGACTAAAGATCCTCAACCTTTATATGATGATATGCCTATTATTTCTACTTCAACTAGTCCTTCACTATCTCTTCAATATTCTACCATGTACACCTAATATTCTCCCTTGTCCTTAGAAGTGCCTCCATGTCAAGAGAACTCTTAAAAATCTAAATCTATAAATGTCAAGAAAGATCAAGCACCCTTTCATTTCCTTCAAAATGTCACCCCTATCCTTTATCTTATCCACCTGATAATTATGATGATGATACCAGTTCCACTACCTCCATTGAGCTTACTGAAAATTATAAGAAATGTGATATTGCTATACTATCCAAATATAATTGTCAAGATCAAAGTATCCATTCTTATTCTACTTCTCCATATCCACTTCAAAACTATGTTCAAGCTTCAAATACTCTTTCTAAAGATATTGCTCCTATCAAAGTTACTCATGAGTCTTTTAATGACCTTGGCCATATTTCTCACTCTAAATATGTTGATATTGCTACTCATTATCCCTTTGCATCTCCTAAATCTATCCTTGGTCCTTATCCATCAAAAATAAAACCTTCAAATCTTCCTTCCATATAGGAGCCTTATGTTCCTTCACCTCCTACATTTCCCACTCCTAGCTCTCCCATAATGCCTCAAGATCAACAAATATACTCATCATTGATGAATTTCCATCCATATATCCATATGCACCATTTGTATCAGCCTTATTCATCCACAAATTCCAAGTCTGTTGGAAATAATTTAGATTATCAACTTAAGAACAAATAGAAGAATCCATTTAGAAATGAAGATTACTATGTCCTATCTAATCAAAATGTTAATATAGAGAAAGAACAATCATTTAAGAGACCAAAGAGCTGAATCAAATCTAATATGGGTTCCTAAACTCATTATTGAAGAAATGTGTTATAAAGTATCTAAAGGAAAATCTAAAACTATATGGACTCCCAAGTCTCTTTTAAAAGACTTGAATATTGAAAACAAAACAAATTTGGCATTCAAGATTCCAAAGGATTCCACTCCATTTTATTCCAAACATCTTTTTCAAAATCTTATGAAGGCTTCCACTCCACCTTATTGTAAAATTCTCCTACCACCTCATACATCTAAACCTCAATCTATTTCCTCCATCATTCCAAAACTCTCCAAGGTGTGTGTCAATGTTGATCTTCCCCACTTTCTCACCTACCCTTAGGAAATATTTTGAAAGCTACATTTACCTACTATCCATACTCCTACAATCCTTTCAAGGCACAAGCTCTTATCCTCCATATACTTATCCTACTACCATCTCTCTTCCTTCACCCTATCAACATCTTTGAGCATACTTATCTATAGTCTTGCCTTATCATGACTTATCTTTCCTATAGGAGTGCTATCTGTACAGTCGAAAGTGTCCCACTCTAAACCCTTCTATCCAAACGATTTCATGAGTTTGGAATGCTTGAATGCCGGCTTAGAGCTCCCTATCCACGGAGTGCAAGAGAGTGTATTTCAAGTTCAAGGGCTCTTAGATGAGCCTTAGAGATACTCTTCTTGCTAGTAAACCATGCAATGGGAGGTTCCAAAGACAAGATGCAAGAATGCAAATGTCCCAAGGAGTTCCTCAAGAATGCAATGCAACTAAAGATTAAACTAGAATGAACATGACAAGTGCAGCTATTCTAAGCATGGATGAGAGTGTTACAATCCAAATATTAAGCTATGTGAGATAGATTATTGCAAAATAGAAGCTAAACTAACATGCAACATGAATCTAAGCTAAAATTCTATGGTATGAGAGAATGTAGAAAAAAAATAGAAGTTCTCCACAAAGCTCCAAAGAAACCTGTTAGAAAACCTGCAGCATAACAATATTCAAAAAATAGATGGATTCATTTGAGGGGAAAAGCTCTCTCCCTTTTAAATATGTATGGACGGTAGAGATCAAGATGAAGATGGTGGATGATCAACGGTGGAATTCAAAAAGAGGAGTGATCCATGTGCACACACAAGTCAACCAATAGAATATAAGTTGACTTGTCATATAAGACAAAAGTCACAAAGACTTTTCTTTTAATTGCAAAATAGAAAAAGGACTTTATGTGTGCACTTTAAGTGGGTTAGAAGAATGGGGTCTTTTATTTAATTAAAAGGGGACATGTTCTTTTAATCAAATAATGAACTTAGGATAGCATAGTCAAACTATAGGTTATAATCAAATAAATTGATTATTAGCAATTTGGCTTAGGTAAGTGATTAAATTAATTTAGCCAAAATGTTGAAAAGGGAGCTAATAGTCTAGATGACCATTTTTAGGTGATTACATTTGCCCCTCTTTGACTAATGCGTGATCGATCTGGGAACACATTATGTCAAAGAAAATCGAAGCTAAGTAGGCGATGATAGATGTAGATGTCTAATTCTGAAGAGTGAAATGTAGAAATAGATAGCAAGTCCTGAATGCACAGCCTGATAGCAGTAGTACTGAACACTAGGAAGAGATGATGTCAAAATTCAAGAAGATACTAACACTTAGAAAAGTGGATAGAGTGGATAGGACCAAGATAATGATGAATACATGGATACATACCATTCACTTGAGAAACAAAAAAAGACTCTAGACATACTTCTAATAGAACTTTTGCTCCCTTAGAAGATTCTTATGATGACACATTGCAAAACCTTCTAGGCAATAAGATCATCCTGTTACCTAAGTCTAGCTCATATGGAAACCCATTCTTGGATATCTATTGTGCTTATCATCAACATAATGAGCATAGTACTTCAAATTGCATTGAGCTAAAACATAAAATCCAAGATCTTATTGATAATGGAATTATTGGAACCTCTAGTGACTCATGTGTTGAGGATACTTCTCTTGAGCAAGATTATGTTGATGAACCTATGTCTAGTAGTGGCTCCATTACATCTTCCACTTCTTCCAACACTCGTGCATCTCCCAACACTTCAAAGCTTTCCAACATTCCTCTATCAAATAAAGAACCTAATGCTTTCCACATTGACTATGTGTATCCTCAAGGGCTACCTCTAAAAGAAACTCAAGCTAACCTTCACTTGGCTGCAAACATTTTCCATGCTACTAATCCTAAACATCCTCAACCTTCATGCACTACTATGCCTAATCCAAGCACTACTCCATTCACTCTTCATTCTCCCTTGTCCTTAGAAGTGGCTCCATGTCAAGAGGACTCTAAAAAAGAAAAAGCTATAAATGTCAAGAAAGATCAAGATCAAGCACCCGTTCATCTCTTTCAAGATTTTTCCATTCCATATCCTATATCTTGTCCACCTCCTAAGTATGATGAAGATATCACTTCCACTATCTCCCTTGAGCTTACTGAAAATTATGAGAAAAGTTCTCTTCCTATGCTATCCAAAGCTACTTGTCAAGATCAAAGTGTCCCCTCATGTTCTACTTCTCCATATCCCCTTCAAAATTTTACTCAAGCTTCAAGTGCTCCTATTAAAAATGTTGCTCCTATCAAAGCTACTCATGAGTCTATTGATGGCTTTGACTATGTTGCTCACTCTAAAGATGTTGATGTCCCTTTTCACTATCCATTTGCATCTCCTAAGTCTATCATTGGTCCTTATCCATCAAAGCTAAAGCCTTCAAACCTTCCATCTATATTGGGACCTTATGTTCCGTCATCTCCTACATTTTCCCCTCCTAGCTCTCCCATCATACCTCAAGATCAACAAAGACACTCATCCTTGATGAATTTTCACCCATCTATACATCTAAACTAGTCATATCAGCCTTATTCATCCACAAATCCCAAGTCCTTTGGAAGTGAGAGTAAACATAAGAATCCATTGAAAAAGAAAGATCACTATGTCCCATCTAATCGACATGTGAATGCTAAGAAAGAGACTGCACAAAAGAGACTGCAAAGGTCCACTATTAAGAGAGCTAAATCAAAGAAAATGTGGGTTCCTAAATCCATCATCGAAGAAATGCACTCTCAAGCATCCAAAGAACAAGGAAAATCTAAAGCTATGTGGATTCCCAAGTCTCTTTTAAAAAACTTGAATATTGAAAATATTTCAAAGTTGACATTCAAGCTTCCAAAGGCTTCCATTCCATCTTCTTCAAAAAATCTTTCTAAAAATATTTCAAAGCCTTCCACTCGACTTTTTTCCAAATCTTTTCTACCAGCTCATACATCTAAATCTCAAGCTATTTCATCCATGATTCCTCCATTGTTTCAATACCCTTCAAGGTGTGTGTCAATGTTGATCTTGTCCAATATTTTAGCTACCCACATGAAATCCTCTAAAGCTTACACCTCCTTTCTATACATGAACTCTTATCCTCCATATACTCTTCCTACTACCATTTCTCTTTCATCACCCTATCAACATCTTTGAGCATACCTTTCTATGGTCTTGGCTTATCATGACTTATCTTTTCTATAGGAGCATTATCGACATTCAAACAGCTTCAGCTCTTTCTAAAAATTCAAAAAAAAGAAGAAGAAAAAATAGAAAGAAAAAAAAATGAAAATGTGCCTTGGTGAAAACCACTTCTTGTGGCACCTTGGTAGCAAAAGTAAAGAGAAATAAATTTATCCTATGGTGAAAACTACTTCTTGTGGCACCTTAGATAAGTACCATGATGAAAACCTGGAAAATAGGCATCATGTGTAATTGTTCCATCATCCATCTATCCCTTCTTCTCTCTTTGATCTTGACAATGTTGAGCTATCTTTGCATATTGGCTATCTTATCCACCAAATTTTCTATTGTGCTCTCCCATTCACTCATACCCTCTATCTTGAGCTTTATTCTTATTGCTCTATCCCATTGCTATCCTATCTAGTTGACCCCTTGGTCTTGATCATAATAAATGAAACATGGTTCTCATAGGTCTCTTGACATGGCTACTCTTTTGGACTGCACGCTTTCATGTTATCTTACTCATTGGCTTCCATCACTTATCTTATATGCTATCGCACTTGTTGGCTTCACCACTTATCCTACATGCTATCTTTCTCATTACTTCCATTGCTTATCCAAAACATGCTTCATATGACTATTTCACCTCTTTCCCTAGCTTGGGTACTATTGAGGAGTCAGTTCTTGAGGATCACTTTCACTTGCTTCATATTCCTTTCTTATGCATTATTGCTTATCCACTGGCTTGTTTCTCCATCATGTCCTATACCTTGCTAGACATTAGGAGAAAATGATGTGATCTTGCTTGAGAACTAGTGATATCTAAAACCTTCTAAAAATTTCCAAAAAAAATCATATATGATGCTGAAAAAATCCTAAAAATCAAAAAATGTCCTGAAAAATGATCATCTTAGTGAAAACCTAGCAATAGGCACTTTGATGTATCACCAAAAAAATTCAAAAATTCAAAAATACAAAAAAATTGAAAAAAGTCCTGAAAAAAATCTGTCAAGTGGTAAAAATCTGGAAACAAGCGCTACTTGAGACCCTTGCACCTATGTCTATCAGTCTCAATCACCTATTTTGCTACACATTTCCTAGCTTGAAATTGTTTCTTGTCCTCGTCTTGGGGTCATAGCTACTTAGCCTATTGAGGTATTCTTGTGCATTAGGGTTTCTTTGACAACTCACAAAATAGTGTTTCTCAACACTTCCCCCACTTTGACATCAAGTGTTTTTCAACACTTTACAGATAGTCTACCTACGGTCTTCGATGTTGCGATATTTCTCACTATCAGAATCAAGTCTTGAAGAAATGGCCAAGTGACTTATACACACACACACTTTAACACTTAAACGACTGAGCTATGCTGATCTTTATCTACTTTGTGTGTTGTCTATGATGATTTCTTTGCCAGGTGTTCCCTCCCTAATAGTCTTTCAAGGATGTCATTGACTAGAAGACTGGGGGCATGGGACATATTTTCTTGATTTCTGCTTGTGGGTATACTTTTGTTTTTTTATATTGTTGTAAGCATTTATGCTGGTCCTATTCAACACGTTGACTTACAAATATATCATCCTTGACTGTTTCGCAAGACCACACTTGGGGTTTATCCTAGCGCTTATGCCTTAATACAGGTGTAATCTTGCTAAATTAAACTTAGGGAATCTAATCGGGTAGTTATCTTGACTTACATGTCTCTAATGCTTAGATTGGATTTCCACATACCTATCTAATATCAATCATATTCATATCCTCATAGTTATACTAGTGATGGTTGTATGATCCCATGATGTCCCTAATAAATGCTCAATGATGAAATTAAGAGTCTAAATGTTATGCGCTTCTTGCTGGTAAACAACTTTGCATATTAGCTTGCATTTTAGGTTCATTTTCTAGCTTAGTCTTGCATTCTTGCATATGGGAAGAGCTCTCTCTTCATCTTTTTGTGGACATACCAGCTAACTCCTTTCATATATTTTTTTACTTTCTTCTTATTGATGTCTTTTCACCTTCTTAATCTTTCACTTCATCTCTTTTCTATCTTATCATCACATTCTATAAAGTTTTGACCTCTTAAATAATTTCAACGTCCTGGATCCATTTTCGGGATTGAAATCGAAATCTGAGTTCATCTTAGTGGTCAAAATCACATTTTAAAATTTTAACTTCTTCTGAGCAGTTAGCTGACCGTTTGAGGTCTAATCTTTGAATCATCACTGGGGCATCTTCATTTCTTCATGTCTTCATCATTTCTATACTTCATATCTCCTTCTATTCACCTTTTCACATCTAAATCATCTCTCTACTAGATTTGACCTAATTTTTATGCTATATCCTTCAAAGTCAACTCTAGTCAAACTGGGGCATTTTATCAATTTTTTTATAGTCATTCTTGGGTTCTAATCATCTATCTGTCATCTTGGACATTGCTATATTCTAATTTTCTCATGTCTAGCTACTTTCTGCTTCCTCTTACCTCATTTCGATTTCGATCCCAAGGGGGCAGAAATACTCTATTGCTGATTGTTACGACTATCTATTGCTTAGGAGCATTTGTTTGATCTTCTCAGTTGCTCTCACTCTATCCACTTTTCTAAGTGTTAGTATCTTCTTGAATTTTGACATCATCTCTTCCTAGTGTTCAGTACTACTGCTATCAGGCTGTGCATTCAGGACTTGCTATCTATTTCTACATTTCACTCTTCAGAATTAGACATCTATATCTATCATCGCCTACTTAGCTTCGATTTTCTTTGACATAATGTGTTTCCAGATCGATCACGCATTATTCAAAGAGGGGCAAATGTAATCACCTAAAAATGGTCATCTAGACTATTAGCTCCCTTTTCAACATTTTGGCTAAATTAATTTAATCACTTACCTAAGCTAAATTGCTAATAATCAATTTATTTGATTATAACCTATAGTTTGACTATGCTATCCTAAGTTCATTATTTGATTAAAAGAACATGTCCCCTTTTAATTAAATAAAAGACCCCATTCTTCTAACCCACTTAAAGTGCACACATAAAGTCCTTTTTCTATTTTGCAATTAAAAGAAAAGGCTTTGTGACTTTTGTCTTATATGACAAGTCAACTTATATTCTATTGGTTGACTTGTGTGTGCACATGGATCACTCATCTTTTTGAATTCCACCGTTGATCATCCACCATCTTCATCTTGATCTTTACTGTCCATACATCTTTAAAAGGGAGAGAGCTTTTCCCCTCAAATGAATCCATCTATTTTTAGAATCAAACTCCAAGCGGTTTAAAAGATATGATCAAATCTTTAAACCAACCAGATTTTTGGCCTTCAAACCAATCTACTTATGGGTTGGCCTTAAAACCAAAGTGATAATTCTACAAAAGCACTTGATTAGATCCAATATGCTGCTGTAAAAAACCAGAGATAAATAATGAAAGCAAATGGAGCTAGAACTTGATTCAAGCCCCACGGTGGGCGCCAAAAATGTACACTCGAAAGTGTCCCACTCTAAACCCTTCTATCCAAATGATTCCATGAGTTTGGAATGCTTGAATGCCGGCTTAGAGATCCCTATCCACGGAGTGCAGAGAGTGTATTTCAAGTTCAAGGGCTCTCAGATGAGCCTTAGAGATACTCTTCTTGCTAGTAAACCATGCAATGGGAGGTTCCAAAGACAAGATGCAAGAATGCAAATGTCCCAAGGAGTTCCTCAAGAATGCAATGCAACTAAAGATTAAACTAGAATGAACATGACAAGTGTAGCTATTCTAAGCATGGATGAGAGTGTTACAATCCAAATATTAAGCTATGTGAGATAGATTATTGCAAAATAGAAGCTAAACTAACATGCAACATGAATCTAAGCTAAAATGCTATGGTATGAGAGAATGTAGACAAAAAATAGAAGTTCTCCACAAAGCTCCAAAGAAACCTGTTAGAAAACTTGCAGCATAACAATATTCAAAAAATAGATGGATTCATTTGAGGGAAAAATCTCTCTCCCTTTTAAAGATGTATGGACGGTAGAGATCAAGATGAAGATGGTGGATGATCAACGGTAGAATTCAAAAAGAGGAGTGATCCATGTGCACACACAAGTAAACCAATAGAATATAAGTTGACTTGTCATATAAGACAAAAGTCACAAAGCCTTTTCTTTTAATTGCAAAATAGAAAAATTTACACTAGAAAAGGTGCACTTCTCTAAATCATTCTATCTGAAGTTCTCCATAGATTGGAAAGCTCGAATGCCAACATAGAGCTCCCTAGTCATGGAGTGCAAGGGGCATACAAATGAGTATATAGGAGCTCTCAGCTGAGCCTTAGAAATACAGCCCTTGCTAGTAAACCACAAAATGGGAGATTCTTTAGACAAGAGCAAGAGTGCTAGTGTCAAAGAACTCTTTAGATCATGCAATGCAAAAATGAAACTAAATTAGGATGAGATGCACAATGCAAGCTATGCTAACAATGAGATGGGAATGTTACAAATCCAACTATTAATCTATGTGATCTAATTATTTGCAAAGGAAACTACACTATCATGCAATATGCTCTTAAGACTAATATGAAGGAAATGAGAGAATGAGACAAGGAAAAGAAGTTCTCCACAAAGCTCCAAGGAAATCTGTTAGAAAACCTGCAGCATAACAATATTCAAATGAGGATGGATCCTTTGAGGGGGAAATCTCTCTCCCTTTTAAAGATGTACGGACGGTGGAGATCAAGATGAAGATGGTGTATGATCAACGGTTGAATTCAAAAATAGGAGTGATCCATGTGCACACACAAGTCAACCAATAGAATATATGTTGACTTGTCATATAAGACAAAAGTCACAAAGCCTTTTTTTTTAATTGCAAAATAGAAAAAGGATTTTATGTGTGCACTTTAAGTGGGTTAGAAGAATGGGGTCTTTTATTTAATTAAAAGGGGACATGTTCTTTTAATCAAATAATGAACTTAGGATAGTATAGTCAAACTATAGGTTATAATCAAATAAATTGATTATTAGCAATTTGGTCTAGGTAAATGATTAAATTAATTTAGCCAAAACGCTGAGAAGGGGGCTAATAGTCTAGATGACCATTTTTAGGTGATTACATTTGCCCCTCTTTGACTAATGCATGATCGATCTGGGAACACATTATGTCAAAGAAAATTGAAGCCAAGTAGGCGATGATAGATATAGATGTCTAATTCCGAAGAGTGAAATGCAGAAATAGATAGCAAGTCCTGAATGCACAGCCTGATAGCAGTAGTACTGAACACTAGGAAGAGATGATGTCAGAATTCAAGAAGAATGCTAACACTTAGAAAAGTAGATAGAGTGAGAGCAAGTGAGAAGATAAAACAAATGCTCCTAAGCAGTGATAGAGTATTTATGCCCCCTCGGGATCGAAATTGAAATGAGGTAAGGGGATGCAAAAACTGGCTAGAAATGAGAAAATTAGAATATAGCAATGTCCAAGATGACAGATAGATGATTAGAACCCAAGAATGACTATATAAAAAAAATTTGATAAAATGCCCCAATTTGACTAGAGTTGACCTTGAAGGATATAGCATAAAAATAAGGTCAAAATGAGTAGAAAGGTGATTTTAGACATGAAAATAGTGAATTTAAGTAGATATGAAGTATGGAAATGATGAAGACATGAAGAAATGAAGATGCCCTAGTGATGATTCAGAGATTAAACCTCAAAAGGTCAGCTAACTACTCAGAAGAAAGTAGAATTTTAAAAGACAATTTTGACCATCAAGATGAACTCGAATTTGGATTTCGATCCCGAAAATGAATCTAGGACGTCAAAATTATTTAAGAGGTCAAAACTTTATATAATGTGATGACAAGATAGAAAAGAGATGAAGCGAAAGATTAAGAAGGTGAAAAGACATGAATAAGAAGAAAGTAAAGAAATATATGAAAGGAGTTAGCCGATAGGTCCACAAAAAAGATGAAGAGAGAGCTCTCCCCATATGCAAGAATGCAAGACTAATCTAGAAAATGAACCTAAAATGCAAGCTAATATGCAATGTGGTTTACCAGCAAGAAGTGCATAACATTTAGACTCTAATTTCATCATTGAGCATTTATTAGGGACATCATGAGATCATACAACCATCACTAGTATAACTATGAGGATATGAATATGATCGATATTAGATAGGTATGTGAAAATCCAATCTAAGCATCAGAGACATGTAAGTCAAGATAACTACACGATTAGATTCCCTAAGTTTAATTTAGCAAGATTACACTTGTATCAAGGCATAAGCGCCAGGATAAACCCTGAGTGCGATCTTGCAAAATAGTCAAGGATGATACATTTGTAAGTCAATGTGTTGAATAGGACCAGCATAAATGCTTAAAACACTATAGACAAACAAAGTATACCCACAAGCAGAAATCAAGACAACATGCCCCATGCCCCCAGTCTTCTAGTCAATGACATCCTTGAAAGACTATTAGGGATGGAACATATGGAAAAGAAATCATCATAGACAGCACACAAAGTAGATAAAGATCAGCATAGCTCAGTCATTTAAGTGTTAAAGTGTGTGTGTGCAAGTCACTTGGCCATTTCTTCAAGACTTGATTATGATAGTGAGAAATATCATGACATCGGAGACCGTAGGTAAACTATCTATAAAGTGTTGAAAAACACTTGATGTCAAGGTGAGGGAAGTATTGAGAAACACTATGTTGTGAGTTGTCGAAGAAACCCTAATGCACAAGAATACCTCAATAGGCTAAGTAGTTATGCCCGCAAGATGAGGACAAGAAAAAATTCCAAGCTAGGAAATGTGTTGTGAAGTGGATGATTGAGTTTGATAGACATAGGTGCAAGGGTTTCAAGTAGCGCCTATTTCCAGGTTTTCACCACTTGACAGATTTTTTTAGGACTTTTTTCTTCTTCTTCTTCTTTTTTTTTTTTTTGGTGATACATCGAAGTGCCTATTGCTAGGTTTTCACTAAGATGATCATTTTTTCAGGACATTTTCTGATTTTTAGGATTTTTTTAGGAGCATATATGATTTTTTGGATTTTTTAGAATAATTTAGAGATCACTAGTTCTCAAGCAAGATCACATCATTTTCTTCCAATGTCTAGCAAGGTATAGGACATGATGGAGAAACAAGCCGATAGATAAGTAAAGATGCATAAGAAAGGAATGTGAAGCAAGTGAAAGTGATCCTAAAGAATTGACTCCTTAAGAGTACCCAAGCTAGGGAAAGAGGTGAAATAGTCATATGAAGCATGTTTTGGATAAGCAATGGAAGTAATAAGAAAGATAGCACGTAGGATAAGCAATGAAGCCAACAAGTGAGATAGCATGAAGTGTGTAGTCCAAAAGAGTAGCCATGTCAAGAGACCTATGAGAACCATGTTTCATTTATTATGATCAAGACCAAGGGGTCAACTAGATAATATAGCAATGGGATAGAGCAATAAGAATAAAGCTCAAGATAGAGGCTATGAGTGAATGGGAGAGCACAATAGAAAATCTGGTGGATAAGATAGCCAATATGCAAAGATAGCTCAACATTGTCAAGATCAAAGAGAGAAGAAGGGATAGATGGATGATGGAAGAATTATGCATGATGCCTGTTTGCCAGATTTTCATCACGGTACTTATCCAAGGTGCCACAAGAAGTAGTTTTCACCATAGGATAAATTTATTTCTCTTTACTTTTGCTACCAAGGTGCCACAAGATGTGGTTTTCACTAAGGCACATTTTCAATTTTTTCATTTTTAAAAAAAAATTCTTCTTCTTTTTTTTTTTTTTTTGAATTTTTAGAAAGAGCTCAAGCTTTGTCAATTTAGATAGTGCTCCTATAGGAAAAATAAGCCAAGACCATAGAAAGGTATGCTCAAAGATGTTGATAGGGTGATGAAAGGGAGATGATAGTAGGAGTATATGAAGGATAAGGGTTCATGTATAGAAAGTTAGTGTAAGCCTTAGAGGATTTCATGAGGGTAGTTGAAATATTGTACAAGATCAACATTGACACACACCTTGAAGGGTATTGGAATGATGGAGGAATCATGGATGAAGTGGCTTGAGATTTAGATGTATGAGGTGGTAGAAGAGATTTTGAAAAAAGTGGAGTGGAAGGCTTTAGAATATTTTTAGAAAAAATTTTGAAAGAAGATGGAATCGAAGCCTTTGGAAGCTTGAATGTCAATTTTGAAATATTTTCAATCTTCAAGTCTTTTAAAAGAGACTTGGGAATCCATATAGCTTTAGATTTTCCTCGTTCCTTGGGTGCTTGAGATTGCATTTCTTCAATGATGGATTTAGGAACCCACATTTTCTTTGATTTAGCTCTCTTAACAGTGGACCTTTGCGGTCTCTTTTATGCATTCTCCTTCTTAGCATTCACATGTTGATTAGATGGGACATAGTGATCTTCATTTTTCAATGGATTCTTATGTTTATTCTCACTTCCAAACGACTTGGGATTTGTGGATGAATAAGGATGATATGACTGGTTTAGATGTATAGATGGGTGAAAAGTCATCAAGGATGAGTGTCTTTGTTGATCTTGAGGTATTATCATCTTATCTTAGCTTTCATCTTTACATGTAGCTTAATCTCACATAGCTTAATAATGGTATTGTAACATTCTCATACATGTTTTAGCATAACTCCACTTTGCATCTCATTCTAGCTTAATCTTTAGTTGCATTGCATTCTTGAGGAACTCCTTGGGACATTTGCATTCTTGCATCTTGTCTTTGGAACCTCCCATTGCATGGTTTACTAGCAAGAAGAGTATCTCTAAGGCTCATCTGAGAGCCTTCTTATTCTTGAAATATACTCTCTTGCACTCCGTGAATAGGGAGCTCTAAGCTGGCATCCAAGCATTCCAAACTCATGGAATCGTTTGGATAGAAGGGTTTAGAGTGGGACACTTTCGAGTGTACATTTTCATGTCAAAAAATGGTCATCTAGACTAAATGTAATCACCTAAAAATGGTCATCTAGACTATTAGCCACAAAGCCAATATACATGTACAATTTTGTCACAATCCACTCTCTCCAATTTTTAGGCTTTGTGACCATCCATAAATCTACAAAAGGGAGAGAGCTTTCCCCTTCAATCCATCCTCATTTGAATATTGTTATGCTGCAGGTTTTCTAATAGGTTTCCTTGGAGCTTTGTGGAGAACTTCTTTTCCTTGTCTCATTATTTAGACAAGAGCAAGAGTGCTAGTGTCAAAGAACTCTTTAGATCATGCAATGCAAAAATGAAACTAAATTAGGATGAGATGCACAATGCAAGCTATGCTAACAATGAGATGGGAATGTTACAAATCCAACTATTAATCTATGTGATCTAATTATTTGCAAAGGAAACTACACTATCATGCAATATGATCTTAAGACTAATATGAAGGAAATGAGAGAATGAGACAAGGAAAAGAAGTTCTCCACAAAGCTCCAAGGAAACCTGTTAGAAAACCTGCAGCATAACAATATTCAAATGAGGATGGATTCATTTGAGGTAAAAAGCTCTCTCCCTTTTAAAGATGCATGGACGGTAGAGATCAAGATGAAGATGGTGGATGATCAATGGTGGAATTTGAAAAGAGGAGTGATCCATGTGCACACACAAATCAACCAATAGAATATAAGTTGACTTGTCATATAAGACAAAAGTCACAAAGCCTTTTCTTTTAATTGCAAAATAGAAAAAAGATTTTATGTGTGCACTTTAAGTGGGTTAGAAGAATGGGGTCTTTTATTTAATTAAAAGGGGACATGTTCTTTTAATCAAATAATGAACTTAGGATAGCATAGTCAAACTATAGGTTATAATCAAACAAATTGATTATTAGCAATTTGGCTTAGGTAAGTGATTAAATTAATTTAGCCAAAATGTTGAAAAGGGGGCTAATAGTCTAGATGATCATTTTTAGGTGATTACATTTGCCCCTCTTTGACTAATGCGTGATCGATCTGGGAACACATTATGTCAAAAAAAATTGAAGCCAAGTAGGTGATGATAGATATAGATGTCTAATTCCGAAGAGTGAAATGCAGAAATAGATAGCAAGTCCTGAATGCACAGCCTGATAGTAGTAGTACTGAACACTAGGAAGAGATGATGTCAGAATTCAAGAAGAATACTAACACTTTATAAAGCAGATAGAGTGAGAGCAAGTGAGAAGATCAAACAAATGCTCCTAAGAAATAGATAGTTGTAGCAATCAGTGATAGAGTATTTTTGCCCCCTCGGGATCGAAATTGAAATGAGGTAAGGGGAAGCAGAAAGTAGCTAGACATGAGAAAATTGAGATATAGCAATGTTTGATATGATAGATAAATGATTAGAACCCAAGAATGACTATAAGAAACTGATAAAATGCCCCAGTTTGACCAAAGTTGACCGTGAAAGATAAATCATAAAAATTAGGTCAAATCGAGTAGAAAGATGATTTTAGACATGAAAAGGTTGAATTTGAGTAGATATAAAGCATAGAAATGATGAAGACATGAAGAAATGAAGATGCCCCAGTGATGATTCAGATATTAGACCTCAAAAGGTCAGCAAACTGCTCAGAAGAAAGTAGAATTTTAAAAGACAATTTTGACCATCAAGATTAACTCGAATTTGGATTTTGATCCCGAAAATGAATCTAGGACGTCAAAATTATTTAAGAGGTCAAAACTTTATATAATGTGATGATAAGATAGAAAAGAGATGAAGTGAAAGATTAAGAAGGTGAAAAGACATGAACAAGAAGAAAGTAAAGAAATATATGAAAGGAGTTAGCTGATATGTCCACAAAAAAGATGAAGAGGGAGCTCTCCCCATATGCAAGAATGCAAGACTAATCTAGAAAATGAACCTAAAATGCAAGCTAATATGCAAAGTGGTTTACTAGCAAGAAGTGCATAACATTTAGACTCTTAATTTCATCATTGAGCATTTATTAGGGACATCATGAGATCATACAACCATCACTAGTATAACTATGAGGATATGAATATGATCGATATTAGATAGGTATGTGAAAATCCAATCTAAGCATCAGAGACATGTAAGTCAAGATAACTACACGATTAGATTCCTTAAGTTTAATTTAGCAAGATTACACCTGTATCAAGGCATAAGCGCCAGGATAAACCCTGAGTGCAGTCTTGCAAAACAATCAAGGATGATACATTTATAAGTCAAAGTGTTGAATAGGACAAGCATGAATGCTTACAACACTATAGACAAACAAAAGTATACCCACAAGCAGAAATCAAGAAAATATGTCCCATGCCCCCAGTCTTCTAGTCAATGACATCCTTGAAAGACTATTAGGGAGGGAACACCTGGCAAAGAAATCATCATAGACAGCACACAAAGTAGATAAAGATCAACATAGCTCATTCGTTTAGGTGTTAAAGTGCGTGTGTGTAAGTCACTTGGCCATTTCTTCCAGACTTGATTCTGATAGTGAGAAATATCACGACATCGGAGACCGTAGGTAAACTATCTGTAAAGTGTTGAAAAACACTTGATGTCAAAGTGGGGGAAGTGTTGAGAAACACTATTTTGTGAGTTGTCAAAGAAACCCTAATGCACAAGAATACCTCAATAGGCTAAGTAGCTATGCCCCCAAGATGAGGACAAGAAACAATTCCAAGCCAGGAAATGTGTAGCGAAGTGGATGATTGAGACTAATAGACATAGGTGCAAGGATTTCAAGTAGTGCCCGTTTCTAGGTTTTCACCACTTGACAGATTTTCTCAGGACTTTTTTCAATTTTTTGTATTTTTGAATTTTTGAATTTTTTTGGTGATACATCAAAGTGCCTATTGCTAGGTTTTCACTAAGATGATCATTTTTTCAAGACATTTTTTTATTTTTGGAATTTTTTCAGCATCATATATGACTTTTTGGATTTTTTAGAATAATTTAGAGATCACTAGTTCTCAAGCAAGATTACATCATTTTCTCCCAATGTCTAGCAAGGTATAGGATATGATGGAGCAATGAGCCATTGGATAAGAAAAAATGGATGAGAAAGAGTATGAAGCAAGTGAAAGTGATCCTCAAGGACTAACTCCTCAAGAGTACCCAAGCTAGGGAAAGAGGTGAAATAGTCATATGAAGCATGTTTTGGATAAGAAATGGAAGTAATGAGAAACATAGCATGTAGGATAAGCAATGAAGCCAACAAGTGCAATAGCATATAAGATAAGCGATGAAAGCGAATGAGTAAGATAGCATGAAAGCGTGAAATCCAAGAGAGTAGACATGTCAAGGGGCCTATAAGAATCATGTTTCATTTATTATGATCAAGACCAAGGGGTCAACTAGATAGTATAGCAATGGGATAGAGCAATAAAAATAAAGCTCAAGATAGAGGCTATGAGTGAATCGGAGAGCACAATAGAAAATCTCATGGATAAGATAGCCAATATGCAAAGATAGCTCAACATTGTCAAGATCAAAGAGAGAAGAGGGGATAGATGGATGATGGAAGAATTACGCATGACGCCTGTTTGCCAGGTTTTCATCATGGTACTTATCCAAGGTGCCACAAGAAGTAGTTTTCACCATAGGATGCATTTATTTCTCTTTACTTTTGCTACCACGGTGCCACAAGAAGTAGTTTTCACCAAGGCACATTTTCATTTTTTTTCTTTTTTCTTCTTTTTTCTTCTTCTTTTTTTTTTTTTTTTTTTTGGAATTTTTTTGAATTTTTAGAAAGAGCTCAAGCTTTTTAAATGTAAATAGTGCTCCTATAGAAAAGACAAGTCATGATAAGCCAAGACCATAGAAAGGTATGCTCAAAGATGTTGATAGGGTGATGAAAAAGAAATGGTAGTAGGAAGAGTATATGGAGGATAATAGTTCATGTATAGAAAGTAAGTGTAAGCTTTAAAGGATTTCATGAGGGTAGTTGAAATATTGGACAAGATCAAAATTGACACACACCTTGAAGGGTATTGGAATGATGGAGGAATCATGGATGAAGTAGCTTGAGGTTTAGATGTATGAGGTGGTAGAAGTGATTTGGAAAAAAGTGGAGTGGAAGGCTTTGGAATATTTTTAGAAATATTTTTGAAAGAAGATGGAATGGAAGCCTTTGGAAGCTTGAATGTCAACTTTGAAGTATTTTCAATGTTCAAGTCTTTTAAAAGAGACTTGGGAATTCATATAGATTTAGATTTTCCTTTGGATAATTCAAAACACATTTCATCAATAATGGGTTTAGGAACCCATATTTTCTTTGATTTAGATTTTTTAATAGTGGACCTTTGCAGTCTCTTTTGTGCATTCTCCTTCTTAGCATTCACATGTCGATTAGATGGGACATAGTGATCTTTCTTTTTCAATGGATTCTTATGTTTATTCTCACTTCCAAAGGACTTGGGATTTGTGGATGAATAAGGATGATATCACTGGTTTAGATGTATAGATGGGTGAAAAGTCATCAAGGATGAGTGTCTTTGTTGATCTTGAGGTAATATAGGAGATCTAGGGAATGAGTTATGAGTGAATGTAGGAGATGGAGGAACATAAGGCCCCAAAATGGATGGAAGGTTTGAATGCTTTAGCTTAGATGGATAAGGACCAAGGATAGATTTAGAAGATGCAAAGGGATAGTGGGAAGGGATATCAACATCTTTAGAGTGAGCACCATGGTCAAAGCCATCAATAGACTCATGAGTATCTTTTATAGGAGCAACATTTTTAATAGGAGCACTTGAAGCTTGAGAAAAATTTTGAAGTGGATATGGAGAAGTAGAACACGAGGGGATGCTTTGATCTTGACAAGTAGCTTTGGATAGCATATGAAGAGAACTTTTCTCATAATTTTCAGTAATCTCAAAGGAGATAATGGAAGTGTTATCTTCATCATACTTAGGAGGTGGACAAGATATAGGATATGGAGGGGAAAAATCTTGAAAGAGATGAAAAGGTGCTTGATCTTGATCTTTCTTGACATTTGTAGCTTTTTCTTTTTGAGAGTCCTCTTGACATGGAGCCACTTCTAAGGACAAGGGAGAATGAAGAGTGAATGGAGTAGTGCTTGGATTAGGCATAGTAGTGCATGAAGGTTGAGGATGTTTAGGATTGGTAGCATGGAAAAGGTTTTCCGCCAAGTGAAGGTTAGCTTGAGTTTCTTTTAGAGGTAGCCCTTGAGGATACACGTAGTCAATGTGGAAAGCATTAGGTTCTTTATTTGATAGAGGCATGTAGGAAAGCTTTGAAGTGTTGGGAGATGCAAGAGTGTTGGAAGAAGTGGAAGATGTAATAGAGCTGCTACTAGACATAGGCTCATTAATGTAATCTTTCTCAAGAGAAGTATCTTCACCACATGAGTCACTAGAGGTTCCAAGATCAACAATCTCATCATCAATGAGATCTTGGATTTTATGTTTCAGTTCTATACAATCAAAAGTAGCATGGTCATTAGATTGATGATAAGAACAATAAGCATCCAAGAAAGGATTTCCATAGGAGCTAGACTTAGGCAACATGATGAGCTTAGTTTCAAGAAGTGTTTCCAAAATGTCATCATAAGAATGTTCTAAGGGAGTAAAAGTCCTCTCAAAAATATGTGTAGGATCTTCTTGTTGTTTCTCAAGTGAATAGCATGCGTTCATGTATTCATCATTATCTTCGTCAAAGATAGGTCCGTCATGAAATTTTGGCATAGGCTCAAGTGCTTTTTCTCTACAAAGGTCTTTAGATCTAGAAGATGAAGACATTTAATGTCTTGAAGTAGAGCATGTAGACCTAGAAGAAGAGGATGACCTCAAAGAAGGTGAATCACATGCATGTAAAGACCTTAAGGAAGATTCATGTAATGATGCAATCTTCTTCTCTAACGTTTTCTCAAGTTTAGACTTCATTTCTATCATGCGCTTAGAGAGATGAAGGTAAGAAAGATCATTTGTCTCTTCTAGTTCTTTGTATTGTGCATATAGATCTTGAAACTCTTTAGTGACATGGAGGATATCATGATCATCTAGATTCGGTTGAAGTTTGGTAGCACAAGGTTTAGATCCCATAGTTTTAGATACAAAGCCAAGCATAAAAGAGCCTACGAGATAACTTGATGTTGAAACTATAGGAGGTAGAGTGTTCACTTGCCAAGATAGTAGAGAGAGATTAAAGTGACTTGTCAAACAATATGTGCAAGAAACTTATGACATGAATGACTCAAGTCAATAGCTAGCCAAGATGCCCAAATAGCCAAATAGATAGAGCAAGTGGGGTGACAAGTGAACAACTCTCTAACCCAAGAGTGTAGTCAAGAAATCAAGGCAACCATTTCAGCAAAAGGATAACTAGCAAGCGAACATAGACCATGAAGACAAAAAAACCAAGAGCACTAAGACCAAAGAGCCACTTTAAGCATGTTCCAAAACTAGAGACATAGCAGATCGAAGTCAAATGATGAGACTCCCCTTAGCAAGCAACACAAGAAAAAATGTTAAGACTTGATGCTTTGACTTTGTTGAAAAAGTTTGACAATAGTTAATAGCATAGCAAGTTTGATGTTCAAAAAAAATTTCTTTCCAAGCAAGATAGTGACACATGAAGTAGTCTTCAAACAATCAAGCAAGGGACAAAGCAGCCTTGCATGATACAAGCATATGTGAGGTCTTAAAAGAAAGCCGTATAACTATCATCATGTGTATGTTCAAAAGATTTTCACAGGTCTAGCAAATTCAAGAACACATCAAGCAATATCTACCTAGAAGTCATGGTTCATTACTCAACAACTTGGCCCACACTTGATGCTCCTTTGCCTCACACCAAGTGGTTGCCCACAAGAGATATTGGCTTTGTCATGGAAATGCCATAAGCATAACCAAGGGAACACATATGGTGAGTGTAAATCTTGGGGTGATCCAGGTAGTCCACTAGGATCAATCCTTGCACCAAGAAGTTGAGCGGCTAAAAAAGGTAGTTACTAACTTAGGATGTTTAGATAGGGCTTCCGTTCATAGTGTTCCTCTTGCTCCCAATTACGGGACACCTCACCTTGCGATGAGTAACCGATCTCGTGATCACAAGAGTACCTTAAGCATTCTTGCCTAGTGATCTCCCTATGGTCGAAATCCCATAAGCGATCACACTAGGCGAAGATAAACACTACGTCTACCAAGGTTTTGTGTCCTTGATAGCCTTGAGTTTATAGTGGGTTGGAAGAGCCGGGTAATTTTCTTGTCCCCACTTGGGTCGTTCCTCTCAGGTTGTCCGAGAGCAGGCCCTCTAAAGGATTCTAACTACACAAAGAGTGGATCAACTTTTGGAAGTCAAGATTTCTGATTCACCACAAGGGTGAAGAGCATACTCTCCTATTCCAATTATTTTTTTCAAAACACGCCAAGAAGATTTAGTTGCCTCTTACTCTTGAAACCAAATAGTAAGTCAAGATTTCTGATTCACCACAAGGGTGAAGAGCATACTCTCCTATCACCAAAAGATTCTAATTGTAAGTTTTAATGTGCCTAAAAATACACAACTAGTATATGCCACACATGTAAAAGTAAAGAATAAGCAAAATTGGGTTTTCATGCATTGGGCAGCCCTGCAAACAATCGTTAGTAGCCCTTGTGCATTTGAAGCTTTGACATGCGTTCTTTTTATGCAATGTTTCAATTTTTTTCACAAGGATGGCAACCTGCAATCACAACTTTTTAGCACCACAAGTTAGTGTGAAATAACATAAACATTTGCAATAAAAAGTGGTTAGTTGCCTCAAAAATCCAATTTATCTTCCAACCAAGTGCATGCAAATAAAGTGCAAGTTAATCACAAATGCTCTCATTTTTACTCTTTGATTTTGACCTAGTCAACAAGATTGGACTTGTTTGCTATGATTTCTTATCCAAAAATAAAAATAAACAGAAGAGACCCCTGCTAAAAATTAGATATCTTTCCAAAAATGTAAGAAATTCAAAAAAATCTCTTCATTTTCTCCCTAGAGATCGATTTTGTCAAAATAGGCCAAATTTATCAAATCGAGTTTTTGATCTTTAATACGACTTCAAAATTCAAAACACAAAGAAAGAACCCCCATTATAATTGAAAAAAATTTTTGAAAATGTAAGTTTTTTTGAAAAAAAATGCTGATGTACGACCAGAAACGACTTTTTATGAAAAATAAGAAAATATCATAACTTTCGCAAATCACGTCAAAATGCTCTGAAAATCAGACAAAAACATTTTGAACACATACTCAACTTTCAAAAAAAAAATTAGAACCAAACTCCAAGCGGTTTAAAGATATGATCAAATCTTTAAACCAACCAGATTTTTGGCCTTCAAACCAATCTACTTATGGGTTGGCCTTAAAACCAAAGTGATAATTCTACAAAAGCACCTGATTAGATCCAATATGCTGCTGTAAAAAACTAGAGATAAATAATGAAAGCAAATGGAGCTAGAACTTGATTCAAGCCCCATGGTGGGCGCCAAAAATGTACACTCGAAAGTGTCACACTCTAAACCCTTCTATCCAAACGATTCCATGAGTTTGGAATGCTTGGATGCCGGCTTAGAGCTCCCTATCCACGGAGTGCAAAAAAGTATATTTCAAGAATAAGAATGCTCTCAGATGAGCCTTAGAGATACTCTTCTTGCTAGTAAACCATGCAATGGGAGGTTCCAAAGACAAGATGCAAGAATGCAAATGTCCCAAGGAGTTCCTCAAGAATGCAATGCAACTAAAGATTAAACTAGAATGAACATGACAAGTGCAGCTATTCTAAGCATGGATGAGAGTGTTACAATCCAAATATTAAGCTATGTGAGATAGATTATTGCAAAATAGATGCTAAACTAACATGCAACATGAATCTAAGCTAAAATGCTATGGTATGAGAGAATGTAGACAAAAAATAGAAGTTCTCCACAAAGCTCCAAAGAAACCTGTTAGAAAACCTGCAGCATAACAATATTCAAAAAATAGATGGATTCATTTGAGGGGAAAAGCTCTCTCCCTTTTAAAGATGTATGGACGGTAGAGATCAAGATGAAGATGGTGGATGATCAACGGTGGAATTCAAAAAGAGGAGTGATCCATGTGCACACACAAGTCAACCAATAGAATATAAGTTGACTTGTCATATAAAACAAAAGTCACAAAGCCTTTTCTTTTAATTGCAAAATAGAAAAAGGACTTTATGTGTGCACTTTAAGTGGGTTAGAAGAATGGGGTCTTTTATTTAATTAAAAGGGGAGATGTTCTTTTAATCAAATAATGAACTTAGGATAGCATAGTCAAACTATAGGTTATAATCAAATAAATTGATTATTAGCAATTTGGATTAGGTAAGTGATTAAATTAATTTAGCCAAAATGTTGAAAAGGGAGCTAATAGTCTAGATGACCATTTTTAGGTGATTACACTATCTAACTAGAAAAAGATTGACCTCTTTCTAAAAATTAAAGAAAAATAGAAGAAGAAAGAAAAGAAAAAAGTTCCTTGGTGAAAACCACTTCTTGTGGCACCTTCGATAAGTACTATGATGAAAATCTAGCAAACAGATGTCATGTGTAATTCTTCCATAATCCATATCTTCCATACTTCCTCTTTGATCTTGAAAATGTTGAGCTCTCCTTGTGTATTGTCTATTTTATCCACCAACTTCCCTATTGTGCTTGCTCATTCATTTATAGCCTTCATATCTAGTTGCATTCTTATTGCTCTATCTAATTTCTATCCTATCGAATTGATCCCTTGGTCTTGATCAAACAAAGAATAACATGGTTCTCATAGGCCTCTTGAAATTTCTACTCTTTACACTATATTCTTTCACACTATCTTTCTTATTGGCTTCCATTTCTTATCCCATATGCTATCTCTCTTATTGGCTTCCACTGCTTATCCTATATGTTATCTTGGTTATTGGCTTCCATTGTTATCCTATATGCTATTTTTGCTTAGTTCTTTGCTTGAAATTCATGATACGTTTTTGGTTAATAAAAACTTATCTGATCTCATTAAGAGAACCAGACACACCCAGTCAAGTCCCATAAATCAAAAGCTAGCTAATAGTGGGTTATTGGAAGCTGCCATCTTTCCCATTGCAATTACATGCCTAGAACTTGTTATCGAGTGTGCAAACCATTATAACCTAGACACTAGGTGCATCAAGAAAGTTTTAGAGGAGGTAATAGTTAGGATTAATAGAACCAATGTCTATTCAACCTTTACAATTCCCCAAAAACACCCCTATGAGCCATGGACATTCAAAGAAGCAGAGCACCTATATGCTGAAGAAAAAAGTAGCTATGATAGTAGGGTAGCCTAGTCCTGGCTCCTGAAACTTGCAGAAGGGGGTTCAAGGTTGCCAAAACCTTTAACTACGAGCATTTCATAAAGGAAATTGCAGACATTTTACTCCTGTTGAATAGGATTAAGGGTAATGAAAATGCATTTAATTGGGAGTCTTGGATGTATTTCTTCATTCAAAATATTGTTGAAGGAAGTAAGTTCATTGATTGGGGCGACCTGATTGTCGAGAATTTGCACAAAGGTTTGATAGTTGTCAACAACTCTGGCCTATTTTTCTTATCTTCCTATTTGATTTGTATCCTAGCAGCATCTAAAGAATGGGAAAATCTCCCACATGCACCTTGGACCGATGAAATGCCCATTTACTAGTATTATAGTGATCTTTAGGAGGCTACATTATGTAAGGAGTTTAGAAGGGTAAATGATGTCTTTCTAGGAAGGTTGGTCTTTGAACTTCAAAGTCATGAAAATGATAGGTTGTCTAAAGAAGCCATGCAAGTTAGAAAAATCTATGGCTGCTTTTATATTTAATTTTCTAGGTTCACATATATCAGGATGGGTGGCTTTTCTGGTGAACCATTGAAGTTACCTCATTATTGTTTAGACTCTATAGTTTTATCTGAAATATGCAGACAATTCGTCTCTATGGTAGATTCTTTTGATATTCCTAAGAGGTCTTCTTCTATATTTTTCCCTATTGAAGTTGGACATTATAGATGCCCCAGCCTAAAGAAAGTTATGTTAGCAAAGGAATCATTGGCTCGTCTATGCTTTAAACCCTTCTCCTCTCAAGAAAATTTTGATTATACAGGTTTTGTCAAAAATAATGTTAAAAATGCAGTCTCTCTTGTTCACACTCCACAGTTGGAAGATTATTGGGAAAATTTCCTTAATGAATTTGAAGTAAGGAAATGGTTGTGGTCACACCTAACTGTTGAACAAATCATTATGTTCAACATGGATCTTAATACATGTGGGTTGAAGGAGGGGGATTCTGAAGAGGTGCTTGATCATTCTACATCAACCAAGTTGAGTGCATGCCCATTCCCAAAATTGATTAGGGAAGGAGAGAAGAAGATGATGTTTTCTCTCACACTAAGGATGTGCTAGCCAGAACTACAAATTAGATAAAATAGAAAACTGTTGCCACTTCTGACCTTTCTGGGAAGTTTTCAAAAAGCAAAAGTAAAAAGGCTCCCAAAAAGCAAAAAGAGATCACTGATCAAGATATTCATGATCCTATTGCAAGTCCAGTTGAAGTTGAAGTTGAAGCAATTTCAGAGCCACTTCAACTTCAATTTCAAGAGAGTACTCATAAGGCAAAGTGGGTGACCCGTTCAAGCACAAGGAAGGTGTCAACCACCAAAAGCAAGAGTACTATAATAGTTGATCTCGAGGTTGCAGAAGAACTACCTATGGTAGACAGTGTACCTGAACCTCAAAACTTGCTAGTAAATACTGAGGGCCAAGAAAGTAATCTTGCCTTAGCCAAATTCTCCCATACTACCGAAAAAGAACAGGTCACACCCAAATGGTTGGAAACTTCTGTGGAGAAGAAGAGGAGCATGGTTCCTCTTTCCATGCCAATTGATGATTTAGTCAGTAAATGTCTAGGAAAAACACCTAAAGTGAAGAAGGCAAGGATTGGAGCAAGGATCAACTTCGATAATAATTCTGGGCATTGGTCACCTAAGATAGCTACACCACCAGATGGAAGCTAATGCAAGTCCCTAGCTCCTCAAGACTACCATATAACTAAAGTTAATCTAGGAAAAGGGAACCATGAAGTTGACATGGAATTCTTCGAAGCCTCTAATAAAAATATTGTGCATAGAGTATGGAAAGATGGACAGGACAAACAGGAAATGAAGGAAACTATCAAGAATATGGCGCAATATATTAATGTTATCCTCTATTCTGAAGCAAAACTGATCAACGAGATGTCAACGATCATCGATGTGTCCTCTGCAACTAACCACCAATCTCTTAAGAACCTGCACAAATGTAAAGCAGTTGCAAAAATAGCAGGAGAATGGGTGCAGGGTGTCCTAGATTGTACCATGAAACATATAGGTCATCTAGATAAGGCTTTGAAAGAAATATTAGCCATTACTAAAAAGGTAGAAATGAGAAATGAAGGATATGAGGAGAGAAATAATTGGGCAAAGGTAGTGATATGGTTAGAAGACGTCCAAGAATTTGGATTGCAAAAATTCCAGGTTGAATGTCCTGTGGCAAGTTTAGATGAAAAAGCCTTGTATGTTATCAAGGACTACATTGAATGGTGGAATGAAGCACTAATACAAGGGGTTACTGAAATTAAAGAAACATTGCAGGAACTTAAGTTCATACACCAGATAACTCAAGGTG
This sequence comes from Cupressus sempervirens, assembly GCA_028749045.1. Classification (NCBI taxonomy): domain Eukaryota; kingdom Viridiplantae; phylum Streptophyta; class Pinopsida; order Cupressales; family Cupressaceae; genus Cupressus; species Cupressus sempervirens. The sequence continues at coordinate 469,694,605 of CM053784.1, read as the reverse complement.
ACCTTAAGTGGTTTGTCAAGTAGCTCACAGGTAAGGAAGACGACTCTGTTGTCCAATCTGAAGAGGTAATCAGGGAGGTTTAGAAAATGTTCCAAGAACTTCAGGACAAGAAGGCACCAACTAAGAAAGATTTTTCTAATGTAGTACATACTAAAGCCATGCTAATCATTAATCTGAAGCACTTGGAAATGTATGAAGAGAAAATAGCTGAGTTGAAGAAAGAAAAGGAAATCTGGAAGTAGCGGTTTGCCTACATCGGTCTGCCACATCATTTTGTCATCTCAGCCTTTTCGACTACCTATGAAATGTGGAAAGTAGCAAGAAACATGGCCAGTGGAGATGGTGCTACTTGATTGAAAGAAGTGGTTATGTATAGTTGCTTAGTCATTATTTTTTGTCATTTTTCTTTTCTTGCTTTCCAGCTAATTGTTATGTTAACCAAGAGACTATCTTACTCCTAGCGAGGTAATTTTGGCAATTGTCTAGCCCCGTGCCTATAAATATATAATAAATAGTATGGCATAGGGTTAATCTCCAGTAGATTGATAGACAAAACTATTTTTGTTAGTGGTTTGATTTCAAGTTTTAGAAGTAGCATTTTAGAACTTTACAAATACGAAGAAAACTCTGCAATTTGATTTTGGTTAAAGGCTTTCTAAGTAGATATTTTTATCTGCTTGTTAAATCAGTATTTCTAAAGATACTATTTATGCAAAAAGCTCTTAGCTGTGTTTGTTATTGATTATGAAGTTGTCAATTCAGAACTTGGGATGTTGTGAGAAATTAGTTTTATTAAATCTGCCTGCTTGATTGTTTAATTTTCAATTATGTGGATAATCTTGATAATTAAAATTGAGTGGTTCTTCAACATAAAAGTTTGTTTTGTATTGATGAGATAGAATAATTTGATTCAACATTATCAACAAATTGTGTTTTGAAAAAGATCTTTCTGTTGAATTTAAAGATCAAAAAATTCTTTATTTGCAATTAAGGTAGTTGTGCCTATTTTATGGACAAAACTTTAAGCAGAGAATTCCTTAGCCCTGTATAGGAATTCATTTGTTGGCATACATTTTTCCTCTATTTTACATATAAAAATCATATGGGAAAAACTATTTACTAACAGTTTTTAGCAACTCTGTTGGGGAAGACTAAAATGGTTTTGCCTCATGATGAAATTTTCCCAGTACTTCAACTGAGCTTAGGGTTTTCATATCTGATTACACAAGCCTAGAAACTCTAAACAAGCCTAGAATAGTTTACACAAATTAATCAAGTGCTTGAAAGAGAAGAGGAAAGGGAAAAACTCATTAGAGGTGTACCAATTGCTAACGAAGAAGTGGTAGTTGATAGACTAATCCCAAGGCCATTCTGAGTGTTGAATGTTAGTTTGTATTGTGATAAACTAGCTAGTAAAATGTATACTCAAAGTGAAGAAAGGAAGGGTTTTATTGATGAGTCTTATGAATTTGTAAAGAGCCTTAATTTTTCCCCTGACCTCTCCAAGAAGTGAAAGAAGTCTATCAAGAGTAAAAGTAGGCCAACATCTCCTAAGAAATCAACCCCTATAACTGTAAGCCTTCAAGCCCTAATCTTACCAGGGACATTAATACCTTCTCATTTAAATGTCCAACCTTTAAATTTCATTCCACCGAGAATGATTGCTCACCCGTGGGTGCACAAGTAGGTCCCTTGGCTCTTGGAGGTACCCTACATCCACTTCGTAAAGGTTTAAGAGAAGTGTTACCCAAATTTTATGGTGATGGAAAGAAATCAACTGATGAACATCTCAATGCTTTTAATATTGCATGTGCAGTCCTTGTTGTTGCACATGAAAATGTGGTTGTGAGGCTATTTGTACAAACCTTAATTGATGATACTACTAATTGGTTTCATCATCTCCCACAAGGGTCCATTATCGACTAGAATCATATGTGTACTACTTTTGAAGATAGATTTAAATTCACTAATGATGAACATAACTTGCTACTTCAATTAACCTAGTTTAAAAAAGAAGTACATGAGCCCATGAGAGATTGTGTAGAAAAATTCAATAAGATAATTCATAAAATTCCTACTACCAAGAGACCTAATGATGAAAACCGTAAAGGATTCTTTGTTAATGCAATGCCTCCAGACATCAGCTTTTACTTAAGGAGAAACAAAGTAGCAGATGTTGAAGCTGCCCAAAGACTGGAAATTGAACTAGAAGATGACCTTTTAGCTGCAAGAAAATGGGAAAAAGAGATGCAGAATTCTAAATCCCAATCATCTTCCTCAAAAAAATTAGACCCGTTAGTTCAAAAGCTCATTAATGATGTGATGACTATTAAGAAGCAACTCCCTAAAATGAATACTCATTACCAAGATATTCCAAGAAAATATCCAGGGCCAAGTAGTTATTAGGGAAAAAAACTTACATTACCCTCAAGTCAACAAAAATTACAAATTGAAGCTCCACCTAGCAAGAACAACATGTGTATTTTCCATCTTACCAATGATCATGAAGGAAGTACTTGTCCTGAGAATGTAGGATATCAGCAACTTGAAGCAAAAAAGGTGGCTATAAGTAATGTAATAATAGAGGAAGAACCTTCTGAGGAACTTGGTGACTTCGTAAGCTATTACCTCGAGTAAGAATCTGATTCTAACAGGGGCAGTGACATCCTATTAACCTTAGAAGAGGCTTCATGTTTGGTGTTGACCTGAGGGCAGAGAGCCACAACAGCTGATGTTCATGCTAAAAATAGTACAACTCCTACTTAGGAAAAGGAACAAAAAGCAAAGGGAGAGAATGAGGATAAGTCATCACCTATTTTAACAACTACTCCTCAAATCTTGAAAAGGGCTGATTTTGATTCTACATTTGACATTGTTGAGTTTTGTAAAGCATCGAGGATATAAATTTCTCCTATAGAATATTTGAGAATGAATCCTAGAGAACTTAATAAATTGATTGAATATGTTAATCAGTCATCTCTTGACATAGCAACTAAATAGATCAATGAAGTCAAGGTTTCGGGAGATAATGAAATAGTTGCCCAATAGAAGAAGGAATCTTCTAAGGGCAAGATATCTAAGACACAAACATCTAATAAACAAGAAGAGATAATCCAAGTGGACAAGGTTAGTCCTAAACCTTCCTATAATCACAAACCTGATCCATTATATGTCTCCCTCTTTCTCCATGGTTTTAAGCTAAGCAACTGCATCATAGATTCAGGTGCTTCTAATAATATAATGCCAACAACAATAGCAAAAGCTTTAGATCTTCCTTTAACTAAAACATTTGGAAAATGTTATTCCATGGACTCCAAGAAAGTACCTTTAATAGGTCAAATTAAAGATGCCCAAGTGTCCTTAGCTACTTACCCTCAAAAAAGAATTAAGCTTTCCATCCTAGTAGTAGACATTCCTACAAGTTATGGTATGCTTCTTAGTCAAACTTTCTATCGAGACCTAGGAGGGGAAGTTAAAATGGATTGGTCCCAAGTTGTTATACCTATGGGGAAGGAGAAAGTAACCTTGTTACCTAAAGCCAAATCCAAATATACATCTGATGACCCCAAATCTCAAATCCTTTATCAAGAGATTGATTTTGCTAACTATTTGATCTTTTTTGAAAATGAGAAAACATGTGAGAAATCAGCAGTAGAAGACTCACTATGGACTGTTGAGTTTGATAGAAGTTGTTGTTCAAATGGATCTGGGGTTGGTGTAGTATTGATATCACCTGATGGTGAGAAATTCCCTTCTTCTTATAAACTTTCCTTTGAAAATACTAATAATACAGTAGAATATGAAGCTTTACTTCTAGGTATAGAAGAAGCTAAGAGGAGAAATATCAAACTGCTAAAAGCAAGAGGAGATGTTGAATTAATAGTGAAACAAGCTAAAGACATGTTTTTAGTAAAGAATAAAAGGTTAAAACACTATAGAAATCATGTATGGGACAAGATTGAAGGTTTTGATGCTTTTGCAATTGAAGCAATCCCTCGAGAATAGAACAATAAGGCAGATTCCTTGGCAATATCAACTTCTTTGTTGATTCCTCATCTTTATTTCATAAATAGAAAGTATTTAGTTTAAATCATTCATAGGCCAAGTGTTCCTGACAACAATAATTCATGGCAAGTATTTAAAGATGATGCTCACATTAATTCTTTTTTGAAAATTATTGAAAATTTCTCTACTAACTATTTTGAAGGCTCGGATGCTGAATGTAGAGAATTTTATCCTAATCTCACTGATGAGAGTGATGTGTTACAATTAAAAGGAAATGTAATACCCAAAGGCCTAGTTGAGCTTGAAAAACTCTTTGACAGGCAAGATACTTTCTTAGCTCGGAATTTATCACCTAAAGAAGATCCAAATGCTAATTATGAAAAAGGGAATTTGGGAGATCAACATAATCCCAAAATTATCAACTTGGGAACCTATTGTGAAGAAGGTGAGAAAGCAAGATTCATTAAGCTTCTTACAAAATATATAGATGTCTTTTCTTGGTCTTATGATGACTTAAAGACTTTTAGAAATGGTCAATTCAAGCATCACATCACTCTAAAACCAAGTACTTCTCCTTTTAGGAAAAAATTGAGAATATATAATCCAAAAGTTTCTGATGCAATATTTAAGGAGATAGACAAGATGCTTAAAGCTCACATTATCTTTCCAATTCATCATTCCACATGGGTGGAAAACATAGTACCAGTCAGAAAGAATAATGGAGAGATAAGGATCTGTGTTGATTTTAGAAACCTTAATAAAGCAAATTTGAAAGATAAATTTGCTTTTCCAATAATGGATCAAATTCTTCAAACAGTTGCTAGTTCAGAAATGATGTCATTCCTAGATGGTTTCTCGGGTTATAATCAAATAGAAGTTGCTAAAGAGGATCAACACAAAGCAACATTTACAACACCATGGGGCACCTTTGTCTACAAAAGAATACTTTTTGGCTTAATAATTGTTGGTTCCACCTTTCAGCGAGCTATAAATTCAACTTTTGGTAGCTTATTGGATAGGTGTATCACGGTGTATCTTGATGATATGACAGTTTTTTCAAGAAGGCAAAAAAAGCACCTAAAAGACCTAAGGAAGGTGCTCAAAAAATGTAGGGAACATGGAATTTCTTTGAATCCTAAGAAATCATTTTTTGTTGTAACAGAGGGAAAGCTACTTGGGCACATGGTCTCAAAAGAGGGAATTAGAATTGACCCAGAGAGGGTAAAAGCTATTCAGCAACTATGCCTTCCTGTCAATCATAATGGTGTTAAGTCCTTTTTTGGACAAATCAATTTCCTGAGAAAATTTGTACTTGATTTTGCAGAGACCATCAATCCTATGGCCTAATTACTTAGTGAAAAGCAAAATTTTAAATGGGATGAGCCAGCATATAGAGCATTCAAAGAGGTGAAGGAGACTATTGCTAAAGCTCCAATGTTTTTTCATCCTGATTTCAAAAAAGATTTTATAATGTACTGCTATGCATCAGAACATACCATGTCAAGAATATTGCTTCAAAAAAATGACAAAGGGGAAGATATGCCTATCTCTTTTATGAGTGTTCCATTGAAGAAACATGAGCTGAATTACTCTGTGTCTAAAAAACAAGCCTTTGTTGTTGTGAAAGTAGTGAAATACTTTCAATACTATATTTTGCATTCACATTATGCAGTTTATGTGCCATCCACTGTAGTCAAGAGTATCCTCACGTAGTAGGATGTAGCAGTCAATAATCGAGCAACATGGGTAGCAAAAGTGCAAGAATTTGATCTGGATATCCGACCAACTAAATTGGTTCGAGGGTAAGGATTGTGTAAACTTATTGCAGAAAGAGAAAAAGAAGAACCTTATCCCAATTATTTGTTTGTTGGCTTGAAAGATGAGTGCCTTTCTGACATAGCTTATTTCCTAACATATGGAAGATGTCCTGATCATTTAAAAGGAAAGGATTGAAGGACTCTTCAACTTAGAGTAGCCAAGTTTGCGATCATTGATGGTATCTTGTACAAAAGAGGTCTCGATGGTATGTTTTTAAGGTGTGTTGATACTAACTAGTAGAAAAAATTACTGAAAAGCTTCCATGATGGAGCCTATGGTGGTCATTTTTCATCAACAGTGATAGCTTTTAAAATTTTGAGAAGTGGAAACTATTGGCCAGGTATGTTTAAAGCTACCTATCATTGGGTAAGAAATTGTGAGAAATGTAAATTGTTTATCGGGTAACCACAATTAGCTACTTTCCCTCTTAAACCTGTAATTATAGAAGAACCCTTTCAATAGTGGGGATTAAATTTTATAGGGCCTATTAATCCAAATTTGAGTGTAGGACATACACACATCCTCACTGCTACTAATTATTTTACTAAATGGGTTGAGGCAGATCCTATTAAAGCAACAACATCACAGGTAGCGTGTAAATTCTTGACAGAAAATATTTTGCCCCGTTTTGGTACTCCCAACAAAATAGTGACTGATAATGCACAAAAATTTTCATCCCAAGAAATTCAATTGTATTGTTATGATCATGGTGTCCAGTTGTCTCATGCTTCAAATTATTTCCCTCAAGGAAATGGATAGGTAGAGTCCACGAATAAAAACCTGGTGAATATTATGAAAAAGCTAGTAGATGAAAATGGAAAAGATTGACAGAAGAAGTTATATGAAGCAGTTTGGGTTGATAGAACTTCCCCCAAAAGAGCCATTAGCATGATACCTTTTGAGCTAGTGTATGGAGTTGAAGCACAATTTTCCTTTTCTTTGGAGCTGGCTACACTGAATTTGCAAAAAGTAATTGAAGATGAAATGTTTTAGTCTTCCATTCAAAAGAGAATATTGTACATCCAAAAAATAGAAGAAGAAAGAAGAGAGTTTGTGGATCATATCATAAACCATCAAGAAAGAGTCAAAAGAATTTTTGACCGAAAGGCAAGGCCACAAAGATTCATGAAAGGAGATCAGGTACTACTATGGGATAAGAGGAGGGAACCTAAAGGAGCTCACATCAAATTTGAGAGCTTATGGAAAGGCTTGTTTGTAATATCTAAGGAACTGGGTTCAAATGCCTTCAAGCTGTAATACCTTAATGGAGATGAGCTTCCCCTATCCTATAACAAGCAGGACCTCAAATTGTACCAATTTTGAGTCCGTTGTCTATCTCATTGTAAATACCACCTTTTTGGGTTTCACTCTTTTCTTACTCCATTCTTTGTGTTGTGTTTTTGTCCTTTTTTGAGTTGGTCTGCAAAGCCAAAGTTTTTGGGTCCATCCATGATCCTTCCAGTCTCATTCCCCAGTTGGAGCCGGTTGTTACCACTTATATTTTTCTTGTGTCCTAGGATGTTTCAGTCTTGAGCCTTTTCTTAATCCTGAAGTTGAACTTGAAATTTCATCTGACTTCAACTTCAAGTTCGAGCCCATATGAGTCTCGCATGTGTTGAGGTCCACTTCCTATCCCCAAGTCAATCTTGATGAAGTCAAAGTTGAAGTTGAAGCCCGATCAACTCAAACTTCAACTTCAAATTCGATGTCATTTTGGTATACTGATGCTTTGCTTTCATGCAAGTTTCCAATCTTTGAGCCAAAAAGCAAGATGGGTCCCAATAAAAAGACTTCCCAAGGCAGGAGGGATAATAAATATGAACTTTAAGGTGGTACATTTTCAGATACGACAAGATTTGGCAAAAGGGAAAATTTGTCATTTCATGATGACACGGAGTGACAATACATGTACGGATTTGATGGGCATTTAAAACAAATTACTCAAAGGGTCTTTTCCAATGCATGACTCACGAATAAGCAATTATTGCATTTACTTGCAATATCTGTCTTATGATTTCCTTTGTAAATCATCCCTTATATGCATTCATTTTACCTCTTTCCCACTCATTTCACCATTTGCAAAGAAATTCCAGCACCGTTGAGTATGGAGAACGAATCGCAGGCTATAGCTCTGTCAAACTATAAGTGTGTTACCATAACCCTCTACAATTTTATTTGTGCTTGATTTGTTTTGAAGTAGTTCAATTTGTATCTTTTCAAACCTATCTTTCAAGTAGCAAGTCATGACGTTATTTTTTCCTAAAATGCCCAAGTTTGAAAAGCCATTTTTGCTTAGTTCTTTGCCTAAAATTTGTGATACATTTTTGGTTAATAAAATCTTATCCGATGTCATCGAGAGAACCAGAAACACTCAGTCAAGTCCCATACATCAAAAGCTAGGTACTAGTGGGTTATTGGAAGTCGTCACCTTTCCCACTATAATTACATGCCTAGAACTTGTTATTGAGTGTGCAAACCATTATGACCTGGACACTAGGTGCATCAAGAAAGTTTTAGGGGAGGTAATAGTTAGGATTAACAGAACCAGTGTCTATTCGGCCTTTAGAATTCCGCACAAAGAGCCCTATGAGCCATGGATGTTTGAAGAAGTAGATTGCCCATATGTCAAAGGAAAAAGCAGCTATGATAGTAGGGTAGCCCAGTCCTGGCTCCTGAAACCTATAGAAGGAGGTTCAAGGTTGCTAAAACCTTTAACTATCGAGCATTTCATAAAGGAAATTACAGACATTGTACTCCTGCTAAATAAGATTAAGGGTAATGAACATGCATTTCATTGGGAGTCTTGGATGTATTTCTTCATTCAAAAGATTGTTGAAGGAAGTAAGTTCATTGACTGGGCTAACCTGATTGCCAAGATTTTGCGCAAAGGTTTGATAGCTATCAACAACTCTGGTCCATTTTTCTTATCTTCCTATTTGATTTATATCCTAGCAGCATCTAAAGAATGGGAAAATCTCCCATATGAACCTTGGACTGATGAAATGCCCATTTACCAGTATTACAGTGATCTTCAGGAGGTTGCGTTATGTAAGGAGTTTAGAAGGGCAAATGATGTCTTTCTAGGAAGGTTTGTCTTTGAACTTCAAGGTCATGAAAATGATAGGATGTCTAAAGAAGTCATGCAAGTTGTACAAATCTATGGCTTCTTTTATATTCAATTTGCAAGGTTCACATATATCAGGATGGGTGGCTTTTCTAGCGAACAGTTGAAGTTACCTTGTGACTGTTTAGACTCTATAGTTTTATCTAAAATATGCAGACAATTCATCTCTATGGTAGAGTCTTTTGAGATTCCTAAGAGGTCTTCTTCTATATTTTTCCCTATTGAAGTTGGACATTATAGATGCCCCAGCCTAAAGCAAGCTATGTTAGCAAAGGAATCATTGGCTCGTCTGTGCTTTAAACCCTTCTCCTCTTGGGAAGATTTTGATTATATAGGTTTTGTCAAAAATAATGTTAAAAATGCAGTCTCTCTTGTTCACACTCTGCAATTGGAAGATTATTGGGCGAATTGCCTTAATGAATTTGAAGTAAGGAAAAGGTTGTGGTCACGCCTAACTATTGAACAAATCATTATGTTCAATGTGGATCTTAATACATGTGGGCTGAAGGAGGGGGATTCTAAAGAGGTTCTTGATCCATTCTACATCGACCAGGTTGAGTGCATGCCCATTCCCGAAATTGATTGGGGAAGGAGAGAAGAAGATGATGTTTACTCTCGCACTAAGGATGTGCTAGCTAGAACTGCAAATTGGATAAAATTGAAAAATGTTACCACTTCTAACCTTTTTGGGAAGTTTTCAAAAAGAAAAAGTAAAAAAGGCTCCCAAAAAGAAAAAAGAGATCACTAATCAAGATATTCATGATCTCGTTGCAGGTCCAGTTGAAGTTGAAGTTAAAGCAGTTCCAAAGCCACTTCAAGTTCAAGTTCAAGAGAGTACTCTTAAGGCAAAGCAAGTGACCCGTTCAAGTATAAGGAAGGCGTCAACCACCAAAAGCAAGAGTACCATAATAGTTGATCTCAAGGCTACAAAAGAACTACCTATGGTGGATAGTGTACCTGAACCTCAAAACTTGCCTGTAAATACTAAGGGCCAAGAAAGTAATCTTGCCTTAGCCAAATTCTCCCCTACCACTAACAAAGAATAGGTCACACCCAAATGGTTGGAAACTTCTATGGAGAAGAAGAGGAGCATGGTTCCTCTTTCCATGCCAATCAATGATTTAGTTAGTAAATGTCTAGGAAAAACACCTAGAGTGAAGAAGGCAAGGACTGAAACAAGGATCAACCTCAGTAAGAATTCTGGGCATTGGTCAGCTAAGATAGCTACACCACCAGATGGAAGCTCATGTGAGTCCCTAGCTCCTCAAGACTAAAGTTGATCTAGGAAAAGGGAACCATGAAGTGGGCATGGAATTCTTTAAAGCCTCTAATAAAAAGATTGTGCATAGAGTATGAAAAGATAGACAGGACAAATAGAAAATGAAGGAAACTATCAAGAATATGGTGCAATATATTAATGCTATCCTTCATCCTAAAGAAAATTTGATTAGAGAGATGTCAGTGATCATCAATGTGTCCTCTGCAACTAACCAACAATCTCTTGAGAAATTGCACAAATGTAAAGCAATTGCAAAAATAGTAGGAGAATGGGTGCAGGGCATCCTAGATGACATTGTGAAACATATAGGTCATTTGGATAAGGCTTTGAAAGAAATATTAGCCATTACTAAAAAGGTAGAAATGAGCAATGAAGGATATGAGAAGGAGAGAAATAAGTGGGCAAAGGTAGTGATATGGTTAGAAGACGTCCAAGAATTTGGATTACAAAAATTCTAGGCTGAATGTCCTATGGCAAGTTTAGATGAAAAGCCTTGTATGTTATTAAGGAATGCATTGAATGGCAGAATGAAGCGCTAATACAAGGGGTGACTGATATTAAAGAAACATTGCAGGAACTTAAGGTCATACACCAGATAATTCAAGGTGACCTTAAGTGGTTTGTCAAGCAGTTCACAGGTAAGGAAGATGACTCTATTTCCCAATCTGAAGAGGTAATCAGGGAGGTTCAGAAAAAATTACAAGAACTTTAGGACAAGAAGGCACCAACTAAGCAAGATTTTTCTAATGTAGTGCATATTGAAGCCATGCTAATCATTAATTTGAAGCACTTAGAAATGCATGAAGAGAAAATAGCTGAGTTGAAGAAAGAAAAGGAAATCTGGAAGTAGCGATTTGCCTACATTGGTTTGCCACATTAGTCCATCATCTCAACCTTTTTGACAACCTACGAAACATGGAAAGTAGCAAGTGGCCAGTTGAGACAGTGCTACCTGATTGAAAGAAGTTATTACGCATAGTTGCATAGTTGTTCTTTTTTGTCATTTTGCTTTTCTTGCTTTCTGGTTAACAATTATGTTAACCAAGAGACTATCTTACTCCTGGCGGGCTAATTTTGGTAATTGTCCAGCCCTGTGCCTATAAATATGTAATAACTAGTATGGCATAGGGTTAATCTCCAATAGATTGATACACAAAACTATTTTTGTTTGTTGTTTGATTTCAAGTTTTAGAAGTAGCATTTCAAAACTTTGCAAATACGAAGAAAACTCTACAGTTTGATTTTATTTAAAGGCTTTTAAAGTAGATACTATTATCTGCTTGTTAAATTAGTATTTCTAAAGATACTATTTATGCGAAAAGCTCTTAGCTGTGTTTTTTATTGATTCTGAAGTTGTCAATTCAAAACTTGGGATGCTACAAGAAATTAGTTTTATTAAATCTGCCTGCTCGATTGTTTGATTTTCAATTATGTGGATAATTTTGATAATTAAAATCGAGTGGTTCTTCAACATAAAAGTTTGTTTTGTATTGATGAGATAGAATAAGTTGATTCAACATTGTCAGCAGATTGTTTTCTAAAAAAGATCTTTATGTTGAGTTTAAAGATCAAAAAATTCTTTATTTGCAATAAAGGTAGTTGTGCCTATTTTATGGAAGAAACTTTAAGCAAAGAATTACTTAGCCCTGTATAGGAATTCATTTGTTGGTATACATTTTTCCTCTATTTTACATATAAAAATCATATGGGAAAAATTGTTTACTAACACTATCTATGATGATTTCTTTGTTGAATGTTCCTTCCCTAATAGTCTCCTAAGGATGTCATGGACTAGACAACTGGGGGCATGGGGCATGTTTTCTTTTTCTTTATCCTTGTGGGTGTATTTTGTCAATCTCAAGTGTCTTGAGCATCCTGCTTCTTCCACTTGACACTTAAGATCTACAACATATCATCCTTGTCTATTTTTTGCAAGTGCATTCTTATGGCCATCTCGACATTTTGTGTTTCAATGGAAGCATAATCTTGCTATACTAAACCTAGGGAATCTAACTACACTAGTCATCTTGACCTTTATGTCTTTTCAATGCATAGGTTGGGTTCCCACATTTCTATCTAATATAGATCATAGTCATATCCTCATAGTCATACAAATGATGATTGTATGATCTTCTGATGTCTTTAATAAGGCTCAATGATAAAAACCAGGACCTAGCTATATAACCCTTGCAATTGCACCTTCTACATACTAGCTTTCATTTAAGGTTCATTTTAGCTTAGCTTTGCATTTTTTAATGTTGAGAGATTCTTCTTTATCTTTCATGGACATGTCAGCTAACTTAGTTCATCTTCTCTTACTTCTTCTTGATCATACCTTGTCATCTTCTCTTGGCTTTCCCTCATCTCTAAAAATTTTTATCCTATCATCACATCTATATAACATGTTGACCCTATTTTGACCGAATTTTGACATCCTAGATTCATTTTCAAAATTGAAATCAAAATCCAAGTTCATCTTGATGGTCAAAATCATGTTTTAAAATTCTTATTTATTCTATGTAGTTAGCTAAATTTCTTTCACTCTTCTTATTCATTTTATTTCATCCCTATTCCTTCTTTGACCTACTTATGATGCTTTATCTTACTAGTCAAACTTTGTCAAACTAGGGTATTCTATCACTTCTTAATGGTCACTCTTGGGTTTTAATCACTTATCTATCATCATGGACCTTTCTTTATCTTTATTTGATCTTGTTTCACTCATTTATGGATCTCCTCTACCTCATTTTGATTTTGATCTTGAGGGGGCAGGAATATTCTATCATTGCTTGCTTGATTTGGCTATCTATTTCTCAAGAGAATATATTTGACCTTTCCATTTTCTCTCAATCTATCTACTTTGTTTGATATTGGTATTCTTCTTGAGTCCTGATATCATCTCTTTCTCCTAGTGATCAATACTGTCACTAACAGGTTGTGCATTCAAGACTTTCTATCAAATTCTGCATTTTTTTCTTCAAAATTAGATATCTATATTTGTTGGTGCCTACTTGGCTTCTTCATTCTTTGACATAATGTATTCCTAGATCGATCACACATTAGTCAAAGAGGGGAAAATGTAATCACCTAAAAATGGTCACTTAGACTATTAGCCCCCTTCTTAGCATTTTGGCTAAATTATTTAAATATTTTTCTAGACCAAATCTCTAAAAATCAATTTATTTGACTTTAGCCTATGGTTTAACTAGAATATCGTATGACCATATTTAATTAAAAGAACATGTCCCCTTTTAATTAAATAAAAGACCCCATTCTTCAAGCCCACTCTAATGTGCACACATAAAGTTGTTTTCTTATTTACAAATTAAAACAAAAGACTTTGTCTCACATGAAAAGTCAACTCATTTCTATTGGAGGAGGGGAATGTGCAAATGGATCATGTCAAAATTAAACCACTATCCTTGATCATTCATCTCTTGTTCTTTATCTCAACCATCTGTAAACTCTTAAAAGGGAGAGCTCTCTCCTCATCTAAGGGTGTTGATTTTGAGCTATTCTTATGTTGTAGGTTTTCTCATAGGCTTACTTGGATCATTTTGTGGAGAACTTCTATCTTATATGTTCATATTATTTGCATATTCATGCTATTTTAGTTCATTTGCATTAACTTAGTTTCTTTCTTGCAATAGTATAGCTCACTTAGCTTAATTATCATGGTTGTAACACTCTCATATTCTTAGCTTAGTTGCATTCTTGCATTTCATCCTAGTATAGTAGCATTTGCATTGCATATTTGAGAGTTATTTGGTACTAACACTCTTGATCTTGTCTAAAGAATCTCCCATTTCATGGTTTACTAGCAAGGGTTGCATTTCTAAGGCTCAATTTAGAGCTATCTTTATGATTGTTTGTATGCCTTTGCACTCCATCACTAGGGAGCTCTAAGCTGTAATTCAAGCTTTCCAATCCATGGATACCTTGGATAGAATGGTTTAGAGGAGTGCACTTTCTTAGTGTACATTAGACTATTTTAGATTATATGTAATATATTTTTGGATATTAGTACCCATCTAAATTAATTTTTAGAGATTTGGTCTAAGCAGATATTTAAATAATTTAGCCAAAACATTGAGAAGAGGGCTAATAGTCTAAGTGACTACTTTTAGGTGATTACATTACCATAGTATGAACTTTAGTAATCTTGATGATATATTCACCCCATTCAACCTTTTCTACCTCCCATGCATTCAATTCAGATTCTAACTCTATCATTACTTTTTTTGCCTGCACTTTGGTTTTAGTGAACTCATAAATATAGATTACCTCATTATCCATCACTATATCTACCTAGTCATTTAAAAATTTAGCAACATAGCTATCTCTTTTTATCTTATCTATATACTTCTAGTTGACAAGAGATGAGACATCTACTACAAAAGCATTACTTGGTACAACTAATGCATCACTATTCTAATGAATATACTCAACCATTAATTGTATGGTCTGTTTTAGGTCTCTTTTTTCTTTTTGATCTTTCCAAATCCAATGCTCAATCTTCTTCTTGTTGGCATTGAATATTTTCATGTTTGATGCTCTAGTAGCTAGCCCAAGATTAGTTATTTCCACTATAAAATCATGTGGCAAAACTTCATCTTGATTGTTATCATTGATAGGTTTATAAATGCCTACCACCCAGTGTCCTATCTTATCATATAATTCAAGCATGGCCTCTACTTTTGGCTTCTTAATTTTTGGTGTCTTACTAAGGTATTTACCAACCATGTCTTGCATTGGAATAGTTACACGTACTATAATTCTCTTTTTATTGACATAAAGATCAAACCAGTTTGGAGCACAGGGGTTAACTTGGGTTTGAGAAGTTTGAGATCCTATAGGGTTCCCAACAACCAATGTATCTGAACTCACAATATTAGTGCCATCAACTATTTATTTATTCTCCTGATCCATGATTTCTACAAAAAATTTTGCATTGGATTCTACTACCAGTTTTCCTTCACTGAGTTTTTCCAGAATCACTATAACTTACTCCTAATTCTTCTTCATCTTTCTCCAAGAATGAGTAATTTGTTGTGATGATTGAATTTAAACTTGAATTGACTCTTTTTTGGGGGTTCAACTTCTTGTTTAGGACCTGTTGTCACAAAAATTTGCACCCTTGTCCAAATTTTTTACCTAAGGACAATCATGTGAAACATGGAAACAACCTCCAAGTTGTGGGACTTGAAGAATGATGTTGAGTCTCTAGAGAAGGCTAACTTTCTTTGCTATCAAGATGCACCTAGACTACACTTGGAGAGGAAAAGGGGGAAGGAATGCATAAAAGAAAGCTACCTAATCTATTCTGAGGAGGTGATGCACTAAAATAGAGTGTTCGGACCAACCTCTGTCCATACATGCACTGTACAACTATCATAATAACCCAAAGATATGTAGATTCAAAACTATTTTAACCCACTAGCCACATGCAGATCAGACAACCAAATGAGTGACACAAGGAAGAAGAGATTCACTTTATAACATTCATAATCCAAAAGAGATACAGTCATGTAGGTTACAAATATCCACAATACATTGAAGAGAGGCAAATAAAGCTTGCACAATGCATCAATGACTGAAAGAGATAAGACATAGTGTCATATAGTTCAGAGGCAAAGGGGATTTATAGTAGTATGCTAGAGTCATACCAGAGAAATAGAGAAGATTTGACTATTCAAAAGATTACAAAATGTGCTTTTATAGCTTAAGTGTAACTCAGATAGCTTCTAACCTAAGCTAGAACTCAACAATCATATTCAAGATTACAGAGAACAATTACTACAAATCTAGGAAAGATCTGATCATGACATGCATCCAAACGTAGGAAAATCACTTCTTCACCAAATATATCCCTGAGAAGGCAGAAACAACGACCATAGACATTTTGACTAATTAGATGGACCAACATGCAGTGATGGAGTGTCTTTCTTCATTTATCAGACATCAAGAATAATGAAAGTGGTTGCATGAGATTGAAAAGATCATATTTTCCATCAAAGAGTTTCTTCCTCTACCATTAACTTATGCCAAATCAGTCATGTCATCGGTCAACTAGAATCAAACCTCAGGCTTTCCCATATGGACCAATCAACTTTTATCATTCTGCCACTCTGTGAAGTCTTCCTGCTTTGACCATCTCATATGATTGCGGCTTAGCTATCTTTCCTTTTGATTAACATTAGATGCCTATGATCAAGCGATGAACTGTGGTTCAAACTGCCAACATGACATTCACATTTTCATGATATGAACCTTGACTTAACATGAAGTGCTCATGACCAAGCGAACAATCATTATCGCTACTTCACAACTCACCCTCAACATTTTTTGCTGACCTTTGTGACCCTACAAAGATTAGGATCCTTAACTGCATTTGCATTGTCACCACCTTAACCCGAGGTTCATTTCTTAACCTTGTGACTGAGTGAAACAAGGGGAATCGCTTGGTCGCAACTCTAACCGCAGTCTACTCTTTAATTGTCATGATAGTGTGCTAGCCATAGATCTTAAAGATCTAATGATGTGAAATGCATCTCTAAAGCACTAAAGTTTTTGCCCTTATCAAACTATCTCAACTGAAACCATGATCTGCCAAATTAACCTTGCAACCCAGTGAAACATAACACATTTGCCTTGTCAAGACCTTGACCTTGGTTGAGCCAACTAACTCTACGACAATGCAAACATAGTATAATCGCACCTTCGCCCCCTAAACTCTAATTAACACTTACTCCACCATGATTGTGTGAACCAAAGGGTGATTCACATAGTCGCACCTCAAAATATTTCAAAGGCATAATATAAGGGACTACATAAACTTAGGATTAAAAAAACAATAGCCAATGTTAAAATATTTCATGAAACCTTTTAATATTTGAAATTTGAAACCCTAGGTGATAGTTGAGCAGTTTATCATTTGAATTTGATTTTTTTGTGGGAGGGAATTTTGGCTAATAGGACCTTGATCACCTATAGAGGAATATGGTGCAACCTTATCAGTTTGTGGGGAAGGCAATGTTGAACTAGAACTAGTTGAATGTATTTGTGGGAAATGCTCTGATCCTTTTGACTTGAACTACCCTTTCTCTTTAAGACATTCTTTAGTTCTATCAATGATAGAGACAATCCTTTCATGAAGATCATCCTCTTATGGTTTTTCCCAATCCAATTTGGATATAGGAAAAGCTTCAAATTGTTCTACAAACATTGGGTCTAAAAGCTCTTCATTCTCGACTTCTTCAATTCCTTTTCATTGGAAGTCTGAACTCTATAATCTGCTTCATGGTAAACCAAGACCATAACCTTTTTCTCACTTCAAAATCATATTTTCAATCTACTTATAAATCTTCTACATGAGTTTCATGGACAAAGGAAAGGTTAAGTTTAAATTGAGATTTGACAAAATTATTACAATCAAATTTGAGTCTAGAAAAGTAAGGTTGTAGATTCACAATCATTAATTCCTCTTTCAGATTGAAAGCATCTTGGACGCTTCTATAACAATAATGACCCAACTCAATAGGGAAGACATACCTAAAACCTTTTTTGGTTTTATAAATTCTGCCTAGCTCAGCAACTTGGAAACATAGTTCAATTAACACATATATCTAGACAGTACCTTGGTAGTTTCAAAGGTTTCCCCTAAATCCCTCCAACTCTTAGGTAAGTGAATCTAGAAGATTATATCAAGAATTTACCATGATGAATGATTAACTATATAGCCTCTTCAAACAAACTTTTATTTGTTAGAGTAATTAGATATTTTATAATCAGTTATATTTTACTTAACCTAAACTTTAGATATCTAATAATTAATTCTTTTATTAATTATTATCATGCAACCTAAGTTTTTCCTTTTAGGGTTTGGATCTCCTTTTATAAGGACTGGTCACTCTTTGTAGCATTCATCCACTTTTGATTAGTAACAATTTTTCTTTTTGTTCATTAAGAATGTCTTGTCTATGGATATGGGAATTCCAACCTCTATAGCTTTTGCTTCTCTCTTTCTACGACAGGTGTTTGCATATAGGTGATTCTTGGGAGTTGTAATTTGAGCTTCCATCAACTTCAACATTGTGTCAAATCTCTAGATCTTCATGCCCATATTTTGCTTGTGAGAGGTTTGGCTTGTTTTTTAGATATGTGCTTTTCTCTTTCAAAGGGCTTTAGTTTTCAAAAGTGTTTTGTATTGGATTTGGGGACGGACCTATTTTCATAACACTTTGAGACCAAATGAACATCACCATTGAGCTCAAAGCACTCCAAAACCTCTATTTCCATATAGAAAATTCCAATTTGGATGCTGTTGAAATTCAAGGGAAAAAAATTAGCCAAAGTTCATACGACCTTGGGCTTGAAAACTGAGACAAAGGCAATTTTAAAAAAAAATTAATCAAAAAATTGGAAGATATGTTTTCTTTAAGAAAGTATTTGTTATTTTACAAAATATATATATACTTACATGTGAACAAAGAGGGCACTTTTTAAAATAAGTGCATCTATGCCTTTCTTTTTTTCATAAAAAAGAAGGCATTAAATTCAAGGTATCACAGGTACCTATGTGAGTTTGCCTATAGACCCTTTTTGGTATACCTTCCCATCATAGGTTTACACCTGTCCATGATATTGGGCAAAATGCCACTTGATAATCTACTCCCTGTGCCAATTATTGATGGTAATAGTGTACAGAACCCACATTAGTGCCCAACGCATTTCCTGTAGCCTTCTAATTGCTGGCTTTATTTCGGGACACATTATATTTAGAAGAGAGACTATGGGTTGAAGTCCATGTGTCCCTCATTTGCTCATGCTTCTTTTTTGGCCATGTTGACATACCCATGCTTGTGTCTACCCACTCGTAGAGGAGCCAATTTTTTGGTTTGGTGTCATAATTTTGATTTTTTTCATAGCGCAATCATGACATGTTTTTAGTGCTAGTTTTTGCATAGACGGTGGGTCTGGTTAGTGGGCTTGTTTGTGTTTTGATGCGCCTTGTTCCTGATTGGGTGGCATATTTGGCATCTTTTTTTGTGTGATTGGCACCCTTTTTTCCTCTCCCTCCTCATGTGTTCCTTCTGCTACGTGAGCATGCAAGTTGCCTACACCTAATTGGATCTTAGTGCATCATTTATGGAGCACAATTTTTTTTGGGGATTGTTGCATTTAAAGCCCTCTCCTCTGCCTTGCAAGTGTCAAATTTGGCAGTGTTTGTATTGGTGGACACACCTTATTTTAGTGCCTTAGTTTTCAATGTAACTAGGTCTATTTTATTGGGAGATGTAGAGCTTGGCATCACCAACAGACTCATTTTTATGGCCCCTGCATTGATTGTCAGCTCTATTTTGGAGTTAGTGTTGCTTGTGCCTTCTTTCTTTTGCATGTGTACATCCAATGACCCCACTCTTCTTTCTAATGTTACCGTGGCATTTTATAGAACTTTTTTGGTGGTTTTTCCCATTTGTTTTGGTAGTTTGTTGTGAACTCCCAGTATTTTGTTGGGTTCAATAAGTGGTTTCCATTTTAATGGTGGATTGAGACCCTTTGTTGTTAGTACCTTGTTTATTAGAGGTAACAATTTTCTTTTGGAGATTTCTTCCAAAAAGCATGTGCTTTTTTAGGCACGTTTATCAGAAACATTTCTTGGCAATCCAATTTTGTTTTTCAACACCAACTTGTTTCTACAGTAGGCTAGATTTTTTTCGGCAAGTATTTTTTATGACTGGGCATTTTTTAGGCATGTGTTTTCCTTGATGGCCACTTAACAATCAAATTTGGGCTCATTGCTTACTAATTTTGGCACTACATCAACATGTCCTATTTGGACCTCCCTTTACATTTTTGCTCATATTGTAGGCATATAGACTTTGTTTTATGCAAATAAGATATTACTGAAAAGTTTGTTTTGATCTTGTCACATTGGTGATTTGGTTTTTAGTTTTGATTCTTTTTATGACTATTTTTTTAATCAAAGCTAGGAGTTCTATTTTGCACTTTGGGAGACATATCTTGAGCATCCAGTCTCTAATTTGGGAATTCTTTATATCATTGGAAAGGTCTTTCTGAACTCTTTAGAGTGATGCTAGTTTTTCTTCCAGATTCTACTTTAGGAACATTATATTTAGTTTTTTGCATTTTTTGCATTTTGGTGAATATCTTAGTTGTTTCAGGTCTGGGGATCAATTTTGCTGCTTCAAATGATTCATCATGGGTTGTACTATCTATTGTATTAGCCTTATGTCTCTTGTGGTCTTTGTCGACATCATTTGTATGAATTTTTGTAAAGGCACTAAGATAAAGTGTCATATTTTATCTATATTTTAGTTTTGGTTGTTTTGTCTTTTGATTCGAGTAGTGTCATTTGAGGACACTCATGAAAATTATTGTGTTCTTGGAATTCACCATATCTTGTGCCTTATTATGCATGCACTAATCTAATTAATGTGCCATAGGGGGTTGATGTTTTGCCTTTATATGTCATCTTTCTTTGCTAAGTAAGTGTTCCTTCAGTGACATTAGCCTCATGACATGTCTGAGATTGATTACCTCAGTACACTATTATGTATTCTTTTGTACATATTATTTGTAGTTTCTTGATATGTGGTACTTTTGGCCCACTTTTCTAGTTGCATGTAACATCACTCTTGTCTTCAATGGGGGGATTCTTCTATTGTTTCTCATGCTTCCTTGCTTTGATGGAGTGAGCTATCTATTTAGTATTTACTCATATGTACTAGGCAGATGCAATAGCTAAGCACCTATGTATTTTGATGAGATGGATCATTTACCATATAGATACTCTTCTATTTTATCCTACTTTGGATGCAGCCTTTCATGTTAAATTGATCAACTATTTAGGATTTGGTGTTTCATGCCATTTATATCTTTGATTTCAGTTGTTTTCTTTTGTGTGCCTCTTGAATTGAGTAGTGACTTCTGAGATTACTCGTGCAAATTATAGTCTTCTCTACCTAGTTAGGTTCTATTTAAGTGGAGGTTCTTCAAATCAACAATTAATTTTGACAAAGCTTTGCAACTTCTACATGCTTCAATGATGTTCTTCATAATCATTATTTTTGTACCTATCTTTTGTAATATTCTCTAGTTTTGAGGCTTCTTCAGTACTTAACTAGTTCTTTCAGCATTTTTTCCATCTCTTCTTGTTGTAGGGTTTTTCCCATGTGATTTTCTCTATTTCTCCTCTTTATAGAGATTTGGTTGTGCTTGGGTACCTCATCAGGCCTTTATTGCCAAGACCGAAATCTACTTTCAATAGTACTTTCTAGATTTTTAGCTACTCCCTAAATTTATCTTAAGGGGGGTCCTAGAGTAATTAGATATTTTCTAATTAACTCTATTTTTCTTAAGCCAAACTTTAGGCATCTAATAATTAATTCTTTTATTAATTACTATCATGGAACCTAGGTTTTTCCTTTTAAGGTTTGGATCTCTTTTTATAAGGACTGATCTCTCTTTGTAACATTCATTCACTTTTGATTAATATCAATTTCTCTTTTTGCTCATGAAGAATGTCTCATTTGTGGATCTGGGAATTCCAACCTCTATAGTTTTGCTTCTCTCTTTCTATGATGTGCTTGTATACATGTGATTCTTAGGAGTTGTAGGTTGAGCTTTCATCAACTTCAACATTATTTTCCTTCCCTTGCAACTCAAATAGCAACTTATCTAGAAATGTATCTTGTACCCTTCAAAAATCTTTAGGGTTTCTCTTATTTTGCAACTGTAATCACCTAAAACTGGTCATCTAGACTATTAGCCCCCTTTTCAACATTTTGGCTAAATTAATTTAATCATTTTGATAATAATCAATTTATTTGATTATAACCTATAGTTTGATTATGCTATCCTAAGTTCATTATTTGATTAAAAAAATATGTCCCCTTTTAATTAAATAAAAGACCCCATTCTTCTAACCCACTTAAAGTGCACACATAAAGTCCTTTTTCTATTTTACAATTAAAAGAAAAGTCTTGTGAGACTTTTGTCTTATGTGACAAGTCAACTTATATTCTATTGGTTGACTTGTGTGTGCACATGGCTCACTCCTCTTTTCGAATTTCACTGTTGATCATCCACCATCTTCATCTTGATCTCTACCGTCTGTACGACTTTAAAAGGGAGAGAGCTTTCCCCCTCAAAGGATCCATCCAACTCTCATTTGAATATTGTTATACTGCAGGTTTTCTAATAGGTTTCTTTGGAGCTTTGTGGAGAACTTCTATTTCTTGTCTACATTCTCTCATACCATAACATTTTAGCTTAGATTCATGTTGCATGCTAGTTTAGTTTCTATTTTGCAATAATCTCTCACATAGCTTAATATTTGGATTGTAACACTCTCATACATATTTTAGCATAGCTGCATTTGGCATTCTCGTCTTAGCTTAGTTTCCATACTTGCATTGCATTCTTAAAGAACTCTTTGAGACATTTGCATTCTTGCATCTTGTCTTTGGAACCTCCCATTGCATGGTTTACTAGCAAGAAGAGTATCTCTAAGGCTCATCTGAGGGCTTTCTTATTCTTGAAATATACTCTCTTGCACTCCGTGGATAGGGAGCTCTAAGCCGACATCCAAGCATTCCAAACTCATGGAATCGTTTGGATAGAAGGGTTTAGAGTGGGACACTTTTGAGTGTACAGCAACAATGGGTAATAATCATATATGGCCATATTATCAACCCAAATTTGGCAGGGTAAGCCTTCCCATTGTCGACAACAAGCTAGGACATTAAAAAAATAAGATGACATGTAGAAACTTACAGTTCCTAATACCTGTGAGAGCTCTTCGTGAAGCATGTCCATGATAATTTTGGCCCAATCAATGAACTTTCCTTTGCCAAGCACAAAATGGATGAAGAAAAACGTCCAATTCTCCCACAAGAAGGTATGTTGGTTCCCCTTTACCCTATTCAAGAAGATGATTAGATCCCCAATTTCTAGTACCACGTGTTCCATGGTTAGGGATCTTGGCAAGCAAGAACCACCCTTCTTCGACTTTAACAACCAATTTTTAGTAATGGTGTTGTTCAAATATTTAGAATTGGGAATATGATAGACTAATGGTCCAATCTTCATGCACTTCTTTGGGTGGAATATGTAGGGCTCTCATGATAGTGATAAAATTTACACACACTAAGACTTCACCATTATGATCTTGAATACATCTTTTAGTAGCACCATACTCATCCCTACATTCTAGCACCAGTTTAGGGAAATGGATGGCTTTGAAAAAACCAATAGCTTGAACTAGGCCACTCGCAGACACTCTTGCAACTATGGACTTGGGTTAGACATTCTTGAATCTAAACACTATCTTATCAACCTCTTCATCCACAAGAGTTGTATCCCCTAATTCTGGTAAGAAGGTCATTAAAGGTCCATGATTCTTTTCTTTTGGAAAGTTAGGATGTGGGGTAGCCATGGAAATATGTAGGTTTTAACTTGCAGAGCTAAACACGACATGGAAAGAAACTAGTTGGGTTCTACCAATACTAAAGAAAATAAAAGTAGTGGATTTGGGTAAGAAATGCAAACTGGTTGTGCTTGAATTCACAAAAATCCTTTGATATGGACACTACTTGATTTTCATCTTCGACTTTGAGAAGACACATCAAGCTTACTTCCTTCATAAAATTATGGCACTTACCAAAAAAATGGATTTTATGACAACTCAAATTGAATGATGTGTGCTGAAAGATAGGGGAAAGGTACTGATTTGAAAGGATGTCATAATCTCTTAATCAGGAAATTACCTTTGCACGCACCAAATCTCCTTTTCTCACCACCTTTTCTAATGATCATTAAATGCATGCCTTTTCACTTTTACCGGGAGGCATAATGTATTTTTGTATGACACGTGCCTATGCGTGGTAAGCCATAAGCTTGTGAGCCTTGAAACATTGAACCATGAAATCGTTGGTTCAAAGTTCAAGTTTTAACTACTAGTAATGTTGGGACTATTCTCAATAGACTTGACTTGTGACCTTTAACATAAATACACTTTATTTGAACTTTGAACTTTGAGCAAACAAAAACTTGAGGTAAAAGTTTAATCATATTCAAGAGTACCAATATCCTCTAGTAGACATAAGGATTCATACCAAACATACAAAACATGTGACCTTGAACTATTTAACTGTGTACCTTGAATCTTGTGGTTTATGGTTCAAGTTCAAGATTTAGGAATTTAATAAAATAAAAACAATGCAAAAACACCCGACATGAAGTATAGATGGCTTTGAACCTTTGAATTATGAAACCACTTGGTTCAAGTTCAAGGTTCAAGACTCACTTGGGGTTACTTTTGTTAAGTAAGATTATTATATAAGACCAAAGTAAAAACATGGGCAACATGATGTGTGGCAGAGCAATATGTGTTGGAGAAAAGTCAAAAGAATTTTAAAACACTTAATCACAAGTAATTTCAAAGTTAAATCCATAGTTCCATATGAAATTTTTTAGGCTAAGGTAGAGAGTTGTCCTTTAGAACCATTAGTGATACTTTTGTTAGTAATTTATTTAAAAAAGGTTGAAATATGGATAACTATTGGTGGCTCAAAGTATTTGTGAAGGAGTCTTTATACCAAAGGAATATAATTTGGATGAACCAAAACATCAATTAGATGAACAAGCAGAGCACCAACTTGTAAGATTGTCCTAACACCAACAAAGAAATTAAACCATTGTATGAAAAATTAAGAAGTGGTGAATAGGCCCTTTGTTGGAAGTTGCAAGGTTATTAATCAATCCGTTAGGGATCAAATTTTGTTGAGCGCAAGGTCCTGGCGTTGAAATAAGGGACAAGGTCGGGATCATGTTCCATGCAAATTTGGCAAAGTGGATACCCCTTAGTTTTTAGCTCTTAGATGAAGAGGTTTAACCTATGGCTTATTCTCCTATATTGGTTAGCTAAAATGGTTTCTTAGATGATCAACATGAAAAAATAATAATTTAGAAGTGCCATGCAGAAAAAAGTACTTTCGATGTAAAAAAACTTATCACATTAAAGAGTTTAACCCAATTAAGGAATATGGTTAAAAAACATATTTAGGGGTTGTTATTAAAGGAAAATAAAGGTTGTTAGTCACACAATTAAGAATGGGATCACATCATTGGTATGAGACTAGTAGTTGGAAGATAGCCAAGGAAACTTTAGAAGAAAGAACCTACGTATTCTACAATAAGTGAATTGTTGAAACATAATGACACTTCATCATAGAATGCACAACTTATGAGGACATTTGTACTTAGTACTAAAAACATTGAGGGTTGACAAGATACACTAGCTATTTGAGGAATAGAAGATAATTTAGATAACTTATTGTTGAAAACAACTATTCAATTGTATGTTGGCTTTGATGTTACACAAAATGTCAATTCTTTACCAAGCAGTCAATGATAGCCAAGCTCACTTGGGCATTGAAGGCAGCTTCCTGTATATGTTGAATGTTAAGTTATAACCAAGTTCAGAGATAATATTAACTGAGCTTAGTTGGTTAATGAAGTGATGTCAATATTGACCAAGTTGGATCGATCAACATTAGAACCCCTCTTCTAGAACTGAGTTAGGCCAGTTAACGAAGGGATCCTCTATGTTGACTGAGTACTCGATTATGTATTAGCTGACTATCAACATATTTAGTCTGATAAATTTATTGGTTAGTACAAGCTCACTTAAGGGATGAAAATTGTTTGATTAAAAGAATATTCAAGTTGACTTTACAAGGTGAATCATATATATGGAAGGTCGAGTTGAGTATTGAAATGTGGAATTGAACAAGATGAATTAAAGAAGTGAATTTGAAGGATATTTGTAAAAGGTAGAGCATTCGAGTTGACCAAGATGCAAAGAAGATTCTAATCAAGGAGGATCACGTAATCAAGCCAGAACTGAGATATGAATCAACAAAGATAGTTGCATCAGCAATCAGGTCAACTCATTGTTACTCTCTAATAATTGTAGTAGTGAATCAAATCTCCTAACAAAGCTAGCCTAATAGTTATTCAACAAATCCTTTAAAAAGGTGACATTTCTAAATTGAAGTGTCTAAAGACCTCTAACAAGGCCACTCCTAATAGGGTGAATTAAATCTTGTAACAGGGTCACACCTAATAGTGTATTTTGTAAACTTTAATAGGGTTGGCTCCTAACAGGGCTCACTTTAGAAGAGTGAAAAATAGTAACTAGTTCCAATTGATGGTTTTTCCAAATTGGGTTTCCATGTTAAATATTGGTGTCTCTTGTGTTCATGTTTTTTCCTTTATGTTTCTACAACTAAGTTAATAAAGGATAATCACATTAGTATCTTCTTTCTTTCTTTTTTTTAAAGAGGGTTAAATGCTTTGACCTAGAGCTATGAACCAGTGAGGCCACAAACGGGGGACCTTATCCCTATTAGATTTGAACCTTGATGAAAAGGATAAAAACTCAACAACTTAACCATCACAACATGCCACTATTGGAAATCACATTAGTATCTTAAGATTTAATTGTCGTTGTGTTAATTGAGTGACAGTAATATATTTAGTGTTAACTTAGTTACAACAGGATTTGGTTTTATATTGTGTTGACATCTTAAAAGGAACTTGGATTTTTTCATAGTAACTGATTCACCCCTCCCCTCTTAGTTACTCTTTTCCATTTCCAACAATTGGTATCAGAGCTATTGGTGCTTGTAGATAAGGTTTCAAGGACCTAAGCTAAAGATCGAGATGCCTTATAGAAGGGAAATTCCTAAGTTGAACAAAGATAACTTCCAAGCATGGCAAGAACTCATGAAGTAGTATTTGGCAACTGTTGGAGACACAAGCCTAAAATACCTAGAAAACAAGTATGTGGCACCTGTTGGACCTTTTTCTATGGATCAAATTGTGGAAAAGAATAATCGCAACATAATGATGATTGACATTGCTTCTACTCTCAATTATGTTGAATTTGATGAAGTCAAAGATTGTCCTACTGCTCATGAAATGTGGATCAAGTTGAAAGATGTCTATGGAGGAGATGAAAATGTGAGAAGAGCTAAGGCAAAAATTCTAAGAGGTTAGTTTTATCAAACGAAGATGAGAGAAGATGAAAACATTGCACAATATAGTGAAAGAATCAAAGCAAGTGTGAGTGCAATCAAAGCCTTGGGAGGGAAAATAGATGATGTGATAGTGGTCACCAATGTACTCAAAACTCTTCTTCCTATTTATGCAATTAGAGTTTCATCTATTCAAGAAATGAGATGTGATTCCAAAAATGATATAACTTTGGATGCACTAGTAGGAAGGTTGACAACCTTTGAGTTAGATAACTTTGATAACTATGTTCTTAACTCTGGTAGCATTGAGTCTACATTTCAAGCTAAACTATCACTCAAGAAGAAAGGTGGAAAATCTAAAAGCAAAAGGTCTAATAGTGAAGATGAAGATAATTCTAATGATGACCTTGAAGTCATTGAAGCCTTGCTTGTAAGAAGATTCACTAAAGGCAATGAAAAGTATAAAGGATACCTCTAATATGTTTTTTTCTTGTGAAGAAGGCAAAGAAGAAAAGAAGTATGACAAGTATAAAGGAAAGAAAGATTTCAAAAGCTACAAAGACTACAAGGATACAGCTAAGGAATCTTGTTATATGGCTAAAGATTTTGATAGTAGTGATGAAGATGAAATGGTTTACATTACTATTAAAGATGAATCAGATGATGGAAATGATAAGATGACCCTCATTTATCATGATAGAAAGATTGACACATGGATCATAGATAGTGATTGTTCTCACCACATGACTGGTGATAAATAAAAATTTGAGTACTTAGAACACTATGATGGTGGGAATGTCAGATTTGGAAATGATGAACCTTGTTATGTAAAAGGAAAAGGTTGCATAGCATTGACTGGTGAACTTAGATGTGACAATGCTTACTGGGTTGAAAGACTAAAACACAATCTACTTAGTGTGGCACAGTTGAACAATGATATTGGATTCAAGGTAGAATTCATGAATGGAAAGGCCAAGCTGCTGGATGGGAAAGGAAATCTAGTTGGGACTGGCAAGCAAACAAAAGGTAATCTATTCTATCTAGATCTAATTGAAAGTTCATGTTTCCTAGCTCAAGTAGAGGAAAGTTGTTTATGGCATAAAAGGTTGTGTCATGTGAACTTTGATTTCTTGGTCAACATAAGCAAGAATAAAAGAGTGAGAGGCATTCCTAGTCTAAAGAAGCCTGATATGGGCACGTGCGAAAATTGTCAAATTGGGAAGATGGGAAAGACAGGTTTCAAAAGTAAGAATTATCACTCTGAATAAGTTTTGGAGTTGGTCTATACAAATCTTTGTGGACCTACTGACATAGAAAGCTACTGTGGAGATAAGTACTTCATTTTTTTTGTTGATGATTATTATAGCATGATGGCAATGATGTACCTAAAAGACAAATATAAAGCCTTTCAAAAATTCAAGTGGTATCTGGCTAGAGTGGAGAAAGAAACAGGAATGAAACTAAAATGTCTAATGTCAAATAGAGGAGGAGAATTCATCTCAAATGAATTCAATGAAATTTGCAATGAAAGAGGAATCAAAAGACAAGTATCTACACCCAGTGTAGATTATGCAAGAACACTAATGATAGAGAAACATGTTGCAACCAAATATTGGAAGGAAGCAATCAATACAACAATTCATACCTTAAACTAAGTTTAACTAAAGAAGGATACAGACCAAACACCTTATGAATTAAGGTATGGCTATAAACCCAATGTATGCTATTTCAAAATATTTGAAAGCAAATGTTATATCTTGAAAGAATCAAGGAAAGGATAATTTGATGTGAAAAGTGATGAAGGCATATTCTTAGGACACTTCAACAAAAACAAAGCATATAAATGTCTAAATCTTACTACTCACAAGCTCATAGAAAGTGTACATGTAAAAATTGATCAGTTTGCAGAAAAGAGTGAAGATCAAAGCAAGAAAGAACCTAAAAACTACAAAAAGTTTGTCTGCTTTCAACCTGATACATTACCTAATACTTCACCACCCGAGTGCCCTAAATCTCTAGTTCAACCCAAGTTACAACCAATGCAACCTGAGCCACAGTTAGAAGGATCCTAGTTTTAGCCAGTACAAACCGAGTCGAACTCTGAAAGACCCAAGTTGCAGATAGTAGGACCCAAGCATGACTCAAAAGATCACCTTGAGCATGAAACTAGTTCTAAATCCAAAGAGAAGGTACATGTACTTACTAGATATGTAAAAAGGCATCATCCACCTATGCAAATCATTAGAGATCAATCAAATGGCACAATGACAAGGAACAAACTAAGAGGTACATGTTTGTTTATTGAGTTTGCACCTAGAATTGTTAAAGATGCATTAGACAATGAAAGTTGGATTGAGGCAATGAATGAAGAGATTGATCAAATTGAAAGGAACAAAACTTGGACTCTTTTTCCTAGACACAAGGACAAAAATGTAATTGGCACAAAATGGGTATTCAAAAATAAGTTGAATGAAAATGGAGAAGTTTCAAGGAACAAGGCAAGGTTAGTATGCAAAGGTTATGCTAGAGAAGAATGTATTGATTATGGATAAACTTTTTATCCTATTGCAAGACTATAAGGTGTTAGAACACTACTTGCTTATGCTACACACAAAGGATTCAAAGTATATTAGATGGATGTAAAGTCAGGTTTCTTGAATGGAATCTTAGAAGAAGAAGTCTACATTGAGATACCTGAAGTTTTCATAGATCCTAACAAAAGGGATTTGGTTTGCAGACTACACAAAGCTTTATATGGTCTCAAACAAGCCCCTAGAGCCTAGTATGAAATATTGCATAGT
Source organism: Cupressus sempervirens (assembly GCA_028749045.1). Classification (NCBI taxonomy): domain Eukaryota; kingdom Viridiplantae; phylum Streptophyta; class Pinopsida; order Cupressales; family Cupressaceae; genus Cupressus; species Cupressus sempervirens. The sequence continues at coordinate 469,664,515 of CM053784.1, read as the reverse complement.
CATCTAGTAAAAATTGATTTTCAAAGGACAAATGGAAACATTAGTCTATACATCAAGGAAGGACCAAAAAACAAGATAGTGCTAACATAAATCTTTGTAGATGATACATTATTCACTGGACATGATGACTTATGCAAATATTTTTCTAAGGAAATGAGTAAAGAATTTGAAATGTCAATGTTTTGAGGGATTAAATTCTTTGTTGGCTTGCAAATTCAACAAAAGAAAGATGGCATCTACATTACTCAATCAAAGTACATCAAGGATATATTAAAGAAATTTGGAATGGAGGATTCTAAACCAGTTGGAACACCTATGTCTACTGGACATAAGCTTTCCAAAAATGATGATTCCAAAGAGGTAGATCAGACTACATATAGATCAATGATTGGAAAACTTCAATATGTGGCATACAAAACACCTGATATTGCATTAGCAGTTGGTATGGTGGCAAGAATTTTTGCTAATCCAAAGGAAAATCATATGATGACAATAATATTTTTAATGAGATATCTAAAAGGTATTAAAAATTATGGTTTGTGGTAAAAGAAAGGAAGCAACTTTGAATTGAAAGCCTTTATTGATGCTGATTGGGCAGCAAGTTTTGATGATAGGAAAAGTACTAGTGGTGGAGCATTCTTTCTTAGAAAGAGGCTAGTGTCTTGGACAAGAAAGAAACATAATTGCATCTCTCAGTCTACAACAGAAGCAAAATATGTTGCAACAATAGTTAATGTACCAACATCATTTGGTTCAAACAACTATTGTCAAGTATCAAGGAACAAACCAAGGATTCAATAGTTATCTTCTGTGATAACACTAATGCAATTAACATATCTAAGAATCTAATGATACATACCAAGACAAAAACACATTGCAATACAAAGAGGTGAGATTGGAATATGTGAATACAAAGGAATAAATTGTAGACATATTCACCAAGCCATTACCTAAGGATGTATTTTTGTATCTAAGAGGTAAGCTAGGGGTCATTCCCCTATCTGAAGCTCAGAATTTTGAAGATCAATCAAGTTGATGAAGTATTGTTAAAGAAGATTGCATATGAATCAATACATTAGGTATATGGAAAATACATTGATTGTTGTCTTTGGCAAGAGATGTCAAAGAGGGAGATTTCTCTGTCATATCAGAGAAATTTTGTATCAGCAAGTTTTTTTTGCATATGAAGAAAATCCTTCTAGAGAGAGAGATTGATGTTAGAGGGAGTTTTCACTGATAGAGGGAGTTCTCATGGATGAGAATCACAATGAAACTAAGGATATTATCCTTACTTCTATTTTTCTCTAAATTTTCTTTATATTATGATATGTTGTGTTGCCATCAATTCCAAAGAGGGAGATTATTGAAAATAATTATTCAATTATATGTTGTCTTCGATGTTACACAGAATGTCAAGCCTTTTACCAAGTAGTCAATGATAGCCAAGCTCACTTAGGCATTGAAGGCAACTTCTTGTATATGTTGAGCATTTAATTATAACCAAGTTCAAAGACAGTATTAACCAAGCTCATTCGGTTAATGCAACAAAGTAAGCATTGACCAAGTTGGGTAAGTTAACATTAGAACTCCTATTCTAACTGAGTTGGGTCAGTTAACGAAGGGATCCTCTATGTTGATCGAGTAATATTTTATGTATTAGTTGACTGTTAACATATTTAGACTGATAAATTTATTGGTCAATACAAGCTGACTTAGGGGATGGAATTTTTTTGATTAAAAGAGTATTCAAGCCAACTTGACAAGGTGAATCATATATATGAAAGGTCAAGTTGAGGATTGAAATGTGGAATTGAACAAGATGAATTAAAGAAGCAAATTGGAAGGATATATGTAAAGGAAAGAACATCTGAGTTGATCGAGCTACAAAGAACATTCTAATCAAGGAGGATCAAGTAATCAAGCCAGAACTGAGACCTAAATCAAAAAAGATAGTTGCATTAGCAATTGGGTCAAGTCATGGTTACTCTCTAATAATTATAGTAGTGAATCAAATCTCCTAATAGAGTTAACTTAACAACTATTCAACAAATCCTCTAACAAGGCGGTATTTCTAGATTGAAGTGTCTGAAGACCTCTAACAAGGCCACTCCTAATAGGGTGAATTAAATCCTCTAACAAGGTCACAACTAATAGTGTATTTTGTAACCTTTTACAGGGTTTGCTCCTAATAGCGCTCACTTCAGAAGAGTGAAAAACAATAACTAGTTGCAATTGGTGGTTTTCCCAAATTGAGTTTCCATGTTAAATCTTTGTATCTCTTGTGTTCGTGTTATTTCCTTTATGTTTCTACAACTAAGTTAATAAAGGCTAATCACATTAATATCTTAAGATCTAATTATCTATGTCCTAACCAAGTGCCAGTAATATATTTAGTGTTAACTAAGTTAAAACAGAATATTTAGTGTTAATTGAGTTACAACAAGATTTGGTTTTATATTATGTTGACATCTTAAAAGGGACTTGGATTTGCTTTTGTACTAACTAATTCACCCCTCCCCTCTCAATTACTCCTTTCCATTTCCAACACCTATTTCTCCATCAATATGGAAAAGAACATAAAGATCAATAAAAAGAGTTATGTTCTTAGTCCTATAGGTAGTAAAAGTCACTCAAAATCTTTCATTTCATGTAATAGCATAAATAAATCAAACTAAAATAATTTATACTAAAAAATTTTATTTTACAAGGATGATTCCATTGAAGGTGTTTATTTATTAGCTGATAGGCTTTCTCTATGAGCTTGCTTGCAACCAAAATTTGTCTCACTCCGAAAAATAGGATATCAAAAAATGTTTCTAGCTGTATATTTGATTTTGTGACCATATCTTTAAATCAAAGTGCAATATTAAAGGAATGACTATCAACTTTTAACTTCTCTCAACTACTCGCATAATGGAAAAAATATTAAAGAAATTTTATTTACAAATACGACAGTATGACGAGATTGTGGCCATTGACAACCCATGTTTCAATGGATGAATAACGAGAGCTTATCCTATCGTGTAGAGGAATGGACCAAAGCAGTACCCATTTTAGAATTTTTATTGGAACGTAATATATAATGTACATTGATTGAATGAGTTATAGTGATTTTTTTGCAATTGAAATGACTATTAAATTGTGGATGTATGGTAATAAAGTCACACTATGGGGTACATTGATTTCCTCTTTTCCATTTATGTTTGTTCCTATGATCCCACTATCAAAATTTGGAGTAGCAATTTCTATTTCATTAGGTTGTGTTGTTGGTAATTATGTTTGCTTCAAGAAATGTTTAGTGAATTGTCTAACAAGAGGCTTATTGGTTGCAAGAGAGGAAAATTTAGGGTGAAGAAAGATGAAGCATAAGTTATAGGGCATGGGGTGTCCATGGAGGGTAGTGACATGATTGAAGAGCATAGGAAAAGATCATCTAAACTTGTGGGTCATTCATAAGTGTAATGTGAATAAGGAGAAATGACTATCTTGATAAACTTGTCACCTATGAAAGAGGATATGAGGGAAAAATTACTAAGGTTAAACCCATAGAAAAAGAAACCCATCCACTACATTCTTATGAAGAACCTTACCACCTGATAAATTTATGTGAAGACGAAACACCCTTAAAATAAGATTCGCATGATCTCTCTAATGCTAGAGGGTCGACTCCTCGTGCTAAAAATAATTCAATGCAAAACAATGTAGTAGAAGTTCATAGTGGAGTAGACCAATTGATATGGGATGTAGATGTCAATATCTTTGTGGAACAATGTGTTTCTAAAGATGGAATTCAATTTAAGTTGATGGATGAAGGGAAAGATTCTAAAGGAGAACCACACTTAACTTTGAACCCACAAGCCATACCTATAGAGAAAACTACTACAATAAAATGCATACCCAAAGATGAAATCCATTTTAGTCAGGAGAAAATCAAAGAGCTTTAGGGGATTTTCATACAATTCTCACCAAATTTAGAGAACTAATAATCTATCCATTATTTTCTATGAGAAGGTGTGATCACTTAATTAATTTGTCCAATCGTAGGTACCAATGCATAATGCCATATTTCCTTGCTACAAAGCAGGTTGTACCTTGTAAATGCAAAGGAGGACATAGAAGATTTCAAAGAAAATGCACACATGAGAATCTATAAATAGGCTCTAAAATGCAACAAGACCAAGTAATGCCATAATGTAGAAGAACATCCAAAAGCCCTATAACATAGGTACCATCTATTACATCTCTCTCTCTCTCTCTCTCTCTCTCTCTCTATATATATATATATATATATATATATATATGGAGAGATGTAATAGATGGTACCTATGTTATATTCATTTTTTTGTGAATGTCTTTTGAATGCAATATTGAAATCTTATTATGATATCTTAAACACCAAAGCTCAAAATGCAAAAGAAAGGAGGTAAACAAAAGAAAACCACTAAGAAACTCAAAGATCTGCTTTCATCAAAGATCAAAGATCAAGTTGAGGATCAAAGAAATCCACATAGAAACCCATACATCTCTCTTTTTCATTAATGAAAGATTGGGCTGAGGAGTGAGGCAAATGTAAGCCTTCCTATAGGGCACAACCATAGTTTCAGAACCCTTGGGAAACTTCTCTAGGACAACTACATCAAATTAAGGTACACACCACCATGAATTTAATTTTCTCCCTATAATGCAACCAATTGATAATGCCTAAGCCTAAATAGTTCAAGTATTCTAAACCAACGTTCATTGCATTAGAACATAATAGTTGGCATATCCCCCTTGAATGGTTATCATCATCTACAAATTGGGAATTGTGCTTGCATGAAACCTTCAATGCCACATTTAGAGGAGAATGCAAGATGTGGAAGCAAAAATAAGACATACTTTGCTTCAAGAAAATAAAATGTATGGGCAACCAACATCAACTACTAGCATCAACTACAAAAATACAACAAGTGTAAGCATAGAGTCATCAAATAAACAAGGTGGCTACCATTGAAATGTTAGACATCTAAACAACCACCTCTAATTTATTTTCAAAGTGATGGATTCTCTTTAAATTAAGACCTCTATAGGTGGTGTTGAGTGGGACACTATTTTTCTAATCTAAATGGTGGATTACTTTTGTTTCTATATTATAGAATACATTATGATTATATGATGTTGTAATTATTTATACGAGAAGTAATTCTTCATTGAAGATTCTATCATCAACTCTTATAGGATTGTTGTTGAACTAGGCTTCTAATGAAGCAAATTCATCACTCCTACACATTGTGATTGTTTATTCTTATTATTAATATTATAATTTCAGTTAATATGGATTATATGACAATTCAAATACAATTAGAGCTAAAGTTTTGAAAGTGTAACTATTTAATATTAATTTAGTGTAAAAGTTGTAAACATTATTAATTTTGTTCTCTATTTTTAATGTGCTTTCAATCAAATCAATTATCAATAAATTTCAATAGAGTGTTTTGATTAAATTTATTCTATTAAAAAATATTAAACAATTTTAGCAAAAAGTAAGCATAATTTGACAATTTTAAAGTATCTTTTAATTGTTTAATTTTTATTCTATTTTATTTGCAAAAAATAAAATATTTCAATCATGTAAATGGTGTTCTAAGTTAACTAATGTAAATTTGATGCCAAGGTTTGTTATACTTTTAACCATTCAAAATTATCTTGTGATTTTTTTGGTATTCTTTAGTGTTATAACTATTATTCTACTTTAATTAGCATAATCAATAATGAGATTATTCACACTATTTGTAATGTCTTTTGTAGAACCTCTAATCTTATTTATGTTGCTTATGGATTCAGCCATATGGTAATTTTTTGCATAAATGCTTCAAAGCACACTCAATGATCTAAACTTATCATTGTAAACATTTTTCAATTTTGACTATTCTTTTTCAATCGTATGGTTGATTTAAACATAATATAAAGTTTGCTGAAGTAAGAACAAAAAATCCTACAATATTAACATACAAACTATTAAAATGTTTAAATATCATTTAATTGTGTAATTATTATTCTACTTGACTAATTAATGACCATGTTATTCATAATATTTGTAATAAATTATAGCGTTTAAGTTCAAATGTTATCAAATCATATTTTTATTCATATTAATTTCTATTTACTTCTAAAAATATTGATTTAGTGTTAGAAAAGCATAGACATCATAAAAATAAAAATAAAATGTTTGATAGGTAATCGACCAAAGCTTAGATTATTTATTATTCATTTTTTATTATTGTTAAGATTAATTATTATCATATGTTAATCTCAAGTAGATTCAAACTCAAGACCTTATTGATGAGAGGATCACGATTTACCATTGTGTTGTAGGCTCTTGTCTCTTTTAATCATATAACTATTATTCAATTGTAATTGATACTAATAATCAAGATATTCATATTAAAAGTGTTAAACCTATCAATATAAATGACATCTTTATTCATTGTGTTATCCAATTCAACTATTCCTTCAATCATGTGAATGATCTAATTTTATTGATACCTCCAAAAAAGGTGCAAGGGGTGCACCGATAGGTTTAACCTGCAACCATGAAGATGGCTTCCTTGAATTCTTTGTGAATTAGCTACAAAAAAAATAAGTGTTCCATGTTTGGATCATTATCACTTTTTATAGATGATTACCAATTTATTTTTTCCTCAAATTTCAATCATTTAAATTGTGTTCATTTAGTAACCTATTCCTAGATCAATAGACACATGTTATCAATGACTAGAATTTACTTAATCATTTTTGGCTTGAAATCCATACCAAACACACGTTCCCACAAGTGCAACTTTTGATTTAAGATGGATCAATCCTAACCAAATCTATGGATATTCTCAAGAATGACACATATAGGTCATACATAAGCTCTTAAACATTAATTGTTAGTTCATTGAACGACATAAATCAAAAGTGAATTATAATTGAATTGATCATACCCCACCAATACAACTAAAATTTTGAATTTAATCTCAAAACAGAGTAAAGTATGTTCTTTCTAGACCATTATGACGGTATTTGAAATAATCTACATAAAAGATGTGTTCACATTAAGAATGAATAAGAACATACTATTAAACTTAACATGGTTTTGTTAATTAGTTTGGAGTCTATAACAATAAGCTCTCAATAAACAAATAAGATCTGAAGTACACTTGATAGCCACTAAACCAAAGGCTAGGTCTCATCTCATTTTATTGATGTTAGAAAGATATATATTCTATGAAAAGGATTATTAGTGAAACTTAATCTTTAATTATGATTTCAAATCAAACAGTTATTGACATATCCTTACACCTCCTTTTGAGGCAAGTGCTACTTTATTTTTATTGAAAATAATTTCTATTGAAGTTGCTTATTAGTTCCTGCCATGGGTAGGAATACTTATGCATTAACATGACATTAACTTGACCAATCAAATCAAAGAATTTAAAAGTTTATATGCAACTTACAATGTGTATATCTATTTTTCATTTTTCCTTATTTTATAAATGACATTTTGTGCTCATTCTATTGGTCCATACTATTTTTGATAGGGAGAAAAATCATTTTTCCCTAACAAAAATTCACATATTTTTTCCAACAACAATGATGTCATGCATTAATGATAGCTTTATCTTTTTAACAATTGTAAGAAATTGATTAGAGTTTCCAAAAAGTAATTATTTTATCTTTCACCTCACTACCTAAGACATAAATGTATGTCTAATCAACAATAATAACTAAATCATTTTTCTTACCAAAGATTGTAAATATATCAATCTATTATTTTTAACATCTTGTGAGTTTAAGTTTATTTAAAATCTTAGTTAAAAACTAATTATCATATCATTTAAAATATATTTATTTAATTTTTCTTCACAATAATTTAAAATTATTTTATTCCAATTTTAAAATTATTATTTTTATTCTAAATTATAATTAAATTAATAAATAACAATTTTATTTTTTTGAAAACAAGGAGTAAAAACTTCATTGAAGATCAGAAAGTAACATTGCAAAGAAAGCAGGGGAGTTAGGTCCCAAGGAAAAATAAAAGCATCAAACCATTACCATCATTGGTCACCATCCTCATCAAGAATATTCATTAAGTCAAGATGGATCTCCTGTGGAACCAACTCCCATTCCTCAATTTTCCATCCCTCAGCATGCTCTAAAGCCCATTTCGCCAAACAATAAGCTACCCTATTCCATTCCCTTGGAATATGGACAAAAGTCACCATTTTCATCAAAGCACTAACCCATAAAATTTGTTGCACGACCCTAGCCAATTGCCAACTAACATCATCCACTTCCTGCTCAATAAGCAAATTGATCAAAACTTGAGAATCAAACTCACAAACTATCCTTTGCCACCCTAAAGCATGAGCTCTCTCAAGAGCTACCAGAATAGCCAACCCTTCCACTAGGTTGATGGACTATATTCCTTCATATATCAAAAAGAGGAATATCACTGAGCCCAGAAAACCCCTACCTATCCCACCCGTGCTAGCCGGAGCAGGATTTCCTTTTGAGGATCCTTTAGTATTGATCTTTAAAACACCATAAGGGGGAGGTTGCCATTTGCCATTCCTATCAATCATTTGCTTCTCACAACACCTTCTCTTAGCCCTGGTCAAGGCCAAGGGAGACCCTATAATCCCCATTCTCTCCACCAACTTTGTATCCCTTTTCCCCAAAGGGAATTCCACTTCACACCTGGCTTCTACTGTCTCTTGAATCATGCCCAATAACCTTTTCCAAACTTGCTACACTAATCTTTGTTCTCCCCGAAAAATCTTTCAATTGCATTCTAGCCAAATTTTTCACAATAAGAAGATAGGCCCCATAAACCACATCTCCTGTAGAAAGGTTGCCACAGAAAGGGGCCGACCTATCCCCTGCCAAAACTCAATCAAGGAGGAAGCATGAACACAAGGAGTTGTCCAAACACCCCACCAAAAATGCCAAAGTTGTAGAGCAAAAGAGCAACGCAAGAACATATGGGTAGAATCCTCCTCATTAGCCCCACACATAACACAAATAGAAGGATCGAGGAAACCTCTCTTCCAAATATTATCCCATGTCAAACACTTATTCTAGGCTAACATCCAAACAAAATAGTTACACTTTGGCCAAGAAAGCTTGTTCCATACCATCTTCCACCACTGAATTTCAGGCCCAACCAACTTCTAAGACAATAACCTATTATAGCTAGAGGCTACAATATAGATCTCCATAAGATTGGGTGACCAAGCAAGCATGTCATCTTCCTGGAGAGAACAACATCTTCTATTGGAGAGGATACTCTACAACATAGCACATTCCTCCTGCAAACCTACAGTTGGCCACTCATCTGGGGACTTCCAACTACCCATCATCATCTGACCACAAGGGATAAAGGACTTAAAGTCACTCACCTGTGACCATCTAGCCTCCAGTAATCTATGACTAAGAACTAATAAGTTGGGATACTGAGAAATAATGGGAGGAAAACCATCCCAAGAATCAAACCAGAATTGAGCCTCTGTCCCCCTCTTACAGATCCAAAATAACCCATCCTTAATAAGCAAAGCCCCTTTCTTAAGAGTGTCCCATATCATAGATCCCTTACCAATAAGGGGGTACCTAGAAACTTCGAATTGAGAAATCCCTGGGAGATACTTCTGGGAGAGAACCTTGGCCCAACTCTTATCTTACTCATTACACCACCTCTAGTATAGTTTAGCAACCAGAGCCTCCCCTGTCACAATTGACTGCCTCAAACCTAATCCACCATATTGTTTTGGACTACAGACGACATCCCATCTAACCAAACTCCATTTGAAGGACTCCAAGCAGCCAACCCATAAAAATTGTCTCACCACAGAATCAAGATCCTTTAGAAAGCTCGTAGGAGCAACCTGGAGCATGCATCTATAAATGGGCAAAGCTTGTACAACAAACTTAATCAACTGGACATGACCAACAAAGGATAACCATCGATGAGTCCAATGATTAACTTTCACCTGAAATTTATCCAAAATTATCTACCAAGAATCCCTGGGAAGTCTCCTCATCGAGATGGGAATGCCAAGATAAATCAATGGGAGATTCCCGATCTGAAATCTCAAAGTATGAGCAATCCTTTGTAGAATGGGGCCTAGAGTGTTAAAAAAGAAGATGGAAGATTTTCCTTCATTAATCTACTGAAGAGAAGCAACCAGGTAAGCATCCAAGACCCTTTCAGTATTAGAGGCCTCCCTCATTGTAGCCATCCCCATCAAAGCAGTATCATCCACAAATTGCAAATGAGTTTGCAGATGTAAGGTGCCACCCCATCTCCAACCTTTAATAAAGCCACCCTCCACATTCCGTTTAATCCATCTCCCCAGGCCTTCAACTAACAGAATAAACAAGGGGAAAGAGGATCTCCCTAACAAAGCCCCAGATAGCTTAGAATGGCTCCCATTAATAAGCACCAAGAAGGAAACTGAAGTTACACAACTCCGAACCCATTGGATCCATTCTTTTGCAAAGCCAAAAGCACTAAGAATCCACCAAAGGAAGGACCACCTCACTCTGTGATAAGCCTTAGCCATGTATAGCTTGATAAACATCACTTTTTCCTTTGAGCTAGCCATAGAATGGATGACCTTAGTTGTAATTACAATCCCATCCAAAAGTTGCCTACTTGCTACAAAACCACCGTGCTCTTCAGAGATCAAATCTACAAGCCCCTTCTTCAACCTATTAGCAATAATTTTATAAATTACATTGCATAAAGAGATAGGCCAAAATTGGCTTAACCTATTAGCTCCCTCATTCTTGGGAATAAGAGCAAGAAATGTAGCATTTAGAGCCCTTAACATCTTCCTATTGTGTTGAGACTCATGAACCACAGCCAGGAGATCAAGTTTGATGATATCCTATAATTCTTGAAAAAACTCAATTGGGAAGCCATCAGGACCTAGCACTTTCCCTTTCTTCATATTAAAATCAACCCCTTCAAGCTCCTCAAGTGAGATATCCCTTATGAGCTACTGATTCATATCTTTAGTCACAAGGGAGGGGATACATGAAAGAATTTGCGATTCCGCAAGAGACCCCCCTTGCGAGTCCTCTCGAAAGAGAGTTTCAAAGTATTGCACTACCTCCCTAAACATTTCCAAAAAGGAAGAAAGATGCTCTCCCCTATCATTCACAACTCAGAGATAGAGTTACCATGTCTCCTGGCTTTCACAGAGTTGAAGAAAAAAGTTGTACTTTTGTCCCCTTCCTGAAGCCACTCAATTTGTGCCTTTTGTTTCCAATACATTTCCTCTCGCAATTCCTATTCTTCCAGCAATTTTACAGCCTGAGCCTCATCTTGAAGCAATTCATTTGTTACCCCATCCTCCCTTATCCTTCTTGTGATACCATCTAGATCTACTTGGGCCACTGCCTTTTCATGGAAGACATTCCCATAGTGCAAACGATTCCACCATTTGAGCTCAAATTTAACATATTGAAGAAGCTTAGTGAAGATATACATTGAGAGGCCATAGGCTGGCCTACCTTGCTTACACCAATCCGAGACCAAATCATTTAAAGATGAGTTTCGTAGCCACATAAGTTGGAACCTAAAAGAAGGCTTCTGAAGCACCCGAGTTGACTCTGTAGAAAGTTTAATAGGCCAATGGTCCAATCCTCTCCAATCTAAGATCTTAGAGCAAGATGACCACATCCCTCCACTCTAGTAACAAGAAACCAGAAACCGATCTAACTTTTCAACAATACAAAACTCTCCTCTCTGACAATTGTTCTAGGTGAATTGACCATTGCTAGGTTTGATATCCACAAGATTCAAGGTATTGATATTGTCTCGAAGCAACAGTGTAGAAGGCTCCAATCTTCCAGTACCACCCTACTTCTCACCCAACTCACAAATAGCATTGAAATCTCCAACCAAGATCCAAGGATGAAAAGGAAACATGCTACGAATCAACTTGATGTGAGCCCACAAAGCTTGTTTACCTTGAAAATCAGTAGGAGCATAAATATTGGAAAATAATATGACGTCCCTTGTCTCTAGGCTAGTAGCAATCATAGACATAGAGGATTTAGAGGATATCCACCAAAGAGGCTGGATTTTTTGAGGATTCCATAAACAAGCCAGACCCCCTAAAGCACCATGAGCTCTAATGCATTGGCACTCCCCACTTCTCCACAACCTAGGCTTCAGACCTTGCATACTCTCAACAGATAACTTAGTTTCCTGCAAAAAGACAACATCATGACCTTACCTTCTAACTAACTCATGAACTGCTTTTTGTGTAGGGCTATTGTTCAAGCCCCGTACATTCCATGATAGAAGAATCATTTCAAGGGGCTTGAAAAAATAGAATCTAGAGGCTTAACTGCCCCCAACTCCACCAAATTTTCACCAACTAATTTAATCTTTTCCACATCCTTTTTTCAGCCAGGTTTAACAAATTTCTTTGCCCCACCCTTCTTGATATCTTTCCACAGAATGCCCAATTTGGGAGGAGGCTTAATCTTTGCTGCCAAGCTTGAACCAATGTGCTGCCCAATAGACGAAGAATCCACTCCTGCTGGTGTAACAATGGCCAAGGGTTCCGACACCTCAGAAATCCCCTTTTACTGATCCTCTTCTAATTACCGATAGTCATCCCCTAGAGGATCCATAGAAGAATCAGTAAGAGGATCCTCTTGAGCTAAGACCACAAGCCCATGATCCAAGTTGATCAAACCCAGGTTCACCTCCTGTTGGCTGAGCTCATCCAAAACCTCAAATCTGTTGAAGGTACCATCATCATGCCTTTCTTTAAAAGGCCTCTTTTGACCCCTATTCCGATTTCGAGCCCTAACCGAAGCAAAACCATCAGAAGCACCTACCTCATTAGGAGAAATGCTCTTCCCTTTATCTTCCCTAGGAGGATTGCTCATAGGCTGTGAAGGCTAGGATTCCCAAAGCTTTTTCCTTGAGCATCTCTGCTGCAAATGATCATATTCTCAACAAAGATGACAACAAAAAGGAAGAGTTTCATAGTCTAATTGCTGCACCCAAGAATAAGAACCCACACACATATCTATTGCATTGGGTAAAGGTCTACTTAGATCAATTTCAACACAAATGCATGCAAAAGTCATTACCTAACCCAAGGTTTGCGATGAAGTCCCTATAGGTTTTCCAAGCACTAAGGACAAAAGATGCAACACATCCTCTCAACAACATTCCACTAGGAACCTCGGTAAATGAACCCACACTGGGACCTGATTTGGTAGCTCCTCTGCGGGGTTGAAACCAACATGCCATGGCTTGATAAACAACTCAACCTTATTGTGGAAATAAGGACCTCCCTCAAACACCCAATTGCGATCAACAGTGTAATTAAAAGTAACCATAACTGTTTTCCAGCAACATTATCTCCATTTCCCCCTCCAGCTCCCAAGTCCTCCGGGCCCAAACCTTCAAAAATTGCAAGGAAACCCTAATACCTAATGCTGCCCAAAAATCCAAACGAGGGCTCCTTATTGCCATCTCACCCCTAGTGTCCTCCATTTGCAAGAACCAAGGAATGGGAAAGGGAGAACTCTCCCCATGCTAAATCGGATCCCCTCCCAACTTCAAACCTACACCTTTGATTGCCCCATACTCCACAGAATGGAGCAGACCAAGGCCGCAGGCTAGCAGATTCGCCAGCAATAATAGCTGTTCCCATGCTTAAACACAGATATATAGTATGTACGAGTAGTTACCCGCGCGTAGCACAAAACTCCTCCTCCGGATGCACGACCCAGTCCAAGACCTGGCAGGACAAGCCACCCCACTCCAAACCTTGCAACCACCAATCTCCCACTGTTGCGGTGCTCAGAAAACCAGATAGAGCTAGGGCACAAGTGCCTTAGCTCGAGTTGCAGGTCGATCGCCCGAGAGCCATTCCAGAGTAGTACTCATTTTCAGTCCATTACAAAAATATATTTTTAAGAATATAATCATTTGATAATTTTTTTACTAAAACTATTTATAAATTTTGTTACAATTTTTTTTTTAATTTAGTTTTTAATTTGTTTTATATTTTTTATTTTAAATATATTTATTAGTTTTACATTGTCCCTTACTTTTGTCAATCGTAAAATGCTACCTTTTTTCACACCATGTTTAACTAGCTATTTTTTCCAATCTTGTTTTAATTCTTTTTTGCATTTTAAAATTTGTAAAACTAATATTATTCTTCAAACTTACTAACTCTTTTGTTGGTTTGGATCAAGTAGTCAACAATTTATTTTTTAAAATTTAATATTTGAATTTATATTGGAAAAGGTAAAAACAAATACTTCATTGATTTAACTCAATTTGATAATTGTTATTTAAATATTTCTTAAAATAACATAATCCTTATTTTTTTAAATTCTCTTCCAACTATCTCTATTTAGTGTCCCTATAATAACATGTCATTCTCTCTCTTTTAAATCTCTTCATATCCTTTGTATCTTTCATTTCTATCTATAAATCTCTATTATCATTATCTCTATTTTCAATCTATTTTTATATATAGATAAATAGATAGATAAAAATTTAATGTCCACGAGGCTAAAAATAGCCTATGGGACAGCAAGACAACTCAAGCAGACTTAAGTAGCACTGTTTGCTTCCTGTGCAGGATGACGATGAGTGCACCCAATTGCTTAATGTACTCTTTGTTGAAAAGGTTATGCCAAAAACTGTCACATATAGTATCCGTAAATTTATCTCTGCTACTCTTGTAGGCCTCACATTCTAAAATAAAGTGCTATTCAGTTTCCACTTTCCTAGAATTGCAGAATCTGCAAATTCTCTCTTCCCAAGCCTCCTTTGGCCTCTTCCAACGCTCGGTCTCACAACGAAGTTGGTGAGAGTTGGTTCTTAGTTGAGCAATAAGAATTTTAGCCCTCTAAGAAATGTTGGCTCCTACGTATGCTTTTTGGAGTTGATCATAAGCGGGGTTGAACTCATTTATATAATATAGTTTCTTCCTCCTGATCTCACTTCCCTAATTTCTCTTGTAGAATTTCTCCATAACAAAGACCTTTATTTCTTTATTATTTGTGGGGCACATATTGAATTGAATATTCCATTTACTCATCCATTTGATGTTTTGTTGCATCCATGTCCTTTTTCGCTTACATAGTGTGTCACTAAAGACAACTTTAGGCCATCTATCCTCTTCCATTTTTTCAATTCTTTTTAAATAGCTTAAAAGGCAAACCATAGCAAGTGCCTCGATAGGAGTAGCCCCCATTTCACTTAGCATGACATCATATGGAAGAATGCTTTTGATTTTAAACTTGCTTGTGATCAATCACTTGTGGATTTCTTCAATTTGTTTTCATTGTACTATACTAGTGTTGCTGGCCCATAATTCACATCCGTAAAGAACAACTGGCAGGACAAGAAGACCAAACAAGGTTTGAATAGTTTTCCAATCCCACAACTCTGCTTCATGACACCTATTCTGAAGAGCATAAAAGCCCTTCCACCCACCTAATATCCTTTTATACCTGCAGCTAGACCTGCTTAGTTTTTTGTTGAAATCGATGCCAAGGTATTTATACTCCGCAACTTCTTCAAGAACACTTCCATTGTAATAAAATTCATGTTGATGCTATTTTTTATTATTAGAGAAAATCATAACCTTAGTCTTGCTGATATTGACCTGCATCCCCACCATTCCGCAAAAGCACTCAAGAGAAGATAGATGATCTTGCAAACCACAAGCAGATTTGGCAAGTAAAATGAGATTGTCCACATATAGGAGCAACTTTATAACAAATTCACCTAGTTGAATGCCTTCACCCTTTTGCATGTGTAACCACTCTTCCAGTTTGTCAATATATAAACTAAACAAAGTAGGAGATAAAGGGCAGCCTTGTTTGACCCCGATATCGCTCCTAAAATATTTTGAAATGCCATCTGAAGTTTTGATTTTGACTTTCACCTCTTCGTACATCTTATGAATAGTAGCTCTGAGATGCATAGGAATCCCCAATTCTTCCATCCTGAACCAAAACTTGTCTCTTGGGACGGTGTCAAAAGCCTTTTTAAAGTAAAAAAAGCAACAAAAAACCTCTTCCTTTTTCTCCCACTCTTTTTCAATAATGTGTCTCAAAGTAACACAGTGATCCACTGTCGAGTGCTTTGGCCTAAAACCAACTTGCCCTTTAGCATGTTTATGGTTTTATTCTGCCCATTTGCTGATCCTAGTTTCTATCATACTGCCAAAAAATTTAGCAAAGAGGGGATTGATCATTATTGTCCTGTAGTTGGAGGGATTGTTAACATCACCACTCTTAAAAAGTGGTATTGCAAGGTTGATTGTCCAATCTCTTGGAAACCCTTCTTGGCAGATTTTGTTGAAAATTTTAGTGATGTGCGGCACAAGAGTTTTCATACCCCACTTTAGATATTCTGCTTGGAGCACAACAAGGTCTTTTGCTTTACCTCCA
Organism: Cupressus sempervirens; assembly: GCA_028749045.1. Classification (NCBI taxonomy): domain Eukaryota; kingdom Viridiplantae; phylum Streptophyta; class Pinopsida; order Cupressales; family Cupressaceae; genus Cupressus; species Cupressus sempervirens. The sequence goes on along the minus strand of CM053784.1, from coordinate 469,648,042 downwards.
CCTAACTTTTTAATCCCTGTCTCTATCTCTTGCACAGTGAAAAGATTTGTATCATTGTTGACCAAAGGTGGCTGTCCCACTCCACCCTCTTGTTCATAAAGTTTCTTAGCATATTCAAACCATTGGGTGGCAGTAATATTATTTTCAATTTGCTTTCTCCTTAGTTGGAGTTCTTTCCAAAAACGTTTGAGGTTATTTCTGCCCAAGAAAATTAGCTCCTCTCTCCTTGTGAACATAAAATCAGTTTTCTTCTTCTTTAAGATCTGTTTGTAGGCCTTAATGTCAAGGTTAGTTTTATTTGACTCCCTAAGGTTTCTCCTAGCCCTCTTGCATTCCTTATCAAACCAAGCATTGGCTAGAAAACAGTTAGTTTCAGATTTTCTATTTTTTGCTCTCTTGCATTTTGAGAGAGCCTCATGAATCAGATTTGATAAATCATGATTGTTAACACCATGTTTATACATAGAGTGCCCCATACAAAGTTCCTTAAGAGTAGCTCTAAAAGTGTTACTATTTTCTGAAGTTAACAAAATTATGCCCTGAGAAGGGGGGTATTGAGGGCCTTAGATATTTTGCCCCAATCTGCCTATCCTTTGCCCAATACAATTTACGTACAATGGTCTATGATTTGATTTGAGATCCCAAATGTGCTCTCCAATTTCAACTTCTTCAATATTTTCATACAAATTCTGCAAACAAATTACATAATCTACCACACTTGCCCCATTGTATGTGTTGTAAGTGAAATTGCCCGACTTAGCCCATCTAGCCAAACCATTACAAATTATGAGATCAAATGTGCCACATAGAATGATCAATTCTTCCCCAAAATGATTGCAGCCTTTAGCATCTTCGGATATTATTTTCCATTGATGATTTCTTTCTTTTGTGAGCCAAATAGGGTTATCATTTACTTTGGAGCTGAAAATACTTGCTTGCCAATTTGCTGTCCTAGCATTGCAATCTCCAACAAGAAGAACATCCCCTCGCTGCGAAAAAACAACAACATCTTTCTTTAACGCAGCATAGGGGTCATTGTGATCTAAGCCACACTTTTTATAAGTTTTAGATACTTGTGGAGCAAAGTAACAGGCTACGATCCTGAGAAGAGTGTTATTTTCCACGATTTTGAGCCATATAAATTGTTTATTAGAATCAATCTTTTCCAACTGAATGGCACGACCTTCTCTTTCTTTTACTAGAACCATTATATCTCCATGACCTTTACCATTTCCCGCTGCCTCATTCCACACTGCCATCTTCCAGTAGCCTTCAAACAATGGGGTCTTACATCCCTCACGCTCATGTGTCTCTATGAGACAAATAATGTCTTTGCCTTCCGTGATAGGTCCTAACCCAGGCCCACGTCTCTACGAATAACCTCTGCAATTCCAACAAACTAAACTTAAGGACGCTTGGGTTAAGCTTGATTGCTATTTGTTTTGATGTGAAAGACTCGAAGTTGAGTTACTATTGCTAAGCATGATTGTTGATCTTGTTGTATCACTACATGCTAAAGTGTTTGTTGTCACACCTTTGTTGCCTTCTTGCTGCCCTTCATTAGAGCAGTGGCCAAAATGATCAATAATTACTTTTCCATTGAACATCCAAGCTCTTTTGCCTTCATTTCTAAGTGTTCTAATTTTTTCCATTTCCATCCTTCTTAGCTATATATATCTCCATTTTCCTTATTTAACTTTGACGCTATGCGTCTCTTGTTTTAGCGAGGAGGATTCCCATTAATCATCGGTTATCTTAGATACGGCAGCTCGGAAGGAAATATTGGAAATGACGTATTTAGTCTGTGCGCTCACGAATAACTTATAAAATTCACGCATAGGTAGAGGCGATAGTGATGGCATTGATATGGCCTGAAATAAATATTTACCCGCACCACTGCCGTTGTCCTTCGTTCAGTCTATATCGACCTCGATCTCGCTTTCCATCTCGCCCGCTCTGCCTGTAAGTCCCGACCTTCGCCCTATAATTCCTAGTAACTAAATAATCTTGCACTGTTTTTGTACTTTGTTTTCTAAAAGACACACATTGATCAGGAAAACTGGTGCTTTTAGTATGGCTACAACCCTCTATCCGTAAGCCTCGAAAACTTGTTGGATTTCCTTTGATTATGTCAATGAACATACGTTCTCACACACATATTTATATTACTACTGTGCTTGCCAAGCTAATTTTTGTGGGGTTTAATGAGACATTTGCTTGTAGAGCCTTCCAAGGTCAAGAAAAACTTCCACACACGCTTGTAAGATGGATGTTATAACTACACCTTAAGTTGTGTTTTCATTCCTGCAGTCATCCTTTGATATGCTTTTATCGCATTCTTGTCTATTGGGTTCGTTACACGCTTGATTAATTGTGTAGATTTAGGAGAATTCTTGGCTTAGCTGCGAAATCTTGCACTGGTGCACAATACTAATATGTTCTTGAATCGTGCAAGACTGTCTCTTTTTTTTCCCGTTCGCCAAATGGCACTAATTTGCTCTTTCCTGCTCTGTTTCCTCTTTGTTATTGACTGACTGATTTATTCTTGTTTTTAAGCCGTTTAAGGTTTTGTGATTAAAGAAGCATGCTTTCATTCGTGTTAAACCTCCAGAAGACTTCATTTGATCCATTGACAATATGAATGCTAGTATAAATTTTAGCTTAAGCGCTTGAATCCTTGCTTTTAGGACCATCCCACAATCCAAAAAGTTACTATTTGTCAATTGATGACGAAAACATACGAGTGGAAAAATGCGTGAAGTAAGGATGGTTAGCTGTATAGTCGGCGTTCACAATATAGTTGCTAGCATGAGGGAAGAGAGGTTAAGCTTCTTGTTCAAAGGACGCAAATGGTTCTCATCAAACAAAGATGCATTATCTGTTACTAGACACAAGGCCTGTTTTTGCTTCTGAATCCAATGTTGAAAACAATACACTGACACATGACAGTCCTGGAAACCAGTAGTAAAAAGCCTAACTGCTTCCTCCTTACTTAAGGTTAAATTACATGGTTCTAAAACCTTGAAAATTTGAAATTCCCACAATTCTATATGTTATTGTTATTTGAGTTAAATGGTGTTGTGGTTATTATTGTTGTAGGAGTAGAATCCTTCAACCTATTTTAATATTCAAAAAATTATAGTAGAAGCCTCCATCTAGTAAAGAGTCATTTGTCAATTTGCACGCCCCTCAAAAATATCATGTCCCCACTATTGGTGCTCCAATTAGCTCACTGTATTTGTAAAAAATAACACTTAAAAACTTTTTAGCCCTGGGGTATATAGGTAGGCTAAAATGATTAAGCAATGATTTATGATCGAAATATGGGGTGCTGGGGGGGGCGGGGAGGGTTGGTAAAAGCGACAAGAGTAGGTGTGACTCTTCTCCATTTGAAGCTCTATAAAGTTTAGGAGTGTGATTTCTTAGAAATATCACAAAACAAGAATGTTCTAAAACTGTATGCAAACAAAAACGTAAACCTGGAACACATATTTAGGTCTATTCAATTTTGTCACCTAGTCCTTTTTGTATTAGCTTTTGTAATTAGACAAGAAGGGAAGTAGAAAATAATTTGTCTACAGGCATATAAATAAATAATATGAGTGTTGATCTAATATTAGCTAATAAGTTAATAATATGAGAATTGTTTCTTTTTAATGTTGAGCTTCTGGCTGACCTATGTATCATATAAATTTTATACTATAAGTATAAGATATTCATGTGATTGAAATTTTGATCAATGACTTCGTTGAAATTGGTTTCTAATCCTTTAGAAGAAAAGTGAAGAAAATGTATTCCAAAGGCAACTAAAGCATAGACTACTTTAGCTTCCAATGGGCTTGATAATCAATTTACCTTAATATTTAAACTCTTCAAAACATTTCTGACTGACATCAATGAACCATTCGTAATAATCCTTTATTTATTAGTACATTCCACATATTAATCAAGTTTTTTTTACAATCAACTGGATGGGGTATTAACTCTTCTGAACACAAAGCAGCAAATATGATCAAGGAGATTTTTCAAATCCCCCAAACTACTTCGCCAATAATGGAAACCAGATTTGATTTGTATTATACAACTCCAGTTGTTAGAAACATTTACATAGACTCGCCAAGAGCCTATTCATGGATATTGAACAAGTTCTTACAGAATAGTTAAAATCGTGGTGATCAAAACGGGAGCAATAACCTATTGCAAGAGGGCAGTGGCTACGGTGCAACTTATATGCACCCAGACTAGTGTTAAATAGTCTGAAGTCTTTAATATACAAATGAAATACACTTAAAAGAGGTGCATATAAGTTGCACCGTAGACAGTGCTATTGCAAGAGAATAATGCTCATCTCACTTGGATTTCTTACTTCTCCAACTTACCTTGCGATCATGAAATTGAAGCTAGGATGTAGTTATCACTTAGAGAATCAAATTTAGACCAAAGTCCTTAAGTTGTTACCATAGAAATCCCGTCCATTAATTATCAAAATTTGTTTTGGTAGATTGTTGGTAACTTAATTCATGTTGTAGTCAATTGATAGACTGGAAATATGGAACACCTTAAGAGTATGTGCTCAGATTCAGTTATGTTTGTTATATCATTCTATTTAGGATAATAAGAAACATATGAAATAATATGCTAGCCACAAATACTCGAGACACAAGGCTTAGATGGCAAACCCTTACAGGAAAAAGCCCATCTGAAAAGGACATTTGAGCTTTGTCTTCACACCAACTATGAATCTTGTAGCTTATTACAATACACAGGAGACACATTTGTATTTGTTGTAGACAACATCCAATACAATAAGTCTGTTGTCTAGCATTTCATTGTGTAGACAACAGTGTGCAACCTCCAACCTTTGGGCAACAGTGCATCGACTTGCATCAATTATTCCACTTGTACAAACATTTGGAAACCTCGTAGCATATTACAAATACACATGAGACACATTTGTATTTGTTGTAAACAACATCCGATACAATAAGATTATAAGTCTGCTGTCTAGCATTTCACTGTGTAGACAACAATGCACTACCTCCAACCTTTGGGCAACAATTTATCAACTAGCATCAATTATTCTACTTGTGCAAACATTTGAAAATAGTTATTCTCATGGAATATACATTGTCTAATTTTATAACTGCCACAGGGAATAATTGTAGTCACACAACCAAAATCTAACTGTGTCTTGATGTCAGCTTGCTGCACATTAAATCAAACATGACTTCCATAGCTAATCACCAAATATAACAAGCCATTGCAGCACACAATCATTTTCATTTAAACTGCACACGTGTTCATGATTCAAATGAAAATTGTTACAATCACTAAATTGCATAATGTAGTTTACGAAAGACCATTCAGTGTTCACCAATCATTAAAAGGATTATCAAAAAAAGTATTGCTTATTTGGATTTTCAACAGGTGCAAGTTCATAATCATCATCATTAGGAGCAACAAAAATTAAGAAAACACTTTATTTTATGCCCACTTCTACGAGGTGGACCCACAGGTGTTCCTGGGTGTAGACTGAATGCACCCAGGTGTGGGCTGCGTGTTGGAGTTCTTTTTGACAAGGAACACATCAGGCCAATCTGGGCCTAATACCAGGAAGCATAAGACAGAAACAAGCCTAAGGATCAGCAAAATCCTATACTCAGCAGGGTTAAATCTTAGTTCTGGCCAACGTCAACAGAATCACTAGGACTCCCTTCACTTTAGGCTCTGCAGGGCCAAGGTGGGAAAACCTCAGGGATTGTTATGACTACTTCTATGATATTCTTCTCTTCAAAACTATCCCCTATAGCAGAAAGTGGTCAATGTTCTTCTATGATCCGCCAATAACTTCCTTATAACTAAGAAGATATTGCAAACAAGTAACAACCAGCAATTTTAGTTCTTCATTATATAAAATGGTAAATTGATTGTTTAAATTTTGTGTGTTCAACAACTATATGAATCATCAACTTGCAACTAAAATTAAGTGACCAACGTCTTATCCATTGTTATATAGAGTCAAAATCAGCAACTCAGACCTATTTAATCAACTTGTAATTAAATCTATCAACAGTGAGCTCCAAATTTCATTCTTACCATATCCTTCCCATAAACCCTAAACCCTACCACTTAGAGGAAGCAATTACTTAATTCTTTGAATTAACAACAATCAGTAAGAGATACACAATTCATCCAAATTGAATTAAACTGAAAGAAACTTGTTCATTACAATCTCAAGCTCATAGGTATATAAGGAAGGAGACAAAACTCAAAGACATAGATATGCAGGATTTTCTTTTTTGTATTGATTTCCCTTTGAAAAATGAATACAATATTGATAAAACGCAAAGTGTAACTCAGAACTAGACAACTGATACTTGGTATTCACTGTATTCTTTAGTATACAAAACTGATTACATTCATATAATTACCAAAAAATTGGAGGGACTGTAAAAAGGCATAAAACACGAAAATTCTATAAACTACCAACCACCACTCCACATCTTGGGAATCCTTATATAGAGGATTCCAACAAGCTTCAGATGGGAGGACAGGTGTCAAAAACTATCCGGTCAAAAGGCAAAAAGCAAAAACCTTCGAGAGATTACATTAATACATTCTTTTGCAGTTGGAAAGTAGACAAGAAAGTGGGTGCAAAAAGGAGATGACATTTATGGCAAGAGTCTTTACTTTAACTATTTTGTCCTCTTCCATCTCCTTCTGTCTTCTCATAGCAGCCTCCTTGTTGTCTTTGTCTAATCATCCTCCTGGGATGGTAGAGCTTTAATGTCTGCTATTAATTCCCATATGACCACATCTGAGTCTATCTCGGGCCAAGTAGCATCCCTAACTGCATTCAATTCCTCTATACATTTATTCCACTTAGAATTAGTAATAACCTTTACATCACTTGAGACTTTACTCATATCTGACTCTATCCTAAAAAGAAAAATCAATTAAATCATAGACAACATTAATATCTATCTCATTATTACAATAGGCCAAAAACTTTGAATGTCTTCAAATATCTTCAAATGAAATAGACCATTCCTGCCATTCCTTAAAATTTCCATTACTATCTATAATACCAGGAATGAAATTTGGTATTCCTACGACAATTGTTTTCATTTTCTTTTGGATCAATTGCAACTTTCCTATGAAGAAACCATGTAGCTTCCTTACCCTATTTATCATTTTTCTGGTATTAATGATTACCAGCTTGGGTAAATCCTTTTTCTTGGGGTAGTAGAGGGACCAAATTATCAAAAAATTGAGCATAGGGTCCCCAAGTTGCGAATAGAGGGGATAAAAGGTCTAATGCCTCTGAACACTTGTATTCAGCTCCTTGCAGGCTAATGTAACTGCTGTGCACAATTTGTGAAAGAATCTGTAGGCACCAATTTTGTGCATAAGGAAATTTTGAATTGTCTTTATTTCCACCTCCTTAGCACCATCCCACTCATCAATATCCATGTGTTGGGCTTCTCCCACAACTGTAATGTGAGCTTCAGTTTGAGCTTCATGGTCCTTCACCTAAGTAATAGGTCTAGTCACAACCCTTAGGTTCCTTATCTCATCTTACATGTCAGCTATCTTTTTCTCCAGGACATAAGTCCTCTTCAACTCTTCATATTTTTGTCTAGCATCAATGGATATGCTATAAGTTGTGTACAGTTTTTCTTGCAATGTATCCATCTTGCTCTTCCCCATTAATGATGCCGTATTCACCAAGTTGTCGATTTGGTCATTGGATACAGTGGAGACATTTCAAAAAATGTCATTTTCCTAGGGGGACTCCTTTATCTCCATGAGAGTTGGATTATTATCATCTGGAGCCATGCTCCATATTGCCATTGTTTTGCTATCTATATTAAATCCAGAGCCTTGTAGTTCACCAGTGATATTAGTCTCTTCAAAAGAGACTAATCTTTCATGTTTTCTGATCTGATCCAACATGAAAGAGGAACTAAGCTCCCAACTAGGAAAAAGCAGCATTCCACTTCTTTTTACTAATTCTCTTGCTTCCTCAATTGTGAGATTCTCATTGTTTGGATCATACTCCTGCAACCTTTGCACTAATTCTGCAATTTTCTCAGGTGAATCTCTAGGTTGCAACTATAGGGCAAGTTCATTTTGTTTCACTTTATAAAGGAATGACTTAAATTCATCAGAATTTACAAATTGGTCATCCTTTGTGAACTCCTCCGCCTGAATTATTCTTTCATCCAACATTTGAATCTGCAATTCAGTCATGTTGGGGATCTTCTCATGCTTTCCTGCTTGTTTGATTAAAAAGTTGTGTTCGATGGTATTCAAGAATTTAGATCCCTGAGGCATAATTTGCAATTCCTTTCCTCTTTCCTTATCAGGGATATGAATCATCTTTTGTTTCTTCTTTCCCTTGGCCCATGAAGAGCTCTTTGGTTGATCATCCTCAACCTCTACAGTTATAACATCCTCCTGTTGAGGTGATGGGGTTTTTGCTCTATCTCTAAATTTTGTAGGCACTTGTGTCATTAATTCATCAAAATTGTCCAGGCACTTATTGTACCTATCAAGGTATGGTACATCATGGTGGAAACCCTTGAATGATGGGTCTGCTGCCCTCATGGCTTTTTCTATCTTCATTATCTTACTCCAATGTTGTGTCCTCTCCCTACAAACCTCTGTTTGCAGGTAGTTCATGATGCAATCTTCTTTCCAAATTGGCTTGCTGCTAGGAAGAGTGTACTTCCTCATTTGTAAAATAGCATTCCTCACCAAATCATTTGGATCATAGGTTTTAGCTAGGGTAGAGGGAAGTTTAAATTCAGCCAAACACTGATCTATTTCTTCTATGGTATCCTTCCCTATCAAAAAATCGCCTATCTTTGTATTTCTGGCTACAAAAGAGCCTTTCCTAACAACAGGGGCTAGACATTCTTTTTCATCACTAGCAATTGCCAGAAGAATTCTAACTGGCCTAATCTCTCGGGGACATGTCTAGGCAATACATGGGGAGGCTGATGACACCCAAAAACTCTTATAATTGAAAAATATTAAAATAAAAATAAACTAGCCTAGCCATGGCTAAGCACCCTATCCTCATTTGGGCAAGCAGATGGTCTACTTAACATCCTTACTCCCTTAGGTACCCTCTCATTTATATCCATTAACATATTCATGATTGGAAATACAAAATCATTGTAGAAAGCAATAGTATTAGCATAGGGATAAAACCTTTGCCAGAAGCGAGTCCACAATTGCACAGGTAGGGTTTCTCCATTCTCCTTAGTTGCCTCGATAAAGTCTGGATTGATGTGCCCTATGTTCTTGAAAAGGATAATGTGCATTAACAATGAATAATGGAAAAACCTGAAGTTTCCCATGTCTCCCTTTTGAGTTGCCTCAATTTCTTTGTGCATCCTATCAATGATGTATTCAACAAAGTCATAACAGACTTTATGATTTGGATCTTGGATATCCAATGCCATGAGATATTCATAGCCTAGGGCACTCATGGTGCCATCAACTCCTAGTACCTTTCCAATCCCGTGGATGGTATCTCTGAAATATTTGTAGAAGAATTCTAATGACATTAGTTCCCCTACCTTCTTAGGCAACCCCTCCTTTTTCTTCTTTGATTTGGGAATGTGCTTCCTCATGATAGTTCTAATGTAGAAACTCTTGGAACTCTTGAAGATCTTGTTCATTTTTTCTTTCTCAATTTTCTTTGAGAGGTCCTCCTAGGTCAAAAACTTCAGTAGAGGTCTCCCTATCCAATTTGCACAGGACACTCATATCCTTTCTATGGAAGGCCTTGGTTGTCAGATTGTAAGACTTGATTAGTGCCTTCACCAAATCAACATCAACTATCACCTTTGGCACTATCAATTTTGCCATGTTTCTGATCCATGGGTTACAAATTGGTGATTTTGCATACCTATTCTGATAAAAATACCATAACAACTCATTCCCATTGGTTTCAGGTACAATGGCATCTCTGCAGAAGGAGTATACATCTCTGAAGACACGGGCATTCAAAGTTTGAGCATGAGAGAACCCTGGGAGAAAATACACCCACTCTGCATATAAAGTTGCCAATTTTGACTTTGCCTGCTCTGTGGCCTGTAAAGATTCTTCCACATCAACCTGAGTTATCATCTTTCCCTCTTCCTATGCCATGTTCACTGCAACTGAAGATTTTGGAATAATATCTGTCAATATCGGCTCTGAGAACATTGAAATTTTTTGCAAATTCTTGGTGCTCAAACTCTTGTCTCTAAACTTATGCAAAATACTGTAACTCAGGAATTCGTTACATCAACCTATTAATGGAGAGAAAAGCAACAGAGGGGTATTTATGTCTCTTAATGTCAACGTGCGTAGGAAATTTCAAAAATTGCAAAAGTGCAGAGCAATGACATGTACAACCAGCCTTTTAATTCTTTTATACACCTTTTGACAGGACATAACCTTTAAAATCATAATGAGGCTTCTAACAGTCATTTCTCACTTAACATTTCTTCCTCATGACTCAGCGGCCATACATCTTACTTCTTTTCGCCGCTTTGCGTTCTATCCTCTGTTGTTGGTGACTAACTATACGATCAAGCGATCATGGGTTCCAACCCTTTTCTTAACTTCAATTGTGTGGTCGCCGCCTCATGTTAACATTGAAACTTAACATAAGTGACCCTGCGATCACCTTTACTTCATGAAGTCGCGACCTCGCACAGGGTTACATTTTTTAAGCCTTTTCTCTTGCAACCAAGTGGCCATCACATTCAACTTTGAATTCAACTGCATCTCATGGTCACGGTCAAATTTCCTTTTATATTTACTAATTGCACGACCAAGCGATCAAGCCTTTCTAATCGTCCTCGCCCGGTTGCAACTTACTTCTCTTATTGGTTAGCTAACATTGCGACTGCACGATTTAGCATCTTTTTAACTCTTTCGCCTAGTCGCGATTAAAAACTTAATTCTTTACCTTACCTCGCGACCATGCAAATAAAACAATCCTTTTGAAAGTGGGCAATCACCATGTGTCATTGTCGTTATATCGCTATGAGTGAAAACCTTGCAACTCTGGATAGCGACATAAAGACATCCGTTGATTTCAAACTTGATCTACGATGGAGACATTTTCTTTGAAACTTTACCTTAGCTGGGTCCACTTGACAGGTGTCACCTCGTCGCTACCTCGCTAAGATTAAAACACCTCTAGATTCTTATAACGACAAAGCGACAACCTCTGATTTTCTTCAATCTAATGGTCTTGAGAAAATACTAGCTTGCTATCCACACTAGTACCCTTGATCAATCGAAAACTACATTTATGCCACATTACTTTGACACCGAACTGCCACATCACTAGGTTCAATCCACATGGCGGCATGTCGCACCTTCGCAACCTTAACCCATGGTTTTGATCAGACTTCGACGATTCTACGATCCATATCAATTTGCCATTTCGTTATTTAAACCCAAGGTTAGACTAAACCTCATGCGAACTCGCGATTGAAGACTATTCACAAGCTCTTAAGCATCATCACATAGTCGTAGTCAACTATAAACTTTTGTTATCCATGTGCCTGACCATGTGACGAAAGCAATCTCCTAGTTGTTGCCTAAGTTTGACATAACATCTTTATTGAGGTGACCACAAGATCAAAGCACTCTCAACTGCTTCGCTCGATCGTGGTCAGGGAAAACTTAACCGCCAATCCGCTATGACTCAATGATTAAAGGGAAGAACTTGCTTTGCCAAGTCGCACCATTTGTTGCTGCGGTTTGATAGAGAGCCTTTACCCTACGACTAACCACAGTCGCTTGGTCGCATACTTAAAACACATGAGCCTTCATTAGAAAGAAGAAAGTTAACACAAAGCGCCAGTTTTTGAGGTATTTGAAAATTTAAAATTTGAAGAGTGCGGGCCTAAAATTAAGGGTTTGCTTAGGGTAAAGCATTTTCATGAAAATCTCAAAGAAGCCCTGGGTGCCTGACATAGATAATAAATTTCAAAATGAGGGTTTAGGGGATGAAAACATATTGTAATTAATCCAAACTGCTCAATTAATTTAGAACAATTTTAACAACAAAATTTGGACAAAAAGCCTAGTGAAAATGAGGGCTAACATTGGGTACACACATGTTTTATGCCCAGCCATGTGGGTTCTCCTGGATGCACGGGGTTGCACACCCATAGGGTTGGGCATCCACCCTATGTGCACTTGGAGATGTACCCGCATAAGGTGCAGGCTTACATGGTGCAAACTTTGCAAAATGTAACTATTTGTTTGTTAGTGAATTAGGTTAGGTCAAGAGTGAGAAGGAATTGAACTCTTAGACTAAATACCAGTAAAATTCTGAACTTTTGGATGTACTTGCTGTTTTGGATATTTTTATTTTAAGTATGACTATTTTTAGTAAGTTTCACTATGTCCTAGAATGACCTTTGAGTTTGAGAGTACTTAGAAGTGTCTATATTTAGTAAGCTTTACAGTGTCCTAGTTTGTCTAATTTTGCATTTTAACAAACTTGCTATTTTTGGCAAGTCAAATGATTGGTCTAACTTTTGGCAGATTAGATGAGCACTGGTTGAGGAAGAGGAAAAAGGGTATCCAGTTCTATATCTAAAAAATTGAATTAGTCTAGTAGTTGGCTGAAAATTTACTGAGCTTGAAAAGCATCTTATGAAAGACAACTTTTGAAAAAATATTCTTGAAAAAGCAAGTCTAAAGAAGCACCCCCGAAAAGTAGAAAAAGCACAAAAAGAGCACCCGAGGGAAGGTTGAAGGTTATGTCTACAACTGAAAAGTGAGGAATCACCTAAATATAAAAATCCTGTTTTCAACACCAAATACATCAAGGATGTCATGAAAAGCACATAAAGTTGTAAGATTCCTGATTCTAATCTAGGAAAAGATGGGAAAATTCATGGAGAATCCTTGTTCCAATATCATTTTAAAAAAAGCTATGGAGAAGAACATTGATGGAAGCGTGCTGATTGTTGAAATTTGGCTGAGTTTGGAATTTTTAGGATCTTCTAAAATCTAGAATCTTCATTATAATTGCTCCAGATTTTAAACCACTCTCAAACATCTTGACAATATTTAATATAACATATACTTAAGTATAATGTGACTTAAATATTATATTTTATATGCAAGGAAAGTTGGAAAAAATTACTAAGTCATGAATAAAATCCACCATTGCAAAGTTTTTGCACCCAAAAGATAAAATCCACCATTGCCAAGGATTTACGTCTAGAAGACAATCCACCATTGCCAAGGATTTGCACCCAGAAGACAAAATCCACCACTGTTAGGGATTTGCACTTAATATACAAAATCCATCACTACCAAGGATTTGTGCCCAAGAGACAAAATCCACCACAAGCATGATATTGCACTTAAGTGAAAAAATTCTTGACTACCAAGAAATTGCACCCAAGTGACAAAATCTTCCGCTACCAAGGAAGTGTGCTCAATCATTCAAATGGAATGAAAGGTAATTTTTTTTTTGGGCTAAGTACGGAAAGGAAATATCTTTCAAAAGGGCATCCCAGTGAAATTTTGAGTGTTTTGACAAACTCCTTATTTCAGAAAATTTCGTTGCATCCCAAATTGACTTATTTTTGACTTTAGAACAACTTACTATTTAGAAATGTCTATGTTTAGTAATTCTATTTTTAGTAAATTTCACTCCATCCCAAATTGACATTATATGACTTTGGAACAACGTACTACTTTTAGCAATATCTATGTTTATTAAGACTATTTTTAGTAAATTTTGCTGCATCCCAGACTGGCCTTATTCTGACTTTGGAAGAACTTACTATTTGTAAAAAGTCTATTTTGGCAATAGGTGAGCTCTGGCTGATAAAGAGACAAAAGGGTATCCAGATCTATATCTAGAAGAATGAGCAAAAGAGCCAGTTGATCAGAAAATGGCTAAGTCTGCAAACATCCTTGAAATATCCAATAACCACCATTTGTTCTGGGTTTTGCCAAAGTATGATTTTCTCCAGTAATACTGACTTTTTGTGGTTTTGTTTATTTTCAGATTTGTTATAATTTTTTTTCTTTTTCTTTTGTGAACTTAATTTTGATAGATAATGATTGCAATGCAATACATAAATAAAAAATGCTAAATTAATCAAATCTCAAACATAATAACAATCTGCCTCTTCTTTTATTGAAAGCAATTTGATTTACATCCAAGCACAAAGTCTTAGAGTGCACATACAAACTGGCAGAATTCTCTAGCCTTGCCAAAAGATGATTATTTACAATGAGCTCTCTCCTTTATACAGGAAAGAGTGGAGAGAAAGGTGGAGAAAAAAGGGCGAAAACTCTTAACCACCTTGACCTATTCTCTAACAAACTTCTAACTAACCTCGACTTATTCAAAGTTGCGTGACTAATTGCATGCTACCTGAATATATGTTACAACTTTGCACGTGATACTATTACATGCAATTACATTTTATTTTTCCATTATAGGTAATATGTCAATTACAAATTACAAAATTATGATGAAAATATCTTAAGTGCCTGACAAGGCGCAACATTTTATTACATCATCCTTTCTGGTCTGTATGTTGCCAAAGGAATGCTTTATGAATGATGTGCTCAGGTTTGGGGAAAGCATCTCGAACCGGAATATGAATATGTATCCTTGATTGTTCCGTTGAGTGTTCGGTAACCATTTTTGTCTTGAAAACATGTAATGCCTATAGTGCTTCTTTTACCTCCTTGTAGGCTCCATTATGTGGTCTCGCTTGCCTCCTGTCCTTTCTTTGTTGAATGCATGATTGAAGGACTTTTAAGCAATGAAGGATGAAGGAATATGGTAAAACTAGCTCTTTAAATAGGGGAAAATCTTTAAAACAGGGTTTTCTGGGATCATTGCATAGTAGTCGGCAACAAGTTTTTGGTGAGGAAATGAAGCATGAATGAGTCCATTGCATGCTTGTTGATGTACAAGTATGGATGTTGAGATTTTGACATATGCAGATGGCTGGAAACTGTTAGGACAGTGAATGGATGCTAATGTTTGAGCTAAAAAACATGCATTTTTATAGTGGAAAATGATGCAGAGTATCTTAAAAATCAACAAATAAATGGGATACATGCTGATCCCTTCAAAATATATGAAATACTCTCATTATATAGAGGCATCTTACGAGGTAAAACACAACATGTTTTAACACAAAAACATAAACCCTTCTCCATTTACATATCTTGATTTCTATATCTGATTCCATTGTTCATAACTTTGGTTCTAAATGTCTTCTTGAAAAACCCTTTGGTGTAATTGTTACAAATTAGACCTATTAAAACGTATCTAAGTCTAAGTATAATGTACCAATTACAAATTATGCTGTTTGCATCAAGATCCATTTTCTCTGTCATAAACTAGAAGTAAAACATGTAACCCTACCTAGGGCATCAAATATCTTTCACAAAACAAATTCAAATAACCCCAAACCACTTCTACATTATCCATTTGTGAGTCTAGTTTCCAAATCTGTAAGCCATTAATTTTTCCAATACATAAATCATTGTATAAGCACAAATCTTTGCCCGCAACACCATCGAGGGCATTTAAAAACCAGTTTTCACTCAAATCTTCATAACTTTCACAAACCTGCATAGAAACGTCTCAAATAAAAAGGAAATGGAAGGTAATTCACATATCTTTCCAATGAATCCATTTAGAGTTCGTTAACCATCCATATGTGTCCATACCAAATGCTGCAACATGACTGTTTGCAAGAGTTCTCAAATATGAAAACATTAACTTTCGCCAAAATGATCATAACTTCCTCAAAACTGAATGAAATTATTCCAAACCAAAGAGAGAAGAAAGATAATTCACAACATTATCAAAATATACAGATTATACAGGTTTTCCAGGCCGTACAAGGCTTGGAACCAACACAAATCCAAAAAAACCAATCAAAATATCAATAGTTGAAAACACCAAAATTGCTCCAAATGATTCTTTCTTCTCCTTATTCTCATTAATTGATTTGGAATGACCATTACAATTCTTTTATAGGGTTTTTGATAGTTGAGAACTTCCCAACCAACTCTTGAACCAACTTATTATATTCTTTAACCCCTTTTTGCACTTTTTGCAAAGTTTTAAAGTTGCAACATTTAAGCAACTTTTACATTTTGGAAATTTTAACCTCACAATTTTGTTCCAACCTTACAAACATGTCATAATGGAATATTAATCACCATTTACAATATTTTTACCCTTCCATAGGTTTACAAACAAATTTTGACTCTTGACCAATTCATGACCTTACTAGGACAACTAGGGCAAATTGACAACTTTTACAATTTATGACAAAATGGCTTCATAGCCTTTACATCTTGACCCAAATACAACATAAATGACTCAAATGGATTTAAATATTTCAAATAAGGAATCTTAACCTTCTCGTGTTCTTGTGCTTTAGGTGCTTCTGCACCAGAAAACCCAAAAACGGTTTTTTGGAGTATGAAAGCATATGCGGACAGCAATGATGTTAAGTGGGAAATGCGTAGAAATGAATGGAAAGACATCTACATATAATGAGCATTTGTGTTTTCATTATAAGTAAATATGCAAACACATGCAAGCAACCATCATCACGAATTTTTAAGTCATGAGGTAGTGGTATGTAAAGTATGCATGGAGTGCGTGTAAGCATGTAAGTAAGGTTTTTGGACAAAAAAACCTATGATAAATGAGCTCACTTTTTATGATTTTTTTTCAAGAATGGGGTTTTTAATCCTGACTGCACATACAAATAAGGTGAAGTACTTGCACATGCAATTGAAGAATTTAGATGGAAGATAGAAGGAACACATCATATACATTATGCAAATCTGAAAATCAAAATGAAAAGACTTGCATAAACAAAAGAATAAATATATACAACAAAGCCCTTTGTGAAAATGACAAAGAATCTTACCTTTTTCATCAAGAAGCAAGAGATGAAATCTTTTAATCTCATATGCAAAATCTGAATATGAATGCAACATCCACATTTTCGGGTCTTAAATTAACAACTAACATATCCAAGAAATAGAGTTAATACTTCAATTTCATAGGAAGACAGTTATATCAATCATGTTCATGTGAATGAGATTTATCATTAAAATTAGTTAGACAAAATTTCTTAACTAAGAACTTAAAACACCATCAAGAATTTACTATAGAAATTAAAATCTACAAACTATGGAATTTGAATCGATAATTCATTGTAAGAATACTTCTGCAATCACCCAGATTAGTCCACAAATACCACTATAACAATATCATAAAACGATTACCATCCAATATCGCTATATCAAAATCAAATGACAATTATCATTAAATACCACTATATTAAATTAGGGCATTACATATCACTATATCAATTAGGGCATCGATAACCATTGGATCATTTAGGGCTTTAGATACCATTGTATCACTTAGGGCTTCAATTACCATTGGATCATTTAGGGCATCAGAACCGCTGTATCAATTAGGGCTTCAGATACCACTGTATCATTTAGGGCTTCAGATACCTCTGTATCATTTACAGCTTCAGATACCACTGATTCAATTAGGGCTTCAGATACCACTGTATCATTCCTTTCCTTCCGATTTCTTAACTGTGACAATAACATAAGACTAGAAGATATGCTCATATTTATTATTCATATAAATGAAGACTGATATAATAATCCTTTATATAAATCTTTCTCTTGCAACTAAATGTAAAATAACTGTATCGATGATAAAACTCAATTAATCTTACCTTAGTCTTGCATTTACATCAGAAAAGTAAAAATACCTGTTTTTGACAAACAATTGAATGTATAACTTATCTTTGTTTGTTGTACGTCCGACAACTTGGGGAAAGGTGAATCATTGTCAGGGGCTTAACCACCCAAACTCGGACCATAAATTGTCCCCACACAATCTCTAATGAGAAAGACCCTCCCTACTCGGAATAGACAGGGATCATTTTGTCATCCACTGAGCATCCCGGTATCTAACCACACCACTCGACTTGACAGTAGGAGAGTACAATAAACAAGATCATGCATGAGCTATTAAATGTTTCCTTTTAAAAATGAAAAACATTGTTATGTCATAACTGATACTGTTTCATGTTATTGCAAATTCTTTACTCTCACCTCTTCACCCTTTTCCTTGGCTATACAGCTGGGTGAGTCCCAGGTGTTTGAAATTTTCAGAACAACCGGTTCTTTGTGTTGATTCTCAATCGTTTCATAATTAACATATATTCTAGTTTATCACAATCTGTGATTTGAGAGATTATATTCTTTATAAATTGCAGAATTGATTGTTTAATTCTAATATCTATTAGCATAATGATTTATGAATCCATACTATGGTTACTTGGTTATCACTTGCCACGAACAAGGCTAAGTTAAAAGAAGTTCAATCTGTAAATTCAAACAAGATATCAAACAAAATATCATTATGATAAATATTGAAACTTACTGCCTAGATTCGCTGCTTAGTATGCTTATCACAACTGTGACCAGAAAGATTATGTTCTTGAGACTACTTGAAAAATATCATTGGATATTTCATTCCAAATTTTATTGCATTTGGAAAAACGCTTCCATAAGGGTTGTATCTAATTTACTATGAAAGTCTAAAGAAGAGGACTGATAACAAAGAACATGAAGTATGCATCAAAACTCATATTGTAACTTTGAAATAAATTTGGAAAGAAAAGAGTCTTGTGAGCCTATTTGGCTGTTATGGAAATCATTAAAATGATATTGAAAATAAGAAGAAAGTTATTTATAAATATCAGGGTTTATTCAGCAAGTTAAATAACATGAATATAGACATAAGAAGGAAGTTACTGTTCCTAGGCGGTTGCTATAGAATTGCATTTAAAACTTTGGAAGGATAATTCATGACCTGAAATGTATTCTTTTGGAAAACTTGAATCTAATCGGCTCCTTCTTGACTTTCTTCAACGCTTATCCTCAGTATTTTAGCTGGAATTACTTGCTCGGCTATGTTTGATTCACACAATCAGAACAAGGTTTATAACAATGGTAAATTGCAGATGACTCAATGGTGGATTGCAGACGTTTCAAGGCAGATTGCAAGACGTTTTCAATGCAAGGTCGAGTTGATTAATGAAACAAGAGAAATTTGATACGTAGCAAGTAGGAAGAAGTTCGGGCACCAGGGAAAAAGTCCTTCCGTCTCTCCCTCACGACTTCCATATAAAGGAACAAGCCGTGACTTCTTGGCTTCCGCTAGTTAAAGATTATAAGACAATTCGAATTGCCAAATATTAAATTGATTTTTCATGCCAAGTGTTAATTGGTTAAAAGAAAGAATATTAAAATGGAAAGAATAGAGTTGGAAGATTATAATTCGAATATTATAATAATTCGAATATTATTATAATCTTATATTTATATATGTACATGTAAATATATCAATGAGGTGACATCACTTTATTATAAATTATTATAATATAATGGTGCCATTTCATTTTTATATCTATATGTACGTATATAGATATGTCTATTATAATAATAAGGTGAAAGATCAACTAAGATCCTTTGAGGTACGATTTATATTTTAACTCAATTATTTATGTTTCTCAAATTATTTATTTAAATAGCTCATGTGGGTCCCACAGATGTATCTTGTTTTCAAGTTGCTAGGTCCTTAACCCATTTGCCCAGTGATGGTGATGCTCTTGTGCCTAATTCTTTTTTGACAATGCTTCCACCCCTTCGATGTGTTTCTTGCAAGGAAATTCTTCGTAGTTAAATCATATTATCATAACAAGTTATAAATAATCATAACGGCTAGCTGCCTTTTCAATTCCATGAATTCGTGATAAATAATCAACTAGCATGTTATCTTCACATGAAATTATAATGACTAACCATCTTATCATTTCACAGGATTATAGCCAATTTAATTGTCAACTGATTTCATGTGAACTTTAATGGCTATATTTTAAATTAGGTAAAAAATTGGGATGTAACAATGAATCCAAAGAGATTTTTGAATTTAAAATGACTCCATGGATGAGAGTTAAATAGACTTCAAATGTTGACTCAATCTTTGCAAAATGAATGCATTTCTTGAGTCAAAATTTGTAGCTTGCCAAGTGTAAGAAGTTGCAGATAAGAAATGCATCATTTTAGCAACTGTTTTGACCAAGCAATATGCAATATACAATTCATATAAGAAATGGCATCCGCAACATTATATGCAACTTGAAAAGGATTGTATACAAGCTGAAAACGATAAACAATGCTTTAAAACGTACCTTGAGTGAAATAGTTGGAAATTTGATGAAGACAAATGCTCAAACACAAAGTGTTTTTGGGCAAAAAGATGCCCTAAATGAGCAAAAACCTCTTAAAATCTGCACTTTTGAATATTCGAGAATGATGCTTGGTGATTTCATACAAAAATGACCCTATAGAGAGAAAAATCCATTGAGTTTTGACGATGAAACTTGTGATTCTTTGCAGCAAAATCCTGTTTCTCTAAAAAATGCCTAAATTACGCGGGTTTTTAGAAGTAAAAAAATATGCTTTCTTGCCAAAAATTGCCACTCTTGCTTGGTTGATGTTCAATTAGTATTAGACA
This sequence comes from Cupressus sempervirens, assembly GCA_028749045.1. Classification (NCBI taxonomy): domain Eukaryota; kingdom Viridiplantae; phylum Streptophyta; class Pinopsida; order Cupressales; family Cupressaceae; genus Cupressus; species Cupressus sempervirens. Next base: position 469,627,401 of record CM053784.1, on the reverse strand, counting down.
AGCACTAGGTGGTCTTTGGTGATATTCCCTTGGGGATACCTCCTAATCATGAGTTTAAGCATGTGATAGAAATGGAGGAAGGTGCCAAGCCTGTTATTATGACACCTTATCATCATCCAAGGCACTATAAGGAGGAGATAGAGCGAACTATTTGGGAGTTACTTGACATGGGACACATAAGGCTGAGTTCGAGTCCGTTTGCTTCATCTGTGGTTTTGGTCAAGATGAAGGATGGGACTCTACGTGTTTACAGGGCATTGAATAAGAGGACCATCAAGAACAGGTATCCTATACCCCATATATGAGCTTTTGGATGAGCTACATGGAGTTGTCTACTTGTTGAAGATTGATCTCCGTTTGGGATGCCATTAGATTAAGGTTCATGAGGAGGATGTGCATAAGACTACATTCAGATCTCACTATGGCCACTATGAGTTTTTGGTGATGCCTTTTGGGCTTACAAAGCTCTTGCTACATTCCAGTCATGCATGAATCACATATTTAACATAGTAACACGGGGATGCGCCCCCCCTCTTTTAGCTCCACATCTTGGAGGCTTAGACGCATCGGGGACTTGGGAACTCGGTTCCCTTGTCCCTAGCGGTGCCACCAAATTCCAACACCTTTGCCTAGGATGGGGAATGTCTCAGTGTTGACTATTTGCCGATTTGACCATTTATGTTCAATGTTTGATGTTCCAATTCAATGCAATGTTAAAGTATTTATTCTTTACATCGTTATACCTTATATTGCAATACATCTTTTCATAGCTAGCATTTTAAGTACCATATGTATAGTATACACAACCCCCTCCTAGTGCACTGCCACTGTTCCCCTGCCGTTCCCAAATTAAGGCCTCTTTGCCCCCCCATCCTGGAAACTTGTCCCCTCGTTCTGGCGTCCCCTCGTCCCCCAGTGCGGTGTAACTATGATATTTAATAAGTAGTTGCCTAAGTTTGTTATGGTGTTCTTTGATGATATTTTAATTTTCAGCAAGACATGAGAGGAACACTTGCAACATTTGGATGAGGTTCTAGGGATTATGGAGCAACATTCATTATTTGCTAAAGAACCAAAATGCAAATTTGGATTGACAAAGATCTTGTATTTGACGCACGTGATTGGTGCTAATGGAGTCAAGGTTCATCAGGAAAAGATTCAGGCTATTCTAGATTGGCCACTGCTGAAGAATGTGTCAAAGTTGAGATGATTCCTTCAACTGTGTTCTTACTATAGAAGGTTTGTGAAGAGATTTTCACTGCTTGCAACACCCCTTACTGATCTTATGAAGGCAAAGGCTTTTAGATGGTCTACAGATTTGGAAGTGAAATTTGATAAAGTGAAGAGGGTAATGAGCACGTGTCTAGTGTTGGCACTTCTTGTTTTCACTAGACCATTCATCTTGGAGTGTGATGCATCAGGTGATGGGCTTAGGGTAAATCTCATGCAAGATAGGCATCCTATTGCCTATGAGAGGAGGAAACTGAAAGATCATGAGAAATTGTAATTTACCTATGATAAGGAGATGCTAGCTATCATGCATGCTCTAGCAAAGTTCAGATAATACGTGGTAGGTGGTCATTTCGTTGTGAGGACAGATCATAACAAATTGTGTTTCTTTTTGGCACAAAAGGAATTAAATGAGACAACAAAGGTGGATCAACAAAATTTAGGCCTTTGACTTTGACATTGAGTACATAAAGGGAAAGAACAACATAGTTGTAGATGTATTATTTAGGAGGCCAACCAATGCCTCTTGTTATGCAATGTCAGAAATTTCAATTGATTGCAAGTCCCAATTGTTAGTTGAGTATTCCAAAAATACCTATGCTTGTGAGATCATGAACAAGCAAATCCAGGATGACATGTACAGGTGTCATGTCCCCTCTTTCGTGCTAGCTCTTTTGGCGCCTCGTTAATCTATCTCCACATTTGAATAGATTAACAATATTTCCAGAAAGGATGCCTGCCAATCATAAGGGAAGGTTTGACTTAAGTTTGTCATTCAATGTATTAAAGTACTTTAATAAAGTTATTTTATGTTTTATTAAGACATTCACTTTATAAAGTGACTTAAGTGACTAGAAGACGAAATTGGTGTTTTATCCCACATCTCTTATTCCAACACTCTTCCCTCACTTCGAGGTTATAAAAAGGAGGCTCAGTCTTGGGAAAGGCACAACGAATATATGAAATTATCAAATCCAAATTAGGTTGCTTCAATGTGACTGGTCTTTCCAAAGGACGACAAACCTTTAGAAAATGAGTGAAGCTAGATGAAAACCTAGCGTTCACATTATCTATGTCAGATACAATAGTTGAGTTGGGGTGTGATGTTCGGAAATCTAAAACTCCACAGCTACAATAGGTACGAATATCAGTTCAGAGTTAAATCCAACATATATAGGATATTGTCAGCATTAAGAACTTATAGCTGAGAAGGGGTCGATAGCTCTCCATAGAGGACAGAGAGCAGAGGCGGAATATTCCTTGCCATTGAGAAGAGGATAGCCGTCAGCAAGGAGGCAACACAGTGGTAGTTAATGGTGACCTGTTTGAGATCTTGACAAACTGCATAGGACTGCACACAGTATCGGGAAGATCATTCTGCTATTTCCAGGCCACGGGAATGATAGTCTGCAAGTCGACCTGGCATTGAAATTGAAGGTGGCAGGAATCTCATTGTATATCCAGTTTTCTTATCGGCTTCATTACCAATACACGGGTTTGTGAACTCCTAGTTGGCCTAGTGGTGGAGAACTTGTACTCTTGAAAGAGAGGTCACAAGTTCAAATCCCACTGGGGGGTAGGGTATGTACGCCTTGTTTGTAGCGCCAAGCGCCTCTCAAAAAAGAGTACGAGGTAGTCCCATATCACTGTCACCATATGTAAACCCAAAAACTATGGCATAGTGTCGTGGACTATAAAACCTACTTACTTACTTACTTACTTACTTACTTGCCTACTTTCGCAATTTATGGTGTTGCACATTGTTTCATTTGCAATATAGACAATGTCTCGTTATTAATACCAGTTTGAATGTGTTGTTTCTACACACTACTTAACGTCTGAGTCGATTCTGATGAGACACCATGCATATTAAGAGTTCACTGTATTTCGATTTTCTTATATATATCTATATATTGTTGCATGATTGCCTTGTCGTATTTGATTGAACTCTGTAAACATTAAACTAAAGATAGGGGACAATGATGACCTAATTGGATTAAGATTATTAAAAGTAAACAACTATAGTGGGTCATTTAATCTACAATAGTTTAGTGCATGTCAACTGTTTGGTCAAATACTTTGGAAAGGTATTACATTTCTTTCTTAATATTCAAGGAGGAATATTACAATAGGGTCATAAATGATATCATCAATTACAAAAACATAATCTACTTGGTTCTTGAATACAAATTCAAGGAGCAAATTATGCGAGCCATTCATGATACTTTGGTGGCTGGTCACCCTGGATACTTCAAAACTTACAGGCAAATTAGGGAAAGATTCTCATGGAAGGACCTCAAAAATGATGTTCTGCACCATGTTAGGTCCTGCAGGAAAACATGACATAACACATTTACCCTGTTGGTTTGTTGCAGCCCCTACCTATACCCAAGCATAAATGAGAGAGTATCACTATGGATTTTATCACCGGGCTCCCCAAGGTGCAAGGTAAAGACAGTATATTTGTTGTGGTGGATAGATTGACTAAGTTTGCTAATTTCTTTGCTATAGTGGCTGATTCGACAACCTCTTAGGTAGCTGCCTTGTGCTTTCAAGAGGTCTTTAAGCTGCATGGTCCTCCTTAAACCATAATCAGTGATAGGGACAACAAGTTTCTTAGCAACTTTTGGCAAGAGTTATTCAGAATGACAGAGACACAACTGACACCCAGTATGAGCTACCACCCCCAAATAGATGGGCAGACAAAGAAAGTGAACAAATGGATTGAGAGGTATCTTCGCAATTATATTTTAGGATAACATAAGGCTTGGCTCAAATGGCTTTACTTGGGCGAATACTGCTATAATTCGACTCATCATATGTCTATTGGTGTGTCACCTTTCTAGGCATTATATGGTTATGAAGCTCTATACTTCACTGATTTAGCTTTAACTGATAGTCGGGCACCATTGGCTATGGATTGGTTGCAGGAGCAATGAGATATTCTAGCAGCCCTCAAGGATACTTTACAGTGCGCTCAAAATCAACAAAAGATCTATGCTGACTATCACAAGACAAAGCGTTCTTTCGAGGTTGGGGACCTGGTATTACTACGCCTCTAGCCCCACTGACAGAGTTCCCTAAGGAAAAGCAGAACGAAGAGGCTGCAACCTAGATATTATAGAACCTATAGAGTAGTGTAAAGAATTGTGGAGGTTTCCTACGAGTTGGAGATGCCATATGACGGTCACATACACAATTTTTTTCATGTTTCCTATCTCAAGAAAGCCATTGGACAACATACGACGAGTTCACCAGGGCTGCTGCCACTCAATGAGGAAGGGAAGTTAGAACTGATATCTAGTGAAGTGTTGGAAAGCAGGGAGAAACAACTAAGATGCGGAACCATTAAATAATATTTAATTTGTTGGAAGGGGCTGCTAGTTGAAGATGCAACATGGGAAGGGGAGCACATCCTTCAACAACCAACGAGGATTGTAATGTCCCCTTGACCCTGTTAATCCTCTAGACAACTTGCTAGCTTGTTCCTCCATTTCGATGAGCTAGCATAAATCTTTAGGAATGGTATATTGGGGGTGTCTAACATTTATTTTTAATATCTATATGACCCCCTCCATGCTGCGGTTATATTCTTATTGGTTTCGTGTGGGTCTTGTTGGATTCTCTGCCATTGATTGTTTCCTTTTTTAGTTGGCGGATGTCTAGTGCTATGTAACGCTTTTCCAACGCATCTTCTCGTTCACTACCCATCTTCAACGTAACTCCCATCTTTTCTTACTCATCCTAAACAAACGTACGAGGCATGATAGGGGTCGGGCATACATTTTGGGAACATCATCGACTATTCTAAGAATTTGCTAAGGTAACTTTCTCCTTGCTACGTGAAGGACAATCATCCTTCTCTTTGTGTTGGGACGTCAACCCCATACACCATTCTGCCATATTTGTGTTTCTCTTAAGCTTGGCGTGCTTGTTTCTGTAGTGATATCACATTTTATTGGAGGCACGAAAATATTGATAGAAGCCAGGTGGCTATCAAGTGCAATTTTCAAACCATTGTAGTACACCCAATGTTCTGAAAGCTCACATGTAATTGGCTATATGTTCACTGTGGACACTAGGTCCTATTAGTCACAGGAGTATTGGTTGAGACAAGCACATATCTAAAAGCGTCCCAACAGTGTGGGTGTTTAGCTTCTTCCCCACTTTTTTCCACTACATCAATCTATGGCTACTATCTTTGTGATATTAGGTCGATTAGAGGGAATGCTCATTCGGTGAGTCGCTTGTGTGTATTCAAATTGTTTGTGCAAGCTAGTTTGAGTTCAATTGGTCAGTGTTAATTTTGGAACATTTGGGCAGGCTTGTGGCTGCATTTGTGATCAGTTGGATGCATTTTAATGAATTGTTAGCATCAGACTTCAATAGATAATTCTGTAGCTAGCATTGCATGCTTATTTTTGGTTATTAGAGTGGATTTTTATGATTCTTTATTTCTAGCTCTAGTCCGTCTCTAAATTTCAGATGTAATTTGACTGTTGTTTTGTGTTTGGTTGATTTGCATTATAAGAGCATTTGTATCTGGGTTTTTGCTATAACATTTGCAATTACAATACACTTGGCATTTGAATGCAATATTTCCCTGGGGTCTATTACACCAAGATCCTCCAACATGAGGTCAATGTAATGAGAAACATAAGGGGTCCAAAACAATTGGCAATGCCTTTCCATAAGAAGTTTACCTACAACAACATAATTTGCTGTGTTATTTGTGACTAGTTGCACTACATTCTCCTCACCCATCTTGTTCAACACTTCCTCCATTACCTCATAAAGATACTTTGCATTTTTTGTTTTTCCCATAGCATCAATTGATTTAAAAAACATTGTGGCACCTGAGAAAAACTAAAGCAATTTAGTACAATGATCAATCATGATTCATAACCTAAGTCTTGTAAGTTACAAACTTAATCAATATTTGACTACTAGTAAGTACTATAGTGCTACTACTAACTTTTAAATTTCTAAGTACAAGTTCTACTGCTAATGCCTACAATTACTTGATGAGGAAACGAGAAAATTCAGTAGTGTTCTATTTCATCTCTCAGCCCAACCATCGGTGATGATGGTGCAACACTTCGTCCTCCATACCTCACGCTACTCAATTTTAACTTTTACATCAGCCACCGGTCAAGTCAAAATATGACCCTTTAGCTCCTCATCATTAGAGGCTTTGAATGCAAGACTACAAACAATGACAACATCTATCACAATTTGCCAATAAGGAGACCTAAAACAAATAAAATAAACAAATAAGTATACTTATTAAGTTATTAGTATATTACTATTAAGTTTTAAAACAAATAAAATAAACAAAATAAAGATATTCGAGTCTTGAAAGCAAGAGAAGTAAGGTATAGAAATTAGAAATTAAATTAAAATAAGTACCTTGCTGCATTAAATAGAAGGTGGTTGTTGAAAAAGAAATCTCCGAGTGTCATTTTTGCTTGCTCATGCTTGCCCTTATTCCAACCCATGTCCTCAAGCGATGGTTGTGCACCTAGAGTTGTGCATGGAACAAAGATGTAATCTAGTGTAGATTTTTGCATACGAATCCAAGGCCCAATGCTCACACTCATAGAAGCAACAATAATAGTAGGTGGAGAACAATAACTTGAAGAACCCTCTCCAACTAAGTATGCCATTTCTTCATGTTGCTTTTTTCTTAATTCTTTTTTTCTCTTGAGCTGCCTCTAAAAGAGTTTGCATATAATGTATGACATCTTGGAGTGCTCCTTTGCATGGTTTATCATCACACCTCAGTATATGTGCAAGGTGACATTTCACCCTGTTAATGCCTCCCCCATTATATGTTATCATACAATACCGACATGTAACAACTCCTTTTTTATGGTCAGGGATGCCATGTTTCCAAACCCTATCCCTTTATACTGCAACAAGGTCTGCATCAGGGTTAGATTTAGGCCTAGATCCACTACCCTCAGGCTGAGATATGATGTTGTTGCTGCTGCAATATATCATAAAAAAAGGCATCTGCAATAAATAAAATCAAATATTTAAACACTAGGACTTCTTACTCTCCAAGTTTTTCATCAACATAAAATAGAACAAATCTAAAGGCTAAAACAAATGTAGACAAAATGGAAACCAAAATATGATTCATGAACGTAAAAAAATTTACAAAACAACACCAAGAAATGTAACTTGCCTTTTCAAATTTGCTCTTAAAATGGAAATGCAACTCAAGTTTGTAGAAGCCTCCTCCAAATGCTTCTTTTAACTCCTCTCAATGCTTAGATGTAAGCTACAAACTGATAGAAACAATCAACAATCAATATATGAGAGCCAACCAATTTGCTAATCTATTTCCTAAAACACCAGTACTCTTTTCTCAAGCCTTTTTTCTCTCTTGTTTGTGTTTGCAAGTGATAGAATGACCTTTTTAGGTCTTAGACATGGCATAGATACCTAAAACAAAAACAATACAAAAATGTTTCTTTTCTCACTTTTTTTTATGGTGGCTGATGGCGGAGTCAGATTAGCGGGACTCACCGAGTTTGGCGAGTTCATGGACTCTGCGAGTCCATGAAAACTCGCTGTAGACTCAGCTGAGTCTGAGTCAAGAGGCTACCAACCTTTGGAAGGCTGCCTTCCCTTGGGACTCACAGAGTCTTGTATAGCTGGGCTAGACATTAGCACTGAAAAGTTGAAGCTAAAGAAGTTTGACTCTAATATGTTATGCTCCTTTTTCTTCAATCTAGATACCTATGACATCCATTGTTAATGTTTCATATTTATGAGGGACAAGAAGCAAACTAATGTAACTTAATTAGGGCTTCAAGCCTACTTGTGGTTTTCAACTTCTAGGTGATTGGTATAGACAGTTAGTGTCATTTTGGAAGTTGATTTGGTACCACTCTGCAAACTACTTTATTTGGCAAAATCCTAATAAAATAAGAGGTGAGGGGAAGTAGCCTTGTTGCTAAGCATATAGAGATGCTTTCAATTGTGTTGGCTTCTTTCTTATACTTTCATAGATGCTAACCCATTTCTGTGGTGTATGCCTTACTTATATGATTAAATAGGGTTGCCTATCAATTAAATAACCCATACTTTTTACTAGATGAAGAACAGCATTTAAGCCTTCTCAATTTTTCGGCATGGATACATTTTCATTTCCAAATTGTTTTTTCAGTTGAAGCTAAAAGCTTTTTATTGAGAGCCATATAAAAGTGCCGTGCTTGTGTTGATCAGTTTTTATGTAGTCATGGAAATATTGAACCAACTTTATGATGTATACTTAATTTTTGGGGCATTTAATGTGGTCAAATTTTGAATTTTTGACCTAAGCATTTTCCTGGGATAGAGTTGGAAGACTGCTGTTCCTTCCACAAACTAGAAAATGCTTATAGGTACTTGTGTACTTTGTCAATTCCCTTGTCTTCTAAATGATCATGAATGTAAATGAGTGAAAAGTTTTTAGATTAATTGACCTGAGCATAAAAATGCTCATATCTAGTGAGAAATGCCATAAAAGTAAAATATTTCAAGAATACTCACCTCTTGCATATTCTAGTTAATAGTTAAACATGAGGTACTGCATTAGTCGTAGTTATATAGTAGCTGTCCAAAGCCCATTTAAATTAGACATTTTATTGGTGTCACGACCGAAGGAATTTTGGTGATGTTAGGTACATGCATTCTCTATCTATTCTTGTTCTCCCATTGATGTGTGTAACGTATTATAAGATCACCTGATCTTATAATAAGTATATGATCTGCATACTGAGACAAGAGATAATATATGGCTTCTTGTACTTCAGTAATTACTAGCATGGAAAAAGTTATCGATAGCTTTTTGATTCTAAAGCCAGCTTTAAGATTGCTTTTGATGGTGAAGAAGCTTTATAATATCAATCTTGAAATTATTCTAAAACTCATGGAATTGGTTGACAACTAGATATAAATTATCAGTATAAATTAAAAAACTTAACTGCATGGACATACGAGCAAATGATATCAACATGCCTTATTAGAGCTGACTTCTTTTTTCTTTATGATCTGTCTGTTTCCTATTTATATCCATTTCAAAGTTTGTTACAAATCACAAAACTTGTTTGTCTTATTTCTTTAAGCAGAAGGCAAGCAATCTCCATTTATTCATCCATGGAAGTGGCTGCTGTGAGGGCTACTACAGAAAATGCATGCAACTCAGGTGTTGTCATTGAGGAAGAGTACGATCGTCAGACAAGGCTGCTTCAGGAGTTTTATGAAATTCCGAGCATTGAAAAAGCATGGATTTCTCAATCCAGTATCAGTATGGAATTTCACCATTTTCTTCGAGTTTTTCCTTAAATGTGATCCCCTTTTTTAGCCCGGTTTTATCATTCTTGGTGCTTCATAGATTTTTTCTTCGCATTAAGATGATGTATGCCAGTTCTTTATATTATATGGTGTTTTCATGATCAAAATGTTATTGCATATCAAACAAAGAAAGTTGTGTTGTATCTTACATTTTGGGTTTAGGGCAGCTTGATATCTTTCTACACCGTTTAAAATCTGTATGGACAATAGTTTATCTTTGAGCCAGTCATCACTTTATAATTTTAGTTTCTCTTGTTTCTTTATTGAGTTTGTTCTTTTCAGTTTTTAACTTTCAATTAATGATATTATAGGGAATGGCTCACAAGCAATGATATCTATGAGCCAGTCAAATCTTGTGGCAAATAAGAAGAGGAAGTTTGTCCTCTCAGCCCATATCCTGGAGGAAATGAACAACAATTCTATTGATTGTAATTGGTCACCATTTCCAATTGATCATACTGGAGCAACACTGGTTGTTCCTTCACCTTCAGGTTTGAATCTCCTTGTTGTTCGAAATGGAGATCATGACATAAAAGATGCATCAACTCCAGTACAACTTGAAATTTGGGGTCCTGCTCAACTACGGAAAGAGATATTTGTTTCCCCATCTATACATGGTCCTTTGTTTACGGATGGATGGTAGTCACTCAATCCAACCATGAAATATGAAGGACATTTTATTAAAAATTTGCTATCTTGACAGATGAAACTGAAGTCCCTTCCTGTTGTTGGGAGAATTTTCATTCATAGACTTTCTGTTCTTTGTGATGTTAACATAGGTTTGAAGGCATTTCATGGAACTCAGATGAAACCTGTATAGCTTATGTGGCCGAGGAACCTGCCACCACTCAACCTGTGTTTACTAGTTCTGGCTACAGGCCAGGTTCTTCAGGTGAAAAAGAGCCAGGAAGTTGGAAAGGCCAAGGGGATTGGCTGGAGGATTGGGGGGAAACATATTCGGGAAAAAGGAGACCAACAATCTTTGTTCTTAATATTAAAAGGTATTTAATACGCCTCTCTCTAGACAAGCATATGGTGTGAATTTTAGTCCATTTTTCATTATTGAAAGACCTAAATGACTGATTTGTAGTAGCACAGTGGAACTGTACAGGCTGTTGAAGGCATCCCAAACGATTTGAGTGTTGGACAAGTTGTGTGGGCACCGCAGTCACCCACTAGCTTTTCTCAATACCTAGTTTTTGCTGGGTGGCCTGCAGATTCTAGTAATTTTCAGACACCAAGAAAGTTAGGAATGAAATATTGTTATAATAGGCCATGTGCTCTGTACGTACTTAGAGCCCCTCTATCAAACAGGTAAGTATATAAAGGGATATTTCAATATATTCAGTATATTTCCATTCAAATGTAAATGGTTTATCACATTGATTTTTCATTTTGGGCAAGTGCTTAATTTGGTCAATATGTTGACCTTGTTCTTGAAATTAATCTAAATATTAGTTAAAAAATGCCTCCTTGCCACCCTTTGATTTGCAGAGAATCATCGGAGACTACAGGACCTCTTAAACTCACTGAAACTATTTCTAGTGCTTTCTTACCACGTTTCAGGTATTACAAGGGACATTAGCCTATTTTCAATAAGTAAATGTAATTATATTTGAATGAGAAAATTGCTACAGAGGTTTTAAATACTGTATCCAGAGAACATAAAATGCTAACAACCATGGAAATAATACAGCTAGATTATCTCTTTTTTAATTATATTTTGGTGATATTGGATATGGACCCCAAGCCATATGTGCGCATTTAAAGCAAAGTTTCTATTGAAGTGTATTAGCTAATAAAAAATATGTTTTTATTCCAGACTATGCCAAGCAACAGCTTCATTTCTTATTCGTGTGGGTTTTTCTTCCCTTTGTGCTTGATAGGAAAAGTTTCAGCCATTCAAGACTATTTTACTTATTTCTTTTCTCAAATAAGAAAATTTGACTTTCCTGCAGATTATTGATTTGGTGTAGGTCATTCGATACTGACTTGTATTAGTATTTTAATTTGTGTTTTGGAAGACAACATAAAATTGAACTGTGTGTGGTAATAAACCTCCCTTCAAATTTAGAGGGGAAGCTCCTTGAAATTTAAATTAAACCAAAGCACTAAGCAAAATTGACCCGAGACAGCAAATATAAACATTATAAATATTGATACTACACAAATTTCATGGAGTTTCTGTTTCACATCTATGAAATGACTTCTTGCTTATGTTTTGCCCCTGGATTATGTAATTCAGGTAGTAGATTGATAATAATTGTGTCTTGCAATTGAAACTCTCAAATTTAACATATGAAAACTTAACACACAAATGGCACCTTTGGGCTGGCTAAAACAGAGACTATTTAGTATTTATTTTCGTGCTTTGGAAAGGAATTACAAGGGCAAAACGGACAAGATTTCCTTTTTATCATGGTTACCAGGAGACCCGTCTCCCCCCTAAAAGTGGCGTCTCGGAGACCGAGACACGTCTCGGAGACTTTTCGCGTCTCCAGAGACCTCAAAAAAGGTTGGAGACTTCATGACGAAGTCTCTTGAAGTCTCCCCGTCTCCTAATCCAAAAAGTGAAGTCTCCCCGAAGTCTCCTGATAAAATATAAATGTAAAATATAATATTAAATAATTTTATATATTTTAGCCCTCATTTAAATGTTTTTAATGCAAAAATCTAAGGTACTATATGAATTTCGTAAAACTGCTTGGTGATGTACGTCACCTACAGGAACACGATACAAGTCTAAGACAACATATTGGAAGCTGTACAGGATTGTAGTAAAGATCCCAAATCACATAAATTTATGCGGTTGAGGAATTAGGGTGCAAAAACTGTTGTTAGTGCATTAGAAGATAGTATTACGTATGTTACAAAAATCTGATATGCAAATGCTTGATAATAGTATTATTCCTCATGAAAACCAAGCATCTATTTGCTGATAAAAACTCAGCAATAACAGTGATAGACTAGAGGTTTTATGTATGTTAACATGAATGTATTTGGTCCCATATTTCTGTTTTTTCAAGAGGATATCATGTTTCAGTTTGATGTATAAGTCGTATTTGTTATTCGTACCTATTTATCTGCTGTTGGCAATATCCTAGTACCAATATAGGAATCTTTGTTAGTTGAATCTGTGTAACTGGAAAAAAAACACTATTACAAAATGATTTACTCCCTTTTAAACTAAGCAATCCTAACTCTTAGTTAGAAAATAGAAATCCTAAGTGTGTCTCTATGCATGCATCAATGTTGAATAATTCAATAATTTTCACAAATTTATTGTAGCAATGCCAATTTGTTAGGTTTTAAAATCTATTTCAGTAATGTACTTCTGTATCTGACCGCTTATTATTATTATAATCTTTGACAGTTTGACTCTATAAATCTATTTTAATTTTTAATGTGACAACACTAGTATTATTAATTTGTTATTTACTTTAGTCTTTTAGTCTTACGGTATTACTATTTTGAAATTTTGAAATTTTGTATTTACTTTTAGTATTACTCTTTAAGTTTAAACTATTAAAAATTTATTTAAAAAAAAAAAAAAAATTGCCGTCTCCAAGTACCCCCGTCTCCTATTTGGAAAATTGCCGTACCAGTACCAGTACCAGTACCGGAGACCTCAAAGTCTCCCCGTCTCCCGGTGACCTTGCTTTTTATGAAGGAAATTGCAGATGCAACTGTTTTGTTGCACTGCATTGTCAAGATCTCGGTGGCCAAAGTATTTGTAGGTTGGATGTATCAGTTCCTTGTACTTATTTGTGGAGATGAACAATATATTGATTGGGGAGAAATAATAAGTCAACAGTTGCATGAGCAATTAGCTCATTTGAGGTGGGCAAGCTCCTTTATGTGCTCCTTGTTGACTTGCGTGTTAGCAATCACTCAAGCTCTTGGCTGGGCCTGAAAGCCATAGTCTCCCAACTTGGACTTATCTGTTTTTGAAATCTTTCCATAATTACAAAAGAGAGTTGGGATGTGTTGTTCTGCATTTTGTCATCACAAAACTTTTTCAAGCTAGTTTCACGTTTCTCTAAGCTTGAATTTGATATTCAATTGTTTAATCGATTGATCCATTTCAATTCGTATATCAAATTGTTTTACTGAAGGCCTTCGTCAAGTCCTTTTCGTTTTGCTTTTTGTCGAGCCTTTGCTTGATTTTTCAAGCTTTCACAGTTTGTTCTTTGCTTTTGAGTTTGCATTTGCTTGTTCTTAGTCCTTTGGTTTTGCTCATGTTATGCCTTTCGATTTTCCCTTCAATTCGGTCTAACCTAGAGGTCAATCGGAGTTGCCAGTCAAGAGTTCTGCCTGTTTTAGTGCCTCAAAAGTGGACATTTTAGGTGCAACAACATGAACTAAAAATATGATGTTATATTTTTATTTTGACATTCACTTTTTGAAAATATAACATGATATTCACTTTTTGTTATGTTTTAAAGTTACTTTTACTTTAAATTTATAACTTAAAGTGACTATAGTGCACTTTATGTTATAATTTTGAGTTGAGTTACTTTTAAATTTTTCACTTAAAGTAACTATATAACTATATAGTTACATTTTAAATTTTTGGTTTTAAAATTAAATACTTATTTAAATGTCACTTTAAAATGATGTTTATGTATTATTTTGAATAATATGATAAATGAATATTATTTTTTGACCCATTTGGTGACATTTTTATAATTTTAAGTGAATTACATGACGAAAAGGCTTCAGAAGTGGACCTTTTATATGCAATTGCATGTAAAAACTATGAAAAGTGGAAACTTTTCATGCCATTGCATATAAAACTCACTTTTGAAGATACTTTTCATGCTATTACATCACAAGTGCCTCAAAAGTGGACCTTTTTGATGCTATGACATGAAAAGACAAGTTTTTATTCCTAAGCATAAAAAAGGTGAGACACACTTTAAAATATGCAAGTGACCTCAAAAGGTCCGATTTTGCCCATAGACATATTTTAAAACATGTAATTCACTCCAAAAATTGCGATGTTGCTTGAAGACATTTTAAAATGTGTTATGTTCATTGAAAAGTCCGATTTTGAGAAGAAAATGTGTTCTTGCTCCCCAAGAATCCAATTTTGGCCATAACTCAAGATTTTCTTCATGGATTTGAACAAAATCTTTTGCATTCAAGGCGTTTTTGCTTGGTGATGATTTTGCTTGCATCAAAGATAAGTTTAATGTGTGCTAAAAATCGTTTTTGGTTGTTCATATCTAGGGCACGTTTTTGTGGAAAACTCCAAAAATCTTCATTTTTGCCCAACGTTTTTGCATGGGGATGAATCGATTTGCTCTTTTTGAGTGATTACATTGCATCTTGGTTCTTATTTTGGTGTTTAAACACCAAAATGTTTTACTTGGAAATCCATGGTGAAACATGTTTTTTCTAAAAACGTCCCATGAGCATAAAACTTCAAAAATGTTGGAAGTTGGAGAGTGTTTAGGGCACATTTTGGCATTTTGCAACAAATTCTCCTTGTTTGCTGCCCTCTCTCATTCGAATTTGCAAAGTTGGAAAAGGTCTCACCATTTTTGAAGAATTTTTAAAACAAAAGAGCATCTTTTTCCTTCATATTTGGCATGTAAATGGACTTCTTCCTTCTTGTAATTTAATTCATGCTTATCTTTGCTAATTTTATGTATGAAATTATTAGATGGTTGCCATTTGTGAAGATCTTTGCCATGGAAAGTGCATTTTATCTTTAAAGATGAAGTTTTCTTTCATTTTCATGTTTTTGGTTCTTTCCCAAGTCCCAATTTTGAATTTGAGCTTTGAAGTGCATTGCATCTTGGCATGTTTGAGTTATTTTCCAAAGGTATGCTGTTTCTTTTGCATTTTGTGTTTTTGTACTTGCTAATTTTATGTATGAAATTATTAGATGGTTGCCATTTGTGAAGATCTTTGCCATGGAAAGTGCATTTTATCTTTAAAGATGAAGTTTTCTTTCATTTTCATGTTTTTGGTTCTTTCCCAAGTCCCAATTTTGAATTTGAGCTTTGAAGTGCATTGCATCTTGGCATGTTTGAGTTATTTTCTAAAGGTATGCTGTTTCTTTTGCATTTTGTGTTTTTGTACTTGACTTGGAGAAGTTACAAGTTGTTTCTCAAAAACTTGTTTTTGTTTCATTTCATGCAAAAGCATCGTCATCTTTCACATTCCATTTCCATGTCACGACACTTCATCTTTCACTCAACGAAATGCGATTACATGTTTTCCATCTCATTCGCCATTCACACGTACATGTAATCCCATTTTCACCCATCTCACTTTTCGCTTCCATTCGCACGACACGATTACACGAAATGTTTTACGTGTAATTGCATCCAAAAGGTCCGATTTTGAGTCACATTTTGGAAAGTCAAAAAGATGTCATTTTCACTTCCTATATACTTTGACTTCTCCTTTTCACTAAAAGTGACTATAAAACTCATTATCTCATCTCCATTTTTCATTTCCATCTCTTCATATGCATTTGCGTTTACATGAGTAAATACATGTTTCCACCTCATTCCATGCTTTACATCTTGACCTTCATTCGCACATACATGTAAAGTTTATCCTTCACTTGCATTTGCATCTCATTTCACCTTCCACCTCTCGTTACATATTGCATTTACATGTACTCATTTTTCGTACAATAAAGCCTTGAAAATGCTAAGTCACTTTTGAAATCAACAACTTTCACTTTGCACGCATTATCATGCATTTCACCTTCACTTTTTTATTCCATTCCATTTCATTTTATCTTTCACCTTCACATTTTCATACCGTTTCATTCCATATTTCGTTTATTTCATTTCATTTTCCATTCCATTGCATATGCATATGATTTCTCTTTGAGGTTACTTTGTTGGGTTTGTGAAGTCTCCAATCCATTTTCGAATCTTCATTGCTGATCTAGAATTCACTTGTATGGAGGTTCCTTCTAATGATGTATTTATGTTTTGGGATTTTTGTGTTGCAACACAAACATAAAATATGTCCTCGCCATCTAAGTCCAAAGGCAAAATGAAATATCAATATGATAAAGAATTGGCTCATGTAGCTCCTTCTTCAGTCATATTTGTTTTGGATAACGTGTTGGACACGAAGATTGGTCATGTAGACGGGGCTGACTTTCTACAAAGAATTGAAGCCCTTGCTACTCATGAAATGAAACGCATTAGAAGAAGCAACATTCACTTGGTGTCTACGTTTCCTATGGCGGCTATAGAACTTGACTTTGTTTATGGATGTGCATGACAGTTTATTCTTAAGACGAGGACTATCAAAGATGCTGACAACAAGGTTATCATTAGCCTTGATCCTGAGATTATAGAACAAATCTTCAAAATTCCACCTAAATCAAAATGTGTTGATTTGACTAAAGAATCATCATTGGCTTGTTGGAATGAACAAAAGAGTAGTTATCCGAAGTATGTCAACCTTTACTGGTTAGACAATAAAAGAAGCAATTTTTCTAGATGGCCAAAGACGCTTCATCAGTCAAACTTCAAACAAGAGTACAAGGATCTCATCATCCTTCTCAGCAAGATTTGTGGCCTTAAAGATTCTTCTGATTTTGAGCCGTGGATGTACAAGTTTATGTTTCAAATTATGGAGAATAAAAAACACATCTTTTGGGGAGAACTTATTAGTACTGCACTCTGCCAGCAGATATGTAATGTGGGACCATTAGTGCCTTTTTACATGAATTCTTATCTAGTCTACATCGCTGCTGCTATGAGATTTTTCTCTGGTCTTTCTACCAAAGGAGATCGTCTTCAAGTTCCTATTTGGGACTATTATGATCAAATCACTTCGGCAAATAGTAAGTTCCACTACAGAAGAGTCCAAGATGCCTTCTTCGGACATTTCAGGTGCTTGTTTGATAAGCAGTTGTCCATCAAGAGAGTATCTGATGCAGCATGGGAGAAGGTAAACTAGTACGGCTGCATGTTTCTTCAGTTTCCCATTTCACATACTTGAGAGTTGGATATTTTAAGGGAGAGCCGTATACCTTACCTAGGTATGCTACAGATTGAATCATCCTGATGGAGCTAGCTAGAGAGCTCATGGACGTGCAGAGTGATCAGCATGCTTCACATAGGCCTGGATTTGGCATTACCTCAGCTAAGCCTTTGGCTATTGGCAATTAGTCAATTGTTTTTGTGCCTAAAGCAAAGAATATGGAAGCAAAATTGCAGTTGATTACATTGAAAAAGTTCAAGGCTAGGTTTGATTTTGACAATCGAAAAATGAATTCTCAGATAAAAAGAGCCTATACTCATGTTCATCGTATTGAGGACATTTGGATTGATATGAGAATAGAACTTGACATCATGAAGATGGATTACTGCAGATTAACTTGTAGCAAATAATTGATCTTAATATGTTGGAAATCCCTTCAGATTGATCCGGAATTTCATCAAGCCGACTTTGATAAGAAGTGCCCTTTTCGTATTCAATGGCAACAAAATGAAGGTACATCTCTCATGGACAAGTTTCAATCCATTCTAATAAACACTAACAAATGGTTGAAAAGTAAAGGCTTTAAAAGAATAAATCCTAAGATGGGCCTAGATTGTGGAAGTTTTGGTTCTCCTGACAGGAAATCACAATTGGAGATTATAGGGAAAGATGGTGCCTCATCTTCAAATGCCAAGAGCGCCCTCAAATTCAAATTGAAGGACGAAAAAGGAACTAAATTATCTCAAGTTCCTGAGCCAATTCAAGAATCAGCAGCAGAATCAGAAGAAGAATTGGAAATAGAATCTGATAAAGAAATTTCAGATGAAGAAGGGGAAATCATGATCACATCTCCCCCAAAGCCTGCACAAGCCTGTATGTCTTCTATACATGAAGAACCCTTTTTGCAAGAGGTTGATGATGATGTAGATTCATTTTCTATTGTTTTTACTCATTCCATTCCAGTCTCGGAGGTTAACACCATGGCTCTTCCTATTTCATCTGCTGCTCCTCGTGTTCCTGCACATGAACAATATGATCACTTAGCAAATGTGGTTGAAGATTTTCCGACTCTTACCAATGGTCAAGTTTCTCAACTTGATACATCTTTGACAGGATTTGAACTCTTCATGATGGAGTCTTCTCAACATGTTCCTATGCCTTCAGTGGTATAGACTAAATCATGCTCAATCACTACAGTTATACAATCTGGATCAATGCCAATGGTTTCCACTATGCCTGCTTCTGTAAATGAAAGTTTCAGCCTGCTTGCATGGTTGAGTAGAATAACAACAAAGAGAAGGAAAGTGGTTGTTCCTCTTGACAATCTTCCTGTGAAGAAGACTAAATCCAAATCTTTGAAAGATAAGATTGTTTCTAGAATTTTAGTTGATTCTAATAAAACTAAATTTGTTGAGATAGCTGACCCTTTGGTAGATAAACCTGTTGAAGAACTTACTTGTTCTGACTACAAGTTTACTAAAGTTGAAGTTGGAAAGCAATCTCGTTTGGGTTATTTGCAAAATGCTCAAGATGCATTGACAAATGTGTCGAAAAACAGTCATGAACTTTGGGAAAAGAAGAATCAGTTAAAACAGGAGATTTCTCATTTAAATGAGGTTATCCAGAAACAATCTTCTCAGAGTGTTGTTATATCTTAAACATCTAAAGAGAAAAGGTTAATTGAAGTTGCCAAGTATTGGATACAAGAAATTATTTCTGAAAGAGTTTGGGCCATCACAGAAACATTTGCAGTTCTTAGATGTGTCAAAGAGATGAATGAAATAGAACAAAACTTGATTTCTTCTTCGACTTTGGAAGCAGATAACCTGAAAGAAATCCTTGATGATTGGGATGAAATGATAAAATTTGGTCTGGATGCTATGGTCTCATGTGATATTCTTCCATCATGTGAGATGTTCTTCAGATTTCAAGGGCTCATTGGTTATAAGGAGGAGACATTAAGGAAGCCGATTACAAAGTTGCAAGTGTCCCTGGGAGATTGTCAAGCAGTTGAGACAAGTGTTACTTGTGATTTGGAACAGATGAGATGCTGTGTTATTGATGATTTTGATAATCTTTTGGCAGCAGAGAGAGTGATTTCCAAATATACAATCAGGATCAATGCTGATATAGATTCTGAACATTTTGGTTCGCACACGATGAACAAATTTGTTTTGTATAAATTTTTGACAAAACACTTGTTAGACACTACAACAACAAATTCCAAAGTTGTGCAATCAGCACATGAAAATGTAGTAAGAGTAGAAGATGCATTACATGAAGATGTGTAATTAGATGTAATGCGAATTACATGTATGTAAAAAGATGTAATTCGAGTTGCATGTAACCCTTTATTTTCTGTAGTTAGACTAGGTCAAAGTTGGTTGAGTTGCTCCCACTTTTTCCTCTACCTTTTTATCAGCTCTTGTGCCTATATAAAGGAGTGCCCCCTCATTGCAAAATTATCATCATCTTCATGCAAGGGAGCTCAGGAGAAATTGTGCCAGTAGAACTTTGTGTAAGCACCATTTTGAGAGAAAGTGAATACAAAGGAGCATTCAAGACTTTGATTAAGTAAGATTGTTATTTGTGTGAATTGTAAGCTTTGTCTATGATTCATTCAAGTTATCTTTGCTTCATATTGTCTTGTGTTGTTGGTCATTGTTCTAGTGAATTGAATTGAAAAGAGTTAAGAAACAATTGAAGCCAGAGCTTTGACTACGAGCAATTGTGAAAGTGTATAGCTAGAAGCTTTGTCTGTAGCTTATATTTTTTTCTTTTAATTCACAAAATAGCTAAGTATTCTTACTTTTAGGAGTCTTTGTGCCCTAATTGTAAAGTTTTTCCATATAGAAGTACGACTAGACTTAGAGCCAAACCGGTACATTTTCAGCTAGCCTTTGAGTTAGTGAAGTTGTATCAGTATCACTGTTTCTAGCTCTTGATAGAAGTGTAGTTAGAGATTCACCCCACCCATTACTCGCTCCACAAGTAAGTGGATTCTTTCTTGAAGGTTAAGAAGAAAGGATATTGGTAACACCCTTTTTATAAAATTCTCTCAACTTCTTGCTTATCTTGAGTTGATCCAAGGAACGGTGAGAAGGGGGAGCCTTCCCTTTAAGGTAGGAGAGACTCTGTCTCACATGCTGTGGCTAGTCATCCTATTTTGCAACTGGACTTTTACCCAAAATTGTCGGTTGCAAAATATCCACCCAATAGGATGAATGAGTATTATGATGTTAATGATTATTTTCTGTTGGTGATGATAAAGAAAATTAAAGGATTACTTGAAAGGAAAATCTCTACTGAAGCCCTGACTCTTGACCAAGGTAGCTTCTTTGTCCAATTTGATATTTTGCCTTCTATTAGTATTGGATGTTAAATTCGTAACCGCTACAAGTTACCTAGATCTATATTAAAATATATTGTATTCCTAGAAGTTTGTAGACAAATGAAAAGGGTTACTGCCAAATATGGTACTAAAATGAAGAAAAGAGGTTATTCCTTCCCAATTTCTTTTTGACTCTTGCAAAAGTTTTAATGCTGCTACCATTACATAGAGATCTCTCTCGAAGTTTAATTTCTAGCCCATACCCCCAAGAACCTCCTTTGAGAGTAAAGGTTATGTATATAATAATTTCATGGAGATGAGTCTTAATTGGACTAGTTTCATGTAGAGGATTATTGGGATGACTATGTTGCAAAGTAATGTGACTCGGACCCGGCTCAGACTCAACAAGGGTAACTTGACTCGTGACCCGGCTCGGACTTGGAAATGACTTGGTGGTGACTCGGCAAAGTGAAAAAATCTCAAAATTTTGAGATTTTTTAGGATTTAAAGAACATTGCATGCAACCATTATTGAATAAAGTTTAAAGACACAATAACATCATTAAATAGAAGAAAATGATCGTAATGCACATACTTAAAGTTAAAAGTCAAACATACATCGATTACATAAGTACAATACTACAAAGGTAAATTGCTAAATACTATATTACTAGTAATTAAAGTTTAAACAATAGCTAAAGGAAATATTATAAAAGTAAAACATAGAATCATATATAAAATGATAAATCTATGCAACCCATCAAAATGTATATGTATTATGTATTATGAAATCCAACATATCAAGATTCAATGAATCAATAGTCATCATCAAATGTTCCAAATTCTGATCATATATTAAGTTAAACAAAAAGTTAAAACAAGAGTATAGCTATGGCTCCTAGTCGTCATCCTCATCGTCATCGTCATCGTCATCGTCATCCTCATCTCCAACCTCAACCTCAGGCTCAGTATAATCTATAAAATGCCTCTTAGTAAGGCATCTAAGGTAGGTCTTGGATGACTGATTAGCCATAGCATCAGCCTGTGAAGTGCCTCTAGGATCAATTGTAGTCTTTGGCTCTGCCAATGCTCGTGAGGTGCCACTAGGATTGACTGCAGTCTCTGGCTCTGCCAATGCCTGTGAGGCGCCACTAGAAACAAATGGAGCTCTCTGGTCCTTTGCTGCCATAGCCATAGCCTCAGCTTGGCCCTCTCTATCTTCCTGGTCAACCCACTGTAGGTTCTTATCATCAAAGACAGGATCAGTAGCCTCAATGATCCACTCAGACTCTGGATCAACCTCCTCTAGATTAATTGGAGAGGTGTCACTATCCAAAATCTCCTTGGTCCTAATGCGCAAGTTGTAATGCACAAAGACTAGCCTATTCATTTTCTCCACAGACAACCTGTTACGCCTCTTCGAGTGGATGTGCTCGAACATGCTCCAGTAGTGCTCACATCCAGAAGTGCTACTTGGTTGGCTCAAAATGCGGATGGCAATTTGCTGAAGGTTTTTGTTGAAGGCCCAAACATTTGCCACCATCTATCTGAATTTTGAAAAAAGGAAAAGAAAAAAATATTAGTCTCATTTCAAAATTTGAACTTGAAAATTTAACTTGAAAAAATGGGACCTGATGCATTATTATAGGCATCCATCTCAAGCAATATATCTGTGACATTAGTGGCCATCTTCGATATGACAGTGTAGAGGCCACTAAGAACCTCCTCATCTGCCTTGAAATCTTCATGGAAACGGTATGCCGGATTGAGGTAATAGGCTGTTGCGTGGATGGGCTTATGAAGCTGATTTTGCAATCTCCTATTAATTATGTCCCAAATAGGGCCATAGTTTTCCTCAACTCCTACATATTTGGCCTTAATAGCTTCCTTGACCCTAGCCATGCACTCATAAATGTAGCCCATAGAGGGCTTCTTGCCATCAACAACTCGTAGGAGGGCTACAAGGGGCTCAGTGATTTACAAAACAATTAAACAAAAAAAAAAATTTAGTGAATGATGAAACTTTGCAAAGTTGCACAATGAAAATAAAACAAAAATATGGATGAGATAAATTAATTTATAAAATTTTAAAACTTAAGCTTTTAAAATTTAAATTACCTCCACAATCTTCGAACATGGCTCTCAAAAACCTTCATCATCATAAATGCATTTTGTTGCATCTATCCCTGCAGGGCTGGTGGCAAAGGAGGAGGAACTCCATTTTGGACCAACAAACATGCACCTCAAAGCTAACCTTGAACTCAACAAGGATTTTAGTGTGATAAAATTAGAGGCAAATCTTGTGATATCAGGACAAGCCAACTTCTTTCCCTTCGTGTATTGCCTCATAGTGCTGAGGACCAAGGCATGATTATAGATGAACTTACAAAGATTTTTGGCCTTGGTAACACATGATTTCACCCATATAAGCTTTGCCAATATCCTCTAACATGAGGTCGATGCAATGGGCTACACATGGAGTCCAAAAGATTTTTGGGTGTCTATCCATCAAAAGTTTTCCTAGAGCAATTTTAAATTAGTTAGTAAACAATGAAATTTTTTTTTTAATTTTCAAAATTTAAGGAAAAACTAAAACAAATTTTTTAGAACTTAGAAAGTTAGAAGTTAAAATTTTACCTGCAACAACATAATTAGCTGCATTATCAGTCACCACTTGGACAACATTCTCTTCCTCCACCTCCCTTATGACCTTTATGACTTTTTCAATAGCCTCACATAAGAATTTTGCATTTTTCACATGTGAGGAAGCATCTATAGACCTCAAAAACATGGTGGATTCTGAAAGTGAAAATTAAACAAAATAATTATGATTCAAGAATCAATAGTCAATAAAACAAAATTTTCATTATTCAATAATACATTAAATTTTAGACGTCAAGAAGTAGAGGATGATGAATTACCTCTGTTAGACACAAGAAAATTTAGGAGGGTCCTATTCTTCCTATCTGTCCATCCATCCGTCATAATGGTACACCCCTTTTGGCTTCAAATTTTTTTTATGGTCCTCCAACTCAAGTTTCATCTCCTCAACCATATCTAGTAAGAGGGGGCCACTCAACTCATCTTCAGTGGGGGCTTTGAACCCCGCACCACAGATGGAAACTGCATCAATCATCCCCTGCCAATAAGGAGTCCTGTTACATTTATAAAAACATTTTAATTAGCATATTTCAAATTTTCAACGTCAAGTTAAAAGTATAAAATTGAATTTAAATTTTAAAACTTAAAACTTAAAAGTTTAAAACGTAAAACAATAAAATATAAGTGAATTTGAAGTACCTGGCTGCTATAAATGGAATGTTGCAAAAAAACCATAACTTGCAAATTGCCCTTATTCCAGCTTCATGTATCTCCCTATTCCAGCCCAAGCTCTCAAGTGAGGGTTGTGCACTAGGAGTGGAACGCAATACAAAAAAATTGTCCAACCTAGATTTTTTGCCTCTAGGACGAAAGGTAAAGCCAAAACTACTAGAAGGTGCAGCAGCTGCAGCACCACTAGTAGTGCAAGGAATAGATGTAGAAGAAGTACGACTAGCAGAAGCACTAAGACGATAGCGGGGAAGGGAAGAACCTTCTCCAACACAACCTACTGACTCAGAAACATTTCCAGATGAGCGTGGAAGGGAACTAGAACCAATCTGAGCTAACTCTTCTAATTGTTTTTTTTTTCAATTTTTTTTCTTGTTCATATTTTTCCAAGGCTACATAACAAAAACGTTGAGCCTCAACAGTTGCATCTCTACAAGGTTCAGTATCGTGACCACGTATGCCAACAATATGGTATTTCAATCTATTTATCCCCCCACTATTAATGGTTTTGCAAAATAGGCATTTTGTTTAAGTTCTAGTTCTACTCGAAAAGTCTATGGTGAACTTCCAACACTCATCTTTTTTATTGCTTTTAGAGAGCCTGAGTTTTTTACCTCCAAAAGCCATTTTGAGTAAGGAAAAATGTAAAGGTTGCTGCAATAAGACATTTTAGATCAACTATTACCATTTAAGCATTGTATTTTATGAAGATCTAAAGTAAAAAAAACTCATCAACAAACAAAAAAAAATCATCCAAAAACTGATAAGTATAGAAAAAAAAATCATCAAAATTTAAAAAATCAACTCTTACCTCTTTCAAATGCTTTGGGAAGTGTTGAGAAGAGCTCCTGTAAGCTCCTTGATAATCTAAATGCAAGCTCCAATGTCACAAATGCAAGCTTTTCTCCCCTTCCTTTCAGCTGGTTGCAAAACAAGGACACTCTATTTCTCTTCTACCTCTCTCTCTCTTTCTTTTTCTCACAATAGAGTGTTATGGAAACCCTTTTAGGGTTATAAGAGTGAGTAAGAAGAAAAAAAACATTAAAAAAGTATGAAAAAATTATTATTTTAAGCCACCCGATTTCATGCTGCTGCAGCTGGGTCAAGCTGTGCGAGTAAGGCGAGTCACACCATGTGACTCGCGAGTAAGGCGAGTCATGCCACCTGACTTGCCATTCGCGAGTTACGGGTCATTATGACTCGGTTAGGTGGTTGTGGCTTGCTCACTCATGTGACTCGCCTGACTTGCGGCGAGTCACGTTACTCTGCTATGTTGACATAAGAGAAGTATAAAGGAGGGTTGAAGAGAATGTTACTAGATATGATAAGATAAGATAAATCTATTTGTCCAACAAAAAACCATAAAGGGGGTCTAAGGGACTGCCAAAACTGAACAAGAGGCCGACCCACAACATGAATACCAAATGGTGCTCGAGAAGAGAAAACACTAAACCAAAGAAAGAACAATAGACAAGTAACAACCGACTCTAAGAAGCCATGAAAAAATCTAGACCAAAAGGATAAACTGTAGGGCAAGAAGGGACCCCAAGCTGCTTCTGAAGACCCTTGGAAGAAGAAGACTGCTGTTGATTGGAATCCGTGCAAGGCCTCATGGATCTGGTATGGCTAGAAGGGGGACCAACTGTTGCTTGGTACCACATGTTGGAGAAAATACTTGGAAGAAAGAGGCGGTAAGATGACTAGGGTGCTGTCTCATGGGGAACTGATGCTGGAGTGAGTGGTCCTAAATTCTTAAGGCCTCCTAAAGATAAAGCACCAGGCACTTTTGATCAACTTACCTGAAAAATGAGGAGAGAGACTGAGTCCCCCTGAATAAGCAGTAGAATCTCCCTTTGATCTCGTAGTAGAGATCGCAATAGATAATGAAATGCGTTTCCATCTCAACCTTTCCCATGCTGCAAAGGTGGCAAAACCTATCCTCCCTATTAATCTGATGGTTGGTCTAGATGCAGAGTGGATGTGATCCCACTCTAAAAGAGCCAAGGGAGATGTAGACTGACTGCAACTAGCTGTGAGAAGGTTAAGAAGGGCGAACAATGATCCTTGCCTTATCTCAAGAAAGTGCTTAGCATAGAAAATCATCTTCGGGAGAAGACCTCATAGGGATTAACCCAAGTCCTGTGGATATACTGTATGTAAATGTCCATTTTGATGTGTATATTCAATTCTTGTCCAGACGAGAGGAGATGATGAGGTTCATTTAAAGATTACTGAAAAGGAGAAAGACGATCACCCTCGATCCTTATTAAACCTAGAAGAGATGAAGCTTGAGCAAATTGGCTCTACTCACAACTTGAAGAATAAAAAATAGTAATAGCCTTTGAGGAGAATCAAGCAAGGTAGGAGTATTCGTGACACACCTCAGAGGAGTTTGCAAATCCATGGAGACGTGTACTAGACCGGTTTGAAGATGGTACCAAGTTTGAAAGGGTGGATACCAAACTTAGGAAGTATAGTACTATGAGGGGTGGACTACTTGCATCTGATGATGTGTTTAAGAAGAAGAGTCTAGACTTGCTCAACCGAGGCCTAGTCCGACTCAAGTTGAGGGGGCACCCAAACAATTTAGCCATAGACCATCGTTGGTCTAACCAGAGTGTCCATAAGAGTCAACTTGGACATGATGCCCTTGAAGTGATTTTGAAAAATTTTCCTCAAGAAGGGCCAAGAATCGTAACCTTTGTTGATGTGAGGTTGTAGGGTAGGTGTAACAACCCCTTTTCCCGGACTTAACTACCAATTCATATGATTGAACACAGTTACTTTTCCATATTCATGAATATGAAAAGGCAGTCATAACAGCTAGTTCATATGAAAGAGATTAACAGTTATAATCAGTTTAACTGAAATATCTTAACTAACAATTTGAAGGAGCATTCGACCAACAAATACGATATACATGATTGACATTGTAACTAACCATTACGAAATGGGAAGAGAGAGATCTTTTCTACTAAGATCAACCGAGGAAAATATTTGTAACTGTCACATGATAATTTCATTTTTAACTGAATTTGGATAACATGAAAGTAAAATACCTTTATTCGTGAATGGCTTAAGAATGCAGATCTTGATCCCCTTTGTAACAAGCTATTTTCCATTCATCTCAAACGAGTAAATATAGTCAAATTCAATTCCTATTCACTTGAAAAACAGTTTTAACAACTACTTAACATAATCAAATGGAAAGGGATCAATGGTTACCTCAGATTAACTGAATCGTTGTCAACTGAAAAGAGAGTAACCGCTTAACGATATTAATCAACTAAACATAACTTCAACTGAATTTCTAAGTACACAAAAGGAAGATACCCTTTGCAAGAAAAACAAGGCTTGAATGCAGATGATGTCCTTGTATGGTGCAAACCTTGGCATTTGGTGAAGAGGAGAAGCATTGTCAAGGGTTTAACCTGCCAACAATGGACCCTTAAGTATCCACACACAATCTCAACCGAGAAAGGCCCTACCCACCCTGGAATTAGGCATGGGGACAGCACTGCCTAACCACTGGGCAACTTGGTGATAGAGTACCAATCCACCGCTCAACTAGACAACAAGACCTAAGCAATAGACTGCCATAAGCTGACTCAATTAAAACTCTCTCATTTATTGTTACTGATTGTCCTATCTTTTATAATGCAAGGATATTCCATAGTTCAGTGGCTATAATTCACAGCCTTCATCTCAACCGTGCTGGTCTTCCTGGATGAATTTCTAGGGTGATTGGAAAAAGCGTAATATATCACATCCATTTACATTCTGCCCAACCTGGGCTTATGGCTTAACAACGAATCATGTTACATGTATTTTAATTACTGGTTTTCTTTGAGAGCGCTATCCCTTATCTCAGGGACATATGGATAATGCCCCTGAATCAGCTTGCACCGAGTAGAGTTCTTTTGAAATAAGTTCTGATATGAAATACAGTATTCTGATATGAGTTCAATATCCTGATATAAAACAGTGCTCGAATATGGAATCAATATTTGGTTATGGATTCAACATCCTGATATGAAATCAGTATACGCTTATAAGAACAAGGTGTAAATATAAACTCATCCATTCGGGTTGTAGCTTGATCTTCAGAACTTATACTAATTCACAACCTGGCAATGATCACCGCCTTCAAGAGAGTTCCTTGCACTTGCAGACTTTGAACTCCAAACATTGGAGACCTATGACACTTGCAGGCAGTAAATTTGCTTCTAATATCAGAGGTTCTTGCATAAAGTAGCTATGCAGATCGCAAAGCTATCATGGTTAGAATGTGGATGCAATAACAAAGATTATCGTTGCTGGGTATGATGGCAGAATCAGAGCTTCAATCCTTGGTAATCGCTGTCGTATCCCCCATCCAAAGGTAATAGGCTCATTGAATGGATAAACTGCCTCATGCTCGGTTAAAAAAGAAGAACAAGAAAGGTGGCAGTGGTGGAGTTATGGAGATCAAAGAGTCATCCAAACATGTGGCATACATTTAATATTGAAAAGGGTCACTGAAATGACATAAGGGTCAATGAAATAATTAGCACGGTGGCCACTCAAGGCAAATAAATAAGACTTTGGCCAAGGATGAAAGAAATAATAATGTATATAACATCATGGTTTCTATAAATACCTATATGTGTATGTATATATATAAATGTTCATGCGTAAACCCTAACCATATATTTCTTACGTATACGTCAAATATCAAGTATGCGTATACGTTCTTATATTTATAGATACATATATAAAATGGTATACGTATATACACATATACATGTATGTACATGTTTAGGTATTTAGGTATCATGGTGTCAATATGTTAGGACATGCTCTAAACATTTAGAGGCTCCAACCAAATAACACAATTATAAAGGTACCAACTTGGTCGTAGTTCAATTAATGCTTAGTGATTTCTTTTATTATTAAGTGATCTATAATTTAAATGGTTAGCTCATGGCCGTCCAATGTACACTCTTTCTTGCCTATCCGTTTACCCTTAGCCATGGTGGTTCAGGACTCATACCTATTTGCCCAGTGATAGTTGTTGTCCCCATGCCCAATTCCTTTCTGACAATGCTACCCCCCTCCTACCACGTGCTCCTGCAAGGGAGAAATTCTCCACGATAATATCACGTTCCTCAATATAATCACAATTTCTATAACAAGTTATTATTCATAACCCATCATAATGGCCAATCACCATTTCACATCCTATGAATTTAAGATGAATAACCAACTTTCCTAGATTTCAAGATAACAATATAAAACATCATAACGATTAACTAACAGGTTCATCTTCATATCAAATCATAATGATTAGCCGTCTTACCATTTCACATGATCATAACTAATTTTATTTGTCAACTGACTTTGCATGAAACCTCAATGACTATATGAACAATTTTAAATTGAGCCAAAAATTGGTATGTAAAAGTTTTCTAATGCTAAAACGAGGGCTAGAGAACTTGACCTCCATAAATATGTACGAGAAGGAAATCTCCACCTCAACACCTGGGAAAAGGTAGAGGTGAGAAGTCTTAGACTATTGAAAACCATTGCTCTAGTATTACCAGTTTAATAGTCAATTGTCATGAATCATAGAAAAAACGCAAGACCGTCAAGAAGTTTCTATAAGCCCTCAAAGAGGAAGCAAGGACCACATTGTTTGCAAAGAGGGAGATATAAATCATAGTTTGGTGCTGAAAACAACCATCCTTTAGAAGCAAGTGCTCCTAAAGAAAAGCCGCCAACTCATCAATATAAATACCAAACAATAGAGGGAACAAAGGGCAACCCAACTTTACATTGATAGTGCTCTCGATGAAGTTTGAAACTCCATAAGGGGTCTTAATGCGACCTACAACCATCTTGTATGGTCTCATGATGGCTGTCAAGAGAGTCTCAGAAATACAAATGTCGTGAAGTCTTTGGAAAAGGGACATCCTAGGTACTAAATCAAAAGCTTACGATAATCCACAAAGTAGCAGTAGACTCTTGAGGAGCAATGCCAAGTCTCCTCAATAATAGCCTTGAAAGTCAAAACGTACTTCATGGTATGATAGTTCGGTTTGAATCTGGCCTATCCTCTAGCCCAAATATGATAGTGATCCAACTCTCTCTCGAGAAGAGTGTACACAACTATGGCATATAGTTTAGAGTATGACCAACCATGATACTTGTTGGGATAGGAGACAGGTCTATCCTTGTCGATCAGATGTATAATATGATGCAAACAAGAGGGGGGAATCCCATACGAACCATGTTGTAGAGAGATCAGTGAGGAAGAAACTTAACACTGTGAATCCGTGTTTAAAGAGCTTCGCTTAGAACCCTTGTTAATTTGCAACCTTGCTACTGTTCATGGAACTAATAGCCTCCCTGATGTTAGTGTAGGTGAAAAGGTGACAGTGGGGGGAGGGGTGACAAGGATCGAAGGTTGACTTAGATATCATAAGGATTCCAATAAACTGTGGTTGAATGCGAGGGAGAGGGGAGATTGGCGAGGAAAAGGGTCTTGTCGAAAAGATTTGGGGGAATGGGTTAGCAAGGCATGAAGGGCTTTGCTATGTTGCAAAATGAAGAGGCGTTTCTTATGGCAGTAGGAGTTCTTCAGTGAAGTATAGGAAGTTGGGTGAAGGATGACATCAGAGTGCCAGGTACAATTGAAGGACTTGCAATCACCATAGTACCACTCTTTCATAGGGCAAGTGTTCTTATGCTTGGAGAGAGTGTTCACCAAAGGGGTATGGTGAGGAAATGAGAGAAGGGAAACTTTCAGTGTTACACCAGTACGGGGGTACTTTGGGACAACAGGACATTGGGGCAAGTTTTCGGGACATGGGAAAATGGGCCTCATTTTCAAGATGGTGAGGGGATGGCTAGGGGACGGCGGCAAGGGGAGGACGGACTAGAGAGGGGTGTTGTATAGTATACATATAGAACTTGGAATGCTAGTTTTGAAATGATGGTTTAGTAGTTCACTAGAACATACCAAATTAAAATACTTGAACATAGCAAAATTGCAACATGAATTAGAACCATTGGCATTCAACATAGTAACATATTACATACCCAATAGTAACATTCAAAAATCAAAATTCAAATAGAAAATCAAGTACACATCCTAGCAGCGACATGGTTATAGAATGGTGGAGGTGGGGGTGCTTGGATACTCAAGTACTCGGTGCGGGGACGTCTTGGGGACGGGTACTTCAAGGTTTGGGAGGGGGGTATGACTCTCTGAGTTACACTGGTAACTTCCTAGATCGAAGCAAAAAGATGGTCAAACATGGTGGAGGTGCACTTGAGAGTGGAGAAGGAATTTGGGGAGGAGCTATTTGAGATAAAGGGTGATGAGGTCTTGGTCTCCATTGTCAAAGCAAACGAGGTGTAGGGAGGGTGATGAAGGGGGAAGGGGAGTTTTTTTATTGGTGGGGGGGGAGGGGATGCTCAAATTGTAAGGCTAAGAAGAGCATGGTCAACCAAGGGAAGGGAGGAGATGGAGGAGCCAGTAAGGCCAGTAGTTGAGAAATATAGAGCTGAGAAAATAGGAAAGACTGTTTTGGATCACCAATTCTGAAGACTTACAAGGCTGGAGTAGATGACGACCATACTTCACGAGGGGTCCCAACAAGTCATTAGGGGATCTTTCAAGGTCCAAGACGATAGGATCTGCCTTGTTAGTGCACATCGTGTCCACAACAAGTTCATGAAGTTTAAGCTGCTTATCTTTGCTCCGAATGAACTAATTAATGATGACTTGGAATTAATTAATGAGGCATTACGAAGCATTACCCTTTCTACCACACAAATGCCTACTTGGCATGACAAAGATTACATAGATGTGGAGAAGAGAACCGTTTATGTGGTAGAAAGAACTAGAAAGTGGATTGGGAGAAAGGTCAAGAAATGCACAAAATCCTCAACTCTAGAATCCTCAACTTCTAAGGGGTCCACTAGTACCAAATAGAGTGTATCATAGAGCCTCAGTTTTGTAAGTGTACCAAATGCCCCAAGATCTATAGCTTCTAGAGAAACCTCTTAGCTAGGAGGGGATGGGGAAGAGCCAAAAAAGAAAATAAAATTGACGTCCAAATGTGAAATAAAAATACCATCTTCACAGAAAATAGGTGATCAAAAGGTTTCCATTTTCCTCGTCCCTTGCTACCATTGGTTTTCTCTATACCTATGGTTGTGACAAGGAAAGTGATGCCCTCATCTTCCACCAAATTGGAGGGGATGACATTTTTAATTCGATCTTTGATAATGTAGAATTTGATGTCCTTTGCGACTCCTGCCTTTCCCAATTTGCAACCCTTCCACCAAGCCATCCCATTGCCAATGTCTATTATACAATTACTTCATCTCCTTGGATTAAAGAAGCTACTAGAGAAGGAAAAGAGATACGTCTCTATGGTTGAAATAGAGGTGAACATTGCCACCAAGTTGGTGTAAAGTACTCGTATGCAAAAAAGGGCTAAAAGAATATCTAGAATGGTGATAGATCTTGCTGTTAATTGAAGGTTCCTAGAGATAGATGACTTCACCGGTGAAAAAAATAAACATGAAGGTATAGAAAGGGATTTCACTATAAGTAGGATTGTCATTGGGCTGCCTACAACAAAAGGTTACATTTATCACGCTCTGACTTAAGTTAGTGCATTAACACAGAGTAAAGAAAGAACAAAAAAGCCTTGGGCAAAATATGCCTATTTTTGTTGATGTATTAAACTCTAGCAAATTAAAGCATATTAAATGAGCTGAGTATCACCCTAGCAATGAACAAATTGTAGGGAAAACCATTTTTGTAGTATATTTTATTTAAGAATGCATGAAGATGTAAACTCAGATAACTAGTAAAATGGAAAAGTGGAGGAAAGATCTGTTGAGCCTTAAGAGGTAGGGTGTTGATTTACCAATTGTCTTATACGAGCTTCAAAAGATTTTAAAGATATTCCTTGCAACTACAATAGGTAGAACGATTCATTTTGAATTGATGAGCTAGATCGATATAGTAGAGTGGAAGATTGTTGTATATGAGGAAGTGGATAGTAAGGCAAATTTTAGCCCAATTTTAGAATAGCCTTCAAAGCCCAATGTCTTAGTTTCTGGTTGAATTAGATACATTTGAAAAAGAAGAAGAAAAGCCAAAAGACGTTGCTGAAATAATTCATGAGTTCAGAGATAAGATACAAAAATCCTTTTTATGGAGAAAGTCAATGAGGAAGTAATCAACAACTTCTAGCATTTGGAAGAAAATATTCCTTATTCTAAAGAGTTTGATGAGCTACAACCAAAAATTATTGAAGTAGAATGAAAAATGCCCAAGTATAAGGTGAAGCTGAATATAAGAAGTAAGCCTAATTCCAAAACATTGTCTAAGGTCATCACTATGTACAAAGTATAGAGGGCAAATGTACAAGCTTAGGAAACAAAAATTCATGTAGTTGTTGCGGTAGAGCGACAGGAACACGTGGGTCAGGAAGCTAGAGAGAAAAGGATCGGGGAAGTGGAACTTGTACTTATTGATTATTCTTTCTAAATTATGTTTATTTTTCTCATGTTGATAAAAAACTATTGGCTTTGGTGGGCCATTGCCTTCATGTTATTTTCTAAATACTTAGGTTGATCTTACTAGCAATTATCTTCAACAAACCATTGGTTACCGACGTCAGTTATGATATTGGATGCATATATATTGTTAAAGTTTTGTTTTTCTAGGAGCTAGCTAGCAAGGAACTAAAAAAACTCCCAAAAAAAAGAAACTTTTAGCTATTAATAAAAAGCATCTGAAAGTGGTCTTGTGAATTATGAACTTTGTGTTAGGATTTATGGGTTGCTCATTCATCTTATGTTCTATGCACCACAGTTGGATGTTACTCTCTTTATGTGTTGGTGAAGTACTTTATAGATATGATTTTATAAGTTGCAATTTAATCATCAATTTTGTTTAGTTAAATGACAATTAGTAATGATTTATGAAATCTTTACAATTCAAGGACACTACGTTATGTTTTTCTGTTAAATATTTGAGATTCTTGCCTTTGAAAACTTTCTGGTTAAAAGTTCCTCTCATTTTCTTTTTGGTTAAAAGCATACATGGTTTAATTTCTACAATTTTTAATTATAAGAAGGCAGCCACACCTTTCAAAATAAGTAGAGAGTTGGTGTAGAAGATCATCACGACTCAGTTGTTAGTTCTGATATCCCACTTGTTGGGCACATAGTATTGAAGAGTTAAGTCGTGTAAATCTTTAAACTAATAGTTACATGGGCAAATATTCTGTTAACTTTTTAAGAGGGTTGTCACCAAATAGTTGTCTAAGTGTGAGATAAAATGTTAGCTAAGTCTATGAAGTAACTGAGATCAAAATTTATCAAACTTTTTAAGAGGGAAGTCACCAAATAGCCATCTAAGTTTGTGTAATGTCCCCTTTTTCTAGCTTATTTATGATGTGTCGTTAGCCTTATTTTCTTGGTCCTATGGGCTAATTGGGGCTTTCTAGGGATTAGAGTGAGAATTACCTTAGGCATTTCTTGTTTCAAGCCAATGCTAGTTGATTCAATAGGGTTTCTAGATACTTACTATTTATGTTAAGTCAATAGGGTTTCGTAGTTTTGGTATTTCATTATTGGACATGAGCATCTTGCTAAGATCTTTCCAATGAGCTAACACATGGTTTTCCAAGTCCGATTGGTTATTTATTTTAATGCCTGAAGATTATATCATTTTTTTAATAGATAATAGGTACCAAGGATTGAATATATTCTCAGATACCGATTTGTGGCTCCTAGGTGTGGCATCCGCATCGGAGGCGGACGGATTCTGGATGCGCCCGTAAGCCTTGCGGGTGCTGGCCTTCCCTGCGCATCCAGCAGCCTGCAGCTGGCTTCCGGCCAGCACCTGCAGGGCTTCCGGGCCCATCCGCGGGCCTAGCGGCTTGCAAAAAAAAAAAAAAGCAAAAAAAAAACATTATTTTATGACTTAAGTGTCTAATATGACATGTGATTGAATGATTTTTTAAAGTTTTTTTTCATAATGAAACCCTAAAACGACCCTAAAAGTCAATAATGAAGTATTCACAAGAGTCATTTTAGAACTTTGTTTGCACCTACAACCACTCCTTCATTGTGAAGCTAAGTTCAACATTTTCGAAGAGGATCGATCGAAGAGGGAGAGATAGCTTTCTCAAAGGAGTTTAAACCATTCAAGGTAAGTGATCAATCCTTTTCTTGAGTATTTAGATGAATTTTTTTGAGTTTTTGATTATTTTTTTCAAGTTCTTGATTTTTTAAAAGCTTTTTTTCAATTTTTTTTTTAAAGATATGTAGAAGCAACTTTGGGTATCTATTTTAGTAGTTTTTCTCACTTCTTTCCACTTGTATGCGTGATCATTGATGTTCATAGTTGTTAGGAACTAATTAAAATTTATTTATTTTCTTATAAAATAGGTTGCAAAAAACTAGGCAAGAATCGATACTGGTGGTAGTGCTAGTCAAAGTTCAGTGGGGGGCCAAGGAGGGGAAGGGACTGATAATTTCAAAATTGATGTAGGTTCTCCTTTGTGGAGACATACAACATGGATATCACAGGTTTCAGGAGGTGGCTCATACTATTGGAAGTGCAATTATTGTCAAAGTAACAAAGGAAAACCTTTCAATAGCTCATATTCTCGAGTGAAGCTTCATTTTATGGGCCCTGTTGGCAAAGGATTTGGAATGTGCAAAGGCAAAAATGGTACTGGGATGACTAGTGCAGAAATACTTTCATTTGTAAGAGAACAAGAAGCTGCTGATGCATTGATCAATAGATCAAAAAAAGCTACTATCAAGGTCCTTCCTCAAAGAGCAAGCTACAGACACCCACTGAACCAATTGCATCCTCCCAACATCCATTCTTGCAAGTACCTGTGCTAGGAGAGGATGAGGAAGAAGTGGGAATTTCAACCCGCAAAAGAGACCCATTGCACACCGCATTTAAAATGGAGGCAAGAGATTGCGCTGATGAAGCTATTGCACGTTGCCTCTATGCGAATGGGCTTCCTTTCAACTTGGTGAGATCACCATATTGGAAGGAAATGGTGGCAGCAATCAAAGAATCACCAGCTGACTACAGAAGCCCGGGGTATGAAAAGGTGCGTACAACTCTATTGCAACAAGAGAAGGCACATATAGAGAAAGACCTTCAACCAATCAAAAAATCTTGGAAAACTTCAGGTCTAACTATTGTGTCAGATGGTTGGAAGGATTCAAGAAACCCGCCACTGATTAATGTGATTACAGTTTCCCCCAAAGGGACAATGTTTTTGAAGGCTATTGATTGTGAGGGGCAACTGAAGGATTCCGAATTCATTTCTAGAATTCTCATCAAAGACATCAAGATGGTGGGTAGTGAGAATGTGGTACAGGTGGTCACAGACAATGCCAAAAATTTTAGGGGTGCGGGTGCTTTGGTTGAGAGTCACTATGAGCATATTTTTTGGACCCCATGCACTTTTCTCTCCCTTAACTTGATCATGCAGAGGATTGGCATTGAAGTAGATTGGGTTAAGAAAATGAAGAGGGGGAGGACATACAGATGTTTGTGACCAACCACCACATGTGACAATCCATTTTTAGAACATACTCCAAATTGGAGTTGCTGAAGGTAAATTGATTTTTTTAAATTACTAAGTTTCATGGTTTTGTAATTTAGTTAAAAATTAAAATTTATAATTATATTGTCAATTGACATATTGTTAACTTGCTTAGGTTGCTAAGACCCGTTTTGCATCTCATACAATTGTTATGAGACGACTCCTCAAGGTAAAAGATGCATTGGGTCAAATGGTCATCGGTAATCAATGGGGTGTATGGAAGATCTCAAATTTAGAAAGAGCACAAAGGATCAGGGATTTGATCTTGAGTGAGAGTAATGAGAGATATTTTCTAATTTAATATAGTAATGAGAGATATTTTCTAATTGCTTACTGATTTACCATTGGTGCCTATGTTTGCTAAAATATCTGCCTCTGTGTTGCCTTCTCAGAATGTGTTTTAATTCTATGTTCTCAAATGAATTTAATATTCCAACAACTATTTCTATAAATGAGTGGATTTCCTAGTTTGGAGTTTTGCCTCTCCTTAAAGCATTAATAATTATTTGAGAGTCGCCTTCAATTTCCAGATTGTGAATGCCTAGTGATTTACTAAGTCTTAATCCTTCAAGTAACGCTTGTACTTCTGCTATGTTGTTTATTGTTTCCCTCAAAGGTTCAGCAAGTTTGGCAACGCCCTTGCCATTATGGTCTCTAATAATGCAGCCGATACCTGCCTTGCTAGGGTTTCCCCTTGAGGTACGATCAAAATTAAGTTTGAGCCTTCCAAATTTTGGGGGCAGCCATTTGCAGTTGGCTCTTTCCATCTTACTAATTAGGTCGCCTTTTCCATATTG
Organism: Cupressus sempervirens; assembly: GCA_028749045.1. Classification (NCBI taxonomy): domain Eukaryota; kingdom Viridiplantae; phylum Streptophyta; class Pinopsida; order Cupressales; family Cupressaceae; genus Cupressus; species Cupressus sempervirens. Next base: position 469,589,759 of record CM053784.1, on the reverse strand, counting down.
AGTAGGGATTATTAGTCCAAACCAATTTTTACGAATGATTCCATCCATTATGGAAACACTGCCCTCATGATGGTAGAGTTTACTTATTCTATTGTTCAAGGTTTCAACAATACTAGTTTCTATTTTATTAACTAAAGACAAAAATCACATTTCTTTATCTTGGAAAATACGACGATTTCTTTCTTTCCATAATTCCCAAGTAATTATAGAGGGGGCAACCTTCCATAAGCTTTGATATAAGCCTTTGCATATAGATTGAGGCCAACTTCTAAGATGCTCAATGAGATTGTTTTGTATTGTGGAATTTCAATTTAATTTAGCCCAAATGTGAAGCCGACACTCATAAGCGTAAGGACAATTAAGGAGAATGTGGTCCACTATCTCCTCATCTGATTTGCATAGAATACATCTTGATAGACTTTCAAATCCCCTTTTCTTAAACCATTCAGCCGTACGAATCTTCTTTTGCATTGCAACCCAAAAAAAAGTTCTTGCTTTTGGAGCACAATTTTTATCCCAACATAGGTGAATAGGGAGATCAAAAGAAGATACTCTCTGAGAGGAGGCTACTAGTTTGTATCCATCTTTAACCTTCTAATTCCCATCCTTAGATCCTGCCCAAATTAGATTGTCAAATTTATGTTTGATGGAGAAAGTTCTTTCCATCAGTATCTTCTTGATGTATTCTTTATGAGAATCTAATAGTGGAACATCGTTGAAGTCTTTCCACCTCCAACCTATAGATGACTCACTGTCTATAGTAATATAGTCATTAAGTTTAGCACTCCTAAAACTTTTTAAGAATATTTATGATATCCTAGTCTATACCTAAAGAGATCAAAGGAGCATATCCTGCCCAAGAATCTTCCCAAAATTAAATAGATTGCCCATCCCCTACATCCCAGGAAAGTTTATCATTAACAATTGGGATACAATTCCAAATAAAATTCTAGATTCTAGACCCTTTCAAGTGGTTTTGGGCCTAGAAAATGTTTATAGGTTCAGCATTAGCTACATATTTATTTAAAAGAATGGATGCCCATTTCCTATTTGGGAAATTGAGAAGATTCCAAACCAGTTTTGTTCCAAGGGCCAAATTTTGTCAAGATAAATTCTTGATGCCAAGAGCACCATCTGCTGAAGATTATATACTTTTACTAGAGTGTCTTTTAAATTAAAATGCTTATTAATAAATCACTTTATTATAAAAGGCCATATTATTCTCTTAAGTGGAAAAAATGACATAAAAAAAAAGAGAGCATAAAAGATGAAGAGATGGGCAAAGGAATGTGAAGAGACGCTAGGTTGTGCTTAAAAGAAGAAAGAGAGCCCATTTTCTATATGCTTGGATATTGATTTGGATTTCAGTTTTTTATTAGAAACTTGAGAAGATTTCAGCTTTCATGTTTAGAACCCGAGGATGAAAACCTCCAGGTTCGCGGTGTATTGGATGCAAACCCAGTTCACCATTTTGTGGTGAATTCATGAGGAGTTCACATATGGATTTTCAGGTTCTTTTCTAGCGTTTTTCCAATCAGACTATTGTTGTTGTTTTAAGATTGGATTATACTATGTTATTCTATTTTTGGTTATTATGATATAATAACAATTCTCAGAGTGTTAATTTGAATATTTGGTATTTTGTTTACTAGTTGTTCTGAAATTTTGGATAAATCCTATCTGTTTATAATTCTGAAATTAATTGGGATAAATTTCGGGTTAAATATCCTGGCGGGATATTTTAGTGGTATCAGAGTTGGTTTTCTTGCTAGCCTTGAAATTTTTCATGAGTAACAAAAGGTAAGGTGTTTGTAGATCAATGAAATTCGACATGTGAGTATCAGTGATTCACATCAAAAAATTAATATCTATAGTGAGTATTCATATCTTCGGCTTTTAATATTGGTTAGATTAGCATGTGATGTTGAAGATACGTAGAAATATTTGGTTTGGCCAAAAAGCATTTGGGGTTGAGTTTAAGGTCACATATTTTCATAGTGACGGTGGCTTCTAAAAAATAATGATATAAAGGAATTTGAATCATCTGTTTAATGATCACTGTGTAGAATAAGTAAAGACAATCCAAATATGTTTCATGAATCAATTTTATTGATAATTGCGGGACTCAATTCCACCAAAGGCGACTCATAAGACTTAATACATCTATTGTGTATTGTATTAGGCAAAAGAAATAAACTTTAAATCAAGCATTTAATTTTATTGATATCAATTCAGTGAAAAGTGTCGTCCATGGTAAGTGGGGATAATTATTTGGTGCTGAAGTGGATGAACTATTAAGTCGGGTGAAAGGTATTAGAAAATAAATAAAAAGAAAGTAAACGTTCCTATTAGTTCATCTTGTAGCCATGAAATTTCATATTGAAGCCCTTGATATATTTGCTGCAAATATTTGCCATGGGAGAATAATTGTGTTGGCTGATAATATATGTTAAGAACTTAAATAATAGGTCAACGTTTATTTTAAGTGTAACTTCTAAGGTTGTAATTCATGTCGTGGGCCCGATATATCATAATTTGGGAAATCTTAAGATTGTCGCGTGTTTTGATTACATTTCTTCAAGAAATATTTATCGGCAATTACATATGATTCAATTTAGTTAAATGCACAAAGGTTACGACAAGATTAGTATTTGCCAAACCAAGACGACAGGGTTGATTGACAGGTAGTTAAGGTAGCGGCATCCAATATTCTGTTCCCTTACCTTATAGACTATTGATTCGTAGGGAAATATTAAACAAGCTTTTTGTGCTCGAACAAATCAGAAGCCTATACTAATGGTGTTGTGGATTTTGAAGGGTGTGTTTTATGCCAATTTCAAGTGGTTGTCTATGAGTTGAGTGCTCTAGAGCATGTGATCTTCTCTACTCTGTACATATTGTTGGATACACATTAAACTACAGTATGAAGTGTTGAGGCTTCTTACGAGTTGTTCTTTCTAGCAAGAATATAACTAGGATGAGCCAGGTTGAAAAACACATAACATATACTTCACTTAGAAGTGCAGGGAGACTAGTCGAGGAGGACGTATACATAGAATATTGACTTGAAGTTTGAAGTTTATATCAGGCAAACTATTACGCAAAATGGAATTTTGTTTGGCTGATAGTCAATTGGAGGATTGTAGCTTAGAACATATAACAATGCTGCCCTGTGGACACAATGAATGGGGCATGTTTGATAGTAACTTCATCTCCCTGTCTAGATGTGGTATTGCAAAGAAATATTCAGCAAACTTTGGCATGGGATACCTGCAAGACATCACTGAATTCACAAGTGGTAATATTCTGTGGAGTTAGTTTTATCTTAAGTAGTCGTTGTTGGAGTTCTCTGTTTTGCCGTGTGACATTTTCAACATCTAATATAATCACATCAGCTAGAAGAATATATCACATATGCGTATGAAGAAGTGGTTTAATCTATTGTTGGGTGCAAACAAGTTCAAGGAAAGTTGGGTTTTGAAGCACGCTGTGAAATTCTCTCTCTAGAAGAGGCAAACCTTTTGTTAGTCTACTTTGCAATTGCTAGGCTCTTGTTTGTTTCAGAGTTTGGAATCTGATTGGAAACTGTGTTCATGTTTGCAACAAACTTTTTGACAAAATGCCATCTCATTGAATATTGAGGAAAGTTATCATAAATTCAGCTGAGTTAGTGAAGTAGTGCAAACTTCGGTTGCATTTTGGGGTAACAATGGTTGCATTTCAGGTGTAATAATATAAATCAATGAAAAATTTGAAAAGCAATATGTTCATAAAAGAATGCAATGACACATTTTATGGTGAACAACTTTGGGGCTTGTAGGGAGAAAAGAAAGTGGACAATTGGTTGTATTTGATTGACTTACAACTGGAATTTGTGAAATATCTGGACGGTCTTCTTTCTAAGTTGGAACAAATGGATTCATATTTATCTAGAGTAGACCAGTAAGATTGGAGGCTTCTAAATTGGGCTTTGCAACCCTCAATATTCACTTTGGTCCAACACAGGTTATTGGAACATCCATATGAAGATGTGAGACTAATAGCTGCTTCTTCTCTCAATGAAATTATAAATAACAACTTTTGTTGCACCTTATAATGATCACATATTGAAGAAGGTTCTACAATTGATTGTGGATAGCGTATTTGGATTACAGGATGTCCAAGACCCTACCTTTGGTAAGAGGGCTAAGGCTTTGGAACTTTTGGCGAAAGCTAAATTTTTTATCATCTTGTTCGATCTCAAATGTTATGAATTGGTTCCTCAAAAATTTCAATGTTTCTTAACTGAATTTATGAATAATCATCCAGACAATGCAAGGGCTTGTATGTAAACCATTATGTTCTTAATCCTAGTTGAAGATGATGCTATTTGCAAGAAGTTGCAATCAATTTTGTTATCCATTTGGAAGGAACATGTTGCTTCACCTGTTGCTTATGAATTCTCTGGAAGATTGATTGAGCATAAAATGGAAAAGTTCAAGGAGCATGACTGGAAATGAATTAATATCAATAGGCTCACAGGTTGCAGAATCACCCAAAGAAGTAAGAACCAAATGTGACGGGACCATATTTGTTTCACATGTTAGGAGAATTGGACATCTAATCATGTTTGTGGGGATTGTAGTGAAGATAAGGCAGCCAAAAAAATTCAGACCAGCAATGAAGAAGATGAGATCTCATATTTTGTCCCAACAAAATAACACAAATATTGGTGATGAATTGAATTCAGCTACTGTTAAAGATATGGGATGTACAAATCTCTACATTGGTGACGTGGAGGATGTAATTAACACACATTATGTCGAGGATACTCTTATTCAATGTGAGAGTAGGTTGGGATCTTAAGATGTCTCCGAACAAGTTTATGAAAAATTGTTTGAGAATGGTGACATAGCAGCAACCTTTTCTTTGCACGCAAATAAATCAAACAAGGAGTTTGAGGTCTATGATGACATCGATGACATCCTTGTGAGATGTGATGAATCATGTGTTCATTACAACTGCAACTCATTTATGCATGATAGTGATTTAGAGGACAAATCAGAGATGACACTTCATGGTGATGGTGTTTTGGATGACCAAACCAAAGATGCATTAAAAAATGACAATGATGAGAAACATGCCTTGAAGAATCAGCTGAAAGTTACTGAAGATATGGTTGTCGCAACTCTAGTATGTTATGATGACATTCATAGGATCATTGAGAATCTCTACAGAAAGGCCCAAAAGAAAAAGGGGCAAAGGGGACTGGAAGGTGATTATTTTGTTGCTGATTTGTAGGTGGTCAAAGCATCCCTTGAATCTATGAAATCGGATTATTTATGTTTGTTTTCAGGTAGGGATCATATTTTAAAGTTTGGTGAAGTGCATGCTGATAAATTGAAAGAAAAAGAGGGTGAGGTTAATAAGCTCATCAACGAGCTTAATGATACACAAGAAATATTAGAGAGTACACAGATTGCTCTTCAAGAAGCAAAAAATCAGATTGTTGCCACCAATCGATACATGGAACAAGAGGACAAAGGAAGGTCTATATTTTTTTAGGAAGTGAATAAGGAACTTGATGGCATACATCAGACTTATGACTTGGATAGCTCTCCCAAAAGATCAACAAATAAATTTTTGGATTAGCCAAGACTTCAATATGAGTTAGATAACATTCAGTTGGTTGACAATTCATTGTTATGAGTTAGATAACATTCAGTTGGTTGACAATTCATTGTTTGAGGTGGATACTTATTGTACGTTTGATAATCCACTTTTTGAGTTGGATTAGAGAATTTTTTTCGATTCCAGTGGTGAGAATGAAAGTGACTATATAATTTGAGACCTAGGTACAATACCTAGAAATGAGGGATAGTTATAGGATTGGAGTAGTCGATTAGTTTCTAGCATTAGTACTGCTGCCCACTTACTGAACAACCTATACACAAGTTCAAATTTGGATCTATAGGTGAGCAAGATGAATTCTTTGGTCCAATAAATGAGTGGTTCTGGGTTAGGATGGTTGGTAGAAATATTTTGATCAGAGACATGGATTTTTCAGCTGCTTCCTTACTTGTGATTTCTATGTATTTAGTCACATTTCAGATTGTCTACTATTGTGCTAGTCCCTTCCTAGTGCTGGTGTTGACTTCAAAGTACTTGTATACTTCAATGGAACTTGTTGTGGGGCATTTTTTGGGCACAACTAATTTATTCTTCATGTCTATTTGGGATAATGAGACATTATGGCCACTTCATAACATCACTTTGTGCACATGTGTGGTAAGTTGAGTGTGTTGGAATGCTCATTTTTCTTACACTAGCGTTTGGATGCAAACGACTAATGACAAGTTTGTAGTAACCGACTACAAGAGTAGTACTTGGATCATGATTGACGAGTTGTCTTATGAGGTGGTCTCTTCTGAGTTACTATGGAAAAATAGATATCATGGCTTTGATCTTAGGTCCCTTAGAGTTTTCATATGAGAGTTGTCATGCATTACATGAGCAACATAGGTTGGGCGGATATGTCTTATTTTATGCCTATAGTAGGTTTTATGCACTCCCATGGAAGATCATTCGCTGTTGGAGAGATATTTGGTGAAGATAACTTTTTGGGGTACCCCTATCTCTTATTGTCTGACAATTGTGACAACATGATAGTCTAGGACCCTTGGTATTGACCTGCTTGGTATATTACTTCACTAGGGGTTTGATGAGAGACTTCATAATTCTAGGCATATTATTTTTATTAGTGTAGAGCAATAGTTTAGTAGAGCAACATTTTTGAGCTTGATATGAGATCCAAGTATTTGGTTTCAGCATGTAGCTATAGATTGCTTGAAGGCAAGCAACTCTGGGAAGGGAGGATTATAGCGGCCCCTTTTTCTTGCTCATTCATCATGATATGTCATTAGCTCTATTTGCCTGGATCCTTTGGGCTAACTAGAATTTTCTTAGGTCGGAGTGAGAATTGGCCTAGACAATTCCAGTTTCAGGCCAATAAGAGTTCATTCAGCATGGGTCTCTATTTTTGGCATTTCAGTATTGGACTTGGAGTTTCTCTCCGAGATCTTTCCAACGAGCTATTGCCCATAGTTTCTGAGTCCGATTGGTGATCTATTTTAATGTCTAAAGATTAAATAGTTTTAATAAAGTAACATTTAAATTTAAATGCTTATTAATAAGTCACTTTATTGTTAAAAGGCCATATTATTTTGAAAAAGAGAATAAATGATGAAGAGACAGCCAAGGGCATGTGAAGATTTGCTAGGTTGTGCTTACAAGAAGGAGAGCCCATTTGCTATATGCTTGGATATTGATTTGGATTTCAGTTTTCTCTTGGAAAAACTTGAGAAGCTTTCAGTTTCATGGTCAAAACTTGAGGATGGAAACCTTCAGGTTCTCAGTGGATTGGATGCAAACCTGGTTCATCATTTTGTGGTGAATTCATAACAGAGTTCACATATGAATTTATAGGTTCTTTTCTAGTGTTTTTCCAATCTGACTGTTTTTGCTGTTTTCAGATTGGATTATATTATGTTATTGTATTGCTAGTTATTATAATGCAGTAACAACTCTGAGAGTGTTAATTTGAGTGTTTGCCGGTTATTCTGAAAACTGTCGCATAAATCTATCTGCTTATAATTCTGAAATTATTTGTGAGGAAATTGGGCTTAAATATCTGAGTAAGATATTTCAGTTTGTGATCAAATATTAGCCTAGTCTATGAAGTATGTGTGATTAATTTTTTTTTTTTAAATACAAAAATCTAGCTATTGTTAGGACTATTGTAAAAGTGGAAGTCATTTTTAAGTGTTCCAAGACTTCATTGCAATTTAGGCAAGGATTTTAGTAGGGGTATTTCAATATTTGAGAAAGCTTATCGAATCATATTTCACAGTTGTAATGCTCAGTATTCCATAATGGCAATTGGTAAGTCCTTAACATGGGGTAGAATTCAACAAAAGAAATTTGTTTAGTTGAAGTAAAAGACTAGCAAGGCATTAGTTTTGGCAAAACCTAGCTTGCAACTACTATTTTAGGTGGAGACAAATGTTACTAATAAAATTAAACATATTAAAATAGATAAATAATCTCTCACTCACATATAAAATGGATATATAAATTTTTTTATCATTAAAATTGAATATGTTAATTATATTTTAGAAATTAAATATATAAATTTACCTTTTACATTTTTAAAATTTTTTAATTGATTAAATGACTATTAATCAAGGTTACACAGAGATTGGGGTACTTGGGTACTTTAGAGACGGTCACAAGTACAGGTACAACTATTTTTTCAAAATAGAAGAAGGGGGTAGTTTGTGTACACCAATCTTTTTCTATATATAATTTTAATATTTTATAGAAAATCTGAAAATATATTGACATTGCGTTTTCAAATCACGAACAATGATAAATTTTAAAAATTAATTGTCAATTAATTTTTTTGTTAGATTTTTTTTAGATAATTTTTTTTTTGGTAGATGTTAACTATCAATTATTAACTTTGAAGATTAAGTACGCAACTTGAAATGTCATATAATCTTTGTATTAAAGTTTCAAATTGTTTGGTGATTAAGCTTGATGAACAACAAGCTGATACACAACAAAAACCTGAAACAAAAAATGGAAATCCTAATCAAAAGCCTTAGCTATGATGCTCTCCACTAAGTACCCAATACTTGGGTACGCGTACCAATACCTAGTAACATCCTAGGGGTATGGGTATGAGTACCCATGCAACTATGCTAATAATATATGTTAATTATATCAATATATGTTAATAATTTAGATTTTAAAACTACTTCATAATATTAATTATAAATTAGAGGGGTTTGCTCCTTCCCCATAAAAGTGCCATCTATAGCAGTGGGTAATAGTTGTAATTTTAAATTTTGTGTATGATATTAATTATATACTTGTTCACATCAAAGTTGATGGGGTAGGGTGTGCAAAGAGCTTAGGTTATATCAAAGCCATGATTTAGAGCAAATTCATTAGCTACTTTTGTTGGTGTTTCAAAAGTACCAAGCAGCAAAATACCTAACACCAGGGTTCAGAAGACAAAAGCAAGCCTAAGGGTTAGCTACTTCCAATATTCAACATGATTTTCTTCAGATCTGGACCAACATCAACAAAATTTCAGGGATTCTCTACTCTTTTGGCTCTGCAGGACCAAGGCGGGTGCACCTTGGGGATGAAATGGCTATAATACTTCATATTTTCTTCACACTTCTGTCACGCATTGATATTTTTTCTTCTTTTTTATCCCCTATAGTAGATAATGGTCACAATTCTTCTTGGTTTTACAAATAATTTTTGGTTACAACAGCTAAATATAACACAAAGATTTATTGCAAACAAGTGCTGACAAGCAATTAAACTCTTCATGCAACAAAGTAAAGATTGATTTGATTTTTTAAAAATTATGCTTCATGCAACCCCATGATTTCTTCAATATGCAGCTGAATAAATGATCAGTGCCCAATCCATTGGTATTCAGAGTCTACTCAGCAAATTTTGACCTAATTAATTGCCTTACAATCAATTATGTGAGCAATTAACTCTAGACCCCATTCTTATGAATATCTTTCTTATATGATTGGAAATCCTACCAATTTATCGAAGCATTTACTTAATTCCTTGAATTGAAAGCAACAACAAACTGATATACAACTTATCTTAGTTGCATTAAATTGCATAAACCTTGCTCATACAATCCCAACGTAACCAGCACATAACAATGGAGACAAAATTTAGAGAAAACAGATATGGTAGGACACTCCTTTCATATTAATTCTCCTTGAAAATCATAAAATACTGATGTAGGCTCAGAGAGATTTCAAGACATGACAACTTCTCATTCAATGTTCACTTGTATTCTTAGATTTGCAGATGAATACATCACAAAATTGACACAAAGATTGACTGGACCGAATTCAAATAGCATAACACTAAAAATTACATGGATTTTGGACCTCAACTCCACATCTTGGAAATCATTTTATAGGAAGGATTGCAACAAGCTTCAGATGGGATGACACTTGTCAAAATTTAATAGGAGAGCAAATACAAAGATATTTTCATTTGGTTACAATACAAAACATTCTCTGTACTTGGATCAAAACTTTGGATGCAATTGCAAAACTGGCAGGTGGCATCATCAACAAGTATCTCTTTAGCAAATTCGGTTTGTCTTCAGCTTCTGACACCATCCATGCGTTTTCTCTATTCTTTACGCCTTTAATTGCATCCTAACTGCACCCTTTTATTATACTAGTCACTGTCACCGGATGGTAGGGCGTTGATGTTTGCAATGACTTCCCATGTAGCTATATCTGTATCTACATCAGGCCAAGTGGCATTTCTAACTCCATCTAACTCATCTAGGCATTTGGTCCACTTAGCATCTGTTATTGCCTTGACTTCAGCAGTTATTTTAGACATTTCTGCCTCTATCTTGTAAAGCATGTCAATCATATCATAAACTGTTGTAACACTTGCCTCATTGTTGCAGCAGGCTAAAAACTTGGGATGATCAACGATATCATTAAAAGAAGATGACCACTCTACCTAGTCTTTCATCTTGCCATCATTATCCAAAATTGTAGGCACCAAACCGGGTGTACTTGCAGTAATTGTCTTCATCTTATTTTGGATCAGCTGCATTTTGCCACCAAAGAAACCATTTAGATCCTTTACTTTATTGTATCATTTTTTTGGTGTTTACAATGGTTATCTTTGGCAAGTCTTTCTTTTGTGCCAACATGTGTACCAAACTATCAAAAAATGGCGTATATGGCCCCCATGTAGTGAAAAGTGGAGATAACAAAGCAGTTGCCTCTGAACACCTATTTTCTGCTTCTTGTAGTGCAAGATAATTGCTATGCACATTCCGAGAGAGTGTTTTCAGTGCATTTATTTTGTGGATCAGCACGCTTTTGATTGTTCTGATTTCTGTATCCTTGCTTGCTTCCACATCTCCCTCATCAATCTCCATTGCATGGTCTGATGCCTCCCTTGTTTAAGGTGCCCGGCCTTCTGTGTACACACCTTGGTCATGGATCTTTGTAGCAGTTCTATCAGTTTTCTTTAATGCTGCTACCTCCATTTCTAGCTTGATAGTCTTTTGTTCCAAGACATGTTTTCTTCATTTCTTCTTCATAGCTTCTTCCGGTTTTAATGAACCTTTCATAAGCTCCTTCCAGCTGAGCCTTCAAAGTATCCATTTTGTTCTTGCCCATTAGTGCTACTGAACTATGCATCTCATATATTTGATCACTTGAAGTAGAGTGTACATTCCAAAAGATAACATTCCCTCTAGGGGATTCTTTAATCTCCATTAGGGTAGGCTTGTCATGCTCTAGAGCTAAACTCCATATTGCCATTGTTTGAGCATCTATATTATATCCTAACCCTCTTAACTCTGCATATTGATTCTCATCTTCAAATGAAATTGACCTCTCGTCTTCTCATTTGTTCAAGTAGAAAATATGAGCTAATATCCCATCGTGGGAAAACAATCATACCACTCCTTGCCACCAAGTCTCTTGCTTCTTCAACAGTGAGAGCTTCACTAGCAGGATCATATTCTTGTGGTTTCTGCACTAATCCAGCAACCACTTCATCAAAATCACCTGGCTTCATTTGTAGAGCTATTTCATTCTGCTTTATTTTAAACAAGAAACTTTTAAATTCATCAGATTTGATGAAGTTATCATCACTCATAAATTCACGAGCTTCAATGATTTGATTATCAATCATTTGAGCTTCCAGCTGTAGTTTCATTGCTCTCTGCTAATCTTTTGATTCTTGAGATACTAAAAACCTCCTTCTAATATCATCAAAATATATACTGCCGCTTGGCAGAATTTGGAGGGCCTTTTCTAGCACTTCCACCATTTTTTGTCTTCTATTCCTTTGTTCTGCTCATTCATAACTCTCAGGAATGTCCTCTTTAGGTTGATCTTCTTCAGGTTGATCCTCATCATCAGTGACCTCAACAACAATCTCATCATTTGAATACTCAGGGTCAATCTTTCTTCTAATTGCTTTAGGGAGTTGTGATGCTAATTCATCAAAATTCTCCACACATTTATTCAATTTGGACCAGTAGTCTTCATCAGGATAGAATCCCTTGAAGGATGGATTTGCTTTTCTCATCTCCTGTTCAAAGCTAACAATGTCTCTATATTTTATCATCCTTTCCTTGTAGACATCTTCATTCAACCTATCAACAATGACATCTTCCCACATAGGTTTTGTGGGAGGCAAATTGTATCTCTCATGTTCTTTAGGGTATGTCTGACTACATTGAATGGGTCATAAGTTCTCGCTGGCCTAGTTGGCAGTTTATAATTTCTTAAAAATGCATTGGTTTCCTCAATGGCATTTTTACCTATTTCAAAGTCTCCTACCTTAGTGCATCTACACAGAAAGGTTCCTTTCTTGACACCTTTGCCCAAGTATTCTCTATTCTAAGAAATCAATTGCCAAAATACTTCTATAAACCCTAGTCTCTCAGGGACATACTTGGGTAAGATATGGGGTGGCTGAGGGCATTCGAAAATCCTAATAAAGTATATTCTTCAAACAAGAAAACACTTCCCCATTCATGTGTTAATTGCTTTCCAGCATCAAAACACATTTTAGGTTTAACAACCTTTCTGACACTCCTAGGGATTCTTTCAATTAATAACCCTATCATTTTCAAAACTGGATAAACAAAATCATTATAAAAAAAAATGACATTAGAATATGGGTAGAACATCTGCCATACCCATGTCCATCTTTGTACTGGTAACCTTTCTCCCCATTCTTGTGTAGGCTCGAAGAAGCTCTGATCAAATAGATCAACATTTTTGAACAAGATTAGATTCATGATCGGGGAGTAGTAATGGAATTTAAAATACTCCATTTGTCCTTGTTGAGCAGCAGTAATGTCGTCATGGATTCTATCAATGATATACTCCACAAAATCATACCCAACATTATGATTTGGGTCTTGGATATTCAAAGCTATGATATAATGTGCTCCTAGAGCATTCATGGTCCCATCTGAACCTAAGGCTCTGTTGATTCCAAATACAGTATTCTGAAAATATCTTTGGAAGAATTCAAGAGGCATAACCTTTTCAACCTCTTTCTTCTTTGGAATGTCTCCAATGTCCTTTGACGAAGGAATGTGTTTGGTTATCGCCCTACCCATGTAGAAATTCTTATGATTCTTGAAATTTTCATTCAATTTTGCTAATCTCAATAAGCAGTGACATAGGTCCTCCCAAGCTGAATACTTTGATGAATGTTTCTTTATCCAAGGATAGGAAAATGCTTCTATCCTTTCTGTGGAATGACTTGTTAGCAGGATTGTAGCACTTGATTAATGCTTTCACCAGGTCCATATCTACAGACACTTCTGGTATAATTAACTTGCCCAAGTTTCTCACCCAAGGGTTACAGACTAGAACTTTTCCTGTTCTATTTTTCTAGAAATACCAGAACAACTCATATTCATTTCTATTGGGAACCTTTGCATCTTTGCAAAGTACATATGGGTCTTTGAAAGCGCGGTTGTTTGCATTTTGGGTGTTGGATGAACCAGGTAAGATATGTATCCATTCTTCTACAAACATGCCAGGGACTTTTGGCTGTGCAACTGGGTCTTCAATCACTGCTTGTGCAATTAGTTCTCCTTCTCTCTGAGCTATTTTTCCAAACAATTCTGTCAACTCTGTATATTGAATGCTGAAAAGTCACTGGAAATCACTCTACAACTCGAAATTTGCTTAGAAAACTTAAGCAATCATGAAAATGGTAATGAAAATTTCCTTGTCTTTCAGACTTTATTTGTTTCTGCAATGGGAGCATAACATTAATGGCTTTTAAGATCAGCACACTTGAAAACCTATCAATTCTCGAAAAGATGCCAAAATCTACACTTTTTCATATTTCATACTTCCGGCTCATTTCTTTTTATCCAGCTCAAACGTGGCTGTTAAAACTGCTTTCATACCTTAAAACTGATAGTTGTGATTATGCGAACAAGGTTACCCTTTTAATGTTTCGCAACCTCGCATCTTATTCTTTCAACTGTTGAGTTTGGCTTATGATGTTGCGCTTACCTTTGTTCGCTCCTTCGCAACTTCATTTTACTTTATCTTCTTGACCGCTGCGATCTGATGATGAGCTCTTTATCTAACATTTCGCACTTTCGTTGCCGTTTATACCCTACAATCTTTATCGTTGCGATGTTGCAATGCTTTATATTCTTACCTTATCGCTCCTTCGCAACCGTTAGACAGGATGTTCATTCTAACCGTGCGATGCTGCGCTAAGCATTTTTCTTTAACGCTTTCCTCATCTTGCAACATCGCAACTTAATATCCTGATTGTCTATGGAACCATGTGAGAGTGCGATAAACACTTTTAACTGCAAGAATTCCTTTGTTCGTAGCTTCACATCATTATTTCTTTACCTTTACTCTTGACTTGTGAAGATGCGCTCAGTGTTTTGTTTGACCGTTATCTCTTTCTGTAGCTTCGCCACTTGAATTTTAATTGTTGTGTAAACCCTTGTGAACTTGCGTTGGACTTTAACCTTAACCATTCCGAACTTATCCTTGCATGTTCGCAACATCAATTTGGTAACTGCAGTTAAACCTTGTGATAGTGCGATCCATAGCATTTGCCACTTTGCAGCCTTTACTCTGAGTCATTCATTAACTCAAGCAACGTTGCGATAATATAGACTTAACTGCAGAATCACTTGATTGCGTCATCGCAACTTAATTTATCACTTTGCATCAAACATTTGTGCACTAGTGATAAGCATTTCATCTAATAGCTGAGCATCTTTCTCAGTTTCGTAACTTAGAAATCACCTTCATAACTTAACCATGCGATCATGCAAACATGGCTTTATTTGACTACCTTCTTTTCTTCGCTGCTTCGCGGCTTAAACCCTTAACTCAACAAATGACCCTATGAAGTTGCGATCATAAGCTTTTGCAGCCTCACTTCATTAACCCGAGGTTTCTTTAACTCACTTGTGAGCTTGCGCTAACTGTTTACTCTTAACCATCATGCCTTTTCGCATCTTCGCAGCTTAATCTTCACGGTTTATTTGATTCCTTGCAATGTTGCGTTGACATCTCTACTAAATGTTTCCTTCTATTCGCACGGTCACAACTTAAGATATCCTTAATGCTTTATGACTTGCGATTATGCACTCTTCCTTGATTCGCTCATTCGCACCTCCAACATTGATGTTACCATTAGTTGCTGCAAAGTCGTGTTGAGCTCAGAATAGACTGTTTCGCTTGTTCGCAATCCTGGAAATGGTTAGTGAGCAAAGTGGAGCGACCATACGATCATAGAGACTTCGCAACATTGGTACTTATAAGATATAAGAAATCATGAAATATATGATCATTATTAACTCAAAACCTAGGGATATAAAAATATAACATAAAAGGCTTTTCATGCATCCCCTTTTGAATTATGAATGAATTTCATTGAAATAAAAGACAAACTTTGCCCTTAGGGTTTTTGTATGACGGTTACACAAACTTCAGAAACCCTAAGCAAGGATAAACACAACTTTCTTTTGATTTTCACAAATTTTAACAATACTTTAGGCAAGTGAAAATTCAGGCCAACAACTTCAACACTATCTCGCATGCCCCTAGCAATTTAGGATGATTTAGGCTCTTCCAAATTCAAATGATGACTTCGGTTGCTCCTTTTGCTTCTCTGTTTGATGCTTTCAAAATGTTAGAAAGAACTTAGGTACATAGTTCTAAATTGTTGTCCCACCATTCCGCCTTGACTTTGATTCGTCTTGGAATTGACCTTATTCCTAAGTGATTTGATGACTTTGCAAGTTTTCCTAGGTTTTTTGTAATGTTTTTTTCCGCTTTTTTGGCCATTTTTGGGGATTTAAACATGATTTTGGTTGTATTAGTTATAATTTTAAATTTAGAATATGATATTAATTATATACTTTTTCCATTAGAGTCAATAAAGCAGGGTTTTTAGAGAGCTTAGGTTATAGTGGAACCATGATTTAGAGTAGATCCATTAGTTTTTTGAAATGTCAACACTATCTCACATGCTCTTCATTCAGATGAAGACCGCCATTGCTCCTCTTGCTCCTCCATTTTAGGGTTTCCAAAGATTGGAAAGAAACTAGGGGGCAAAATAACAATTTGTTTGCCCATCGATTCCGCATGGACTTTGATTTCGTCATGTAATTGACCCTATATTTGAGTGGTTTGGCAATTTTGCAAGTTGTTCTAGGTTTTCTGTGATATTTTCCACATTTTTTTGGCTTTGTTTGAGGCATTTTAACATGATTTTGATGCACTTTAATTAGAAAAAACCATTGGAAATTGGGTCAAGGATTTTTTTCAGCAAAAAATCTTCTAGCTCCAAGGTTCATGATTAATTGGGTATAATCACGATCTTTTGTTGATTATTGCTTCTTTGATACATTAGAATACAAATTTCTTGTTATTTGAACATACTAGAAAGCTAGCAATCAAAAAATTTGTTCGCTTGTTTTTTCTTGTTTGATAAACTTAGAGAATAAGGGAATCAAGGTTAATGTTCTTTTTAATTTGTATTTTTCTATGTACCCTGGGGATGTGTCCCAGACCAAAAAACCCATGTTTCTGAGGCGAGGACGTCTCAGGGACGAGGGGACGGGTAGGGGACATCCCCTAGCCGTCTCCATAATTTGCAAATCACCAGAGGATGTCTCGGAAACTCAGGGACTCCTGGGAAGTCATCTCCGTTACGGAAAGGGGATGCCTAGACGTCCCTCGACCGTACCGGGGATGACCGACTGTGCCCAATTGTTTGCATGCAATAAAAAAGAAGAAGAGAACATTAAAATATAATTTTAAGGCTCCCAGCTTTGTCCCCTAGGTGGGTCCCACCTCTCCAAATGCCCTAAAAGGTTTAAAGATACCACACTTTGGTTGTTTTGTCATTTGTTTGGTTTTCATTTTGTGTTGCAGTTGGTTAGAGTTTTCATTTTGCAAGAGGAGGTGATATTTTTGCTTCTAAGAGCTCAAGACCAAGGGTTTGAGCTTCCATTTTGTGTACCAAGTATGGAACTCTTTATGCTTCTTTTTTCATTTTTTAAATAGATTTATAGCTTGAAAAGTCTGAATTTTTTTCTTTTTCTTTTTCCATTATTTCAGCCCATATTTCCATTGCATATTTAAATCTCAAACAAAGCACAATGAGTAGCAGTGAGAGTACTAGTAGTAGTGGTGATGAGGAAGAAATTGTGGTTGGGGCTGATGTTGCTAGTAGTGGGACTAGGAAAAGAGCCGATCCTGAATCTGATTTGTTTAAATGCCCTTCCACCATTGTGAAGAATTTTGCAAAGTGTCCTTTCAATAGGAAAATACCTCTTCTCCAATATGTCACACTTAGGCCAAAAGATAAAAAGAATTCAGGAGGGACTAGGGTGTGGGATTGCCATGTTTGTCTTGATGATTTTAGGGGCAACTATACAAGTCACACTTTTTAGGTGTTACATGTCATTGAGTCAAAGCTTGTCCTAACTTGACTGATGAACAAAGATTAGAATGCCAAAGATTGCACTTAGAGGCTGAAATGTAGGGGCAAAATTTGACAGTGACATCACCATCTATTCCCTCACAATCATCTAGGCATATGTCATTTTCCATTGGTACTAGTGGCAGCCCTACTGAGTCTAGAGGGAAGAAAAAGATGAGTATTGGTGAGAAGGGCTCAGTGGAAAGTATGTTTAATGCACAGGTAAAGGAAAAGTGTGAGGCATCCATTGGTAGATTCGTTGTTTCTAATGGTATTCCATATCATGCAACCCGTTCCACTTATTTTAAACAAATGGTGAAAGATATATTGAATATGAATCCCTCATTTGTACCCCCTAGTGAGCATAACTACGAAACACCATCGTAGAGGAAGAGTACTCAAAGGTTGCTTTGTTATTTGAGGATATGAAATGCGCTTGGGTTAGGATGGGCTGCTCTATTGTGATGGATAGGTGGACCGATGTTAGACATTGGTCACTCATCAATATCATTGTCACATCCCCTACTGACTCTTATTTTTTGAAAGCCATAGATTGCTCAGGGAAGAAGAAGAATGCAAAATTCTAGTTCACCATTTTGAGAGATGCCATAGAGGAGGTTTGGTCCTCTAGTGTTGTACAAGTTATCACAAATTCTGCACCTGTGTGCAAATCAGCTTGTATGATGATAGAGGGTGCTTATAGGCACATCTTTTGGACCCCTTGTTGTGTTCATTCCTTGCACAATCCATTGAAGGACACAAGGAAGATTGAATGGAAACAGGCGGTGCTAGAAGCTGGAGAAGTGCAAATGTTTATTGGCAACCACCACACTTCACTTGCTCTATTCAAGTCCTTCTCTAAGGAGTTCCTCAAAGCAGCAGAGACAAGGCATGTCAATTTTAATTATAGTTTACTTTTAGTTTGTTTTTTAAGTTATTTAAAATTTTTATTTATAAGTGTTACAAACTTACTTGTGATGTTTTTAATCATTAATGTTTAACTTTATTAATATTTTAATTTATAATTGTTGCTATAGGCATTGCACATATTTCATCTTGTTGGAGATGATGATTAAGGTGTATGAGACCCTTCAATTGAGGGTGATGAATCTAGAGTGGGGAGGATGGTCTAATTCTAAATCCTCTGAATGAAAAGTAGTGAAGCAAAGGATCCTTGATGAGTGTTGGTGGTCCCTAATGAGGTAAGTTGCTGATTATTTAAATTTAATGTTAGTCTTTTGCTTGCTGATTTTCCTACTAACAGTCTTAAAATTCTTAAATTTCTAATTCTGATTTTAATTTTTGTTTGCATGTTGTAGATATATTTGCTCTGTCATAGCACCCATTGTAGATGTCAGTGGATATGTTGATACTGATGCTCCTAGTTTGGGAGAGCTCTATGAGACTATTGACAACATGTTGGGGAAGATGAAGAGAATTGTTGCAGCAAAGGATCCTACATTGGGGTCTTATGAGGAGCATATTAGGCCTATTGTGACGTGGAGATGGAGCATGATAAATACCTCGCTTTACATGGAAGCATTTGCTTTAAATCCCAAATGGTATGCACAGTTGGGTGGAAGGGGCCTCCCATGTGATGATCCTGAGGGATTGGATGGCTTCATAAGAGCAATTGATAAGATGTATTCAGCTCAAGATGCCTCTACTCTTCGTGCACAGTTCCTTGACTTCACCAACCTTCGTGGCCCAAACTTGGATAAGCCACAAGCAAGGTTGGATAGAGTTGTTTTGGCATTGAGAGATCCTATTGGACGGTGGACTTGACATGGGAGAGATACACCTGATTTAAAAATACTTGCCAATTGCCTCCTTGCATAGGTTGCTAGTTCGTCAGATGTAGAGAGGAATTGGTCCACATATGCATTTATCCACTCTATCAAGAGGATCAGGCTTACCTCTAAAAGAGCGAAGAAGCTAGTGACGGTGCATCATGCTCTTTGACTTGTGGATTGTCAGACTCCAGAGTATAGGTAGATTCTAGCTTTGCGGTGGGATGTTGAGCTTGAGAATGTGCCCCAAATAGATGAGGATGACACAACATCAGGATTGGTTGGGGTCCCATTAGATGAGACTACGCTTCCTATGGAGGATAATAGTGAGGAGGACTCTGATTTTGATGCCATGGCCCTAGAGGCAAAATAGGAGCAACAGTCTGCTTCATTTTTGAATGTTTTATTTTTTATGTTGAACTTGAATATGATTATGATACATTGGTACTTGTTACTTTATGCCAACCCTCTAGCCTTTAGACCTATAGCTTTGGGCATATTTAGATTTAGATTTTCAGATTTATCATGTTTATCATTATGATATTGTTCATTGCTAAACTTATATTTAAATATTTTTGTTCACATATTGATATGCATTTTGACAATTGAGTACTGAAATTGGTTATTATTTCCTAGATGACATTCAAATGTTGTATGTTATGGTTCTATAATGTTTAAATGACATGCTTTGTGTATATATATATATATATAGTTGTCACCCCACCGTCCCCAAAATTGCCAAAAAAATTTGCCGTCCCGAAAACCTGTCCTGCCATCCTCGTCCTGGAAACTCGGGGGAACACAACTTTTTTATATTTTTTAGTTTGCTTATGCATGTTTGAGTGTGTATTAACACAATTTGTTTGCTTGTTTTTTCTTGTTTGTTAATCTTAGAGAATTACGGAATCAAGGTTAATGTTCTTTTTAACCTATTTTTTTTTCTTTGGTTTGCTTATGCATGTTTGAGTGTGCATTTATTATTTGATTAGAGTAGGTTTATTTGGGATAAATTAGACTAGATATTTGTTCTTTTGTCTTAATATGAGTATCTTGTCTAGTATTTATTTTTATTTTTGGGTTAAACAGAGTTTAATAAGGCTTCAAATCCTTAGAATATTTTGGGAAGATTACTTGGAATGCAAAATTTCATTATAGGCTGCTTGAACATCTTTTGAAAATAAATTGTATACATTCTATAATAGTTTTATGCATTTTCTATTTGTAATTAAGGTTCTCTGTATTTGGTGGTTTGATTTTATAGTGGACGGTCTTGTTAAAATAAATTTTGATCTATTGAAACATATGTATTGGTTGATTAAATGCAATCCTTAACATTCATTGATTAGGATTAAGAGATTGCAACCCATGCGCAAACAAAGAATAAATAATGTTGAGTTCACTTGGTGATTTGTACTAAATACCATAGAAGCATAAACGATTTGGGGAATAAGTCAACAAATAAGAGGAGTAAGGATTTTGAAATAATCGACAAAAAAGTGGATTTACAAAAAAAATGTGAAAATTTGAAGAAAAATAGTCAAGTCTACTTTTTGAAAGTTAAAGGACACTTCCATAAGGACATTTCCATACCGTAGATGATAAAGGACCTATATAATGATTCAAAGCACTTGCTTTTGGAGGATTCAGAGTTTTAACAATGATATTGTTTGTATAAATTTCAATCAATCTATGATTTGAAGTAGCACCAAAATATGATGTAGGCTTTCTTCACAAAGTATTGTCAATAAAAGAAAATCTTCGTAGTCATACAAGTAGAATTCATTCGTGGTATTGCTATCAAGATTCATCTCTATAGTTTTCAGTCAAACTCATTGACCCAAGTTTCATGAATAGTGATTTACGAGATTCCATCTCTCATGAGAATGAATTGAACACTTATTAGTCATTGCATCTAGGTGATTCTCACAGAGGTGAAGCATCGGGACTTCTTGGGAGGTTACCCATCCCAGTACTATTCCCAACACAAGTGCACGTAACCATAAATTTTCCTCCAAGGTTACGCCCCCTTGCTTGCAACCCCATTTCCTAAACCTTCAGGAAGTGTTGTGCCTTATGAACCATTCATTAAAAAGCCCCTTAAGATTGTCAATTGATAACTAGAAGATATTTCCCTCAGCGAATCCAATTTTGATTTATCAGGATACATCTATGTAGTTTTAAAGTCAAACTCATTGACCCAAGTTTCATGAGTAGTGGTTCCCAAGAACTCATCTATCATGAGACTGAATGGAAAACTTAACACTCATTGCATCTAGGGGATGCTTATAGACTTCCTAGGAGATCACCTGTCCTAATATTACTCCAACTTAGGCATGCTTAACCATGAAGTTTCCTCCAAGGATAAGCCCACTTTGCATGCAACCCCATTTGCAACACTTTTAGCAAGTATTGTGCTTTATGAACCATTCACTATAAAGCCCCTCAAGAACATCACATGATAAGTAGGAAATATTTTCCACAAGGAGTCAAATTGTGATATTTTTATCCAGATTTATTTGTGTAATTTATGTGTTAAACTCATTGACCGAAGTTTCATGAGGTTCACAAGAACCCATCTCTCTTGAAAATGAAAGGAACACTTAGTAATCATTACATCTATGTGATGCTCATAGAGGTGAAGCATTGAGATTTCCCTAGAGGTCACTCATCCTAGTATTATTGCTAAAGCATCATACTTAACCATAAAATTTCTAAGGTTCAAGCCACTTTGCTTCCAACCCAATTCGCAAAACCTTCAGCACATGCTGTGCCTTATGGTTCATTCACTAAAAAACCCCTTATTCTCATCAATTGATAAGTAGAGGAATCCGTTTTCTAGAATCCTTTCCTTTTATTATATATACTTGATAAACAATTATATAAAAAGTTTGTATGATATACACATGTGAAGTGATACATACACATTTATATATCAAAACAACTTTATATATGTTGAACTTGGAGGTTGAGTTGCATGAATTATTTAACTTAATTTTGAGTAAAGTTATAAATGTCTAGTAATTTAATTAATCATTAGAACTTATATCTCAAAATCAACAAGCCTAAAATGATTATAATGATTATTGTAGAGTTCTTTGTTTTCTCCAAAATAAATAAGGCAAAATTTTGTTACCCTGCTATTTTAGATCATATTGTAACAAATAAATAAGGAAGCTTTGTTATAATGTTCTTTTGTTTCATATTGCAATTTGAAATTTATACAAACAAAAAACAATACATTTAATGTAGAATGGACAATTTTTTTTGTATTTCCCTGTCTCCCATGCTACTACCCAACTCTACAACTTCGAGACTTTGCAAAACTTTCGACCCAACTTTCCCAGCAGCATCTTCAACATTGTGCATGCATTTCATAGAGATTTGCACCATGTTTTTGCATGTTTTTCCTGTCATCCCTGCTTTTAGAGTTCCTGCTAGTTTCCAACAATTTGTTTGTTGATTAACTGTTACTTTTTGCCAATGAATCACTTGATAAATCACAAACAAAGCATTGAAAGTCATTGACCAAACAACCTTGATTTTTTGGGGAATAAATCACTGCACATATGGAGTCCAGATTAATCACATATAATCATGATTTTTTTGCCATTTCTATGCTATTAATTTGCATTAATAGTCAATAATAATTATAATTTGAATCTACTTTGTAATATTAATTATAAAGTATACAGGTTTGCTGCTTTATCGTTAAAGGCAATCTATAATAGTGCATAATAATTATAATTTTAAAATTAGTGTATAGTATTAATTATATAGTTGATCTTATCAAAATCCGTGGGGCAAGGTGTGCAAAGAGCTTGTGTCATATTGAAATGCAATTTAAAACAAATTCATTAGCTGCTTCGACACTATCTAACATGCCTCCAACAATTTAGGATAATTGAGGTCCTTTAAAACTTCTTTGATGACTACCATTGCTCCACCTACTCCTCTGATTATGGTTTTCTAGAGGTAGGCAAGAACACTAAAGGGACAAAATTAGAAAAATTTTCAACACCAATTCTTCACTGACTTCACTTGTGTCCTAGAATCAATCCTATTTTGAAGTGATTTGTCAATTTCGTGAGTTTTTGTAGGGTTTCTTAGATTTGTGCAATAATTTTTAATATTTTTTTCCCTTTTTCATTGATTTTAATGCGCTTGAAATGCAAAAAGGTTATTGAGAGTCAAGCTGATGGTTGGTCAATGAGTTTTTCATGAATTGGGATTTTTTTAGGGGAAAAATTGCCAAGCTCTAGGATTGAGGATTAATCAGGATTTTTTGCAGATTTATGCTTCTATGCTAAATATAATTCATGCAATCCTCTTTCTCACAATAAAACTTATCTTAAAATGAATTTTTAGAACATTGTAGCCAGGCTTTTATGTTTCTCTTCATTATGTGCTTATAGACAAAGAAATCACAATTCAAATGAGTTGAAAATATTCATTGGGTTATTTTATAAATCTGCTTCATTTTAAGTGCCTCTTTCCTAGGTCAGTTTAGAAGTCATGTGCTGAGCTGTTCTTAGACCTTAAACAATTTATGTTTTTTTCAACTCCATTTGTAACTTCTGCCTCTTATCACATTTGGCCGTGCTCTTAGATGGACATTATTAGCTTGCCATATTTCTAGGAAGTTTTTAATTAAAAAATTTCAAAAGTATCTCACAAGACTTAAGGATTTTATTACTTATTTTGTTATTGAAAGTTGAAACAAAGAAGAATATTTATGGTACGTAAGGTCCATTGAGTAGTGTGCAAGTTAATGTTTGAAAATATTTCATACATCTAGTATCCTCTATGTTACAAGGTTTTAGTTTTGCCATTTTATTGTGCAACTCTTCACATTTAGTGTTTCAAAATGACACCGAGATTCTAGAATAATTAGTCAATGAAATTTATGAGGAATAGTTTATTAAGTCAATCTTTTTAATTGGTAGATTTGAAAAGATCCATACATATAAGAATGGAAATGAGACAATGTAGAAGATAAATAATGTTTAACATAGGAGATGTGCATAGACCAAGATGTTTGAGCCATAGATGGAAAACTCGCCGAGTACTCGGCGAGTTTTTAAAACTCGCCGAGTTTCCTAGCTCGGCGAGTTTTTAACCAGTTAACTCGCCGATTTAAAAACTCGGCAAACTGGTAAAAACTCGGCGAGTTTTCCCTAAAAACTCGCGGTTTACTGGTGAACGCGGCCTGTGAGGATTTAAGCGGCAGTGAGTGTGTTTTTTCTCATTCTTTCTTGTATTTGCATTGTTTAGAACCTTGAGGAGTGAAGAGAAGAAGGTTTGGAGGCATTCTTGGCTGATTGCAAGTGATTCAAGGCGGATTTGAGTGGATTGTAGAGGATTCTAACAGATTTTAGAAGACAAATTTCTTTCCAGGTATGTTCATCTTATCATAGTTTGAAAACTTTTTATAGTTTTATAACAAATGTTCTTTTGTTTTTGTTGTTTTTTGTAAATGTTTTCAAATCATTTAAAATCATTTTGAATCATTTGAAACCCTAGCTTCTAAGGATATGGTTGAAGTTTGTTGTTTGCTAAGGATATGGTTCAAGTTTGAAGTTTGAATCATTTGAAACCCTAGCTTCTAAGTTCTAACTTTGTTTATTCATTTCTCTATATATTTATGTGTAGGGCAACGGTCAACCATTAAAAAAATGACAAACCCACAAGAAGAGTGGCCACAAACACCATGCCCATCTGGATATATAGGCACTCGGCCTAAAAATGCAAGAGATAAGGCATGGCGGTATGCCTATGAAGCTCCAAATCCAAATGATATTGGGAAGGTGATATGCATTCCCTGTGAGAGAATTATTTCTGGAGGCATAAACCGCCTCAAATACCACCTTGCAGGCATAAAGAAACATGACTCAAATCCTTGTCTCAAGGTAACTGATGAAGAAAAAAGATTCATCCATGCCCTACTTGCAGCTGCTGAAGAGAAAAAATTGAATAGGGAGAGGGCAAAAATAGCTATGAGGGCAGCCATAGCTGAATCTGAAGGAGCTCCTTTTGATATGCAAGAGGAAGAAGAAGCACTTGAGAACATACCAGGATCTCTTCGTGGCCCACGGATCCGCAAACAAAATTTCTCTTTTACCGGTTCCACTTCTTCTACATCTCCTACTTCTTCATCATCACCATCCAGATCCCCATCAGGGATAGGTGGTTATTTTGTGCCCAGGAACACACCTGGAGCACAGCCATCATTAGAGGGCACTGCATGGTTTAAGGAGGTGCATGAGCAAACTGATATTGCAGCAGCTGATTTTTGGTTTTTCAACAATATCTCAATGAATGCCGCTGATAGTCCCTATTGGGTCAATATGGTGAATGCAATGACAATATCAGGCAAAGGGTACAAGCCGCCTAATCGCAAGGATATGAGTGGAAGGTTAGTATTTTACTATTTAGTAATTGTAAATAATTGAGATTCACTTTAGTTCATTGTTATATTTTAAATCTTAATTGTTATAACTTATTTCCTAATTTTTTACTAACACTTACACTTTATTTAATATTACACTTAAATTTTGTAGGTTGCTTGACAAAGCGGTTGGTAGGGCAAGATTGTTGATAGAAGACCAAAAGAAAGAGTGGAAGAAGTATGGCTGCACCATTTTATCTGATGGGTGGACAGATGGAAGAAGTAGAACCATTATTAACTTCTTGATTGCTTGCAAAGATGATGTGGTGTTTTGGAAATCTGTCGATGCCTCCAACAAAGTGAAAAATGCAGCCACATTGGCTTTAATGTTGGAGAATGTTGTCATGGAGGTGGGAATAGAGAATGTGGTGCAAATAATCACAGATAATGCAGCAGCATATGTGGCAGCAGGTAGATTTAATTTTTTATATTTGAATCAATATGAATCATGAATGTAATGCTATGGTATTATTCAATTTAGATTTGATGTAATTTGTAAATACTAAATATGGAAAGTTTGTTACTGATTATTGATTTTTTGCTAATCTTTTAGGTAGAATCCTCCAAGAGAGGCATCCCACACTTTTTTGGTCACCTTGTGCAGCACATGTCCTTGACCTTCTTTTGGAGGACATAGGAAAACTTGATTGGGTGAGTCCAGTTGTGGAAGATGCTAGGCGAGTCACGAAATATATCTATAATCACCCATGGGTTCTTAGTTTGATGAGAAAAGCCACTAAAGGCAAAGATTTGATGAGACCTGCTATGACAAGGTTTGCAACGGTCTTCTTGACGTTGCAAAGTATTCTTGACCACATATTGGCTTTGAAGCAAATGTTTGTGTGTGCTGATTGGGTTGCTTCACCTTACTCAAAGAAGCCCGAAGGAGAAGCTGTGGCACGAATAGTCTTTGATGATAGCTTTTTTGCAAAGGCTAAGGAGATTGTGGAGGTAACTTCATTATATTTTTAGACACTTAGTTTATTCAAGTTTCATTTTCAGTTCATAACTTACTATGTTATTAACTAATTTGTATTTTTCAAATTTCAAATGTAGATGTCTCTGCCCCTGGTTCTAGTCTTGCGCACATGTGATGGGCAGCAATCCCCAATGGGAGGTCTTTATGAGGCCATGGATAGGGCGAAAGAGGCTGTTAGAAGTTACTATCACGGGGACAGTCTCAGATTTGACCCCATTTGGGAAATAATTGATAGGAGGTGGAACAATATGCTCCACCAACCTATTCATGCAGCAGGCTACTTCCTCAATCCCAAATTCAGGTACTATGATAATTGATTGTCCTTGAAGTTGGGATTTTAATAAGTCTTTATTTTACTTTACTTTTTAAAGTTGTGTAGTAAGACTTGATATCATTTTCTATTTGTTTTAGGGTTGATGATTCCTACTCAGATCCTAATGGAGAGGTCATGGAAGGTCTCTCTAAATGCATTGAGAGAATGATATCAAGTGAAGAGGAGAGAGACCTTATTGTGACCGAACAACAAATCTATGTGGAATCAAGGGGTCCTTTGTTCTCTTCTATGCTAGCAAAGAGAGCAAGATCTACTCAAGCACCAGGTAAAGCGTCAAACATTAAAACTTTTGCTAATTGATAAGTTGTGCTTCTGATTTTGTTTTTTATTGCTTTATAACTTTTTAAATTTTGTTTTGCAGATGCTTGGTGGGCAAGTTGGGGTGGCAATACCCCCAATTTAAGGAAATTTGCTCTCAGAGTCCTATCCCAACCTTGTAGCTCATCCCATTGTGAGCGCAATTGGAGCTTATTTGAGTCCATCCATACAAAGAAAAGAAACAGAATGACTCAAAAACGGCTTAATGACCTTGTTTATGTGCACTATAATCTTAAGTTGCGCATAAAAAAGTCACAGCTCTTAGAACTACCTGGTCCGCTTGATCTAGATGAGATAGATCCTTATTCTGATTGGACAGCACAGGAGCCAAGTCCATTTTTTACACCAGATGAGATCGCTGATTTGGAGAGGCAGGCCATGGAGGGGGAGGTTGACACTGATTTTCAGTTCACTATGGATGACATTGAGGATGAGGACGAGGATGATGATGATTCAGGCGAGGATCAGACATTACCATTAGGAGGAGATGCATCCTCTTCCAGGACGCTGAGCCAGTCAGAAGGGACGTCGAGCGAGGGGGCACAGCCACAGAGTTCACAGTCACGCAGCTCACGCCCTATCCCAGTGCGGGGCACTTCTTCTAGGACTAGACCCCCTCGCTTTCCTGCTAGTGCAAGTGGAAAGAGGAAGATGTGATTGGCATTGTCACATTGTATTGATGTATTTAGACTTTTAGTATTTACTTCTAGTTTGACAGATTGAAACTATTTAGTAATTTACTATTTTGCTTCCTACCATGAGCATTCTGCATGAGAATGCAATTTTGTACGCATTATGCATTTATATATATCTAAACTTTGTTTCTTTCTTTTGTATTGTCTTTAATTAACTTATTAGATGCATCTTCTCATTAAATTTTGCAAAATAAATGTATTTTTAATTAAATTTCAGCGGTTTTTTAGGTTCCCGAGTTTTTCCCGAGTTTTTTTTTTAAATCGCCGAGTTTTTCCCGATTAAACTTTTGGGGAGCTTGGCGAGTTTTTGCATTTGGCGAGTTTTCCAACTATGGTTTGAGCATCTAATATTTGTAGAAAATTGAAATAGAATATACCCTTATGGTAGGGGAATACTTTACAACACATCCAATGTAAGAGGCCACACCATGCTATATCTGTAAGAGAGCCTAAACAAATCTTCATACTCATCACATATCCTTATAATTCTATTAAAGTCCTTTATATATACCTACTCCTAATAACATTGTTGACGGGTAAACTACTAAATCCAAGTTGGCCTCCTAATTGCCTTAAATAATTCATGACCCAACATAACTAATTTAAGAGGTGGGCCACATCTACATCTGCACCCACTTTTGTACTTTATAATATCATATCCCTAGGTACAAGTTAAAATTTCCACTATGAGAATTCCTTTGACATAGATGGTATGAAAAAGGGATGTTTTAAAAAAAAATTCACCTAGCATTTGTACTTAGTGTCATTTGTTCATCTATGCCATACTCACAATTTCGTATAGTACATTACCCGATTTTAACACCTCCACATATGTACACATAAATGTTTAACATGTTTCCTAGGGATTTGGACGGGTCTCCACTATAAAAGACTTAATATTTTACCACTTGAAGGCACCATGTCTGACTATTTGTTTAGTCAATAGAGGTCACACAAACATTTAGTCAATATTAGTTTGTTACACGGACATCTCATATGCTAGCTTGTAATTTGGAGACATTAAAATTTAATATATAGTTTTCAATGCAGGATATCGAAGTCTTCCTTTTATAATGCATAGTCTATAGAACAAGTTTGACTATGGCTGTCATGGATATTGTTTTCTAGAATAGGAGGAAATATTTATGTCAGAGCCACTCTAATAGAATAAATTTGTTTACAGTCCAGATGGAGAGCTGTTGGTGTTTTTATCTGCAAACAGTGCTATCAGTTCTGGAGCACATTGCACTACTAATTCTCTTCACAGGTTGCGTTGGCCATCTAGTGGTATAATTCATTCAAAGCTCGAGATAAAAGATGTGGTATGCCATTCCTTTATGTATTCCAATTTTTTTGTAAATTATACTATAGTGCTTTTTTGTTTTTGATATTAAACCAACAAAAACTAGGGTGCCGCCACTTTAATATAATGGCCCAGAGGGTGTAAGTCATCAGATAACATTAGCAGCACATAACTAACTATTAATATCAAAAACATCAACATATACCAATCATCCACACCATCAAAAAGGAATTAATGTCTCCAGTTCTCATATTGAGTATATCATCTATACTACAACAATGATAGTAAGGCCACCTGGGGCCAACCCAGTAAACATAAAAATATCTAGTAACAGTTATCACAACTAATAACCAAAAAAGCATAAACAATCTCCATATTATGCCCATAGCGACAACTAGCAGAAATAGAATTAAATAGAAGGAGGAACGAAATCCTTATTGAACTCCCTTGTAGTTGCATCTGACTTGATGTAGTGCGACAGACCAGTCCTCTGTGAAGAACTTGAATAGTTCCTTGTAATTACCCTTGTTTCTGTCATCATTTAATGTCCCCAATTTTGTGAGCATCAGTTTTCAGTGGTTTAGCTTATCACTAGGTCCTTGTACGCTAATAGTTTAGAGGGCCTTGTTTTGGAGATATATGATATCTCAGTTGGAAATGTTTTCATCTCCAGATCTTCAGTGTATTTTGAGGCAATGCAATTTAACATGTTCTGGCTCCATTTTAATATACTTACTATTTATAGCAACTGTGTTGGTAAAGGCCAACTCCGTAGTTGTAGTGGGCTGCCTCCTGGTGAAGTCAAAATTGCTTTTCAATGATTAATGGCGTTATTATATTATAATTATTATTGAAGAATAATAATTAATTATTAAGTGCATTTCATTAATGAATTAAGTGGACTTCGATAGATGAATATATGCATATCATATCTCCTACAATTAATGAGCTTAAGGGGCTTTCTAATGCATGGTTCATAAGGCAGAACACTTGCTGAAGGTTTTGCAAATGGGGTTGCAAGAAGAGTGAGTTAAAACCATGGAGGAAACTTTGTAGTTAAGCGTGCTTGAGCTGGATTAGTACTGGGATGGGTGACCTCCCGGGAAGTCCTAGTGCTTCACCTTTGTGAGTATCACCTAGATGCAATGAATGCTAAGTGTTCCATTCATCTCAATGAGAGATGAGTTCATTTGAACCACTACTCATGGAACATGGGTCAATGAGTTTGACTAAAAAAATTACATAGTTGAATTCTGATAGAAATATGAAATTAAGTGGACTTTATTTAAAAGGGGGATTTAAATGCTTTTAAAAGTATACTTTGTAATAAGTGTTAAAGAGTTCCTTTCAAAGGGAGATGTAAGTGAATAATAAAGTACACTTTATATTATAAAGTATTCATGAAAAATCTGAAGTGGATCTCAAAAGTTTATTAAATGCTCTCTATGAGGTTAATCTACTTGGAGAAGTTATATGAAGTCACAAAAAGCTAGCAGACTCATTATCGATGATCAATTTGACTATGCTATTTGGTGTTCTTGGGAGTTGGCCATTGAGACCAAGGCCTTCAGTCCATTTGTGCATTGGACAACAAAATTTCGTCTTTTCTTTGCAATTTTGAAGGTGTAGAAAACCAACTTAACTATTACTTGAGAGAGCTTCATACAGAGGGTCTATTTGCACTTCAAAATGAAAAAATACATCAAGGGTTTGAAGAAGATTGAAGGTTTATTATGTGTAGACCTGTTACTTCTTAATTGCAGCCATTAATATCAGTTTACAAGCATATATTGACAGATTTGTGGCTGCTACAGGACCCGCTAAAGAAAACACTACTGTACACGTGAATAATAAAACATTACAGTAACAAGGGTTTTTAAAGGCAGACATTTAAAGAGTATTTCCAGATTCTTTGTGGAAGTTATTGTAATTACCACAAACTGTTAAAGTGCAGGCTTATACATTGCTGCTACAAGGCTTTCTTTCAGCTGGACGTTGTAGTTTCCAGCCACATTGGTTACTGGTCAGAAAACTCCATTCTTTACTATTATTTCTAGAATTGCTAGAAGTTTCTAACATTAACTTTCGGGTATGATTATTGCCGTTTATGCACTTATATGGTAATGTATTGATCATTAAATGATATTGTAGCCATTAATTTGCCAATAGTTAAAATGTTTGCAAGTTCCGTTGTTTAAATCTTGCCTGACAAAAGGTTTATTTTTTATAATAAAATTGCAAATTAGAACCAAATCATTCAAAAACACAAACATTTGCAAGTTGGAAGTTGGATGACCTGTTGGGGTTACTACAATGGTACCATAGCAGTTTGTTGCTACCCTCTTGGGATTTGACATAAAATTTCATAGAGCTCATGTAGCTGATTTATGAGTGACTAACACACTTGCAGTTGTTTCAGCCTTTGAAAAATTTGGGAAAACAATTAAATAGGGAAACTAGATGAAGGTAACACCACAAGATAAAATGGGTGAGAGAAGGGAAGAAATAGATAGCATGATTCATGAATAATACTCTCCTACAATATGTTAAGAAAGATTTATATTTCGTTGATTTCACGGACTTGCATCCAAGGTGTACAAGACTCATTTGGAAAACAACAATATTGTATGATAGCTCTTGATCTATTTGCGTGAGAAGAGGATCAACCACTTGGAGATGTTGAAAACATGACACAAATCAGCAATGGAACTTTGCATTAGCATGAGACAATAGTGTTTATACATGTGCAGGATGGTACTAGTGAGTTGTCACATGAAGGTACTCAAGAATTGGGTACTAATGGTGCATTATATGTTGACGATTCATGTCATGATGAGTCTAATTTTCAAACCAGACCTTAAGAAACAAATTAGAAAGTTCATTTAGTGGCATTGGATCCTCGGATAGTGACTTGGATGGACATGCAATTACTTTGGGAGTAGAAGTTTCTGAAGATACAATTATGTCAGCAACTTCTACTTTGTCAATTGAGCCATTCTTTGAGGACATAGCAACAATACCTTAGTTGTTGATGTATGCACTGATGATTGGACACATGATGTTGCTTATCATGAGGTGAATGATGTGGATATAACCTCATACCACAATGCAAATTATGGGTCAAAATGCTTGCACGGGAGTTATAAGTTTTAGAGCCCTCATCATTTGGTTGGGCAACTTAAGGTTCATGACAACGGGATTGCCATAACCATAGAGCATTTTAATGTTGCTCCTCAGATCTTGGCTACCTTTGGAATAATCCTATGCAAATGAGCACGGTGATAGTGGTCTTTCTCTAGCCGATTTTCATGTACTTCGAGAAGTCATTGGAGTTGCAACTCCTTACGATTTTTGGTTGATAGAGACTATCTCCTCGAGTGGGATTGCACTTGCTATGATGCCTTAAAGGAAACTGAGGAAGTAGATAAACTCACATATGAGCTTGAGTTGACCATGGATTCATAGAAGAGTGCCTAGTTTTCCTTTTAGGAGTCACAGTCATGATTTGAGGAGCTTATAGTGAAGTTGAGTTTGGTACGGTCTTCATCAGCTATAAATATAGTATTGTCTACTACAGTGTTGATGACGATCTTATATGCACGACCGCGGTGATGAATGTGTGATGTGGCTACATCTAACACAAATATAGGTGTAGTAGTCTTAGATGGGATGAATGTTTTGTTTGAGATTAGCAGAAAATCACTTGTTGCATTAGGTTCTCTCTAGGTTAGTATTATGATAGATGATGCTGGTCAAATTGTTGATAGTTCTTGTGTGGAAGTGGTAGATTCTCTAGAGAGTTGTGTTAGTTCATGAGGTTACTCCATTGTCTCCACAAGGGACTCATAGAGTGTCATTTGGGTTGGAGTATGGTTCTCATGTAGATTTGTTTCCCTCCCTTGGAAGCAAATTTGTCACTTCATCCATGCAACTAATTTTGGACGCCACATGTTATTTCGTAGAGTTGGAGTAATCAGGTGAGGGTTGCAGAAAAAAAGGTTGATTCCGCCTCATTGTTTTTATTGCACAAATTCGTTTATTGAGTACCTACTTGAGAGTCTGAAATTTCAAGAGGGACCATTTGGACTCTGGAGTGACTGAGGATACTCTCATTTGAGGTTTATGTGACATTTAGAATTTGGTGGAAGTGATTGTAGATGGTCTTACTATAATGCTTCCTTAGAGATTTTGTGGTTGGGCTTGTAGAGAGGGTTACTAGAGCCCCTACCCAATCAATTGTTCAATGTCAGAGATTGGCCATCTCTTGATTCCAAAGTTGTAAGTGATGAGCTGTTGAAAAAGGTTGGAGCTTTGTACCATAATATACAGTGAGGAGTTCTCGCCCTTTTCTTTGGTCCACATGTGGAGGACTTGATGATATGGCAGTGTGGATTGGTTCCAAGATTATACCATCCTTAGTTGGATGGATATTCACCATCTTTTGTAGATGGAATCAGTAGTTGCAAGTTGGTGTGAATTACTTGTAGACTCAGCACATCCCTGGTAGTTTAGCAGAGGATGGAGATAGTGGTTGTGATATAGACACCTTTAGGAGTTCTTACCTTCACAATATAGATGGTTGCGAGTCTCGATTGCATTGGGACCTAGGTGTGACAGGGTTAACACTATAGTTTGTGTGGCTTCCGTTGGTTTTCTTCACCACTGCTGGATTGGTGTTGAGCAACAAAAGTCTGAGGTTTTTCTTCTTGGTAGGCTTCTATTCAGGATTTGGGATCTAGGAATATTTTGTTAGACACTTTTTAGTGTGCTATGGGATATGTCGTGTGCATCGAGGTTCTAGTCTGGTTCATCGAGGAGATTTGTAGTGTGTACATGGTGTGGATTACTTGCAGTTCCAGTTTTGATCCTCATGTACGTGATTTGTTTCATATGCACAATTTTAGTGCATAAAGATTGGGCAGTTGGGTTTTTCATTTTTGTGTAGTTGTGGTTATGCTAGTGCTGTAATAGTTGTGTTTAGTGTGGGACAGTTCACAATCTTCCTTTGGACTTCTAGTGTAGTGTAGTTTCTTTCTAGTTGTGTTTGTGTGGGGACAAGCAATCTTAGGGAGGGCAGACTGGAATGTCCCCATTGAATGTGAGCATTGGTTTCCAATGGATTAGCATATTATTGGTCCTCGTAGGCTAATAATGATGTTTAGAGGTCCATATTTAAGAGATACCTGGTATCTTGGTAGTTGACAATGTTTTCATCTCCAAATCCTTGGTGTATTTTGAGGCAATGCTATTTAGGGTGTTCTGGCTCTATTTTAGTATACTTACTATTTGTAGTAAGTCAATTTGTGGGAAGAGGCCAACCTTACTATTTATAGTAAGACACCTTGGTTCACAGTGAATGCAATGGGCTACCTCTTGGTGAAGTCAAAATTGATGTATGATGATTAATAATAGAGTTATAATATTATAATTATAGAGTTATAATATTATAATTATAATTAAAGTTATACTTTAATAATAATTAAGTGCATATCATTAATGAATTAAGTAGATTTTATTTAAAGGGGGACTTAAATGCTCTTAAAAGTATACCTTGTAATGCGTTCAATAATAAAGTACACTTTATATTGTATTCATAAAAAACCCAACATTGATCTCAAAAGTTTGTCAAATGCTCCTTACGAATTCAGCCTACTAGGAGAAGCTATACAAGGATTGCAAAAAACAAATAGACCTATTATTGATGATCATTTTGACTATGCTATTTGGTGCTCTTGGGAATTAGGCATTGATTCCCGACTCTAGCTTTATCCTCTACTCCTAAGATAAGACTTAATATCATCCATCTACTAGATCTGCAAAGTACCATGCCTCATTACATAGTTTTTCATCATATTATAGACTTTGAAATCAAATGAACTCCATTCTGCTTGCACTTTGTGCACCTTCCATCTTTCATCTGCTCATCTTCCGTGTTCTTCTCGTTCCATCTTCTGCTTGATGTTCACCCACTAACAACTTGTTTCTTGACCCCTCCAATCTGCATAGCACCCGTAAAAACAGCACTTTGGCCTCTACACCTAACGTCATTCGCTAGTCCCCATCCAAAACAGTCACTGGTTTTACATAAAATCAGGCAGTGTCGTTGAATTAGGCTAGAAAAATGCAAAATGCCCTCCTTTCTCTCTCCACAAAATAACAGATCTTTGACCACCCTCAGCTAATTCATTCCCACTCCACCATGACATCTTCGACGGTTCCTTGAATGCCTTCCCTTTTGAGTTGATTTTTCAAAAGCTCTTGCAAGCCTCTACTCTGCCATTTCATGTTTCATTATTGCCTGCTTCAGTTTTGCTCACTCCCTGACAATCTCTGCTTTTTAGGTAGCCTTGTCCACCTTTGCCTACCCACCAACAAACGGAACCAACCCAAAGACCCATGCATCTTCTTCATCCTCAAAACACTCAGAAATATCAGAGCCTATCCCCGGCACAACGTGCTCCAGGATTGACTCCAGCCCAAGTAACATGTCTACTTCGGTCAAATGATTGATGAATCTCCTAACCTCTTCAGTTTCTTCTCCAGTTTCCAGACCCCATGCAATTGCCATAGAAATTACATCAAGGTTCACTCGCCATTTCCCTTTCCTTCCTTAAAACTGGCTTCCAATCACCTTCAGAACATTATTCACTACCTCTCTATTTTGATTTTTAGCAGCCTAGAAATCCTCTCCCTACTTACTGGACCTTTGAAGCCCTTCTTCTGTTTGTCGGTGACCACTGAGAAAGCTCCCATTGCAGCCTCTGCAACTCCTAACTCTTGAACACTCACACTACCCACACATTACCTCCTCACCTGACCACTGTTCCTAATGAATGCCTCAATCTTGAAATGAAGCCTAAAAAACCTCTCCCTCCCCTTTACTTATTTCACTTAAAAAAATGAAGTTCATATCCTTTGTTCGTACATGACTTGGATTTTCTGACATTCTATGACATCTCCGGTGCTTATTCATAAATAAACTGCCACTACCCTTTCTTATACCCTAGCCACCTTGTTAATGTCATTCTCAAATGTGCGAGCCATTTAATGTGTAATGTCCCTTATGGGATTTACTCTAATTTTGCAATTTAATGTGTCAATTATGCTTATGGTTCTTATTGTCTTGATTGTAAATGTAAACTTATGTCAAGAATGCCCCCAAGGATCTGGCCGAATTAGTGATTTTTAATTTGAATATTGGATGTTCTAATAGACCATAATATTACCCCTCTTATCTGATTCAAATCCCAATATGTTGTTCCAAGAGAAGATGGTTCCGAAGTCTAATATACATTGCAACATACGACGGTTCTGATAATTACTTATGTAGAATGCATTAAGATTTCTGTGCTCCACTTATTTATAATCAACAAAAAGTAACTAAGACTAGTCTATTCAACAAACGTAGCATAAGTAGAGGAATATCTGATCGATGCTTTTGCAGCAGTCATTATAGGTATGGTTATAGTTCTTCAACATAATGATTTGGCATAGCCTTATGATATTTTCTCCCAATAAAGCATAGTCTCGTATAACTCTTAATTTCTGGGTAAATCTTATATGGTTTCTAATACAGTTTCATGATATCAATAAGGTCTGATATAAAACAGTTACAGTTTATATAACTGTCGCTAGAAACTCCTCTGCTGAGTCTGGCGGTTATGAATGCATCTCAATATCACATGGGTTCTTATGACTTTGGTTAAATGTTCACTGAATATCTTTCCTTGCTTCAAACAATGCCAAATGAATTCTGATTTCCATTTGTCCAAAGATAAAGTTCCCATGCTCAAGGATACTTGTAGATGCCAAGGTAATATCTAATTCTCTTTTCCCCCTTCCTTTGTGGTCTTGTGAAGATGTATAGAAAATAAATAGAGATGCATTGATGCACCTCCTAATTCAATATAAATGGGTATATATAGCCCAGTCTCCAAACCGAACTGTTGACACTCGAATGGACACATTATTTCCTGATTGACTTTTATTAAGTAGTTTGTATTATTTTGTCACAATACTTATTCAGTATTTAGCATTAATAATAAGATGACACTCAAATCCTATCACATGGTTTGATGACAATATCATAGGGTTAATGATTTCTGTTTGATTATTATTACAATTGATTGCTGCTGTCGGCAATTATCAAATGGCTGCTGTTCACTATATTGTTATTGTTAATCTATGTAATTGACTTCTACAGGAATTATACCTTGAAGGCAGCAATGTGGGCTTTCATTACGAGGCATCTGTCAAAATATTGGCACCAATAGCATCGTGAATGCTAATTCTTGTTGTTATTAACAATGGTTTGATTTACTTACTGTAATACTGCTACGTCTCACTCATCCCATGTAAGAGTCAATCGTATTCCTTAATGTGACCTTTGTGCCTGATCTTTGATCATACACACTTGTCGGGCAATCTCCAAATCGTTTCTTAATGAATCGATAAAAAAAATAGATTTTATTATATAATAATTCCTAAGCTTATGATATATGGAGATTTCCATGGAACTTTCTTATTTATTATTATCTATTTTCTTATTTTCTTCTTATTATTTATTTATTAACTTTTCTTTATTATTACCATTGGTTATTATAATTATATTTATTGTTATATAATTTTGCATAGTTACGTTGCCCTGGGGGACGAGGGGACGGCGGAACGAGGGGACAAGTTTCCGGGACAGGGGGACAGAGGGGCCTTAATTTGGGGATGGTGGGGGGATGGCGTGGGGGATAGGAGAGGGGGTATAAAAAAAAAAAAAAAAAAAAAAAAAAAAAAAAAAATATATATATATATATATATGGTACTTAAAATGCTAGTTATGAAAATATGTATTGCAATATAAGATGTAAAAGAATAAATACTTGAACATTGCATTGAATTGGAACATCAAACATAAAACATAAATAGTCGACTCTGCAAATAGTCAACATCGGGATGTCCCCCATCCTCAGTGGAGGGGGCGAAATCTGGTGGCATTGTTGGGGACGGGGGACTTAGTCCCCAAGTCCCTAGTGCATTGAAGTCTCCGGGACGTGGGGCAAAAAGGGGGGGGGGACGCATCCCTATGTTACTATGTAATTTTGTTATTATATACTATATTATTATATTAATAGTATATTACCATATTAATAATATATTATATTATCTATGTTGGTTCATTTATTTATTTAGTTCTATAATTATCTTTTATCATTCAATCTTAGTTTAGATTGGGGACATTGTTGAAGTTTGTAGTTTTGATAGAGAACTTTATCTACGATTTTGAGATAGAAATATGTTTGTTATGACCGTTATGGTCATCTTCAGCTAAAAGAGATATTTGCAAGTTAATATTATATAAAAAGACATGTGTCATATGTAATGCGAAAAGGCATTCTTATGTGAAGAGTTAATGTATGGAAATACAAAGTGTTTTATTTTTGGGACTCAAAAAGATCTTGTGTAAGATGAAGAGTCTTATGCA
Organism: Cupressus sempervirens; assembly: GCA_028749045.1. Classification (NCBI taxonomy): domain Eukaryota; kingdom Viridiplantae; phylum Streptophyta; class Pinopsida; order Cupressales; family Cupressaceae; genus Cupressus; species Cupressus sempervirens. The sequence continues at coordinate 469,550,858 of CM053784.1, read as the reverse complement.
ATCTATTCATATGATTGCTTAGTATATTATAAATTGATCAATTGAAAAAGCCTTGAACTCAAACATTTTATCATCAATAAAATAGATATTTTGTTGGTGTGGCTTGATTTTTCCCTTCAAGTGAAAGGGTTTTCCCAAGATAAATCTTGTGTTTCCTATGCATTTTATTTACTTTTCTTATGTTGTTTATCTAATATATGGGCATAAATCTTAACATGGTATCGAAGCTAGGTTCTGATAAATAGCTGTAAAGGAGAATGTTTGAGGTTATTTATGTGAGATTATTTTGTATTCATATTATTTGTAGATTTCTGTGTATATTAACCTAGAAAATATTAACAGAGAAAATGTTTGCCATGAGGGTCTTATGGTCCTGATAATGAATGTGTTAAAGTCCAAGAAGATTGTGAAACCCAGGGGCAGTTTGAAAGAGGTAGACCAGGATATGAAAGGGAGTCTCCTGGATAAGGGTTATGATTCTGATATCCAAGATGATGTTGAAGGGGGTTTGGGTAGTTTGAAAAAGGGCTCTGGTTGCAGTTCTAAAAAGAAGAAAAAGATTGTTGAGGAAGGTGATTCTAACCGGGAGAGCGAATTCATGGAGGAATTAGTGAGAGACCACTATAATAAGAGGAGTGGAGGTAAAGGAAAGGGTAGTAAGGGCTTTCAAGATGATCGGGTTTCTCCTCCTTTTGATGATGAGCCTCTGGCTCACCGGTTGGAAAGGAAAAGAAAATCTTCAAGGCGACAGGAGGAAAGTTTACAAACTAGGAAGAATGGGGACTCAGATAATGAGGATGTTGGAGAATAGGGGCACCTTCCAGATTTGGATGATAATATTGAAGGCGGGCTCGGGTCGTCCAAGGGTCTTTTTGGTAACCTTGGTTCAATTTTGAAGGAGTTTGGCTTCCTTAAGCAACAAATCTAGTTGTTGGGCAAGGAAATGGAGCAAGCTAGAAAAATTGCCAAAGGTGAGCGTACATTGGGCCAATATATAGACAAACTTTCGGAGGTTATTGGGAATGCAGAAGAAGTTAAAAACCTCATACATAAGATACCATTGCTCGAGGCGAAACAAAGGATGATGGATAAAGAGATTAGTGGAATTCAGGGGAAGGTGTCGAAAATGGACACTAAACTGGGCAATTTGGAAAAATTGTTCAAACAAATGGCAGAAAATGTGGGTAACCTCTTGAAGCGGAATGAGAATGACAAAGGGTAGGACTCCCCTCTGGTGGCAAAGACTTAGGGACCAAGCAAACACACTCGAGCTCATTCTAAGAAGAATGAGGATGTCAGTAAGAAGGACGAGGTGAAGGTCGGTGCTGATAATATGCATATTCTAGCAGATCAGGCTGTTGACCTGATAAAGACTTCTTAGTTGGTTGGTTGCTGCTCTTTTACTGTTCTTTTGCTATCTTTTCTAGCTCTGTCTTGGGTGACCTAATGGTTGTTCTTTTTGGAGGTCTATTTCATGTTGTCCTATGCTGCTTTTCTCTGATGTTTACATCTCTTGTTTATCTCTAGACTTTTGTTATTTTGTAAAGGTTTCAAGTCCTTTAAGACCTGTTTTTACTTAATCAAAACAAAGAAAATATTGAATCAAATTTTTTCCGTCAGCTCCCCGTGTCTCAGTTCAAGTTATGTTCGGATTTTTTCTCAAGCTTGGCCATTGCTAGGTATGTGTGTTGTCACAGGTTTCAATCAAGTGCACATCGTGTTGAAGTTACTGACAACTGGTTGTGAGCTAGCCTTCTTATTCAAAGAGATTCACCGTCACACTAAATGCTGACATGGCACTCGTCAACATTCAACATCTCTTTCTTTAGTTGAAAGGTCAAAGCTTTCGAGAGAGTAATGACAGATTCTTTTATGATTGAAGTTGTGTCATCAAAGCACCTGCCATTCTTGAAAAAGATTGGTTTCCTTTTAATTTCTTCTTCCTCTCATATCGCTAATTCTAGCTTTTGCTATTATATGCGATCGCGTGTATGGAGGCAATCATATGAGAAAATTGGAAGGCTCTTCTATATATTATATTTCTGATCTGTATAGGAACTTTCTCTTGTTTGTTCATGCTTTCAGACTCAAATGTTTGAAGAGTGTATCTGTTGTATTGAGAGTATGATTTTGGCTTGATTATGTTCTGTTTAGAGCAAAGTCTATGTTCATCCGTCTTTGCTAGATCTGCGATTATGGAATCATAATCACTCGCTCTTGGTTGTGAAGTTATCGTTGGGTTGTATGGTTGGCGATGTGTATCACTTCTGGTAAATGTATGATTCTAGCATTCGAATCGTCTTCTCTATATGCTTGAACGGACCTTTATTCAAGCCAATTGCGTTGAAGAGGACTTGGCTACTTGCGATGTTGGGCTCATAATTCTTGGCACCATGCAATTCTATTTCAGAGGCTCCTAGTTATGTCGATGTTTATACATGCCAGGGGATATTTTTCTCTTTTCACATTGAACAAATTAGTAGATCATTTTTTCCAATGTTGGGTGTCCTCAAAACTCGCTGTTCCTTGTCGAGGGTGGAGTGCCTTGTTGAGCAGTTGGATTTCATTCTCAGCTTCAATTATGTTGAGATATGCTCTTGGCCCCATTTAAGCCTCAAGATTGTTGGTCTTCAGAAATCTCTTCTATGAGTTTGTAATGGGGGTGCCAACATATCCAAAAGTGGCAGAACTTCATACTATTAAAGAGGGACATTGTTGTATTAAAGCTCAATCAATCCTAAGAAAAGGTTGGAATCAGTGAGCGAACTAATTGGAGATTTCGTGAGAGAATAATGAATTTTATCTAACAAAGAGATAAGTATTGTATGGTCATTTTTATTGTATAGATCATAAACTTTTGTTGGATATTTATGGTAGGTTAATTTTATCTCTCCTAGTCACATTTTTTGTTAGTAAGAAACTGCATTATTAGAGTATGGTCATCTATTTCTGTGTGCTTGCATAGCTCTTGATGTTGTTACAACAATTTGTGCATTTATGAAAGGGATTTTATAGTGATGAAAACTCTCTCAGATTGTTTATGTTATGGTTGTTTAATTACCAAATTGTGAAAGTGAAGCAATCCTGGCTCGGATTTGTGTGAGTTACTAACTTACTTTTGTTCATGCCTTGATATTCAAAGATTAATCATAGCTTTGGAGGCTGGTGATGTTCCTTTAGAAGCTGTACAGGGGTGTTGTGAACGAACCAATAGGTGGATGAGAGCAACAAAGAAGCAATGAGATGAGCGTTGCTAGAGAGAGAGACTATTCTATGATTTTTTATCAGACTAGAAAGAGAGTATATCTTTTCTTGGATCTATATGATAAGTAAATCTTTTATTAGTTATAAATCTCTCTTGGTTGTAGGGTGCAAATGGAATAGTGAGGGATTTTGCAACATTGGTTGTAGTCTTGATGCTAAATTGGCGATACATTATCTTTATCAAATAGTGCAACATCACCTATTCAGCTTCAGAGGGAGGTTATGTGATAGAGGGAGATGTCCAAACCTTTGTGAAGCTTGTGTGATAGTAAAACACTTGGAATCAATTTCTTTTTATGGTGTTTAAAATTGTCCCTATTGATAGGGAGTCTCTGTTAAGAGAAAATCTCAGTGAATTAATGCATTCTTCTCTAGGAAAAGATTGAGGTGAAAGTCCTTGTTCCACCCTTTGCAAGTAGGCAAACCACCCTCTATAAGTAGCCATGGTGGAAATGCATTCTTCTCTAGAAGAAGTTTGAGGTGAAAGTCCTCGTTCCACCCTTTGCAAGTAGCCATGGTGGAAAGGCATTCTTCTTTGGAAAATGTTTGAGGTTAAAGTCCTCGTTCCACCCTCTGCAAGTAGGTATGGTGGACCACCCTCTGCTACTAGGCATGGTGGAAATGTATCCTTTTCTAGGAGAATTTTTGAGGTAAAAGTCTTTGTTTAACTCTCTGCAAGTAGGCATGGTGAAAGTCACATGTACGACTTCATTCTATGTGATTATGGAGTAGCTATGGTGGATTATGTTATGTTGAGATAACATATGTTATGTGAATTTATCATCTTTGGTTGCAACTATGTGTGCATACTTGACTAAAGATCTCTCTCTTGTTAAGAGGGAGTGTTGGAAGTTTGTTGCTGCAATAAAGATCTTTATCTCTGATTTTGAGATAGAAATATGTTTTTTATGACCGTTATGGTCATCTTCAGCTGAAAGAGATATTTGTAAGTTAATATTATATAAAAGACACGTGTCATACATAATGTGAAGAGGCATTCTTATGTGAAGAGTTAATGTATGGAAATATGAAGGGTCTTATTTTTGGGACTCAAAAAGACCTTCATAGGTAAGATGAAGAGTCTTATGCAATCTATTTATATGATTGCTTGGTATATTGTAAATCGACCAAGTGAAAACGTCTTGTACTCACATTTTATCATCAATAGAATAGATATTTTGCTGGTGTGGCTGGGATTTTCCCTTCAAGTGGTAGGGTTTTCCCAGGATAAATCTTTTGTGTTTCATGTGCATTTTATTTACTTTTCTTATGGTGATTATCTAATTTCTGATCGTAAATCTTAACAAATATCACAATTTGATGTAATTAAAGTCCTCAAACTAAATGTAAGTAATCTTTGACATCTTAATGATGGACCATTTGGATAAGACATCCACTTCCACATTACTATTTCACCTAATATGACTTAATTTGAGATATTGAAAGAATAAGAGTAGACAATCAATTTCGTCAATTGTATTTTGTAGGTGCCACGCTTGAACATTACCATTTAAATGAATCTTCTACAATTCATATTTTTCCCAATCTGCAATGCTAACAAACCCGCTTTGGCCTTTGCCACGTTATTTGTTCCATCCTTCAATATTTGAGTTGCATAGGCTGAGGTGCATCCGGAGTAGTCTCTCGCAATCTCGTTAACCCCAGAAGAGCCAGGATCGCCTTTAGTAACTCCGTTGAAGTTTCATTTAATCCATCCTTCTTCCGGCCTAGCCTACTTATACTTTTCTCTTGAAATTTCTCTATTGTGCCTCCTCAAATCTATATTGCCACTTCTAATTTTTATTACTTTCCATTATGCATGTATTCTTCTATCCTTTAGTATATAAGGAACATCGTATTCATATTGGGCAATTGCTGTCCCCACTACTTCTATAGTGATGTTAATCCTTGCTATAATTTTCTCCAAAGCCTCAATCTTCTTGATGGAGCCCCAATTTTTGCAAAATTTAGGGCCTTCATTGGAGAAATAATGTTAGAAACTTGATGAAATATTGCCATTGATGTCAAAAAGGGTTCACAAGTAAGGAAGTGGGGGCATATTAATAATCAAAGTGGACCATCGACTGAAGAAAACATAACAGAGTTTATGACACTGTTGGCTTTCTTTTTTCTTTATGTGTAATAAGTTATTCTTAAAATTTCACCATTGTGCAATAGTTGTATGGAACTTTCAACAAAAGCTAGTTACATTAGTTGGAGTTCAAGGAAGTTGAATTACTGATTAAACATACAGAGATTGGTTCCACATTCTCAAATGGGTTTTTTAATCCTCAAAGGGCATACTGGGAGTAGTGCTAAAATATTCACCAAGGACATAGATCTATTAAACATTCTCTATTGGAATCAACAAGAGATAATGAGTCTGCAAAGAAACCAATCTACACTGAAAGAATCTCATTTCAAAGACTATGATCTTTAATGAATATTTACCAAATTCTTGAAAAACTAAACCTCAACAAACACACAAAAATATACACAATAAACCTAGAGCAATGTTTTAAAGAAGACCCCCAAAGATTATAAAATATCAAATGCATACTTGCATACAAACAGTGGTTTTGCAAACTATATGGTTCGTGCCGTCAGTTTTGAAACATATCACATATCATACATGTCACCATAAATTTCCTCTAATAAGTTAGAAATAAAATAACTTGATGCCTAGATGGAGAAAGATCTTAACAAAAGAGAAAACATGTGGAGACTATGGTCAATTACGACAATAGTAGACAAGAAGAATCAAGAATACCATAGAGAAGCAACAGGAAGGGTTGGAAGTTTTTGATTTGGCAATTAGCATGTGAAAAACACTCAGAGGTTGGTGTCAAGGTTAGGAGCACACGTGATGGGCAAAGGAATTTGGTCATGACACAAATCATCGACTTTATATGTAGATCATGGAGGGAAGTTTCATACTTCAACAGAATGCAAAAGAGTTCTTTGCTTAGTGTCTACATAGATATGTTTGTTACTTACAAGGAATACTACGATTGAAATCGATTAATGCTAGAGCTTGTATTTGCACCTGCGCAAGGATGGATTGATTGCTAAGATTCAATATTGAGAGATGGGAAGTTTTGAGGAGATTCATGATAAGTTGGTTGTTATAAGTAATCAGTCAACCACACAGATAGCGATATAAATTCAATGGAGATCTCTATAGACAATGGATGCTGAAACTAATACATAGCCAACGATAACATAATACTGTATCATGCAATATGAAAAACATAGAGATATAGTCAAAGTTTCAGGATCGCCAGATTTATCAGGTATGGTGTTGTTTGCAGGTCTATGCGAATCAATCGTTTTCCTTCAGTATATGACGCCAATCCAAGATAATGGCAAAGGAAGACGTTCAGGAGTTTGGCAATGATACAGAGAGGTAAACACAGAAAGATGAATAGAAATTCCACATAAGATATCCAAAATGGATGTCGTGTCTTTGTCAAACTACATGAATGGTCAATGACAAGCATTGCTTCCTATATGGTGTCATCAAGAGTTTGAAGATCAAATACGTTATAATGAGAAAAACTATATTATGCGTAATTGAGAATCAAAACCTCTGAAAATTGGAGATTACAAATATTATTAAATTGTTTTTGATATATGATCTAATCAATAACACTAAGGATAATAATTTGTCAAGGGAAAGAATCGCCATAACTTGGCGCTATTATGGTTAGAAAGGATGTAGTTTACATTTGAAAAGAGGTAACCTTTTATTTGAAAAGGCATGCTTTCTTATGTGTAAGATATAAAAAGATATATGGATCATTTGTAGAGAATAATAACAAGACACATATTTGAGAGAGGAGCTATAAAGAGACGTGTGCGCTTGTAAAGAGGAATGTAGAATATTAAAGTATGACTTTAACATTAATTTATGTATTATTTTTGAATTATAAATAAAAATTCTTTTTGTTTTTTGTTTATTTAAAAGGTAAGGAGGGTAAAATTTTGATTTGGATTCGTCCCTTATGATTGATAAGAAGATTATTAAATTATTTCTTGAAAAGCTCATGTATTAGATATGTTCCGCATTCTTTGTTCGACAATCAGGGGTATTGTGAAGAAAATAGGTGTTTTGTTGTCTTTGTCTAATTGGACTTCTGTCAAAGAAGATAATACCCTTTTGGACTAACAGAGAATTGCATATAAAATATGTCTTTTGCAGAGGACAGGAGTAATTGATGATATTTAATGAATATTCTGTCATAAGGTTGTACATAATAATTCTTGTTGTAGTTGGCTCTGTTGCCCAAATAAGAAAAGGCACTGGTCTTTTGAATCATTGAAATATAACCATTAGATTTATAGTTAAAGTCAATAATCTCCGTATTTCCTCCGTACAAGCATCAACTCATTCATTTCATAAACATTCAATCATATCATTTATATAACTTTATTTTGAATGTTTTAAAGATTTTGCCAATTTATAACTCAAAAAGTTTAAATTTTCTATAGGACAACCTTTGAATCTAGTAATTAGGATTTAAGGTGAAGGTATACCTACCTAGGCGTAGCGAAGCCTTAAGTGTAGGGGAATCAAAGTCATTCCCATTCGTTGGCCATAACTAATTGGGTAATCCTATTGGAGAATTGGCAAAAGTCTTGGATTTCCAATCTGTGGTTTTGGGAACCAACAGATTGGCGACTCTACTGGTGAGAGTTTCTCGCAATAAGTATTGTGAAGTTACCCAGAGTTTCAGATTTCCTAGACTAGAATCAGAAAACAGTTGTATCAATTTGTTTGGAAGCATACTCTGTTAGAAGCAAGATTGTGGAAGATCGATAAAATCAATACATTCCTCGAAAGCGGTGGCAACTCTATTCAATAAATTTTTCAGTTGGTAGCTCTACTGAGGCAGAAGGCTCGGAAGGAAATGGTAGATAGTTTTTTCAAAAGTACAAATCATTTCAAAGAAAGTCTTTTATTCCAGATGGCATCAAGCCATTGGATCTCAGAAATTTTGATTGTAAACCTAAAAAGTTGTTTCCAAAACTTTCGCAACTTGTACCAAAGTTCCATGGAGAATGAGATGAATTGGCATTTCAACATTTGGATGCGTTTTATACATTTGTAGAAGATTATGAGATTTGTGCAGAGGATCAGGTGATGAAGCTATTTGTTAGGACATTAAAAGACAATGGGAGGCAAGCTAATGAATGACTACCTATAGATAGTATCTCATCTTGGAAAGAATTTGAACAATGGTTCCTTTATAAATTTCATGATGAAAGCGAGGAAGATAACATTTGTTATGAACAATATGAAGACCAAAGCTGCAATATTGAAAAAGATCCTAACATGTCTCTAGTTGATGACTTTTTTAGTTTGGAGAGATTTGAAGGGGAGTCTTCTACACACATATTCATGAGGATGTACAATGCCCTTCAAAAAATACCTTTAGAAATCAAACCTCCATCTTCTGATATTTTCAACAGAATGCGTGAACTAGGTCTCTTAAATGATCATTAGTTCCTTATTTTTCTCAAACATATAGATTATGAATTGACTGCAGAAGAGAGTGAAAGCAAGACTAAAGATGCATTTAAGTGATATTTCAAAATCAAAGATAGCAAAAACTTTTGGTTAGCCTGAAGAAGAATCGGATCATGATGGGACTTGTAAGGAATTAAGCTGCAGGGAATATGAAAATGAGGAAGAGGATTGTAATGTTCCCTTTTTGGGACATTAGAAATATTGAAGTCTTATTATACATAATGTTAAAATGGTGCAGGAGCACCCCATCAAAATTAAGTAGTCTTAAGGTCTTCTAGGCCTTCTCAATCCTTGATTCTAGCATATTTTGGTTAATTAGGCTCTTTCTTGCATAGTGATCCTATTGTGTAACCCTTGAACAACTTTTGGTATTTGTATAAACCAGTTGTTTCATGAGGTCACAGGGATCTAGTAATCTCCTAGGGTCATGTTAAAGGCCTTAGGAAGTGTTAGAGTCTCTTAGAAGTTATGTTAGAATCACAAAATCAAAATAAGTTGCATAATCATGACAATAATGCAACATTTTCCTTATAACTTTTGTTTGTAATAAGTTCCCTACAACTGTCACAACCTTTAAATTTCGGTTGGACCAGTTGGAGGAAGGTCTTCATAAGCCATTACAGGCAGGTAGAAGACATACAATGTAATATCTTGCTTTTGAATCAATGAAAGCTACCATTTTTCCTGCAAAAACTCTGTTTTCTGCTTAGTGTACGGACTGTATAGACTTTGGTGGACTGGAGGATCAGGTTTTATCAAAGCTTGAAGAGTTACCTTTCCAATAAGCCTACTCTGAGCCTCTGAAACGCCGGGAGTTGGGAGTTATAAGGTTTTTTGCTGAACTTGGTTTCAAACCTTAACCATCTAGTGTTTTGGAGAAAAATGGCAATATCTCCCATTTCCACTGTTGGAAAAATCTGATTTTTAGGGGAATGGGAGATTGTCAAGTGTATTTTAGGATTTTGGAGGTTTCAAGGCAGGAGCAGATGGTGGCTGTACTGTACAAGCAAGAATGAGTTGGCATCTTTATGTGACAACTCTGCTGCATACTGAGATTTGCTAATTTGCACGCCTTGGGGGTTGAGCCACGTTATGAAATCTTGGAATCCTTCTAGTTTTGACCCAACCTAACCATTCCTTGTGTTGGTTTTGTATTGCACCTTTTATTTCTAGCAGTTCCTTTGTAAAAGTGACCTAATTGGGGCAATTAGGCCTGTTAAGCATTGCTGTTTTAGAAGGTTAAAAGGTGACATCAGAACCTGCCTTTTTGGCAGTATGTCAAACTCAATAAAGGGTGTTCAGAATGGTAATTTGTTCGTAGTGTCCTTTGGAGGATTTTGCACTTATGGCACAAATTGCCTTTGGAAGGGCTACTAGACCTATTGCTGCATTACTAGGACAGAATAGTGAAAGTTGGGTTTGGATTGCTGATTGGCAGTGATTCCTTGTTCTTTTGAACACTTGTTCAACCCCTTGCATGTTGATGGATCCAAAAATGTGTGGGTACACCATTTGAGGATGAAGAGTCAAGTTTGCCAAGTTGGAAGTTGAATGGAATAGTCATGGTTCTTTAGTGATATTCTTGTATAAAGGTGTAGAAGTTTGGGTGAGTCATCAATCAAGTTGGATTGGTGTCAGCATAACTTAGGTTTGTGCTTATTAAACCCTTACCTTTGCATCATAAAATTGACTAGTAGAGAGTAGACTCAAATTATAAAAAGGTCAATTTAATGTTATAAAGAGGGCAAAAGGTCAAGGAGGAATATGACGAAAAGGCAGAGGGAAGTTGAAGAGTCACAGGGGAATAGGACGAAAGCCATAGGGAAGTCGAAGAGTCTTAGTTTGTGTATTAAAAACGGAAAGAGGCTCATTCTTGGGCATGCTTGATTTATGATTCAGTTTCTGTTTTCTCTCTTGTGAGAGTTATTCGGAAAGCTTTAGCTTTCAACTAGTATGAGGACGTAGCCCCTTGTGCCGACAGGCAGTGGATGCAAACCCATTGTCCGGGGAGACATCAATTCGTGTGTTTCATATTCGCTTACAGGTTCTTATTCTAGTATTCCAATATGACTGTTAATTTGTATTTAAGATTGGATTTTCTACTGTCGGTTATTGTATTGCTGTTGTATAATGCAATAACGTGTTTATGGAGTTGTACAAGAGTTTGTTGGTTCTATATTACTGGTTTGTGACGCACTTTCATGTGTTCAAATCCTGAATAGTATCTTGGAAAGACGGTTATTTTCTTGTGGATAATCTGCTGGTTTTATTGTTGTATTGTATTATATCTGTATATGTTGAGTTTGAATATAATATTTAAGAAGAAATTGGTCAAATATCTATTGGGATTTCTATTGGTTTCGATTGTGCTGTAATACATCTGCAATGTTTTAGTTCTGAATATATTGTTGAAAGAGAAATTTAGTAAATATCTGCTTCGGGATATCTCAGGGATTCCCTTAGTGTGGAAGAAATTTCAGCCTTGTTAGACATAGAATATCATAAAAATACTGAGAAAAATGGTTCAAATTTTTTCTCAATCCACCATAGTAAACAAGTTGATGGATTAGGGTACATTCAGGGAGTGCTAGATGAAGCAGATGATGATTCTCAATATGATGAATTTAGTACACTATTTGTTGATATCTTGTGTAATGGAATATTTGATGATCCAAATAAAAGCTCTCTTAGAGGTATAACTGAATTTTCTATGTTCTTTAACCCATTGTTTGAAGAGGAAGTAGAAGAAGGTATTCCTAATTCCTCTATGTTCTTGAATCCATTATTTGAAGAAGATTTTCTATGCAATCAAGTTCATCAGCATCATGATGAAGATATCAGGCCTAGTGATAATTTTGAAGATGATGAAACTCAAGTTATGCGTGGAGAGGGGTTTTCAGAAAATGAGACATCTTTTATTTCATACCATGAGCCGGAAGTACATCAAATATGCGAAGATGAGGTGAAATCATATTAGCATGATTCTGAAAATTATCTAAGTATCCTATTTGATTAGATTCTTGATAAGAAGGAAGTTCCTGAATGTGAGTTATCTTCAAATCCTTTTTGTTAGGAGAAACAATATCTACAGTATGAAGATGGTGCAGGTTATGTGCAAAGGGACAATCAACCAAAGAAGACTTGATGCTTATATGACTGATCATATGCATAACCATAGGGATCTTCCATTCGACCAAGACTACAATGCACTTGATAACCTCTCAAAGGCAAAACAAAAGTTAGATGGTAAACACTGCATTGATGAAATGGAACTAATAAGTATTGTCCATGAGGATGATGCATCAAATACAGGTTTGAAATATGAGCAATAGATCGAGAAGATGAAAGATGGACAGAAAAATGATGGCATCGTATTTAGGAGACCCAAAGTGATACATGATCAAAATTATGTGTTCAATAGAGGAAAGGAGCTGTGTTCATTTTTGGGGGTTGGGGCCACCCAATTTCATTTTTCATCAGGTTAAGCATGGATACTTGGTTTGCTTCTCCAGTGATAGTTGGACTCTCATTATGGCCACAAGGGAACATATGTCCCCAATAAGACCCACTAATGGAGCCCCAAATTATACATTTGAGAAATAATGTTAGAAACTTGATGAAATATTGTCATTGACGTCAAAAGGGATTCACAAGCAAGGAAGTGGGGGCATTCAAATAATCAAAGTTTACCATTGACCGAAGAAAACATAACAAAGCTTTCTTTATGTGTAATAAGTTATTCTTAACATTTCACCATTGTGCAATAGTTGTATGGAACTTTCAACAAGAACTGGTTACATTAGTTGGAGTTCAAGGAAATTGAATTACTGATTAAACATACAGAGATTGGTTCCACATTCTTAAATGGGTTTTCACATTCTCAAAGGGCATACTGGGAGTAGAGCTAGTATATTCACCAAGGACAAAGATCTATAAAACGTTCTCTATTGGAATCAACAAGAGATAATGAGTCTATAGAGAAACTAGTCTATATTGAAAGAATGTCATTTGAAAGACTATGATCTATAATGAGTATTTACGAAATTTAAAAAAAAAACTAAACTTCAACAAGCACACATAAATATACACAATGAACCTAGAGCAATGTTTTCAAAGAAGATCCTCACAGATTTAAAAGATCAAATACATAGCATACAGACAGTAGTTTCAAAGACTATATGGTTCATGCTGTCAGTTTTGAAACATATCACATATCATACATGTCACCATGATTTTCCTCTAATAAGTTAGAAACGAAATAACTTGATGAAATAGCAAACATGGAGCGACTATGGTCAATCACGACAATAGTAGACAAGAAGAATCAAGAATACCGTAGAGAGGCAACTTGAAGGGTTGGGAGTTTTTGGTTTGGCAATTAGCATGTGAAAACACTCAAAGGTTGGAGTCAAGGTTAGGAGCACACATGATGGGCAAAGGAATTTGATCATGACACAAATCATAGACTTTGAATCAGTTTTGCAGACCATGATAGAAGCATATAATCGGCACAACAGAACGAGCACATTTTTGTATAAAAAGCATCGGATGACAGTTTCTTTTAAGCTTAGGGATTTCACGAGGGTTTTTGGCATTCCTAGTTCTGGAGGTAAGAAGGTGGAAATCAAGAATCACAAGCTCTCTTAAGAACGGAAGGAACACTGGATTCAATTAGTGGGCCACGATCTTACACCCGACGAGATGGAGTCAGTTATCAAGGGGTCAAAATGCAAAGGACTTTGGTGGGATCTCATTCGGGAAGGCCATTGGAGGTGTATTATGGACGTTATCAAGAGCAAGCTGACAGGGGCAAGTCGGGATTCAAATATAGCATTGCCGCAGATAGTATTCATGAATGGCATCATGAATGACACGGTGTATGACTGAGCTACAATTCTTGCTGACAGGATGGAGGAGTTCATGACACTCCAACACCGCACATTCTTTATGCCACATCATGCGATTGGCCTATTTCTGGAGGCAACGGTTAATCAGATACCCATGGATGATTTTGAGGCACCACCTTGGGGAAAGTTGGCACAAGGAGAGCCTTCGATATTTTATTGGAGACATCTGGAAATGTGTGGGACAGCAGTGGGACAAAAGAAGGTATTTCGGGGATTGCAGGCGGCTCACAGGGACACTGATAGTGGACGGGAGGAGACTTTGGAGAGCAGCGGGGTGGAGTATGAGGAAGAGAGTACTTCCGCGGAGGTTGGCAATGAACCAGCAGATAGTGAGCCCACATTTTCCCCCCTGCCGCAGTTGTCAACTTTGGTGCACTTGTCCCCTCCTACATCACACATTCCTCCTTTTGGTCAGTGTCATGCACCGGTCGTGATGACCCCACCGGTGGTAGCAAATGTCCCATGGGTAGTGGCTGAGGGTGTTCCACCAGCGACAAATGTTGTTGCACCGACGACCACTCCAGGTGTTGCTTTCTCCACTTTCTCCACGGCCATAGTAGATGTTGTTCCAGTGGCACCAGTGGAGCCAGTCTCGTAGAGGGTGGAGTTGCCAATGCTAGAGCTTGAGCCCCAGGTTCGCTTGGATCTGATTGACTATGATGCAGTCGTTACCGTTTTGTCTTCCTTGTTAGCAGCCGTGGAGCTAGTATAGACAGTCCAGTCAGCCCAGCTAGCACATCAGGAGGAGAGCATGGAGCCTGCATAGTCAGAGCAGCCGGAGGTGATGGATAGAGCCAGTGCTTTCTTGAGATAGCAGTTCTGACTCATCCTTGCCGAGGTGGGTCCATCCATCCTGTCCCCGGGGCACCTAAGAGTATTAGCTACAGTATTGGAGCCTCAGGAGGTGGGGATGCTACAGGTCAAGGTTGCGCCGAGAGCAGAGGAGGTCGCACCGGATGTGGGCATGGTCCCCGCAGATGAGGAAGAGAATAGTGATGTTGAGTGGATGATGAAGGGTTTGGTAAAGGAGGATTATGGGTTGGATGAGGATAGGTGTAGGGACTACCTCAGGGCTATGAAGGTTGCGTTAAAGAAGGGACAGGATGTGGCATTGCAGGCTATGACTCGGCCGAGGGAGTGGCATTTGGTTCGAGTTTACATCAGGGGGATCTGTCTGCAGCGGTTCCGTTCATGTTTTGAGGAGAGAGGTTGGCCAACATTTGAGACATCGAAGATGTTGGTAGATTGGGCCACCGAGCCAGAGTTGGGGCCGCGCAACACTCCGTTGGAGAAGCTGGCACATGAGATTGTGGGACTGTATAAGGAGGTTTATTATGCTCGCAGGCGCGAAGAGGCGGATAGGGTAGTAGATAGAATTATAGCTGAGAGATCTCTAGTGGTTGAGAGAGAAGCTAGAGAGAAGTTAGCAGTGGATTTGGCAAGTTAGCAGGCAGCATGGGCAGTTGAGCGGGCAGCTTTGTTGAGGGATAAGGAAGCGGCTGTGCGGGATAAGGATGCAACGAAACAGGAGTTGCAGTTAACCAGGACACAGGCTATGGATGCGGCGCTTCTCCTGAAGGAGGCCGTCGAGGTTAATTCACGGATACAGAAGAATTTGAGCATCTGGATGGAGCAGGTCTATGAGTTGCATCAACAACAGCATTCTTCAGGGGCACCACCTTCTCTCTAGTATTTTTTGTTTTGTTCTATGTGGGTTGTCTCCTATTTTGTTAGTCGTCAGGAGACTACTTTTCTTTTTAGGGGGGATGATGTCGTCAACAGATTCTGTATTCTATAGCCGACTGGGTTATGCCATCAGAGATTTTGTTTGGTAGCCGACAGGTAGATTAGGATTGTTTTCTAGCCGACAGACCCCTTCGGGAAGGTTCGACGGAAAGTATTTATACCTTGTCTGGGATCATTGTAAATCATCTTATGCTCTGTATGTAATCTGTTGGCATATGCGAATAAAGGAGTACTGTTGTTGCTGTTCGTATTCATTATCTGTGCATTAATCATTTAATCTATGCGGTAAACATTATGGAGGGAAGTTTCATACTCCAATAGACTGCAAAACAGTTCTTTACTTAGTGTCTACGTAGATATATCTATTAGTTACAGGGAATACTATGATCCAAATCGATCAATGCTAGAGCTTGGATTTCAATTTGCAGAAGGGTGGGTTAATTGCTAAGATTCAATATTGAGAGATGGGAAGTTTCGAGCAGATTTATGGCAATCTGGTTATTATAAGCAACCAATCAATCATATAGATAGTAATCTCAATGGAGATCTCTGCAGACAAAGGATGTTGAATCTAATACATAGCAAATGATAACATAATACGGTATTATGCAATATGAAATACACAGAGATATAATCAAAGTTTCAGGATCGCTAGATTTCCTAGGTATGGTGTTGTTTCCAGGGCTATGAGAATGAATCGTATTCCTTTAGTATATGCAGCTAATCCAAGACAATGGCAAATGAAGACATTGAGGAGTCAGGCAATGATACAGGGAGGTAAACATAGAAAGATGAATAGAGATTCCTCATAAGATATCCAAAATGAATGAATGTCGAGTCTTTGTCAAACAAAATGAATGACCAACATGAAGCAGCGCTTCCTATATGGTGCCGTAAGAAATTTGAAGATCGAATAAGTCATAATTAGCAAAACTATACTATGCGTAACTGAGATCGAAACCTTAAAAAAATGGCGATTACTAATACTATTAATTTCTTTTTGATATATGAACCAACCAGTTATGTTGAGGACGAGAATTTGTTAAAGGAAAGGATAGCCATAACTTGGTGCGATTATGGTTAGAAAGGATGTAATTTACATCCGAAAAGACATAACCTTTTATTTGAAAAGGCATGCTCTCTTATGAGTAAGATATAAAAAGATATATGAATCATTTATAGAGAATAATAACAAGACACATATTCGAGAGAGAAGCTATAAGGAGATATGACTACTTGTAAGGAGGAATGTAAAATATTAAAGTATGACTTTAATATTAATTTATATATTATATTTTAAATTATAAATAAAAACCCTTTTTGTTTTTTGTTTATTTAAAAGGCAGAGAGGTTAAAATTATAATTTGGATTCATCCCTTATGATTGATAAGAAGATTATTAAATTATTTCTAGAAAAGCTCATGTATTAGATATGTTCTGCATTCTTTGTTCGACAATCAGAGATATTGCAAAGAAAATAGGTGTTTCCTTGTCTCTGTCTAATTGGATTTCCGCCGAAGAAGATAATACTCTTTTGGACTAACAAAATTTACATATAAAATGTCTTTTGTAGAGCACATGAGTAATTGATGATATTTGATAAATATTGTCTCATAAGGTTGTATGTAATAATTCTTTTTGTAGTTGACTCCATTGCCTGAATAAGCAAATGCAATGGTCTTTTGAATCATTGAAATATAACCATTGGATTTATAGGTGAAGTCAGTAATCTTTGTATTTCCTCCCTACAAGCATTAGGTCATTCATTGCATTCATATCAAAGCATTCATATAACTTTATTTTGAACATTTTAAAGATTCTGCCAATTTATAACTCACAAAGTTAAATTCACTATAGAGAAACCTTTGAATCTAGCGATTAGGATTTAAGGTGAAGGTATACCTGCCTAGGTGTAGCGAAGCCTAAAGTGGAAGGGAATCAAAGTCATTCCCATTCGTTAGCCAGAACTGATTGGGTAATCCTATCAGACAATTGACTAAACTCCTAGATTTCCAATTTGTGGTTTTGGTAACCAACACTTCCCTTGAAAAATTCTTCAGTTTCGCTCTTTCCATGTAATGTCCCCATTTGTTGCCAGCATTAGAATTTCAGGGATTAGCCTAATATTGGATCCTCGTAGGCTAATAAGGATGGTTAGAGGGTTTTTGTAGGATTGATTCGTCTCCAACATTCAGGGATTTATGGATTTGGCCTTCGTTCGATATCTTTTGGACTCCATTTGCCAAACTTACTATGTATAGTAAGTTAGGTGTAATAGAGATGGACCCTTTCTATTTTTAGAAAGTGTATTTGGTCACATGGGGAATTATGAGGAGAGTTTCCTATTTCAGATAGCATGACAATTAGACAAGTATTTCAAGAGATATTAAAGTTCAAGTGACTTAAGTGATTTATTTAAATATTTTGATGTTATTATAAAGTTATAAAATCACTTTATGACAAAATGACTTAAGTGACTAAAAGACGAAATAGTCTTTTATCCCACATTGCTAAGTTGTTCGTACCTCTCCTCTTTTCAAAGTTATAAAGGAAGGCATTTGCATTGGGATTGAAACAATGAATATATGTTTTTTTCTCAAATCCTAAGAGTTGCTTAAATGTGACTGGATATTTCCTAAGGACGAAACCCTTGAGGAAAAGAGTGAGACTAGATGCAATCCTAGTATCTCACATTGTGTTTTCAGAACTGAGATTCAGACTGATATTGAGCTACAGGAAGTTGGAGTTCCATAGCAGGAAGGAGAGCAGGAGATTGAAATCTACATAGAGTTCTTGCACGTATAGGACATTGTCCAGCAGTATTGAGCTTGTTTGGCAGGTGAGGTTGGCAGACATTCATAGTTGAGAGGTAAATACAGCAGTTAAATTCATTTACAGTGGCATTGATTCACATCACAGACTGGGAGCTGCTTGGCACGTATATGACATTGTCTGATCATTTGGAGTTTGGACGGCAAACTGAATAGACTGTCATACTAGCTGAGATAGTGTTGGTGGACTTTGTGTGAGCCAAGTTCCCTATTATCCAAGGTCTTCTCTGTCAACGTTCTCCTAGCAGTGAGACGACAGTAGTATTGCACATGACAGTGAGCAGCAGCAGACAGGCACTCCAAGCTTTACCATGGGTACACTTCAGATGGGTCACCTTCAGTGCAGTGATAGCAGATAGGAGTGGATGTTCAGAACAGCAGGCAGATTGATTACGGCAGCTACATTTTCAGTTGCAGAGAGATCACGGGTCAAAGACACCATGCTGTGACAGATTACCACCAGCTGGTGCACGTTGGAGTAACTGGGAGTTAGCAGTCCCGAACTGCGATCATTAAAGACATGCTGTAGACAGCAACACAGTTCCTCAGTTATCTGTGATTTATATCAGGTTCTCTTTATCATTTGTTTGTGTTGGTAACTTGTGTTAGTAATGTAAAGATAGATTAGTTTGTTGGGATACAGTCAATGATTACTCCTCCATGGTTTCGGATAGATTACATGTATAAGGTCTGCTGTAGTGGAGAATAATAAAAATTCAGAACTGTTATTTCTTGAGTTTTCATATTGTTTGCACATTCCTTTGGTCTCGTTACTATATTCCCGTGATTCGGATTTCTTACAGCAGTATCCAAGCTTGAGACCTGGGTTACATGCTAACTGTTTGACTAAATACTTCTAGCCCAAACTTGATCTCCTTGATCAGAGCAAGCAGGGATTATTACATTCCAAACTTCCCAAATTACAAGAGAGGGACAAACCTCCAAATTTTGAATAGAGCAGATTTCCTTTGTGCCCATGGCCAACTAACAAAGGCCTCCGTCAAACTATTCTCCAAAGGACCACATCAATTAAGTTTAGATAAAGCCATTGTACAACCCTCCATAGAAAAGGGACATTGTAGCAACAGATGGTCAACATCAATAGAAGCTGAATTGCACATAAAAAAATTAGTTGGTCCTATGAAACCAAATCTTGTCCTTATTAGTTATTTCCCCTGTAAGAATTTTTTCATGGATTTCCAACCATCCAAATGAGCCAACTTTAGGGAGACATTCTTTACTCTAACATAACTTGGTTGGCCAATCAGGCGAGACTTCAATATTTTGTAAAATCTGATAACCATGCTTGATAGAATATTTACCACTTTTAGCTGCATACCAAATGATTTTTTCTGCATTACATGTTCTGATAAAATCTCTGTCATGTTGGATAGATTTCATCAAGGCAAACTGTTGGTCTGTAAGATCTAAATGCTCAATACTCTGCCAGCCCCATTGGAGTCCACACTGAGTGTTCCTAACTCTAATAGTCTGAAACTTTGTCACCTCATCTCTTTGTGAAGAAGTTTATGAATGTTCATTCTGCATTATCCTTCAAAGCTGGGTGACCATTCTAGGAGTCCTTCCAAAATTAAGCCTATCTACCACTGCCCACTTGACAAGAGATATGATCCATAATCACTTTCCTACAATCAAGAATAAATGTCCATATTGCCGAACCTTTGGTAGGGTTTTGGTTGGAAAGTATTCTCTCATTGTTCTGAGAATATAAATACTTAGCTTTAAGGATTTTTACCTAGAGAAAATGTGGGTCGGCATATATATTCCACACCAATTTAACCATAAAGCAATATCCATTTTGTGTCAATTCCTCAAACCAGTTCGGCAACGTAACTTTGATATACATATCTTATCCCTTACCAACAATGGAAGTTTATCATAATTATTAGCTCCATTCCAAGAAAAACTTTCTCATTATTTGCTTAATAAATCTAATAATCTTCTTATGAATCTTTGGACAGCTCATAGAGTACATTTGTATAGCAGAAATCACAAATTGCAACATTAGAATTTTACCAGTAGAAGTCAACCATTTACTTTTCCATCCCCCCCTTTGTCTAACACAACTATCCATGAGTTCTTTCCAAAGGCTTGATGTCGTTGGTAGAAACTGTGTCCCCGACGGGTAGATTAGTATTGTTATGTAGCTGACGGACCCCTTCGGGAAGGCTCAGTGGGAAGTATTTATACCCCGTTTGGGATCATTGTAAATCATCTTATGCTCTGTATGTAATCTCTTGGCATATGTGAATAGTAAACGGAGTATTGCTGTTGCTGTTCTTGTTCATTATCTGTGTGCATTAATCAATTAATCTATGTGGTAAACATTTGGCGCCATTGCCGGGGATCAAACCTAGGTCACTCGCGTGAGAATAGTAGTAGGACAAAAGAAGATATTCCGGGGATTGGAGACTCACGGGGACACGGACAGCGGATGGGAGGACACTTCAGAGAGTAGTGGGGCTGAGTACGAGGAAGAGAGTACTTTTGCGGAAGTTGGCAGCAAACCAGTAGTTAGCGCGTCCACATTTTTCAGCTTGCTGCAGCTGCCAACTTCGGCGCACTTGTCCACCTCCACTTCACACATTCCTCCTTTTGGTCAGCGTCATGCACTGGTCGTGATGACCCCATTGGTAGTAGCAGATGTGGTCCCACGGACAGTAGTAGATGCCCCATTGGCAGTGGCAGACGGTGTCCCGCAGATGACAGATGTTGTTGCATTGGCACCCACTCCAGATGTTGCTTTCTTGATGGCCGTGGCGGATGTTGTGTCTCCTATAGCTATGACCGAGGGCTTGCCTTTTGAGAATTGTATGCCAAACCCTGTTGCACTAGCGGAGCTAGAGTTGATAGAGTTGTCAGCGCCAGAGCCTGAATCCCAGGTTCATTTGGATGTGGTTAGTTCAGATGCTGTGGTCACCATTTCATCTTCCTTGTTGACGGAAGCACAGTTAGAGCAGCTCGAGAGAATGGAGGTGATAGATAGAGCGAGCAAATTTTTGAGGCAGCAGTTCCGGCTCATTCCTGTAGAGGTCGGACTGTCCATTCAGTCCCTCGGCCATGGAGGAGTCCCTTCAGGACCAGCAGTCGTATCAGAGCCACGGGAGGTGGTAGTTCCACAGTTGGAGGGTGCGCCCAGGAAGGAGGTAGCACCAGATGTGGACATGGTGACAGCGGCGGTAGCAGAGACGAATAGTGATGGGGAGTGGACCATGGACGATGTGCCAAAGGAGGATTATGGGTTAGATGAGAATAGATGCAGAGATTACCTCAGGGCTATGCAAGTTGCGCTGCAAAAGGGACACAATGTGGCATTGCAAGCTATGACTCGGCGGAGAGAGTGGCATTTGGTTTGGGCTTATATTAGGGGGATTTGTCCACAGCGGTTTTGTTCATGTTTTGAGGACAGAGGATGGCCAACAGTTGAGACATCAGAGATGTTGGCGGATTGGGCCACCGAGCTGGAGTTGGGTCCGTGCAACACTTCCATGGAGAAGCTGGTGCACGAGATAGTAGGATTGTACAAAGAAGTCTACTATGCTCCTAGGCATACGGAGGCGGATAGGGCAGCAGACAGGGTCACAACGGAGAGGTCTCTGGCAGCAAAGAAGGAGGCTAGGGAAAAGGTAAATGCAGATCTGGCCTACTAGCAAGCAGTGTGGGCAGCTGAGCGTGTAGCACTGTTACGGGATAAGGAAGCGACTGAGCAAGAATCACAGTTAGCAAAGGCCTAGGCTATGGATGCAACGCTTATCCTGAAGGAAGCCATAGAGGTTAACACACGGATTCAGAAGGATTTGAGCATCTGGATGGAGCAGGTCTATGAACTGCGCCGACAGCAACATTCTTCAGGATCACAACCTTCTCTCTAGTGTATATTCTTTCTCTATTTTATTTTTCGGTCTCCTGTTTTTGTTTGTTTGGAAGTCGCTAGGAGACAACTTTTCTTTTGGGGGGGATGATGTTGTCGGTAGAAACTGTGTAGCCTATGGGTTCATGTTGTCGGTAAGGATTTTGTAGCTGATGGGTAGATTAGTATTGTTATGTAGCCGACGGACCCCTTCGGGAAGGTTCAGTGGGAAGTATTTATACCTCGTCTGGGATCATTGTAAATCATCTTATACTTTGTATGTAATCTCTTGACATATGTGAATAGTAAACGGAGTACTGTTGTTGCTGTTCTTGTTCATTATCTGTGTGCATTAATCAATTAATCTATGCACTAAACACTTGATTTACACATACCTTCAAACAAAGGAACACCAAGATATTTTCCTCTTTAACTTACCTAACTTCATTTGTAAAATTCCACAAATCTGTGTTTTCTTCTCCATCTTTGTATTAAAAAAATGTATTATAATGCAAAGTTCCTAGTCTCCGACCTGACCCTGACTCATCAAGGGTAACTTAACACGTGAACTAGCTCAAACTCGGCCATGACTTGGCAAAGCAACAAAACCCTTGAGATTTTCATGAAGATATACCCTTGCCTTCACCTTTTTGCTATCATAAATTGAAATCGGAAGGGCTGACTTGGCTCGCCATACTAGTTCTGGCAGGGCTGAGCCGACTTGCCGACTCGGGATATTCTCGCGACTCTTGGAGAGTCTTGGAACTATCTTATAATGTTTAACTATGTTATTATTTGGGTGACCCCAAATAGTGGGTTATTCTTTTCCAATAATGCTGATTTATGCTGAAATAACACATTTTTAAGAAAATATGATGATTTAAGCCTTGAGAGGTCTCATTTCAAGGAATTAGTTAAAAATGGTTAGATCAAAGCCTTTAGATTAAAAAAAATGATATAACCTCTCTACTCCTCAGTCATCCTTGCAATGAAGTCTCCTTCACACATGTTAAAATGCTGGAAAAAATTCACTTTGACTTTATCTTTTGGAGGATCAAATGAATTTATTTTACAAAAGTATCTATTTGGTATGGTTCTACTAAAAAAAAATACCAATGATTATAATTTTAATATAAATTAAGTTTATTATGACTTCAGACTTTTTAGTTTTAGTAAACATAGATATTTCACCATATATCAACTTCTATGTTTGACATTCATGGAAAAATAGTAAATGAGAGAGAAAAAAATTCAAAAAATATGTGCACTAGTTATTGAAGTTTTCTTTCTATAAAAAAAAAATTGAAATTAGACAAATACACAACAAGTTACAAGCTATGAAGTGAACGTTTTGGTTTCCAAAAGAACAGATTGGAATCCTATTAGTTTTTCCAACTCAATGTTGGGATTCCAACTGGCTAAGACCAACTTGACAGGACTGGCGATCCGATTGAAGTGCTCTGCAATGCCAAGTCGTGTGTGCCTGATCCTGAACCAAGCTCTTAAGTCCAAGGAGTTTTATAGCAGATGATCTGATCACAAGTGCAACAAAAGCCTTCCAAATGGCAAGAATTTAAGGTGGCTTTTAATATGAACCACTGAAATAAATGTACGAAAACACGCTCACTTCACAATTTACTGATAACTTTAAAATATAAATGCCTTTTGATAAAATGCTCTTCAATTTCAATGTTCTGAAATTCAAACGATTACGAATATAATTACTTGAAAGTAGAGATGCTCAAAATATTATGAAAATGATTGTATAACAAGGAGCCTAGCAATTAAAGACATATCCAAATCTCAAGAAACAACTCTCAGACCAGTCCCTTGTTTAGAAGTGGGCAGATAGAGTCAATATTTGATAAAAGTCTCAACTTACAATTCTGTGGGATAGTACATGACACTATTTACTATCTTTTATATTAAAAAGAACTTCACAGTACCAATCTAATTGAATTCTATTTCACAGAGAACCAATTAGACAGGAGTTACATACATAACACTTCACTTACAACAGCTGTTTTATTCAAATGATAGTAATTTACTTAGAAAAATCTTATGGGAATAGTTTTGTCAAAATAATGAACTTCCAATCTCAGATCTGACAAAGATAAGTCTTTATGTAAAAAGTAAAATCTGGTTTGACTGATTGTTACTCAAGTTGTATTATGTGATTAATAGCCCTTCAAGAGTATATATCTCCATTTGAGAGAACAAGTACTGTTTTGAATATGTGCTTATTTGCTGCGAATATAATATAATATCAGATCATTTGAAATTGCTGAGTATGAGTGCTCAAGGGAAATATAAAATTTGATCTGTTATAATAATAAGTAAAATCTTCCAGTAAGATGGAATGCAAGAATTTAAATAGCAATCTGGTGCCACAAATCAAATAAGTGCATCTAGAAAATTAAACGCTGAATGCCTTCCTCTCCCTAGGCAACATAATTTATTGCAGTGCAAGCTTTTAGGTATAACTTTATAGGACAAATATTTATATATATAAATTATCAATTGCTCTAATATCCAGTATGCAAATGTTCTAATGGATATGCCATTCTGAGTAAGTATGAATGAATTTTAACTTCTAGCAAGAGAAGATCAATCACACAGGGTTATGGAAACATACAAGTATCTCACACTAGCCCTGATATTCGAACTTAAAATGCTTGCAAAAGGTCTGCAATACCAGTGTTCTTTATGAACAATTTGCCAAACCTCGTGGCAACTATAAAGAATCACCTCGTGGCAACTATAAAGAATCAGCTCCGTCTGCAATCCTAATCCTCTGCTGCTGTTAAAGCAAAAGCAGAGACCACTGTATTAATCAAAAGGAACTTTTATGCTTCAATCGTAGACACCAGCAGGCTGGAATTAACTAGGATTTCTCAGATCTCATAGTCCTTATATGCAAATCATGTCTCATTCTCTATTTTGGCACCTCTTATTTACAAACAAATAGTGAAGCATCGTGCCCCTTCATATTATAACCATTCCTTATAGAATGACCTCTTATTATTTGCACCATTTCATACAAATCAACTAATCCTTTAATCCAAATATAATCTTCATTTCAATCCTCCAACTGGCTCTTAACCATTAATTTGTTTCCAAATGGTAATATAATGTGATCAACAGTATTGCTTATATTTTAAAATCTGAATAAAACAAATGATCGGGAAGATCGAGATTGACCATGTGCTCAGGAATCCACCGTAACTGCATATCATGATTGGGATGTTTCAAATATGTGATGACTTATTCCTTAACTGGTGATCATTCATTTCACCTCTACATTGCCACTTTCAGAATTTAATGCCTGTGGATATAGAGCGATGAAACAGTGATGTGGCAAAATGATTTCTTGATAGTTTTCGATCCTGAATTAATTTCAAAACACATGGTATATCTACACGAAGCCAGGACATAAATCGTCCTGTGTCATGATTAAAAAACCGATCTATGAATTTATGGTATTGCATGACTTGCCTTCAGGCTTCTGATTTTTCATATGCCTTTTAAACACCATAATCACTCCATGATATCAGCACACGAGGAAAGGTTTATCAGAGTCGTGTCTCACAACACCACCTCCAGGCCGTCATCCTTAATGATTATCATGAATGCATTGGATTTTGCTAACCATAGATGTGTTCATTTGTAAACCACCAGTTTAGATGTTGCTTATATTCAAGGCAATTATCACTTGATAACCATACGAATCATCTTCTTCCTTCTGTCAATCTAATTCGAGAAAATTTTCCCTCTCCATATTGGTCTCTCCATCCGACGGTACCAATTGTGCTCCTGTGATGATATTTCACATGTGACCCTTTCTCTGCTTCATTTTTCTTTTCTTATCAAGCGTATTGCCCAGATAAGGACATTGCTCTGCCGCGAGAATAAAAAACTGCGCTGCTTCTTTTTAAGCTTTCCACCATGCCTTTCCCGTGACATTCTCAGAAACTCCTCCTATTATTTACTCTTTTCTATGTCAAGTGTTATTGATACTTGATGATCTATTAACAATATCTCCATCTGCAGATAATCTCACCAATCTCGACTTCCTTTGCCCTTTGAATGAATTCTTCTGATTGATAATTTCATCCCCTACCGACTAACAAGTTATAAAGACAGTGATTTGCAACATTCTACATTTTTGCTTTGTTTATGCTCGGTTACTCATTCCTAAACCGTGATACTGCTAACTACTTCAAGGGGTTCCTATTTGATCAACTTCTCTATATACGTTTCCAGAGATTACACCACGTGCTGAAAATCCAGAAGTCCTTTTAAGCAGCACCAACTCTTGTCGTTTGGAATGAAGCTGTAGACAACGTGGTACAGTTAGGTGTTACTGGAACAAATTTCTGGATAAGTCCTTCTGGGCTTAATCCAAACCCTTTTGATACAGTTCCTGGTATTAGCGTCACAGTTTTCAAGGCATTGCTCACACTTCCGTCCAATGTAGATGATGGGTACTTAAATCAATTCAAATCTTCATTTGGTAATTCCCTTCTTCAATGCTTCATCATTGCACATTGAACAAATGTTGTTGCAAAATAGTAGTGTCTGATAATTGAGTGCCTTGTGTCAACTTCTTCACCGTATTTAGCTACTTCTGAACCATGTATAATTAAATTACCACTTGAATATACTCTGCTTCCTCTAGTCGGTATAATGTCGGCTCAATTTTGAGTAAAATACTATCTTTGATGTCCACTCATAGTGTCTTCTCTTAATATTAGGTGCTAATAATTGGAGAAGATGTAATAGTGGATCTATTCTCTGTGAAGAACTGGGCTTATGGAATAGGATGAGTCAGCAAGAGTCTGGTTACAACAACAAATATAATTGCCAGGCTATGACTCTCTAGTGCTCTCATCTGCAAAATGGAGACAAAAAACAAATTAGATAAATGTTTTCAAATGGTTTAAGTGCTGGAAAAGTTATGATGATAGGTTTGAAATTAGCCAAGTGTCTTGTGAAAATTTAAGCTTTTTTTAATATGGAAATCCAGTTCTAAGGCAAATATAATAAAAGGTGAAAAAATGGCATTCAAATAGAGGCCCTAAATTTTTAGAAATTAGGGCTCCATCAGAACCTATATTGAAATTATGGTTAATTCAACTTCAAACATTAATAACATATGAAATACAAATGATAGAGTCATGAAACCAACTACAGTCACTAGATATTGATGTTAGAAAACTAAATTAAAAAGAATCAATTTGATATCTTTTTTAGGAAAAATGTATGAAGTGAGTTTCATTCTTTAAAAATGTTGTTTTCAGAAACATATCAGTTTTTGTGGGAGAACAAAAAATTGATTCATATCAATTCCAAAAAAATAAAAAAATATATTTAGAATCTAGACAAAGGATCTTAAAAGACTCGAATTTACTTCATCTTCCATTTTGTAAGGGTTTAGTAAAAATAAGCATTGTAAAGTGAATTTTTTTTCAGAATGTACATTTCAGTGTCTGTTTAAGTAGAAAAGTGTAACTCACTATTGTGGGTTCGCCCATCTATATATATATATATATATATATATATATATATATATAAATGAATATAGTTATATTTTATATAATATAATCTATTATTAAATATACTAAAATAATATAGTATAATTATAATATAAATAAAATTATAATTAAATTAGACAAATATTGAACAATCAAATTATAAATAATAATAATATAATTAATATAAATCATCCAGCCATAACCACGATCAAAATGTTAAATAAGACCATATATAATCTACAATCTACAATGAAAGCATTTGTTAATATTAAAGAACATGTTAACGTGAGACGTGTGAAGTGTTTTGGTGTGTTCCTTATTCACCACCCAACACACACACACACACACACACACACACATATATATATATATATATATATATATATGAGATGAAGAGGTGTGTCTTCCAAAAGACATGACACTTCAAATGGGGCCAATTAAGCTTTCCCACTTAATTGAAGTATCATATAATAAAATAATATATTTCATATTATTATTATTATATTACCATTAAATATGTAGCCACTCTTGGCTTACATTTGCATATTTGCATATTTATTGTTGATCTTTGCCGTAAAGGCCACAAACATTAACACTCCCTCTTGGACTTGAGAAGAAGATCAACCAATAAATCTCAAGTCTATAAAAGACCTCAACTTCTTTATCTTCATAATTGGTAGAGGTACCAAAAACATAACTTCAATAGATCTCAAATCTATTATATATTCCATACATCATCTCATGATGTAAAAACTCATACAGATCTCAAAATATCTCAAAGTCATCATCATATGCTCTTAAGTATTGGTCTCTTGAGTCTAATTGACTCAACCGATATCAAATCCATGATATCAAAAGCATTGGCCGAATATCAAGTCCATGATATTCACTAAATGCTCCAAGTAATGGCTTCTCGACATCAAACCCATGATGCCACCATGTACTCAACAAGTGGATCTTGGAGTCACAAGGACTCAATTGACATCAAATCCATGATGTCACCCGTATTGGTATCCGGACATTAAGTCCACCAAGTACTAAATATGACATCAAATCCATGATGTCACCCGTATTGCTATCCGGACATTAAGTCCACCAAGTACTAAATATGACATCAAATCCATGATGTCACCTGCACTAGTATCTGAATATCAGATACATGATATTCACCAAGTCTTCAAGTACTAGTATCCGAACATTAAGTCCACCAAGTGCTCAATCCTTGAGTCGAGAAGACTCAACCCGTGGATTGCTACTATCCACAATTAAAAAAAAAAAAATAATCACATAGAGGAATTTAGCCACATATGCATACAAACAATATTGTGTATGCTATATTCACATATCAAAGAAATGATCATGCAAAATATCCAAATATCTCAATTATAGACTCAACTACATAAAAGAGGTTAGTCTTAGCTATAACATAGTCAATGATCATAACAAATGCAACCAATAATGTAGCCTAGGCTAAATATAGTCTTGGCTAAATACGTAGCCGATAAAAATATATATAAAAGAAATGTTTATACATATGAATCCCAAAGGAGGAGTTTATAATGCGAAACTAGGTGAAAGTAGGCCCATATATAAACTTTCTCCTAAGTTCAAGCATCTCTAAGGTGGATTCAATCCACGTATGCAAGTTCTCAATTTAGCCATGACTGTTTTAATTCAAGCCAAATTGAAGTAACTGGGGTCCATGACACTTAATGTGATCTACCCCTTTAGTGAAGAGTTTACAAGTTTCCTATCTGCTCTCTCTGAAGTTTAGGTTTAATTACTTTTGGTAGGACTCCCTCTCAATGTGTACATTGTAAGGTCCCCTCCCGTTATCTAGCCAAAGTTTATGGATAACTTCTCAAGTGGTTACGAGTCATTATCAAACCATGATAATTTTCTGTTTATGTCACTTAGTCCAGATTTATCTCAGAATTAATGGTTTAGCCAATTTTAATTCTTTAACTCATACTCAGAAATGAATATAATGTAATATCCCTATTGACATTCAACCTTAAACAAAAAAATATTCTGCTATGTTTAGAATGCACTTGGAAATTTTCAAATGTTCTTGGAAATGATTCCTTTGACATTTGGTGGCTTCCTCTATGCACTTTGATATCAATCCTCCTTTTCCTACAAGAACATTCTCGGAGGAAAGATCAAGGGACATAGCTTTTATGTATAGAAATATAATAAATACAAAAGAGGTTTATTACATTAGGAATACAATACTTAGAATGTTAATGTTATTAATTTAATAACAAATATATGTATTTTCTTTATATATATAACATCATAAGAGAACTCTTCATTTTACATGTATTCAATAATTCTCCATCTTATATACATAAATGTAATAAATCAAAATAATAATTATGAAATAACCTCATTATGTTTTACTTTGAGTATGTTCCCCAATCTTAGTAAGATATTAATGAATAATTGTTCATATCTTCCGATACAACTTTGACTAGTGGGGCATGACCTTTATGACTTGGATACAACATTCGGCTTCTATGTTTTAAATCAATATTTGACTCCTCAAACATATTCCAATCATTAAATAGTGTTTTAGTCTTCTTTTAGTTCTTTTCAATTGCCTTGGCAAGGTTGTGAAAATAATGGCTAGTGGCATTTGTGAGGGTATCAAGCTTGATTCGGTATTCATTAAATTCTTCTGCGGGCTTTTCGCTCTCAATAAAAAACTTGCAACTCTCTCTCAACACACTGCTGAAGTTGTTCTAAATGGGATTCGGTAGAAGCTTGGGTATACTCAAACAATTCCTTATAGTAGGCACTTTTATTTTCAATTTGAGCGAGATAATACCCATAAACATACGTCCACTTCAACACTCTTGTGCATTCAACAACCTGTACCCATGCATCTCTCACTAATTGAACATGTGATTCAGGTACAAATTGTTTGTCAGCCAACTGTTTGATCTGAAGTACGTTCTTGAGATTTGACACTGCTTTGGCCCTGGACTTTTCATGGGCTGCCAATCGCTCATAATAATGACTGTATCTATCCAAGGATTGTTTAGTGGCTTCCCTCTTTATTTTCTCTTCCTTTGTTTCTGATTTCAGATTTCATCAACATTAAATCTGTTGCAGTAATAAAAGTCAGGATGTCCTCGCCAATCCCCAAGGCATAACCAGCAAAAATGAAATTTTCATGGTTCCACACATGTCATATGCACGCAACTTTCATTCTTCTCTATTGCACACCCACATTGTGGGCACAGCTTTGTGTTTACAATTTTCCAATTCTCCGTTTCTGCATTGTCGCTTTTCTTCAACAACCATTCTCTAGCCATATCACAATCTGCAAGGCGATGCATCTCTTCTGAGCAACTCCAGCAAATACGATGAGAACATCTGTAGGTGACATCGTAGCATTTTGTGATTCCAATATGCAATTCCATTGCATACTCACATTCAGGAAAAGGGCACCATTGGATTCTTTCGTTTTGCCCAACATATGATTCAACAATAAATTGTCCATAAATCTGAATGGATCTACCTTTAAGCGGTTAAGCTTCCCATGAAGGAACTCACTCCAATACCATGTGAAGTTTTCAGATTTTAGGGTAGATAAGAGGTATAGTGCAACAGTGGTGAATAATTACTTGCACATTATGTTTTTGTGCGTTCCTTATTCACCACTCAACACATATAATATATATATGAGATGAAGAGGTGCGTCTACCAAAAGACATGACACTTCAAATGGGGCCAATTAAGCTTTCCCACTTAATTGAATTATCATATAATAAAATAATATATTTCATATTATTATTATTATTATATTGCCATTAAATATGTAGCCACTCTTGGCTTACATTTGCATATTTAATTATTTATTGTTGATCTTTGCCATAAAGGCTACAAACATTAACAAGACGTGCTTAGGAGGAACCATAAGATGCATTGGTAGGAATTATTAAAAGGCTGTTTGTTGATTATAAACAGCAATTAGGAAATAAAAGGAGTAGAAGTTATTGTAAAGTTTCTACAAATTCTATGTGATTAATCTGAGATAAAACCTTCTCCTATGCTTGCTAAAGATGATCTTCCTTGTTACAGACTTGAGATAAGAAATGCCAGTAATATATTTATTATTCTGAAATCTTTTATATCTGCAAGTGTTCGAATAGGGCAGACTTGCTTAAAGAAGCAGACTTATAGTCTTTGTGTCCTTTAACTACAACCTCACCCTATATAAATATGCAACCAAAGGGCATGTCTCTACAAGAGATGTCCCTATCTAGGTTGGCCCCGATTAGTTTCCTTGAAATCGATGCCCAAAGGACAAGACCTTTAGTTAGTGTTTAATCTAACTAATTTGACTAAGTTTAGACTTATCAAATTTATCCAAGGGAGACGCCGATTTCAACTATGACAAGAAAAATATTTATATAGCCTATTATTAGTAGGTCATTGAAGTCATACTCAGATCTGTTCCATCGAACCGACATGATTTGAAGTTACAAAATTAACACTCATGCTTAACTTGATAATCATATTGAGAGATAACATATCTAGCATCATCAATTAAGATGAATAAGCATATATTGATACTTTATATCTATTTGAATCTTCTAAGTATGTGGTGTCATGAACACATGATACTATGTCATATTACTACACCTATGAAATGACTTATCACTCATACTAGTGATAATGATATTGCATGGAATGCAATATACAAGATAAAATTTGGAAAATTCTTCCTTTATCCAAGTTGTGACTCATAGGTATTGGCAGGCCTATATCACAAATATGATCCTGATTTAAGATCTACCAGTTCACAGTGTGATGGAGCTCAAATTTTAGAGGCTCCATTTTTGCAATAGAGTTTACATGTTGTAGGGAATCGAATTATATGAGGAAGAGAGCACTGTGAAGGTTTGAATGAGCTATCGGAAGTTGTTGAAGTGTTATGTATTGAATGAACTACACTATAGACCATCAAAGGCCATAAAAGGCATGTATTTGGAAATGCTTAAGAGAAATGAATAGACTTTGGATCTCTTCTTTCTTCGTGTTGATTAGATAGAAAATAAAGTGCATGTCTGGATGCTTGTACCTCTGACTTTCAGATATTCTCTACAAAATATAATACTTTGCTCTCTGTAAACAGAATAACAATCACAGTTTCTCCATGCATTTCTTCAAAACATAATACACTTTGCTAGTCCAAAGATGAAATTGGATTATGATCGCACCCTTATGAGAAAGTCTTCAAGTTACTTTTCATTCATTTCACAAGAGCATGCCTTGATAAAATTCACTCTTCTATGGTTGGAATTGCAAAGCGATGATTAATATATGAATACATTTACTCATAAAATGATAGCTTACAAACATAAAGAGATGAAGATCGAACATCAATAAAAGATAAGCATTGATCAATACATATTCATTATAATAGCCACAGGTCAAATAGGAGGAGGACGTGAGCGTGTCGAGGGTTTGGCAATGAAGAAGCACGTGAATATCATTCACGAAGAAGTTAAATGTCATGAGCAATTAAAAGGAATGAGGTTGTACGGGTATGGAGCACATGATGATGTGTCCTCATACCATGTTGATTAGATTGGAAGCTGTAGATGTAAGAAGATATGCTACACTACGCCCAGTTTGGTCCCCTAATTTAGCGATCATCATATATAGATGCCCTGGATATGGATGTGTGAATGATAATAGCTTCACCTATTATGGGATTGATCATTTGTTTAGAAATCGTGATACATAAGCCAAAGTACATGAATGTTGAATTAGGATTGCTAGCAAGGAATTCTCATAAATTATCGTGTTTTACTTGTGCCAGGCAAATGAATCTCAGAAAAACTTATGACAGTCATATGCTAGAACGTGAACAAACTCCAACCAATGGAATCGTTGCTTTGCAAGAATAATTCACCTGAAACTATATTACTTGTATAGTATTGTTGAAATATTAATTTCAACTACAAAAGCCATATGCCACCAAAAAAAAAAAAAAAAAAAAAAAAACACATAAGATATCCGTCAATGATATTAGGTGATTAAACTTACTAAAGGTGTTTTATTAAGGATATCAAACAACGATTATTTTAAGAGTAAAAAGGATTTAAATGAAAAGAGGTGATTATAATTGAGTAGAAAATACTATTTTAAAGCGGAGACACCATCTCATATTTAGAAGTCATGTCTCCTTATATCAAAGATATAAATAAGGGGTAGGCTATTTGTAAATAGAAGAGACATTCTACATTGAACATCTATATTCAACAGGAAGTATTTTATATTTACTTGTACGGAGAAATGAGGGCTATAATATGACTTTGTAATATAAATTCAATTATTTTATTTTTATAATAAACTGTCTTTTGTTTATTACTAAATGGCATGGAGATTTAAATTGCACATGAATCATCCTTTGTAATTATTTTTTGGGATTCTGTATACAATTTAAATGTCGGATAAGTGGACATGGTCATTTAGCATTTAAATTCAATCATCACAAATATTGTGAAATATATAGTTGTTTTCGTATTTGTGTCCAGTTTGTTTCCCTACCAGAGGAGTTAAAGTTCAATCTGAACTAATTTAAGATTGCGTAATATTTGATTTGTCGCATCTTGATTATTTAATTGTTGGCAGTATAAGTGCATAAGAACTTTATAAAGTTGTACGTGAAAATTCACTGAAGTTGACTCTGTTACCCAGATGAGCAGAGGCACTGGTCTTTCTATTATTGAAGTTAGAAAATCTATATCTTCCTTCCTACAAGCATTGAATTCATTATTGAAAAATCTTATACAAAGCGTTCAATTATTTCAAGTACTTAGCATTCAGTTCCATTTTAATTGAGTTCAAGGACCTTGCTAGCTGGAGAACTCCAAAGCTTAAATTCGCTTTAGAAAAGCTTTGAACCAAGTAATCAAGTTCGAGGAGAAGGTCTACCCACCTAGGTGTAGCAGAGCCTGAAGTGCAAGGGAATCGAGAAGTATTCCCATTCATTGGCCGGAACTGATTGCGGAATCCTATCGAAGAAGTGACAGGCTCTTGGATTTCCAATCTATGGTTTTGGGAACCAAAACTTTTGAGAATAATAAAATTCTTTCTTTATCCAAGTTGTGACTTATAGGCATAGAAATGTCTACATCACAATGATCTTGAACTCATCTAGATCTGACAGTAGTTCTCTATTGTTCAACACATTATCTAAGCAACACATTATCTAAGAGATTGTCATCTCTCATATTGTATTTTATACAAGTGTTCATTATCTTAGAGATTGTCACTTCTTAAATAATGAATACAAATGGTGAAGCCCAGAACAGTCAATAGCCTGACAATAAAAATTATTAATAATAATTTAAGGAATACAAAATGTTTCATAATTCAAACATACCAATTCTTTTCCTGAAGTGATCTATCTTCACTCGAGAGAGAGAGGTTTGGTAAGAATATCTGTTGTTTGATCTGCAGTACAAATGTATTCTAATTTTACAGTATTCTCGTATACAATATCTCTAACATAATGGTAAGGAATTTCAATATGCTTGGACCTGTCATGAAAAAATGGATTGATAGAAAGCTTGATGAAACTTTGATTATCACAATGAATAATCGTAGGACTCATGGCTTGACCAAATAATCCCACAAGTAACTTTATAAGCCAAACTGCTTCTCGAGAGGCCATTGCTGCTGCAATTCGACTTCTATGGAACTTTGTGCTACTAATGACTGCTTTTTGCATATCCATGATATCATTGTTGATCCTAAACTGAAAAAAATCCTGAAGTACTTTTTCTATCCTTAACACTTCCACCTCAATCTGAGTCTATGAATCCTTGTGAATCCAAGTCAACTTTTTCATATTTGAGCCCAAGGTTAAAGAGTGCCTTGTAAGTATCTCATAATGTGTTTGACTGCAACTAGGTGAATCTCCTTTGGCCCACACATAAACTGACTTAAGGCATTAACAACATAGCAAATATCAGGTCTTGTATTTACCAAGTACATAAGCGAACCAATCATCTGTCTGTAGAGAGTAGAATCTATGGAAGGTGATTCTACTGCTGCTTCCTTAATTTTATGTAGATCAGTCTCCTTTGGAGAAGACATAGACCTGCAGTTCCACATTCCAAATCTCTTAAAGATATCTAATGTATACTTTCCTTGATTAATTATGATGCTGTTAGAATTCTGCCATACTTCTAGTCTTGGGAAGTAATGAAGGAGTCCCAAATCTTTCATCTCAAATTCTTTGATTAGATTTTTCTTGCATTGATCTATGAGATGATCATCACCTGTTATTAGTAAATCATCAACATACAGTATCAAGATTACTATATTATCTCTATCCCTTTTATAATATAGATTTGGATCAGCTTCATTCTTGGAGAATCCTAAGCCGGTGAGATACTTATCAATTTTTTCATACCACGCCCTAAGAGCTTGTTTAAGTCCATAGAGAGCTTTCTTGAGCTTGCAAACAAAAACTTTAGGGTTATGAGTTTCAAACCCTTCAGGTTGCTCTAAATATACCTTTTTTGTAATCTTTCCATTCATAAATGCTATTTTTACATCCACCTGATGTACTTTCCATCCCTTCAATGCTGCAATAGCTAGGATTGCTCTTACAGAGGTTTATCTAGCAATATGAGCAAAAGTTTCTTCATAATCAATCCCTTCTGTCTGAGAGAATCCCTTGGCTACAAATCTGGCTTTATATTTTTCAATTCTACCATTTGTAGCATTCTTGATTTTATATATCCACTTAAAAGAACCAATGGATTTTCTTTTAGGTCTTGGAACAATTTTCCAAACATCATTCTTCGTAATGGATTGGTATTCTTCCGTCATGGCATCCTTCCAAGCTGCATGTTTAATAGCATCTAAAACATTGGTTGGTTTTGATTTAGATAAATCACTTATGTTTGCTGCATAAATAGAAAATCTTTTGGGTCATTTGCTTTCTTTGAAGGTTCTAGATGGTGCAGTGAACTCTTGTGCTTCCTCTATTGCCATAATGGCCCAAAGTTGTCTTTTATTTGTATTTTGAGTTTCCTCAAGATTAAGATTTTGAATTTTGTTTTCAATTTCTTCAATGTTCTCCCTCTAAAATTCAGATTCAGTATTTTCTTTAGAACTAAGGGAGAGGGATCTTCAGAATTTAGGGCTCTTTTGAATGCTAAATGTTCTTCAAATATTACATCCCTACTAAGTTTAATGTTTTTCTGACTTGGTATGAAAATCGTCTATGCTTTAGATGTTTCACTATACCCGACAAAATTACCTTTCCTCTTGGAGGTTTCTAACTTGGTTCTTTTTTCTTTGGGAACATGTATATATACAGGGTACCCAAAAATCCTAAGATGACTTATATTGGGTTTAAACTTAGTAAAAACTTCTTCAGGAGTTTTATCTTTAAGGTAGGAGTGAGGTCTTTTGTTTTGAATATAGACAATAGCACAAGAGGCTTTTTCCCAAAGATAGTATTCTAAATTTTGATCAATTATCATAGCTCTTGCTTCTTCTATAATTGTTTTATTTTTCCTTTTTGCTACCCTGTTTTGTTGTGGGTTATAAGGAACGGTGTACTCCCTCTTAATTCGTGTATCTTTACAAAACTCTTTAAACAAGTCTGAAGTGTATTCTCCTCCATTATCAGTCCTAAGAGTTTTAATTTTGTGTTCTGATAACTTTTCAGTTAAGGTTTTGAATTCTTTAAATCTCTTAAGGATTTCTTCTGATTCTTTACACTTTAAGAAGTAAATCCAAGTTTTCCTAGAGAAGTCATCTATAAAAAGTATATAGTACCAGAATCCTCCAAGAGAAGGAACAAACATAGGTCCACATAAATCTGAATGGATTAATTCCAAAACATTGTTAGTTTTTCTAGTGCTATCATGAAATGGACTTTTGGTGTTCTTATGTAGAGCGCATGCTATGCATATACTTGAGTGATCTTTATTCAACTTAGGCAAACCAGTTACCATCTTTTTCATAGTTGCTAATGTTTTGAAATTTAGATGACCTAACCTTTTGTGCCATATTTCGTTTATATCAGCAGCTTCATGAATTAAGGCTTGAATAGGTCGAGTAGGTTCTGTATTTAATTCATACAAGTATACCTTTCTTTGACGAATCAACTTTGATTTCTTAAATGAAGAGTTCTTAGACCAGGTCAATACTTTACCATCCATGAATGCAACATTATGCCCATCATCTTCAAGTGTTGTAATAGAGATTAGGTTCCTTTTTATTCTTGGTACATAGAGTACTCCTTTGAGATATAGAACACTACCCGACTTCAGTTTCAGGGTGCAATTTCCAATTCCTTTGATGGAATGTGCTAAATTATCACTGATAGTGACTTCGCCATCAACATTTTTTGATATAGAGTCTAGTGCTTCTTTGTATCTTGTAATATGTCGAGATGATCCACTATCAATTACCCATGCCTTACTTGAGACTTCATTTGATAGTGCTGAATACAATACACGATTCTCAGGATCATAGTTATCTTCTTTCCTAGTAATGTTTGTATAGTTTAGTTGCAGCTTAGAATTCTTAGGGCAATTAGATCTAAAGTGTCCAAATTTTTCACATTTTATTTTGAATAGATCTTTCTTAGGTTTGTTGTTCTTTTGATTACCTTTTTTTTTTCTTGAAGTGCTTCTTCTTACCTTTATAGGAATTTGTGTTGAGAACATGAAGTTCTTCATTTTCAGTTTTCAACTTTCCCTCATAAATTTTTTAGATTCTTTTTGAAGACAATCTCCCTTAAGTCTATTGAAGTCAGGAAGATTGTCTCTAGCATATATTCCTTGTGTGAACGTTTCCCATGAATCTGGGAACCCATCTATAGCCATCAGTGTTAGTTCCTTGTCATCAATTGTGGTTCCTATACTTGCAAGTTCATCTCTTAGACTAACAACCCTTATGAAGTAAGAATTCATCGATTCTCCCTTTTTTATCTGTATATGATTTAGTTGCCTTTTTAGTGCGAGGACTCTAGTTGCATTGTTGACCGCATATGCATTTAATAATGCATTCATCATATTAAATGTTGTTTGATGTTTCGTTAGAATGGGTACTATTTCATTTTTCACTCCATCTAATATAATTTGCATGGCTTTCCTGTTTCCTTTACTCCAGATAGTTTTATTAGGTTCAGCAGTAGGTTGTTTTGATGCTGAATCAACAAACTGTTTTACATCATTTTCCTCAAGAATCATCATGATTATGAATTTCCAAGCATCGAAGTGTTCTTTCCCATCAAACCTGTCTTCGGGTCTGATTGTGTATGCCATTGAAGATAGAAGAATGATCCTAGATATATTAAGTCTGATTGTTTAATTTGTAGAGCCTAGGTTCGACTACCAAAGCTCTGATACCATGTAAAGTTTCTGCAAATTCTATGTGATTAATCTGAGATAAAACCTTCTCCTATTCTTGCTGAAGATGATCTTTCTTGTTACAGACTTGAGATAAGAAATGTCAATAATATATTTATTATTCTGAAATCTTTTATATCTGCTAGTGTTCGAATAGGGCAGACTTGCTTAAAGGAGCAGACTTTATTCTCTTTGTGTGTCCTTTAACTACAACCCCACCCTATATAAATATGCAACCAAAGGGCATGTCTCTACAAGAGACATGTCCCTATCTAGGTCGGTCCTGATTAGTTTCCTTGAAATCAGCACCCAAAGGACAAAACCTTTAGTTAGTGTTTAACCAAACTAATTTGACTAAGTTTAGACTTATCAAATTTATCCAAGGGAGACGCCGATTTCAACTAGGACAAGACAAATATTTATATAGCCTATCATTAGTAGGTCATTGAATTCATACTCAGATCTGTACAATCTGTACCATCAGACCAGCATGATTTGAAGTTACAGAATTAACAGTTATTTGAAGATAAATAGTATTATAGATTCCAATCCAATAAACAAAATGGCAAAAAGTCTGTTACATGTTATCTGTAAGGTTGACTGCTTTTGCAACTGAAGTGAAAGAATAATGTGCACTAATAGTAGTTAAGGTGTAATTTAAACAAAAGGCAATGAAGAGAATTCATAAACCAAGAGGAAGACATGTCTCTTCAAATCTGAAAGGATATCCTATTAGTGAGAAGATATATATAGAGGATTAAAGGAGGGGAGATACACAGAGAGCAGTACATTGAATTCGATCCAAAAATCAGGCAATGAACATGTCTATATGCAAACTACCAAGTCTAGATTAATATAATTTAAACTTTAAATATCAGATTGACAAAGTAAAAGAAACAAGCAACAGTATATCACGTTGGTATACAAGCAACCAGGCAATCACAAATTCTCTTATTCCAGTTATCCCTTCAGAGCCAAGTGAAAGTAATCTACTACTGATTAGGAAATGAGATTGCATAAATATAAAGACCCCAATCAGAAATAGCGATACAACCATTTCATAACCGTAAGGCATTATATCTGAAACAGTTAAGAGTATATTTTGGATTGGTCATTACTGATCACCACCACCACCGCAAAGGATACTGTGTTAGACAAAACAAGATAAACAGAGAAAATATTTGATATATAACATTTAATTGTTTTTCCCTCCATAACTTAGGTGCTGAAATCAAACTTATTGAATAACCATTTGATGCACTAGGCATTACTTTATAATAATCTCCAACTTAATTAATAATTACAAATCAAATAATTAGCTTATTAATTCCTTAGGTGATCAACTCAAAATCCAGATACTCAGTGCCTGAGCCAGATGCCTATGCACCTTGCTAAAAATAGCATCTGACCACAAATTGACTTATTATAATTAGTAAGTCCCTCAAATTGAGCCAAATGGAAAATGCAGAGGCAGGATCTTGATCCCAATACAACTAAAGAGAAGCACTGTTACCGTTGCCAAGGGTAACAAGATAAGATTGACATACTACAAATAGCTATGTTCCCGGGGACGCGTCCCCCCAAAAAAACCAGCGTTTCGGGGACGGGGACGTCCCCGTCCCGGAAACTTCATTGGGGACTTGCATCCGTCCCCAATTTTTTAACACACAAAAAATTAAAAAAACTAAAAAAAATGTCATTTTTTCCATCCCCATTTGCCATCCCCCGCCGTCCCCAAAATTGGCAAAAAAATGCCGTCCCGGAAACCTGTCCCGCTGTCCCCTGCCGTCCCCGTCCCGGAAATTCGGGGGAACATAGATGAATAGTAAGTCTCTGGATGACAATCCTGTCAATGATATCAAATCTCAACACTGCCACCAACCTGTTCAAGTGCCTGACTAAAGATAGGATCTTGACTTCATTGAAATAGACACTGTCTATAAAAAGTAAGTTTGCCAAATTGATCCAACCAAAGAGCAATTTTAAACACTCATGCACTTTGAATGAGAATTGGCATTCATCTTTGTTGACTAAGACCCTCTAACCAACTGACTTAGTCTACGAGGGCCACTCATAGACTAATCCAAACTACCAACCTTGGTGAGCTAAAATGGGAACATTACATAACAGATTCCCATATTTACCACAAGTTTCTAAGCAATTAGAGGAGATCTTCATTACTTTAAAAGCAATATAGACAAATAAGTGGTACATAAATAATTTTACGTTGATTCAACAATTTACAATATGCAAAGCATAGTAGAGGTTCATTCAAAGAAACCCCAAAATTGGGTCATTACAATAGAAAAGAAATTCATGCATCTTCCTCATTTGGTGTAGGTTTTGTTTATACCAAAAAAGTAAAAATAATCACATGATTCAAGTTTTTTAAAATAAAGTTAATCAAGCTTAACTTGAAATTTAAATAAGTCAAACCACACAGTTACTGGCATGGTTGAAAAATCAATGTTATTTAGGCACATGTGGGTACGGAATCTGATTTTCACCCCATATCGTATCCGTATCTATATAGGATATATGGATACATGCACTTGAGGAGGGCTAGAGGTACTCTGTATCTGTGATTTTGTTTGATTTTTACACTGTTATCTTTTAGAAGAGTGGTAGGTTTGTTTGAGGCAATATATTTTGGAAGGATGGCTTTGTGGCTTATTGACCACTCAAATGTTTACAGGTCCCTGTTGTTATGTGCCCACGGGAGGATTTCTTTCCAGGATTATATTGCGCACACATCCTTGAACATCCATGGCTTTCTGATGGCAATACTCTACTTCTATCCTCAATCTGGGGTAGTATGCAAGTCTTGCTTGCAATAAATGTATTAAGGTCCGACTTTTAAGTTAAATCAGCAGATTTTTTCAAATATTACTCTTCCTCGCTTCCATTGAAGCATTTGAATTCCTTTTTTGCAAAACATGATTTACTAAGATCTCGCAGTAAAGTCTGATTTACTAATATCTTGCAGTAAAGTCTGATTTTTTAAAATTTTGTTTGCAGTGGAACTGTTTCAAAAATTAGTCCTCAAGATTCAAATTCTTCTTGGAATATTCTTGCAGTGAAAGATAATATTGTCCTTGCAGGTGTGATGGCTACTAAGATTTATTATCCTGATTTTTTTCCCTCTTATACCTAATTCTTGTTTACAGAAAGCTTGTTATATCAATATGTTTCTATAGAAAGAAATATCTATGCAAATATTTGCTTCTTAACAGCATTGTTTATGTGTAAAGTTTCTAGTAGCCCTGCTGAACTTCCTAATCTGAAGTATGCTAATCTGCCAAGAGTTCGGATGGATGATCATGGAAAGGACATGTGGAATTGGTTGAACTTATCTCTTCCTTCCATGGACATTTCAGAGAAGGTGTATTTCTATGTTAAATAATTTTGCAGAAGTTCTTGTCACAGAGATTAAAAGATGGATTGAGCATAGAGTTGTGGTATTCTGTTAAGGAGATAGCTATAAACTAAACTTTTTTCCCTAATTGAGAGATTATATGCAGGTCAATGGTACATTGTCGTCAATAGACTTTAAGATTATTAAAATTCCTGTTGTAGAGCAAAAGATGATTTTGACTGAAGGTAAGCTCAGTTCTCACTAAAAGTTCATTCTAGAAATGGTGATTTCTTGAGAGTTGATGCTTTAATTCTATTTAGTTGTAAATTTCTAACAAACCCACCTACTAGAGATTGAGGAGAGAAAGCTCTTTTGCATGATCTTAAATAAAATTGAAAAC
Source organism: Cupressus sempervirens (assembly GCA_028749045.1). Classification (NCBI taxonomy): domain Eukaryota; kingdom Viridiplantae; phylum Streptophyta; class Pinopsida; order Cupressales; family Cupressaceae; genus Cupressus; species Cupressus sempervirens. The sequence goes on along the minus strand of CM053784.1, from coordinate 469,508,021 downwards.
CGTTTTGTTGATTTCTTACTATATACCTCACATTTCCTTACTGCATTAGCATGAGCTCCAACCAATGGGACGTCAATGGGATCCAGAAATCAGCGGGTCTCTATTTGTAAAAAATATACAGGAAGATACACAACTAGAATGACTACTGCTAGTAATGCAAAAATGTTGCATCAATAGCTACCTCTAAAATAAAAAGTAAAAGCTTTTTGTTAAGTGTCTACTTCAAAAACATCTGCTTGAATTTGCTTCGATTTAGGCAGGCATTCAGAGCCCAAAATACATTTGTTGATTTTTCCAATTTTAAAAATGCCTAGTTAATGATTGAAATGAACTAGGGGTATTCAACTCTCACCAGTAGTTTACAATTTTATAGAAGAAAAATGATGTTTTGTCCAAATGAATAGGAAGAAATAGATAGTTGTGAATTTGGTATGACTTAATACAATATTGTTGAGTTTCCTTTCTCATTTTCCTTATATTTAGTTTTTTTTCCCTGTTCAGGTGCCAGACAACCATTCGAGGCTCTATTCGTATCGTCAAAGTGCTTTGGTACATCTGAAATCCAAGAAGAAACAAGTATGGAAGAAGCTTGTAACCCGCTTCTTGTTGTCCTCCATGGCGGGCCACATTCTACCTCATTGACAAGTTTTTCAAGAACTTATACATTTCTTTCATCACTGGGTTTCAACTTACTTCATGTGAACTATAGGCAATTATATTGCTCTCACATTTTTTTATATGCTGAAATTACTTTCTTAGTGCAGAATATTGTGAATTATTTTGTTATTCTACAATATTTCTTTTTAACTATGTCATGCATTTGGAATTCAGTCCTTGCACTTTAAATTGACTGTAAAATTTTCTTTCTCGTACTGTCACAATATGACATAACATTCGAATATACATCTCTTAGAACAATGCTGTAATTTGATGTGATATGGTATCAGCATGCAATTGTAATTGGTCTTGAACTCATTGTGGCTATTAGCATTGTTCCAGACTTCAGTAGTACGCTAAATATGTTTGGAGCCTAGGGTTGTATATATTGAATGTCATAGTAGTGGAGTGGATTTATGCTTTTTTGTCAATTTTGGGTAAACTCAAGTTTGTCTCAGTACAAATGATTAATATATTGCCATTCACAATTTAGGGGTTCTCTGGGTTTTGGAGAGGAAGCTTTGCAAGCTTTGCCAGGGAGAATTGGACGTCAGGTACGTTTTCTGAAATGGTCTTCAAATAGAAAATTCTCTCCTCTCTAATGCCTATTTTATAAACTAGATGATTTTCTTTTTCTTATTTTCCTCTAGAAGAGTAATAGTTTTTGTTTGCTAATATGCTGCTTCAGGACGTTGATGATGTACTTAATGCTATTGATCTAGTTATTGGAAAGAAACTTGCCAACCCAGCAAATATTGCAGTTCTTGGTGGGTCTCATGGTGGATTTTTGACAACCCATTTGATTGGGCAGGTAAGCTGATTTGTTACAAATATCTGGTATTAAAACTTACAAGACTTAAGATTAAAGATTAAGTATTTGTGATTCTACCATTCAGTTTTAATCCTCGGAAGAAACCTTTTGACTTGTGGATAACATCATATGTGACTTGATTGCATACACACTCTTTTAAAGGTCATTCTCGCGTCACGATTCAAGTTAATGGATCTACAACAACCATTTTATATTGCTAATATGATTTGAACAGAATTATAATTTGCAAGGTTATCAAGAGATGGGGTTACTTGGAGACTACAGAGATTGGTATCGGTACTGATTTGACTAATTTTCAAAATTAGGAGACAGGGTACTTGGAGATGCCGATTTTATTACTGAGAAGTACTTGGTAAATTATTTGATATATTAACAAATGATCAAACAAATCATTATAAAGAATTTATAAGAACACAATAATATAAAATTTCTAATAAGAAACCAAAAAAGATCGTAGAAATGAGCATATCTATATATTTTACATAATATGTGAAAGATGACCATTAAATAGAAATGTTCTACTATTGTAATACCCTTCCTTAATGGTCAATTTGTCAGCAACAGCAAGCTGCCCTCTGAATTTTGTAAACTTAGTTGGGATGAGAGGCTTGGTGAGAATGTTAAAAGTCTGATCCATGGTTGGAACATACTGCAACTAAACTATTCTGTCTTTAACCAATTGCAGAATGTAATGACAATGAACATCCACATGTTTGGTTCTTTCATAGAAGACTAGATTCTTTGCAAGTCTGAGAACTCCCTCATTATCAAGGAACAACGGAGTCAAACCAGCTTGAGATATTTGCATATCCGCGAGTATCTGATGAAGCCAAACTGCCTCACAAGCTGCCTTATCTGTTCCTCTATACTCTACTTCTGTCAAGGAGAGAGGCATCGCCTCATGCTTTTTACTAGTCCACGTTCTACACCAAATCCCAAACTGAACACATTTTTAGAGGTTGATTTCTTATCATCGACAGAGCCTTACCAATTTGAATTTATGAACCCACTAAGTCTAGGATAATGATTCATAGGTGATGGGGACACAACCCAAGAACAGAATGGACACAAGAGAAAAAGGGAAATTGTATTAACTGAAAAATAAGCTAGTACATTCAGTACAGAGAAAATAAATTTCAAAACATGTCCTAAGGGCTTACAATAGCCTAAATGTGGAGATAATTTCTCCTTTCAGTACCTCCTCTCAAACTCCACTCCGAATTGCCTTTTACAATGCCAGAAATCTCCTTAAATAGACCCCAGAGGGTTAAGGACTAGGAGTACATTCTAGAAAGTGCTAGTAGGCATCCACCGACCAAATAGAAGGTTCCAGAAGCTGCGTTAGAAGTCGACGCAAATCTAGAAGAATCCAGAAACGGTAACCGAACTTCCGGGAGGCATAACTTTTGAACCGTAGCTCCGATTGACGAACTGTTTACATTTTCGGAAAGCTCTCGAAGCGCTCTATAGCCCTATGGACCAGCTTCGCTCGTCCCCCATTTTTCAGCCCTTTTCGAAGTCATTTAATGCCCCTAACCTGATTTTGAAGCGTTCTTAGGAGGTCTCCAAAGCTCGAAAAACTGCAATAACTTTCAAACCGTGGGGCCTTTTGACCTGATTCTTTTTTTGGAATGCTCTAAATTACAATTACATTCATCTAGCCAATTTACACCTCCTAGTTCACCAAAATGATGGCCCAATTACATGCTCCTATTTTTTCGGGATTTTCTAGCACACTGATAGTGGAACTGTGAGAGTTGGAACCTTTATTTGACCCAAATGGGTATCCAAAAATGAAAACACATGAAACAAAAACTTAGTCTAAGTACATTTTTTTTGGTGACATAGGATTGTTCTTATACCTCTGGATGCTCGTGCATCAGACACCCAGGGTAGATTGAAAAGTGACCCTGTCACTTTATGAATGGTAGAGAAAATCCCAAATGGGAAACCTCAGCTGCTGAAATCCAAGTTGAGTCCTCGATCGGTCGTCCTTTCCATTTGACCAAATACTCTTCATACTGCTTGTTTCTGGTACTCCTACCCACACGATGATCTAGAATGTCTTCTATCTCCTCCTTCTTAGAAGCAGGAATTGGACATGGCTCTAACACCAGCTCCTCATCTGCACCATCATCATGATATTCTGTTAAATCTGCAATGTTGAAAATGGGAGAAATGTGAATACCATCTGGCAGCTCCACCTCATATGCATTTCTTGAGTAATGTTTCTTCAAAATTTTGCAGGGGCCAAATTTCTTCATTTTCAGCTTGTTGTAAGTACCGGCTGGAAATCTTTCTTTTCGTAAGTGCGCCATGACTAGATCCCCTACTTGGAATTCCTTATGTCTTCTCCTTTGATCAGCCCTAGCTTTATACTCTTGATTCATCTTGGTAATGTGTGCTTGAACCTCCTCATGTAGATGCTTGATATGTTCAGCAAATTCTTCCGCTTCAGCACTTGTCCTCTCCCCTTGCTATATCTTTCTCAATTTTGGTGCAGTCCTTGGGCTATTCCCATATACAATTTGGAATGGTGATTTTCCAGTACTCCTATTTATAGAGTTATTGTAAGCAAACTCTGCTTGTGGTAGAATCAAATCCCATCCCTTGGGCTTATCCCCAACTAAACATCTCAGCAAATTGCCCAGACTTCTGTTTACCACTTCTGTTTGGCCATCAGTTTGTGGGTGATGCGTGGAACTGAATTTCAAGTCGGTTCTTAACTTTTTCCACAATGTCCTCCAGAAATACCCCACAAATTTAGTATCTTTGTCAGAAACTATGCTCCTTGGAAGACCATGTAGTCTTACCACCTCTTTGAAAAACAAGTCTGCAATATGAACAGCATCATGAGTTTTGTGGCATGGAATGAAATGTGCCATTTTGGAGAACCTATCAACCACCACGAATATTGAGTCATTACCCCTTTGTGTCCTTGGCAATCCGAGAACAAAATCCATACTTATGTCCTCCCATGGCCTTGATGGAACAGGCAATGGCTGATATAGGCCAGTATTGTGACTAAACCCCTTGGCAACTTGACAAACCTGGCAACTCTGTACAAACTTCTTCACATCCTGTGAAATTTGAGGCCAAAAATAATGTTCTCTAAGAATGGCAATGGTCTTATCTCGACCAAAATGTCCTGCCATCCCTCCACTGTGTTTCTCCTTAATCAGATTTTCCCTCATGGAACTCCTTGGAATGCACAATTGACTACCCTTGAACAACATGCCATCCTGAATCAAATAGTCTAACCACTTGGTTCTATCTATAGCAACAGGTTCTTTACAAGCTTTCCATGCTTCAGCAAAATCAGGGTCCTCGGGGTACAAATTCTTGAGTTCATCAAACCCAACTACTTCAACCTGCATTACTGTAAGCAACAACTGTCTCCTACTTAGTGCATTTGCAACCCTGTTAGATTTTCCACTTCTATGCTTCAAGACAAATTTATAACTCTGCAAGAACTCTACCCACTTCATATGCCTCTGATTCAATATACCTTGGCTATTTAGGTACTGTAATGCCTGATGATCAGTATACAAAACAAATTCCTTTGGCAACAAATAATGCCTCCATTTCTTTAAGGCCTGAACTATTGCAGAGAACTCTTGATCATAAACAGAATACTTCTTCTTTGCATCATTCAATTTTTCACTAAAATATGCAATAGGCTTACCTTCTTGGCTTAATACAACCCCTTTCTAAAATTTGGAAGTGCCAACACAGGTTGTTCTGTTACCTTCTTCTTCAGCAATTCAAAAATTCTCGCAGCTGATGCAGTCCATTTGAACTCTTTTCTATCCCCTCTTATTGTATCAGTTAGGGGTTCACATATGCAACTGAAATTCTTAATAAACTTCCTGTAAAAACTAACCAGACCATGAAATGATCTTACCTTAGTAGCAGAACTTGGAGTAGGCCATTCCAAGATGGCTTTTACCTTCTCTGGATCCATTTTGAGACCTTTAGGTGATATAACAAACCCCAAATAGACTAACTCCCTTTTTGCAAAGATACACTTCTTTAGATTAATTAACAGTTTCTCTTCCCTTAGCCTTTCAAGGACACTACGAATATGTAGTAAATGTTCTTCCAAAATCTTGCTGAAAATTAAAATATCATCCAAATAGACAATAACAAATTTTCCCAAGAACTTCTTAAGTACCTCATTCATGAGCCGCATGAAGGTGCTTGGGGCGTTCGTCAATCCAAAGGGCATGACTAACCACTCATAAAGACCTTCCTTGGTCTTGAAGGCTGTTTTCCACTCATCTCCTTCTCGAATCCGTATCTGGTGATAACCACTCTTCAGATCTATCTTTGTGACGTACTGAGCTCCACTCAAGCAGTCCATAAGACCATCCATCCTTGGCAAAGGAAATCGGTACTTGATGGTTATCCTATTTATAGCTCGAGAATCTGTACACATCCTCCACTCTCCATCCTTCTTTGGTGCGAGTACTGCAGGTACTGCACATGGACTCAGGTTCTCTCGAATCAAGCCCTTCCTCAACAGCTCCTGAACCTGTCTATTTAGCTCCTTTGTTGCAGTAGGAGTCATCCTGTGAGAAGCCTTGTTAGGCAAACTAGCTCCTGGAATCAGATCTATCTGATGACTGATTTGCCTTATTGGTGGCAATCCATCTGGAACATTATCAGAGATAATATCTCCAAACTCCCCTAGTAAATTTGAAACTTCAAGTGGTATTTCACTACTATCTTCTTTATCTTTCCTAGGAATCAAAGCATAGCACATATGCTGATGTTTCATGCCATCTAAAAACTTCCTTTTATCAACAAGACAAATCCTAGCACTGCTACATACCTTTTCACCTTCCTTTTTCATGGGCTTCAATTTGTGGCGAACTCCATCCTTTGTCAGAGAGTATGTGTTTGCATGTCCATCATGTACTGCATGTCTATCAAACTGCCATGGTCTGCCCAACAATAGATGGCAAACATCCATCGAAATAACATCACAGAGAACTTCATCATGGTAACTCCCAATTTTGAATTTCACTAAACATTGTTCACTTACCAGGACCTTATGATCATCTTTTACCCAAGCAATCCGATAGGGCTGGGGATGTTTCTCCCTCTTGAGCTTCAGCTTAGAGACCATCTCTTCTGATACCAAGTTATCAGTGCTACCACCATCAATGATCATGTCACAACATTTATCCTCACACTTGCATCTGGTACGGAACAAACTCCTCTGTTGTCTTGGTTCAATCTCACCACTTAGTAGGACTCTTTCATTTACCAACGTCTCTCCTCTTTCTGCATCCTCTGAATGTGATGATTGTGCATCCTCATCCACATGAGCAACCCTAGCTTGGCCCTCAACTCTCCTATCTGTCCTTCCTTGTCGTTGAGGGCATTCAAAGGCACGATGACCTTCTTCATTGCAATGGAAACAGGTACCACGGAAGCCTCCTCTTCCTTGTCTACGTCCTCTACCTCTTCCTCTCTGATTTCCAAAGTCTTGATCATGGGAGCGGTTGAAACCCTCATTCCTCTGGTTCTTCTAGTACCCACGTCTTCATTTTTCTCTTGGGTTTCATTGCGGCCTTGAGATGATCTACCGCTTCCCCTTCCTCCTTGACCGCGCCCTCTTTGTCTTCTTTCAAACCTTTTATTTAGCTTCTCTTCAACTCGTAGGGCAAATTGGTATGCCTCTTCAACGTTGGTCATTCTTACTAGACTTAATTCCTCCTAGATGCTAGGTCGCAACCCACTGATATAACGAGCAACCTTCTCCTTATTTGCTTCTGCATGCCCCGCTCTAATCAAGAGTCGGTAAAATTCCTCTGTATATTCTTGGACTGATCTTCCTGCTTGCTTTAACCCATGCATCTTCTTAAACTAATCAAGCTCGTAGTCCACAGGAATGAACTGCTTCTTCAATTTGTCCACCATGCGATCCCATCTTGTGATCTTCTCCTTTCCTCTTCTGTTTCTTTCCAATTGGACCTCTTGCCACCAGATTTTGGCATGGTCTTTCAGTTTGGCCTTTGCAAACTTAACACTATCTGGGTCCCTGATATCCTCATACTCAAAGTATTCTTCCAGTTCATTAATCCAATCGATTAACTCATCTGGTTTCAGATTTCCTGAAAATACACCTACTTCAATTGTAGGTCTTTTCCCAAACTTAGTAATGGCCCTAAAAAGCCTTTCCTCTGCATGATTCAGAACTTCCCCGTCAAATTCCCCTTTTGGTCCAATTTCATCTTCTTCGTTGTCATCTTCACTTTCATCACCTACGGCCATAGTTGCTCCTCTACGGAGCTCCTCCTGCAATGCTTGTACCTGCCTTTGGAGGGCTCTAACCTCCTTAGGATTAATAGCTCTGGCCCTTCCACCACGCTCTCTTCGTGGAGGCATCTTCTAACTCGAACCCACACCCACACAGTCCTGGTGCAAACTGCCTCACAATCGGCGCTCTGTCTACACACTCAGGAAAACCAGCTCTGATACCACTTGATGGGGACACAACCCAAGAACAGAATGGACACAACAGAAAAAAGGAAATTGTATTAACTGAAAAATAAGCTAGTACATTCAGTATAGAGAAAATAATCTTCAAAACATGCCCTAATGGCTTACAATAGCCTAAATGTGGAGATAATTTCTCCTTTCAGTACCTCCTCTCAAACTCCACTCCGAACTGCCTTTTACAATGCCAGAAATCTCCTTAAATAGACCCCGGAGGGTTAAGGACTAGGAGTACATTCTAGAAAGTGCTAGTAGGCATCCACCGACCAAATAGAAGGTTCCAGAAGCTGCGTTAGAAGTCGATGCAAATCTAGAAGAATCCAGAAACGGTAACTGAACTTTCGGGAGGCATAACTTTTGAACCGTAGCTCCGATTGACGAACCGTTTACATTTTCGAAAAGCTGTCGAAGCGCTCTATAGCCCTATGGACCAGCTTCGCTCGTCCCCCATTTTTTAGCCCTTTTCGAGGTCATTTAATGCCCCTAACCTGACTTTGAAGCATTCTTAGGAGGTCTCTAAAACCCGAAAAACTGCAATAACTTTCAAACCGTGGGGCCTTTTGACCTGATTCTTTTTCTGGAATGCTCTAAATTACAATTACATTCATCTAGCCAATTTACACCTCCTAGTTCACCAAAATGATGGCCCAATTACATGCTCCTATTTTTTCGGGATTTTCTAGCACACTGATAGTGGAACTGTGAGAGTTGGAACCTTTATTTGACCCAAATGGGTATCCAAAAATGAAAACACATGAAACAGAAACTAAGTCTAAGTACATTTTTTTGGTGACACAGGATTGCCCTTATACCTCTGGATGCTCCTGCATCAATAGGGTAAAGAAGTCCATAATCGCGAGTGCCCTTCACATAAGGCAGCACACGCTTCACTGCTACCTAATGATCATCCTTGGGGGTTGTTATGAAGTGTGAAATCTAGTTCACTGCAAAACTCAGATTAGGTCTAGTAGTAGTGAAATAGATGAGACTTCCTACTAGTTGCCTGAAAGTGGCTTCATCAATAGGAGGAGAATAAAACTTGGCTAACAACTTTAGTCCTTTCTCCATAGGTGTGAAAGTAGATTTACAATCATGCATTCGAAACTTGTCAATCAAGTTCCTAGCATACTTATATTGGGAAATAAAAAATGCTATCCTTAGTCTACCAAACTTCAATACCTAAATAATAATGGAGGAGCCCCAAATCTATCATATCAAAATCCTTGCACAAGTCTTGTTAGATTTCGACTATCAAATGTACTGAACTATTGATAATGATCAAGTCATTCACATTAACAATAAGAAAGATAACATCATTATCAAAGTATTTGATATATAGATTACTGTCAAAAGGACTACGCTGAAAACCATGAGAAATGATGTAGTGATGAATTTTGATGTACCATGTTTGAGGAACCTGTTTGAGTCCATAGAGTGCTTTCTTGAGTTGATATGTTTGGTGTTCTTAGTTGACAACCTTGAAACTAGGAAGCCGTGTCATGTAGGTTTCTTCCTGCAACCTACTATTGAGGAAGGCACTCTTAACATCCGTATGATAAACTTCCCATCAAAATTGAGCTGCAATGGGGAGAAGAAGATGAATTGTACTCGTTTTGGCACTCAAAACATAAGTCTCATTGTAGGGCGTGATAATACAAATGATAATTAGATAGTTTGGGGTTAGGTAGCGAAGAGTTGTGTAGGTTGGTCTTCCTAACCAATCGGCTTCTATTTAAAACATTGGAAATGAATGATGGACTTGTGATTTTTGGTAATCAATAAAGTATACTGGTTTCCCTTGCCATTTGTTACATTCCAATTTTCGACCCAATTTAAAATGTTTTCATATAGCCATTGAGGTTCACATGAAGTCAGTTGACAGTTAAATTTGTTATAATTCTGCGAAATGGTAATATGGTTAGTCGTTATAATTTCATATGAAGATAATATGCTAGTTAATTATTTATTATGAATTCATGGAATTGAAAAGGCAATTAGCCGTTATGATTATTTATGATTAATAACTTGTTATGGTAATATGATTTAACTGAGGAAAATTTCCTTGTAGGGAGTGATGGAGCTCTAAATTTTTGCCTCCATTTATGAGATTATGGAATGGGTCCTTTTTATGTCTTGATGAAGCAACAATGTGCAAAGAAAGCCTATATGAGTTCCAGATCAACCACCTATATGAGTACCATACATGGAAAATGCAGTAGGGACACTCATTTCACTATCTTAAAAGTCTCAAGCAGATTCTAATTGTTCATGTATTTGATGATTCTTCCAATATCAAAATATTCAATGATCTTATTTAGCAGCGGTGAGGAAAGTCAGAATTTGCCTAATGTGATAAACCGGAATTATAAAAATTGACAGATGCCTTTGGAGATCAAAGACAAAATTTACTTCAAACTATTGATGCTGTGCTGGTGAAGATATAGTGGTAGAAGCCATGAAATGAAGTTCAAATAGCAACCATGAAAAGCCAACGCAACATATCACTTGGTTGGCTGAGGAAATGGATCATTACAAAGTATAAGAGCAAGTATACACAAGTGGGAGTATGAGGTCATGGAGGTAGCAAGTTTTCAAAGCCATGTACTTAATCATTTTGACTCTACACCCATAACTGATGCAGATTATAGTCATATTGGGTAGATTCAATCATCATATCAGGTTCAGCAATGTGTATGATCTCTGAGTCAATTTTGGATTGTATTAGGGAGTGTATGAATTTCAATTATCATTTTGAAGTGCCTAAGTGAAGAAGGTGTCAGCAGTTTGCTGTTTGTGCTCATAATTTTGGTTTTGATTTGGAATTTTTTTTCAAAGTGTCATATTTGCACACAGATGACTTCCAAGCCTTGAATTGAATACAGGTCGTAGGCCTATTATTAATCATATGAAGGATACAGCAGAAAGAAATCATTGAACATCTCAAGTATCTAGTGTCCACACTATCATGAGTAAATAGAATTAATTTTGAGAGATTCAAAGGATTTCCAGTTAGATATCAGGAGCAGGAGACATTTGAAACTAATACTTATTATTATGGAGCAACAAAGTCTTGGAACAATTTGCTTAGGAAAGGAGTTCTAAATCATTCCTCCTTGTTTATTTCTGACTTTCCTCTCTTTGTTTGTAGGAAGCGCAAACGTTGTATAGGAGTCACTAAGCGTGAAGGGTGTATGCTGAAGGAGTCGTATTTGGAGTCTTTGCGACAAGCGTAAAACATTTCTACAATGATGAAAGGGTCAATAATCAACAAATTCATGGGCAGGAGTATCAACGCCACAATGCATATGCCTGAATATTGTTCACGATGATGTTGGCATGGGTGATCATGAAGTTTAAAGATTCAACAATGAATTGGTCGATATGCAGAGCCGTAGACATTAGGATGATTCACCGCTCGAGCAACCCATTTTGTATGCCTAATCATACAGTTATATAATAAATAGGAAGTTATTAAAAATTATATTCACTTACTTATTTACATTAGTAAGTAAATGAAAATAGGTGCGGTGAAAGGATATGTCCATTCCTCACGCACCTTTTGGTGTTCTATAAATATGTGATAAGAAATCAAACAAAAGACATATATTCATTTTTCATTTAAATTTTTTTTTTGTATATTGATGCACTTATGATGTATTAGATTTTTCAATTGGCAAAGAAATAATTTTTTTTGAACTAAGCTTGTGGATGGTGAATTATCGATTATTTGATTTTGGAGTCGAACTGTATTGGATGGATCATCCGTCAGGAGTGTCTCCAGTATAATTTTATTTCCGAATCAGTAAGAAATATTTATTTTAATTTATTTGCATTAGAGTTTTAAATCATTAATAAGTTGTGTCCTTTATAAATTTTTTAAAATTATTTTCTATAAATATTTTAATATTCGGGTAAGTGGACCGGGTCATTATTGCATTTTAATTTTGATAAACATAAATATTGTGAAATATTTAATTATTTTCGTATTTATGTCTAATTTGTCTCCGCAGGAGTTAAAGTGCATTTTAGACTAGTTTAAATTGCATTTTTATAATTGATCTATCGCATCAGAATTATTAAAATTGTTTATAGTTTAAATATATTAAACTTTATAAAGTTGTACATGTCAACTTATAATATTGATTCTCATTGCCCATTTAATTAAGCATTGGTCTTTTATTCTCGATTCACAATCCATATGCTGGCAACTGTTTCATTTCTTTCAATTGAGGAAATAGTATATTCATTTGTTGTAATCATCTATAATAATCGCTTTTATTTAAAAAACTCTCATGTATTCTTTTATTATTCTTAATTTGTAATTCACAAATTTGGAGTTTTCCTATATTCTTGCTATTTGGAAAACTTTCATTGTTTTCGTGTTCTAACCAATCTGCTTTAAGCATCTTGGATTTGAGGTTGTTGTCCAGGATCAGGTACACCCGCCTCGATTTTGCAGAGCCGGAGGCGCAAGTGATTTGGATTGCATTGGTTGATCTCGTCAAGTTGGCCTTAACCGGTTGGATATCCCAGCATCGAGTAGGCAAGGCTCGTAGGAGTCCAATCTGCAATTTTGGGAACCAACAAGGAGCACATCAAAGGGGTTTAAGCATTGTAAAAAAAAATTGGGCACAGGAGCATCACCATCATTGGGCAAATGGGTATGAATCATGAGTCACCATGGTTGAGGACCTAGCGACTACATAACAGGATACACACATTAGACACGCATGAGCTATTAAATAAACATTTAAAATATTAGTTATTTTTAATTAATTAAAAATAATGTGTACCTCAAATGGTTTTTGATTGACTTTTTCACCACATTATTATGCTACATATTTTTATACTTAATAAAAATAATATGATGAAAGATAAATTAAAATCGTTTAAGATAAGTTTTATATTTTAACTCAATTATTTTAATTAAATTATTTATTAAATAACTCATGCGGGTCTTCTGTTCCAAGTCACTAGGTCCTCTACCCATCTGCTCAGTGATGGTGATGCTCCTGCCTAATTCTTTTCTGACAATGCTTCCACCCCACTGACATGCTCCCTACAAAGAAATTCTCCACCGTTAAATTATATTATCATAGTAAATTATTTAAATAATCACAACGGTTAATCATCTTCTTAATTCCATGAATGCGTGATTAACGATCAGCTAACATGTCATCTTCACTTGAAATCATAATGATTAACTATCGTACCATTTTGCTAGATATAACAAATTAAATTGCCAACTGACTTCATGTGAACCTCAACGGCTATATTTCAAGTTAGGTCAAAAATTGGGATGTAACATACCATTCCCCTTGTGGTTCATCATCCTCAATGAACTTGAAATTGTACGAACATTATAAAAGAGTATTTTTAAAAAAAAATTGGAATGTAACATACCATTCCCCTTGTGTTTCATCCTCCTCGATGACCTCTGCAATTTAGACACAAAGAATATTCCAAATACAAGATATATATATATATAACATTGTGATATCGTCTCTTTTCTCAGTTGGGTCAGAATCAAAATCATAATCGAAACTCAAGATCCATTTTTACTTTAAAATTTCTAGAAAGATACTTGCATGGTAACATAAAATTAAATACGTACTCACCTGAGTCCTCTTTACCATACTTGTGGTTTTCTTAGCATCATTTGAGTTGATTCTATTTCATGTTCTTGTCATACTCACGTAGGCACTCACCATATCATTAGTTCGATTCCATATTGATATCTTCATTTAAAAGAATTTTCAGGGTTCAATGACTAAAAGTAAGATAAGCATTCAAAATTGAAATTCTTCAACTAGCAAGTTCTTGATCTTAATTTAAATCACTTATACATACCATTTGGCATAAGGCACTTATTAATGGGTAGGTCGTCCTGATAAACTTACAAATCACCTGAAAAGATTATTAGATTCATGTTTTTCTTTTTATGTAATCTTGGCCTCTTTGCCCATCTTATCACAATAGAATATACAGTTCATCTCCAAAGCAATATACAACAGCTCAATATGTAAAGTCAACATTGCATGGGTATTATACATGTATAACAGTGTGTCAAAGGGTAAAAACATGTTATACTAAGCAAGATCATCATACATCAAATCAAGATCATAAGCATCTGAAACAATTCATATGATTCTTATCGAGTGGCTCATCATACATCTGCAAATATCTGGAGGCTTATCTTTTCCATATCTATGATTTAGGCTTCCATGCCCATCTCATTAAAGTTTACATTTGTAAACAAGCATTGATAGTTCCAATTATACAAGTGTGTTTACTCCATACTGGAGCACATAATGATCTTGTCATTTAACCAACATTAGAAAGGTTCATGGTTCACAGTTTTGTTTTCATTCAGCTCAAGTTCAAATAGGTGACAATTTATTTCTGTCATTAATTGCATAAAGAATTATTTAGCCATCATGATGGATTTTGATAACTTTTTATCAAGATTATATAAACTGTGTTTGGATTGCGCAAGCCTTGGCATGGGAACCCATTACTTATCCTCACATATTCTAATTTAATAGAACAACCCTCCCTACCTCGGGATCGGGCTTGGGATGATCATAAGTTTAGCCATCAGAGCAACCTTGTGGGTTGAAGTCCCAATAGTTATTCTCCAAAATAACTGAAGTGTATGGACAATCAACAAAGTTCACATGTTCGACATATTTGCCTAAATTCTACCTTGGTCAAGGATTTCAAATTAGGTCTACAAACCTAAACTCCACGACTCGACTTGCCAATCCTTTTTATCTTCTTAATTAGGTTTCGTCTTTATGATATTATAGTTTATACATTTGTCCATTTTTTATCATTTTAGCCTCCCCGACTAATCTGAATTTTTTTTTCCAGTGTGATTTTCCAAGATTTGATTGTAATATCCGTTATGCAAAATAGATCTTTTTCATCATTTACATTTTCAGTTTCTCAGAAAGTGTTGGACCCAAGGTTTCAGCGTTGAACCCAGTGCTCTGATACCATATGTAACATCTGGTTTTCCTGGGTCTAAATTAACATCCATCAACTCAAAGAATACAGTTATTAACTTCGTTTCATAAGAAGACAGTTATATCATTCACGTTCATGTGAATAAGATTAACCATTAAAAATCAGTTAGACACAATTTTCTTAACTAAAACCTGAAATACCATCAAATAAAATTACTACAAAAATTGAAAACCACATACCTCGGAAACTGGGATCAATATCAAACTAGGGATGCTTCTACAACCACTCGGTTAGTCCACAAATACCACTATAACAATATCATATGATGACTATCGTCTAAAAACCACTATCTCAAAATCAAATGATGATTACATTTAAATACCACTATATTTAAAATTAGGGCATCACATACCACTGTATCAATTAAGGCATTGTTTACCATCGATTCATTTTGGGCTTTTGATACCACTATATCACTTAGGGTTTCCTCTACCAAGGATTCAATTATGGCTTCCGCTACCACTGATTCAAATAGGACTTTCAATACCATTGATTCGAATAGGGCTTCCGATTCCATGGATTCAATTAGGGCTTTTGATACCGCTATATCATTTAGGGTTCTAGCTATCACTCAATTAGTTAGGGCTTCCGATTACTTAACTGTTGTAGGAATTCAAGATTAGAAATGTGCTTATATCCGATATTCATATAAATGAAAACAACCCATAATTCTATCTATTGTATCTAGGTGTAACAATGAAATAAACTCAATTAATCTTACCCTCTTGCATATTAATCATAAAAGTGATAATACCTGTTTCCGACAACCAATTGAATGTATGCCTTATCTTTGTCTGATGCACGTCCGGTAACTTGTTGAGAGATGAAACATTGCTAGGGGCTTAACCACCGAACCTCAGACCAAATCTTATCCCCACACGATCTCTATCAAGAAAGGCCCTCCCTACCTAGAACAGATATGGTCATCTTGCCATCCACTGGGCATCCTCGTATTTAACTCACCATACGACTTGGTAGCAAGAGATTTCATTACAGGATTATGCATGAGCTATGATAAACATTGAATTGTCATATCCAAGTACTATTTCATGTTATTATAGATTCCTCTTTTTCACCTTGTCACCCTTTTTCTTGGCTACACAGCTAGGTGAGTCCTAGGTGTTAGAAATTCTCAGAACAACCGGTTCTGTCAACTAATCAAGAAGATTACTTGCATCCAGCATCTCACAATTTGTGATTAAAAGATTTCAGAATTTGATTGTTTATTTCTAATCTCTATCAGTAAAAAAGATTATGGATTCCTACTATGTTTTTCTTGACTTCTCTTGCCATACATAGGGCTGAATTAAAGAGATTTAATTTGTAAATTCAACATGACATCAAACTAGATATCATCATGTTAAATGCTAAGACTTACTGCAAACTACTTATGCAGAGAATTTTCTGATTGGGATACTTATCACAATTGTGGCCATAAAGATTATGATCATTCTATTTATTTTACACCTCTTCATCTTTCAAGGCTTCTTTGCCTGTGATTTCCTCGATGTTCGGACTTTATGAAATTATTATCATTTCAGTATGATTGAGGAAATAAAAGATTTTGAAAAACATTGGAGCAAATTCAAAGGCTTTCATTATTAATTCATCTTCCAAATGCTTGACTGAGATTATTTATTTTTAGTGAAACAACAGGTGGCTTAATTACCAAACCCCATGGATTTCGTTTAAAATAGAGCTATGATAAAGTGTCTATCAACATACTGGATTCAGACTGAGATTGTTTTTGCACATTATTATCTTTTAACGAAAAGGGATTATTAAGTATCCATATTCTAAAATCTATATATTCTTCCTTGAAATCTGGTCTGAAAATAAGTAGATATCAGTGTTATGAATTTGATGCAACATGGCACAAGGTACAGTCCATGCGATATGGAAATGAATAAAAGATTACAAGTCTCTATATTATTATCAGTTTCCAGATACTTTATGATTTCCGACAAGCTTATCATTACAAAGAAAAAAAAGGACGGCATACACTGAATGAACGACAATCTTACTTGACACTTCGATTTTTGTTTGAGTAACTCTAAGATCGGGAGTTCGGCCCCACTACTGGTTTGGATTCCCATGGTGAAACGTGAAGGATAAATAAAACAAAGGCAATAAACTCAGTTGAAAATTATTCACAGTCGGATTAAGCCGCAAACCGAACTATTCTCAGTTTCTTGAGAGACATCGACAGCAATGAGTAAGAATAAAGGTGTCTTAAAATACGATTATAAGACTATAATATAGAGAAGAGCTTGACTCTACGGCTTCCTTCAGTTACACGAATCCATTCGAATTCCCAAGATGACCATTCGGATTCCAATTATTAAATCGATTATGAAGAGAGAAAAGAATAAAAGAAAAATAAGAAGTTGGAAAGAAGAATTGGAAGATTATAATTTGAAATTTATAATAATTCACTTATTATAATTCGAACATTATTATAATGTACAACTAAATATTACTCTATTAAATTATTAAATGACAATGGTGCCAAGTCATTTTTATATTATATTAATATGTACGTAGATAAATACTTATTAAAATAATATGATGAAAGATAAATTAAAATTGTTTAAGATACATTTTATATTTTAACTCAATTATTTTAATTAAATTATTTATTAAATAACTCATGTGGGTCTTCTGTTCCAAGTGGCTAGGTCCTCTGCGCATCTTCTTAGTGATGGTGATGCTCCTACCTAATTCTTTTCTGACAATGCTTCCACCCCACTGACATGCTCCCTACAAAGAAATTCTCCACTGTTAAATTATATAATCATAATAAATTATTTAAATAATTACAATGGTTAATCATCTTGTTAATTCTGTGAATTCATGATTAACGATCAACTAACATGTCGTCTTCACTTGAAATCATAATGACTATCTTACCATTTCACCAGATATAACAAATTAAACTGCCAACTGACTTCATGCGAACGTCAACGGCTATATTTCAAGTTAGGTAAAAAATTGGTATGTAACAGTTGTTTATCAAGCTTAATTCAACACGTAATCAGTTTGAAACTTTGATACAATATTGATTAACAGTAAATTTTATCACTGTTCAATTCAGAAGTTTATCATTTGCAATATGCCATTATTATCTGATTTATGATCTTCTAGTTCATGTTTAAAGTCAGCCTTCTCTGTTATGCATTTAAACATTTATCATATATTATCGTTACAAACATATAGCAAATCTGAAACTGAAAACAATACATTACATTTGCAAACTTTATCACTGTTTGTTTGAAAAACCATTGTCATGACTCATAATTTCAGATTGTCTATAACATTAAATTATAATAGAATTTTTTTTTGACATACCCAAGTACCTCAGTTCCCTATTTTGAAAAATAGCCGTACCAGTACTTGAAGTACCCAAGTAACCCCGTCCCTGTGCAACCTTGGTCTATTGTTGTCTGCCAGTGTGGGTTTTTGGAAAAAGTGCAAACTTTCTCTGATATCAATGTAATAAAGCACCCAATTGAATGCTTGTACACATAAATAAAATACAAGCCTACCAGCCTACCTACCTACATATTATGCAAGTAATAAAATAGCAAATAAAAATTAAAACACAGTATTTCATCCATTATCATTCTTTGCAGTAACACATTTACTAAGTCTTTTCATCTCCAGCTTTGAAACATAATTACATTAAATGTATTCAATATGCTTCATCAACTTGTTTTTTCTAACTTAATATGAAGAAGCTATACTGTTTTATGCTAAAGAGCTTTTACCAGAACTATCAGGCACACTCGTTCTGGCATGTTTTGTGTCTGGAAAGAAACATATTCTTTTCATAAGTTCATTTGTTCTTTGAAAATCTAACCTTTCTTTTGCATCAAAATCGCCTTTTAATTGAATATATTCATTCCAGTTTTCTGATTTGCCCTTTTCTGATTTGGCATTCTTTGCAACTAAAAATATCATTTACATAAGAAATAACTGTTGATGAAAGATAAATTTACCAGGATTCTATTGTTTAAAAAATATTTATTCTTTGATAAAAAGAAAAAGAAAAGGTGATGTTTCTTATAGAGTTTTGCTCCTTTTTCTTTTCCCTCAGTTTTTTGTCTTCCATCTTCTGCAGGCTCCAGATAGGTTTGTTGCTGCAGCTGTCCGCAATCCTGTCTGCAACCTCACATCAATGGTTGGCACCTCAGATATTCCTGATTGGTGTTATGTGGAGACATATGGAAAGGATGGAAAAGGGGCATACACTGAAGCGCCTACAACAAAAGACCTCAATGCATTTTATTATGCTTCACCAATATCACATATTTCAAAGGTAGCCCTAAAGACTTTTTGATGACTAGTTTTAATTATGCATATTGACAATCAGTATTTTGGC
Organism: Cupressus sempervirens; assembly: GCA_028749045.1. Taxonomy (NCBI): domain Eukaryota; kingdom Viridiplantae; phylum Streptophyta; class Pinopsida; order Cupressales; family Cupressaceae; genus Cupressus; species Cupressus sempervirens. The sequence continues at coordinate 469,488,615 of CM053784.1, read as the reverse complement.
ATGCTAGACATCCATTTCTTGTTTTTTCTTTTTTGGGTCTATTATAATTTATAAATGAATAAAAATGACATATACTCCACCCGAGTCAATTAAGTCATCTCATGAAATGTGCATTTTCCTTCGGTGGACTGAGGGTCAAATGAATAGAGGAGTATTTGAGTGACAAGTTAGAGAAAGATGAATTAGAAACTAATCATGTAGTTTGAAAGACAACTCTTTAATGAAGGTTCAACCAAGAAGAACATTTTCAAATTTCTATAGACCATTAGATAATAATTATATCATTTTAAACATACTAATCTACAAAACCATCCTATTTCATCTTTTTATTTAAATGGAAGGTTCGACGTCACCGAATTTGGCAGTGAGCTTTTAGTGTACAATTAGCCTAGTTTCCAAGTTCTTTTGGAGGCTAATTGGAGCAGTTGGGAGAACTCCAAAGTTCTTAGAGTGAACAATTCCACTATTGTAGGGTTTTTATTCATGGTATTCAGCTCAATTAGTAGTTTGAATTATCACGTGACACTTGCAGAAGTTATTTTTGACTGCTGGTGGGCTCTACAAACTACTTGGAGAAGCAATTCATTTTTAGCAAGTCACCTGATTGGCTCTCATCATCGTTCCAAGCCTTCATTATCATGTTGGTGTGATCAGAGTTTAATAATTTTATTCTAACGCTGTTTGAATGCCTGTGCAACTCTGGTAAATATTTAGATATTCTCTCATGTTTCTAATGTTGTATTATTAAAGTGATGACTTCAGTGTATCATCTTTTTAGAAAATGTTATAAAATGAGCTCAAAAGTCGATGCTTACGACATGAGGGGCTTTTTGCACATTGAAATGTTATTAATCTTTCAAAAATATCATTTTCGGTGAAAAATGAATTTTTACAATTTCAAACTGAACAATTCCCTCTGAAAAGAGATAAGGAGGATGTAGACTCATTTGAAGAGTTAGATTTATGAATAATATTGTTATTCTGTTGGAATGAACCCAAGTTTTTCAAAGATTCCTGAGGATGGAGCCATATTAGAGTAGCTGGCCTCATAGCTAGCAAGTAATTTCAAACACAGATCACCATTGGGCTTCAATTGAAGTTTCAGTTTGGGGTTTGCAAATATAAAGGATTTTGCAATTTGTTAACACTGCAGATTTTTCTGATTGGGTTTCTGTTAAGACTGTTGAGGATCCTTGGCAATTTTAGGAGAATTTTGTAACTGGCTGTGCCATCTTCCATGCCAACCCGTACTTCATTCCATGCTATGCTATTCAGAGTTGGGATGCACGTATAAGGGAGTCATGATATGATTTATTTGACTCTTTTTGGGTTCCTTTTATTCATTCATTGCAGGCTATACAAGATATGGAAGTTGAATTGCAGATTTATGAGGCTGTTTTACATGTTGGTTTCTGCCTGTAACGCACATTGAAATGCATGAAGTGAAGCATTTAGAATTTGAACCCTTTTTCATCATTATAGAAGGCACCTAGATTCCTTCGGGATGTTTGTACAATTTCAGGTTTGCAGTTCTGCATTATCATGCTCAAAAAGGGGCCATACTGATTCATGGCTTTCTGTTCTTGCATTTTTAGTGCTATAACAGACCTGTGCAGGTTTGAAACCCAGTTATGATATTGTTATTCTCTCCTTCCAAAGTGTTGTTGTAAAGTTTGAGTGCATTTTGAGATGGTGTTTCTGCGTTTGTTCATGTTTGGTGTGTTGGGTATGATTTGGCAAAGATTTCTGAGAGTTTGCTTGCGGCTCAGAACTGTTGCATCATAGTTCTGGTGCATTTTATACATGTATCAGCTTCCAAATACATCCATTCAAGGTATCATATTGTTATTGGATAGCTAGGTTGTTGGGTACTTGTGATTTGGCATCATTTTGGGGTGTTTCGGCAGTTGTGTTTAACATCGGCTTTTTATTCAGCAGCTAATCCTTATTTGGTGAATAATAACTAAGTTACCATATTCACTACCCAGAACCAGAAGTAGGAAGTCGATTTGCTCGACAATCGTAGTTGGTTTGAAATTGCTGCAAAGTCATTGTCAGACTGGAATATGCTTCAAATTCACACAGCAGGACCCTGTTTGAGTTTGGCCCGAATTTGTGTGAATTTCGGAAATGACGTGCAAGCCCAGAGCGAATGAGGAGTGACTTTGGTCACTTGGACTTTTTTACAGAGTTTTAAAACTTTTTTTTCCATTCCAACCCTAAATGACGGGATTATTAAATATTTTTTGGCATTCGGTATTCATATTAGATGGCATTTGTATTACACGGCAAACTCTTCAGCATTTTTTGGTGTTAAACGGCAGGTCTCTTCATCGCACAGGAACAAAGTCATGACACATGAGCATAAACATGGCACAGTTTGGGTCTAGGAACCGTATATAGCAGAGTCTTAGAGCATAACACATGTTTTAAGGCATACCAAACCAACATAATTACTCTTCATGGATAGTTAGGGAGTTGTGTCAGTTAATTCAGAGGAGAAAAAGTTCAAATGTCTTGGTAAACATCCAAAATCACAGACTTGTTCGATGCAAGGATAGTGGCACTAATAAAAGCTGGATTTCTGCATTATTTTCTTACTTTTGTTCTGCTAATAAAGTCTGATTGCAGTGATTTTCCATTATGAGTATTTTGATATATTGATCTATCTTCTATTGGATAATGGATTTGATGGAGGATTGAACACTCTTTGATTTGGTGTGGAGTCTTAGAGTTTTAACATTTATGTTTTAGACACATGTCTAGGAACCAAAGAAACGTGAATCGGAATCGGCAAGGCCGAATCAAATTGTGAATCGGCAATGAATCGGCGATGAATCAGCAAATTTGAAAAAACCCTTTAAATTTAAAGATTTTAACAATTTAAAACTTATTTCATGCACCCTTTATTGAATATAACTTAAGCACACTATAACATCATCAAATAGAAGTTAAAACTTAACATACCTAAACATGGAACATAAAATCCATCACATACGTAACTATGTTATCTAAAATGTAAATTGTAGGCTAGCTGAAGTAAATAGAAATCAAATGATCATAATGATTTAAATCATAGAATGTATGTAAGATGATCCATAAGACATCAAATCATAAATGTATGTAAGAATCTAAGATGAAGATCCATGAAAGTTTGAAACATATGTCTATCAATGATTCAATATCAATATCTGTAAGCAAAATATAAAAACAAGGCTCCAGCTCAAGCCTCAGGCTCATAGTCATCATCATCCTCAATATCATCCTCAAGCTCGGCTACAGCCTCAGCCTTAGCCTCTGAGTATCCAGTCTGCCTAGTAGCAAGGCGTCTAATGTAGGTCCTAGAGGATTGTTGAGCCATATCTCCCGCATATAAGATGGGCTCACGAACGTCGCTAGGGCCTGTGTCTATGCGTGCACGTGTGCGTCTACCAATGCCTGAAGAACGTGCTCTAGCTGCCTCAGCCTCTATATCCACCTGGTCAATCCACGCACGGTCTTCCTCAGTGAAGACTGGATCTACAACCTCTGTAAGCCACTCTGATTCTGGATCAATCTCCTCCAGAATGATAGGAGAGGAGTCAATGCCCAAAATCTGTCTGATCCTAAGACGGAGGTTGTAATGAACGAAGACAAGATCATTCAACCTCTGCACTGTCAACCTGTTTCTCCTCTTCGAGTGGATGTGCTCGAACATGGACCAACTGCGCTCACATCCAGAAGCGCTGCTTGGTTGACTCAGAATACGAATGGCAATTTTTTGAAGTTTTTGGGTTGTGGCCCCAAACATTTGCCACCATCTATCTGAAATAAGGGAAAATAAAAATAATTAGTCTCATTTACAAATTACAAATTACAAGTTAACTCTAAAATTACATAATCAACTTTAAGTTTAGAATCTAGATTCATGAACATTGAATATATTATTTAATTTTTACTTGGCTATATTGTTTCCCGAGCATCTATGGCTACCCTGCTAGAGAAAAGTGGCCCTTCTTTATTATTGAACTTATCAAGCTCAATAATTGCAGCACTGCTATCCTCATCAGTACTCAACCTCTGGATCACTGTATATAATCCGGTGAGAACCTCCTCATCCGCCTTGAAGTCAGGACGAAAACGAAATGCCGAATTCAAAAAGTAAGTTGCTGCATGGATGGGTCTGTGGAGCTGATTCTACCATCTCCTATCAATGATGTCCCAAATAGGGGCATACTTCTCCTGCACTCCTGCATACTGAGCTCTAATGGCCTCCTTGGCCCTATCCATGCCCTCATATATGTAGCCCATAGAGGGCTTCTCCCCATCAGTAGTTCGTAGGAGAGATACAAGGGGCTCAGTGGCCTACATATAAAGTAAAACAAAAATTTGAGTCAAAACTTAAACATTGAATAATTCAATAATATAACTTAAGGTAAAACTAAATCATTAAACAATTAGCATAGTAAACTGTAAAATATTAAATGTTAAATTGCAATAAAATTACCTTAAGGATTTCTCTAGCAGGTTTCCAAAAACCATCATCATCAAATATGCAATCCACCACATCTATCCCTGCAGTGGTCGTAGTATAGGAAGGTGAAATCCACTCCCGCCCAACAAACATGCTCCTCAAATCATCCCTTGATGTTAACAAGGACTGCAAGGTGATGAAATTCGAGGCAAACCTCGTGATCCCTGGACGAGCTAACTCTTTGTCTCCTGTGTACTTCCTCATTGTGCTAAGGACAAATGAATGATTATAAATAAACTTGCATATGTTTTTTGCCCTTTCCACACATGACTTGACCCACTCAAGTTTGCCAATTTCCTCTAACATGAGGTCAAGGCAGTGTGCTGCACAAGGGGACCAAAATATGGTGGGGTGCCTCTCCATCAAAAGTTTGCCTACAACAATTTTAAGATAATTAGAAATTCAAATTTCAAACATGTTAGAACTTAGGAAACTTAGAAATTCTAAGTTAGAATTAGAAAAAGTTCAAAATTCAAATAAATTTATTTTCAAAACTTAAAAAGTTAAAAGTTTACCTGCAACAACATAACTTGCTGCATTATCCGTCACCACTTGCACCACATGTTGTTCCCCCACCTCTGCTATAACTTCCTCAATAACCTCACATAAGTATGTGGCGTTTTTTACATGAGCAAAAACATCAATGGATTTGAGGAACATGGTATATCCTACAAGTAACAAAACAACGAATTATAATTACTATTAGCAATCAACAAATCAAAATTTGAAATAGTCAATCGCGATTCAAAATTATGTATGTAGGAAAGTAGAATGATCAATCACCTCCACAGGATACAAGAAAATTGAGGAGTGTTCTTCCCCTCCTATCTGTCCAACCATCAGTCATGATGGTTCAACCCTTTTCGATCCACTCCTTTCGGTTGTCCTCAAGCTCATGCCTCATATCCTCAACCATTTCCTCGAGGAGGTATCCACTCAACTCAGCCTCAGTTGGGGCTTTAAACCCCGGACCACAAATGGTAACTGCATCTATCATGTTCTGCCAATAAGGAGTCCTGTCACAAATAGATAATGATATTGATTAAAAATTTAGATGTCAAAAACTAAAATCATAAAACAAGTAGATATAATTAAAGTTTTACTTTTACTTTTAACTTTAACTTTGAAGATAACAAAGAAAAAAGAATCAATTACCTGGCTGCAATAAATGGAATGTTGCAAAAGTACCAGAATTTGCAAATCTCTTTTCTGGCAGCATCATGAATCTCCTTGTTCAAACCCATGCCCTCAAGTGTGGGTTGGGAGCCAGGAGTAGTGCGGGGCACAAAGTAACTATCCATTCTATTTTTCCGCACTCTAGGCCGCAATAGGTTGGTGTTGGACTCTGTCTCAGTATGAGACCAACTATCACTAACACTCACATGAGCACTAGCACTAGGATGAAAAGGAGGCCTAGAAGAACCCTCTCCAACACAACCTACGGATGCGGAAGCTGATGCAGATGCACTTGCAGATGTAGATGCGGTTGCGGATGTGGGAGCACGAGAGCCAATACCTCTTAACCCTTCAAGTTGCATTTTCTTAGTCAACTTGTCTTGTTCAATTTTTTCTAATGCCACTAAACAAGTACGTTTTGCCTCAGCGGTTTGATGAGTGCAAACTGTGACATCATGGCCAGGTATGCCAGCAATGTGGTATTTCAATCTATAGATACCTCCCGAATTTATTTTTTCTTTGCAAAATATACATTTTGTTTGATATATAGTTCTCCCAGGAAACTCTTCATTATATTTCCAGCATTCATCTTTTTTACCCATTGTGGAAATTGGAAAATGAAAGCAAAGGGCTGCTGCAATAAAAAAATTCATGTAAAAAATCAAAGTTTGCAACTAATAAACAAAAACTACAAAACAACAAACCCTAGTTTGCAATTTAGTAAAAATAAAAAACATTCAAGATTTGCAAATGAACACTAAAAAAATTTAACAAAAAATGCATACTACACTAACATGCAAAAAAAAACACCAACACTTACCTCTTGCAAATGAGTTGAGGAGTGTTGATATTGACTCCTTAATGCTCCCAATGCAATTTATGGCCTCCCCAGATGGACTTCTGATCTCTTTGGTGCTTTTCTTTCTTGCCGGTTGGAAACCTATGGATTCTCTTTTCTCTTCGTCTCTCTCACTCTTCCTCTCTTCTACTCATACTAAGCAAATAGAAGGCTCTTTAGCGTTATAACAAAGAGGAAAGTCAACTTAGAAAGCAAATAAAACATGTGTTTTTTTTTTTAAAATTGAACTTTCTATCCTTGCTGCCGCGGCCGATTTCTAGAGATTCACGATGGCGATTTTGGCGATTTTTGCCATGAACCGCCGATTTTGGCGATTCACAGGAAAAAATCGCCACCAGCGATTTCCGATTCCAAAAAAATCGGGAGCCATGAATCTTATCACGATTTCGGCGATTTTATGGCGATTTTTGGAACTATGCTAGGAACCATACATAGTAGGTGGAGACATGTCTCGAAACTATACATGGCACAATAGCATATATATACATTTATATTTTTTTTTTTGAAAAAAAATTGTACGGACGAACCCAAATTATCCAAACCTAACGCCAAAAAATTCAGATGAATATCGAACCTGCATCTGTACCAAAATCCGAATTGGCAACTTAGAATAATAATACAATGGCTCTAACTCTGTAATCTTTCAGATGGTTAGAGCGCGGAAGATTATCTTTTTATGCATTCTATATTGTAATACTGGATGGTAGTACTGCCGGTGAGTTGCTATTGTTAATAGCTGATGTACTTAGCCTATTGAAGGAGTCTTTTAATTGTATTAAGAGTTTCCATTAATTAAGTGGATGTGCCATTTTGCTTACCACTGGACAAATGAAAGATGCTCGTTCTTTTATTTGAGCATTTTATAAGCTTTCTCACTGAGTAATTGGAAATGTCTTGAAATTCCCCAGTGAATAAGTCAACGTTTACTTCTTTCAGTTCTGCCTACGCACTTCTCAAAATAAGTAGTATCATCTGACTTGGCGATTAATGCTTTCTTTTTAGTGTTGTATATTAGTTTTATTGCTATCCTAAACATTTTATGCTCTCACTTTTCTTATGTTGACATATGGGCAATCGAAAAACTGAAAGGAAGTTTCTTGTATCTCACCCCTAGTTGCAATATTCTTTATAAAATTAGGGGTGATTATGTCCATTGTCATATACCCTGCCAGTGCATGAGAATATGACCACTTTCATTTTGTTTTCCCTAGGAAAGATTTCATAGAGCAACCAACCATGGAAGAATTCTGTTTTCCCTAAATCTAATGTAACTAAAATTGTCCTTAGGTATGTTAGGGGATGGCTGTAATAACCCTCCTCGGTTATAACTTCTTCAAACACCAAAAATCTTTATACTTCAGTTGTTTGACATTTCGTCAAACACTTTGCAAGCAAGCTCTGATACCACTGTATTAACCCCAATAGGTTATAACTTCTTCAAACACCAAAAATCTTTATACTTCAGTTGTTTGACATTTCGTCAAACACTTTGCAAGCAAGCTCTGATACCACTGTAATGGCCCTCCTCAAATCTGCTCTCAAAAAAATGTTGATGAAAGCTCAAAGAATTTCATCAAACAATTCACATGCAAGGGACGTATGACTGATATAGTTTTTCAGCTGGCTTTAAATGACTCTTTTTCAATTTGCATCAATGAGAATCTTGTGCTAGAAGACTCCAAATGGACTACACAATGGCCCAACATGAGTGTGCTACTAATTTTGACAATGTTCAGTGTATTTATATGATCTAAGCATGAGAAATGAACACCTACAGCCAATTGGCATTTTTACAAACAGTTGGTATGCAAACTAACTAATTGATAAATAATGATATTGAATTGTTTAAATGACACCAATAACTATTATTTTCTTAATTTGCAATGAAATTTTTAACACAATGCTCATGAAATGTGGCCAAGACTTTTGGCATTTACATGGATTACAAAATGATAATGCTGGTATAATACACACTTATAGTTGAAACTTATAACACCCTACAAACAATACTAATAAAGGAACCTGGTTGTAGATGGCTGTAATAATTTTCTTCAATGCTGCCCCTTCTGGTTTGCTTTTTTCGAACTGCTTTTTCAGTTCTGCTTTTACGGACTGCTTTTTCGTACCTGCTTTTTCAGCCTGCCTTTTCGGTTCCGCTTTTTCGGACTGCTTTTTCGTATCTGCTTTTTTGGATTGCTACCTTGTTGAAATCTCAAGACCATATCTTTCAATGGCGTCAAGATTTCCAGCTGGAAGGGATTTCGTCCTTCAAACTATTGAGAAATAACCTCCAGAAAATTTTCCAATTTTTTTGATACTTCCAACCATACTTAAAAGAAGCTCTTCCATTTCTTTTATAGTGTTCTCACAAGGGCTCCATCCTTCATTTTCTCAATGTGGGTTAAAACATAACTCCCTTTATGTAACTTATGTCTCCAATGTGTTATAAAATAAAGGGGACTCTTTTAATTTAAATATTTCCCACAAACTATAGTCTATGCATTAATAAAATTAAATATTTAAATTTAACTTTATAAAATAGCTTTATCAATGCATAACAAATCTTATCAGTGATAAACAAGTCTTCTTGTCGATTTTAAACAATTACCATCGACATATTGTTGCCACTGGATGTCCGCCCATGCCCAAGATGATTTACTATAAATAGTAAGTATGCCCAAAGTTGCCTCAAAACCCCTCAGAAAAGCCTGCAACTGAAACTATCTAGGCCAAATGGCCTCTAAGTTCCATTAATGTCTTGGTTAGTCTACGGGACTGTGGGGAAATAGGCTAACGACAACATCATGCTATGAATGCTAAAAAGGGGACATTACAATGGCTAGCTGTTCGAGGACAAATGATGGATATTTGGACCTCTCATGGTAGAGATGGCCAGCTGTTTTGTAACATATCCTGCAAAAACATTTTTATGCCCGTGGGACTTTTTCTAAATTTAGCACAGAAAGGGGATGAGGAAGGGACATTTCCTAGGCATCCCCAATATGTCCTCTATAAGGGATAAGGATAAAAACACAAGAAACACATTCCTAGGGAGCATTGGGAACAAAACAAAAATCTAATCACTATTAGTTTCCAAAGCAATCTACAAGTGATACTCAAATCAAACTCATACAACTCATTGGCATCATACTACTCAAGTATGGCTTTAAACCATCTATTTGAATGCATGGATGTAATGTCTCCTCTTTCCTAGATGTAGACTCAGATGTTGAGATTTTCCTATTATCCATCTCCACAGGCAAATCTAGTGAATATGATATGTTATTCCTGGCATGGGAGAACTTTTCATGCTAGAGATTGGCATTTGGACAGCTTATTTAATGAGAAAATAATTTAATTGTATTATAAAGTTACTTTGTGCTAAAAGTAGCAATTTTCATTTAAGTGACTTTGTAAAGTTCAATTATAAAGTGACTTTAAGATATTAAAGTCATGAGGTAATTTTATAATATTAAATTATAAGGTAAATTTATAATATTTTGTTATAAATATAAATTGCAGAATAATATTTATGAAATATTTTATAAAGTGCAATTACAATGCTCCCTAGACTTGGTTGCTACCTTTGGGAATTGAACAAAAGCAAATTTAAGGAATTTACAAATTATAATGAGATGTTGGATTCCAGGGTAAGGAGATTTAATAAGGTTTAATTTCAAATATTTGCTCATTATGCGCAGATCAATTTCTGAACTCTTTTACCGAGGAGCTCATGCCAGGTATTTTCTCAGGATGAAAACCCTTGGAGAACTGTAAATTGGATATAAACTTAACTCACTATTGAGGGTAATCTACGGAGGGCTTCCATTTGTGCATCATTGGATAAATTTACAGGCAGATTTAACATGATTCTTACAACAATAAATATTCTAGGGTTTTGTGCATTCAGAACAGTCAAATTCAATAATAAAAAATGCTGCTAGGAGCCCATGGTGGTTGTTGATTAGTGAAATTCTCTTTAGGGGATTAATTTAAATTGGTTGCAGTAGACATTGGTGAGTTGGTGAGCATGTTTCGAGGGTTAAAAGCTTCTTCTTGCCAATATATCATTTGCCGGGCTACCCATACCGTTTCCCCAGTCATACAACTCTTCACGTAGTCCATACCATTCATAATTGTCATTGGGGTATGTGGAGATTTCTTGTTCAGTAATTGTCAGCAGCAGGTTTGGGATTCCAGCAGGCATCAGGATGACTTCATGGATCAACTTGTTTGGCATTTTGATGATTTTCTAGTTTGATTCAATAAATTTGCCTGCAAGCTAGGCATAGGATTTAGTAATTCCATGGTTTCTTTCAATATTTGTTTTCAGTAATTATTGCTGATGCAAATTAAACCAGTTGGCATTGCTGTAGCAAGTTGGACACGCGTATACCATGATCTCTTTAAATTCATAAATAAAATTCCTCATCTGGTTGAGGCTGCCCATTGAGCACGTGACTCCAGACATGGAAATTATTGTTCTCAGCGACTCAATTCACTAATTCTGAATAATTGCACCGCTGTTCTTAATGCTTCAGAACTTGAACTTAATTTTTTTTTTCAGTCCGTCGTAAATTTGTACTTTGGTTTAAAAGCATCATTTCTTGGCATATGTTTCATAGTTGAACTCCAAACTATCGATTGGCATTGAAAGTCCAAACCAAACCTTGGCAAGTAATTTTAAACCCATGCAATCAGCACCACCTAAACAAATCAGAAAAAAACAGATCAGAGTTGGTTGGTTTCTTCAAATGGATATAATCATGAATCAACAGAAAAATCATGTATGGATTGGTACATACCATAACCATAGACATCTCATGTTAGAATCCATTTACAACATCGTAGATAGTTTATTTATCCAATAGTTTTAGAAAACATGCTAAACAAAGCTTTAGCAACAAATCAGGAATGGCATGAGTCACACGAGGGTGGACCCTAAAATCATGCAGAGAGTTGTGTTACCCTATTGGGAATATCTAGTGCTAGGTATTTAAAAAAAACGGAGACAGCCATTAGGTAAGATGTGGATAAGAGAGTGCATGGGATGCATGCCAAGGAGCTAGCTGCAAAACTAGATATTGGAGAGGTAGTAACTTTGGGGAGAGGAGATGAAGGGAAAAGAAATGTCCAAGATTTGGGAGAAAAGTATTGAGAATTAGTGGGAGTACCTGGCTAACTTTAGATGGCAGTGGCAATTGACTAGATGACCTTTGTCAAGCAGGGGCATGGTGGATCAACAACTCCTAATTCATATGCTAAGAGTGCAAAGCTTTCTTCTTTCTTTACAGTTGTGTAATAAATGAGAGATATTCAATATGTATTGAATATAACTAGCTTTCACTTAGACTCAACTTGCTACTTTGACATTTGGGACTTGCATAGCTTCTTTAGGCATCCGTTGTCATATCAAATTAATTAAGATTTATATCACAACTTTCCCTGCTTAACAAGTAGTTAACACGAGAACATATGTCACACAGAATTTAGAGTATGCATTCCACAAATTCATGCTTTGTAATATCCCCCAAATAATAGAAACTAATATTAAATTATAATTGACACTCATATTTATAATTAATTGAAATGATACATATATAATAACGAACTGACATACACATCAAATATTGATATTTGTCAATATATATAACATAAACGGAATTACACTACCCAATCAATGGTCAATGCTTATTAGACAACGATTAAATAATCAATATTAAATATATAAATAATTTATAACTAGTTTCCAAAGTTAATAATCAATTTTTATGGTATACATTCTCTAATTACTAAAATCAACTAACAATAAGATGAGTTGTAATTAAATTTTGGTGGACTTTCCAACTAAGCGATAGTATTAGATAGGTGGTACGTTGTGACCCACTAAAATAGTATATAAACAACAATATGAGAATCGGATAAGGCATCGAAAATTATCTATGACAAATCAGTATTTAAAAAGGGCAACGGACGCAGGTAATGCGAATCCCACCCATTTGTATATGGAGAGAGCACAAATTGAAAAGTACAATTCCACTGTTTGACCTGCCATCTCAGTCGCTGCGTGGCATTGGCCATCAAGTAGTCCAATGCTGAAATACATAATAGAAGGAAATATATAAACAACAACCAAATAGAAAGAGGAGTAGTTAGGTGACATGGAGCAAGGCAAGGCATTGTCCATACGTTCATTACAAAAAATGGGGAAAGTCAAATCTGCATGAAATAAAATCATAAGGATTGGATGGTATTAATAAGAATGCAAATATATATATCATGCAAAATAAAGAAGAGGGAGACATGAAAGTATACAAACATTCAAATGGGAGTATTAACGTATCTTCATCCCAAAAATAAGTATGGTAATTTCCACCCATTCATGTAGGAAAAGAAAGGACAAAAATAATAAATATCTACTCTTTCAGCAAAAGCAATAAATATCCACTCTTTCAGCAAAAGAATATAACTTATACACCCCATACTAAGAAGGCATCGTTAGTAAGGAATAATTTAATGAAAAGTCTCAAAATTGGGATAAAAGCAAGACAAGTACATCCTTTGAAAAGTACTAAGGAAGCCATATTAAAAGGTAAGAATAGATTTTATATGTTGTTATCCTTTTTAATGAAAGACTTATTTAATTTGCATTTGTATTCTTATAATTTCATATATATATATAAAAGATGCTATATTTATAAAAACAAAAATATTTGATATTTTATGAAAGGTTAATAATGGATTTTATGGTTAATAATATTTTATTATTAAATATTATTATTTAGTGGCTCCGTCAACCTTTGCCTAAAAAAAAAGAAATAATGGTTTTTATGGTAGAAGTAGATTGATTTAAAACTCTTTGTATTAGTATTAGAGATGGGTGAAATACTCGTTTGGTTGACACGATGGAGGTAAACTCTTAGTGTTAGTATCAGAGATGGGTATAATTGCCCATTTGGCTAATACAAAGAGAGTTATGTAATTAATGTTGGTATTAGAGATGGGCATAATTACCATTTGGCTGACACTATTTAATGAATATAATCTCTATAATGTTGGTTTGTGAGATTGATATAATCTCCATCTGACTGGTATGCCTGGGATTGATATAGTGGACAGAATATTCTGATGATATCAACATATGCATATGTGAAACTTAAGGGGTGAAATCTAGAGAAGACAGTTGAATATCTAAGGGTTATGAAACCTGAAAGATTCCTGATGGATCTCTTCTACTGATCTGCTGTAATTTTATATTTTAAAATCTGTTTTCCTGTTTATTTATGTTTTCTTGTAGAACTAGATAGAAGTACAGAAAGGTTTGTTTGTTTTTGATAGTTTTATAACATAGAAGGAATAGGGAACAACAACCATGAAACATGACTGAAATAAATAAGGTATTCAGTAAAAATCAGAATTATTGCAAATCGTACTAGGCAGATTTGTTTGAATTATAGAGCCAAGCAATAAATCCAATGCATTTCCCAAAGCTCACATACAAATTTGATGTCAAACTAGAAGGTGAAGATTGTTCTTGAATCCAACATACATTTGAAGGTGAATACAAGCAATACTATATACACCACATGGTGTATCTGTTGCAAATGGTGTCCTATAGGCTGCAATGAACCATGTCCCAATTGGAAAGATGATATTGTTAGTAGTATTACTTACATATTTGGCATATAACATTTTTGGCACCATTGCATAAAGTTCAAGCATGGAGGTTAGAGTGGTGACGGGTTTCCGGAAGGATGGAGGCATAAGAGGTCGTACTTTTGACCAATGAGTATTGATACCAATAGTGACATTGAGTACAAGTAACCCGAGAAGGTTCAGTTGACACAAGACCTTGTTGGGATGTAGCAATAGACGAGTACGTATGATAGGAGGTAGAGCAAAGGGCTCTCCCTACCAATACGATATATGCTGACCTCACGGTGAACGAGGCAGTCTACGATCTTCTAGGAAGCCTTTTGAGCTTGCTTACTCGTAGTCTAGTGGAATTCAAAAGAAACAAGAAAGACAATAGATACTACAATGGTACGTGGAAAGGAACCTGAGGGAGGAAGAACCATAGGACACTTACACAATGTAACTCCAATAATTAATGCCACTCTTTCTGATTAAAGATAGAAGGTGTACAAGGGAAGAATTACAGACTAAGAAGGAAGTGGAAACTGCTCTACGAAGATCTCTTTGAATTTAAGAATAGGCACAAAGATGCCAACAGTTATAATAGTTGGTTGAAAGATCTCTCAGCCCGTCCACACACGGTCATGCTTGTAGGGACATTCAAACAATAGACAAACAAATTACCATTCCTGGTCATCTCATGGACACAAGCGGGAGATAGTGAGGAGAGAAGCTCTCCACCATTGGAAGCATTAGAACATCTAGTGGACAATGAAAAAGAAAAGGAACTTGATGGGGACATGGTGGATCTCTTTGAGAGCACTCTAAGAGGCATAGGATTTCTTGCCACATCAGAGTCAAGGACAGAGGAAACACAATTAGAGACTCCCAATAGAGGGGACTATCCACACTATCAACACAAATATGACGGTGGTGGAAGGGAAGGGGATTTGCGCGATCTTGGGAGTGCAGGATAGGCACAAGGGCATGAAGAACAAACCGACCCACTGGAATCTACCAACACACAGAGTGCCACATGGAAGCAAACAATGAACATTCTGGACAAATAAAAGCTCCCTAGATTTAGTGGTGATGGATCCAAGGATCCTGCTCATCACTGCAAAATATGTGTATCCATATGGGAAGCCAACAACCATAATGATGAAGAATACTTGCTCAAGGCATTCCCAACCACCCCAGAGGTATAATAATTGATTGGTATATAGACTTTGAGGTGGCAAACAAGTCAACATGAAATAGATTAAAGAATGCCTTTGAAAAGGAATTTAGACTACTTCACCATGATGATGAGGGAGTAGCATAAATTTATAATACTCATCAAGGGAAGAAGAAGACAGTTCGAGCCTACCATTGTAGGTTGGAAGAACTAATCAGTAAACCAGAGAGTCAACTGTAGATGGCCTATAGAAGAGATGGTTCATAGAGGGGTTGAGACTGTTTATCAGAAAGACGATGAAGCTAGTACTACCATCCTTGTACAGAGAGGGATGAAGGGCAATGGATATTGAAAGTGAGAATAAGACATTGCAAGGTAAAAAGAGGGTAAGTGATGATGACATCTCAGATGGTGGCAATGATGTAGAGTCACGAACAGTTAAGGAAGTCCGTTAAGGACATGATGACGATGATGAAGGAAATGAGGGTGGAATAAGAGACAAAAGATAACAAGCAAATGTGGTATATCGAGTGAAAGAGCAAAGGACATACCATAGCCAATTGTCATCAAGAAATCATTATGAGGTATTTATATTGTACTAGGACACTCTCTAAAGGAGGGCTTGTACAATCTAAAAGTAAGGAGCACACAAGTACTAATAGTTGAACAAGCGACTGTGCCTTACACACCATCTAGAACTACGACCTCATGAGGTATTTATATTGTACTAGGACACTCTCTAAAGGAGGGCTTGTACAATCTAAAAGTAAGGAGCACAGAATTACTAATAGTTGAACAAGTGGCCGTGCCTTACACACCATCTAGAACTATGATCTCAAATGCCTCCATAGGATGCTAGTGGAACAATAGGCGTGGGGTCGATAACAACTACTACAACAATGACACACCACAAAGCTGCATCAAGTACGACATGAATGGGTGACCGATGATAGAATTCGAAAGATGTAGTGAATCAAGGCACTTTGCACAGGAATGTCAAAGCTAGCAAGGTGGTAGACATATTATTTGTAGTTGGTATGGACCAAGGAACCACAAAGATGCTAACTGGCCAAGGGAAAGCTCATGAACATGATAAAAGTAACAAATCCAACAGAGGAAGTTATGGTATTCGCTAGGTCCCAAACCAAGAATGCCATGTACCCATAGCCGTACATGGAGAAGAAAAGGTTAAAGAAAGCTAGAAGAGAAATACAAATACAAATGACAATGGAAAGAGAACACAGACAAACCCATGAGGACACATGCCTTGTCTCGGTCAGCTTTTGAGGCTAATATCATAAAATAGATGTTGCAAGCCATTGTACAGATGACAAACCTACTAGAAACATTGTTGCTATTGAAAGTGGCAATCACTAACATGGAGGACACCAATGGAGGCTAAGAAATGGACAAGAACACAAATGGCGAAGGCTGAAAGGAGAAATACCCAAGAGAACTCCATACTTATCGACCCAATGTTGCTCACAGTTGGGGTAGGAAGGACCCCTGCAGTAGTAGAAATTGAGATCATGGGTCACACACTTACCAATACCATTGTGAATGGAGGATTCTGGGGTAAATTTACTCCTAGTGGAAGGCACGTGACAAATTGACACTTTGGTCGCCAACATTCCATTCGGTAGGAGCAGACCAACATGGTATAAGCTACTTGGGATGCTCATAGCTCAAA
Source organism: Cupressus sempervirens (assembly GCA_028749045.1). Taxonomy (NCBI): domain Eukaryota; kingdom Viridiplantae; phylum Streptophyta; class Pinopsida; order Cupressales; family Cupressaceae; genus Cupressus; species Cupressus sempervirens. The sequence goes on along the minus strand of CM053784.1, from coordinate 469,471,565 downwards.
AACTAATTGTGGGAATGCAACAATATTTTCCTTGACTTTGTGGTCATTACTCTTTAGAAGGGGTATGATGCCCTACGTGACAGAGGTTGGCTCATCATAGCAAAAGCCAATCATAACTAGAAATAGAACACACTATACATTGAGAGTGAAGGGAAGAAATACATCACCGAACCCCGAAGCCAAACAATAAGCCAATAGTAGGCATTTGATTCCAAGTTCGAGGAAGGGAGTATGACGAGATCTTAGGTACAAAGTTAGATGATGACGACATACTAAAATTAGGGAGCTACTCGATAGATGAAATCAACTCGCTTAACAAGTTGTTCCATTGGTAGATGGAGGACTATGAAGTATTCCACTCTAGTTGACACATGCTGGAAATAACATAAATAGAGGTTGATAGATTGATGGGGATACATACCCGATAGACAAGGAGTAAAAGGAAGGGGTCATATCCTTGCTCATCAATTTAGGAAAGATGAGGAAGTAAAATATAAGGAACCAAGTATCGAAAAATAAACTTGAGAAAAGTGAAAGATCCAAAGGTGATCCTGATTAGAGATGGGTGGGACCCATACTGAAAGTAGTTGCATTTTAAATCATTTTGGAATATAAAGATATACTCGTATAGACATATAAAGACTTGAATGGTGTGCCACCAAAGTTGTGCGTACACAGAATACCCTTGGTCCCAGGAGCAACGCCAATACAGAAGATGTTGTATCGTATGAACAAGAAGTATGCTGTAAAGGTGCAAGAAGAAATCAAAAAGATGTTGGATGCTGGACTTATTTTTAAAGTTCAGACAAGCGAGTGGGTGTCACCAATCATCATCTCAATAAAAAAGGAAGCCAATTAGATCAGGATTTGTGTAGATTTCCGGTGGCTCAATGTGGTCACAATCAAAGATACATTGTCGATTTGATTCATCAATATATTGGAGGAGGTGTCTGGGCATGAGATGCATTTGTTTATGGTCATGTTTTTTTGCTACAACTAGATCGGTATTGTGGAGGAGGATCAATTGAAAACAACTTTCATGGTAGAAGATGGGGTGTGTGCTTATCACAAGATGTCATTTGGCTTGTGCAATACCCTTGCCACCTTCTAGAGGATTATACTCCACATCTTTGACAAGATATCTATAGGAAATTTTAAAGCATTTCTAGACATTTGGTCATTATACAACGGAAAGGAAAAGGCTATAAAAAAGGAGAATATGCAAAAGAGAAACAACACCAAGTAACTTTTAAGCCAAAAGGTATGAGGACTTTAAGGGATTTTATTTGAGCAAAATTAAAGTTAAAAGAATTAAAGGGGAAACAAGTGAGAAGCCAAATTTATTACTTTGTAAAGCTACTTGTGGGAACCTAACCCTAAGTAAAGACAATAAAAGACCCTTTGGCCAAACTAATCCAAGAAGGAGACAAATCAGAGACACGAGGGAGGGAAGAAACATAGTGCAAACCACATGCCCAATCGTATGAGAAACAAGAAGCCAGTTGTACAGTCAAGTGGAAGGAAGGAGTAGAAACTCTAGATGCTTGTATGATAGAAAAACAACCCGTATGATGCACTCGAAAACAACGAAGAGGGGAGGAAGTTGTATGATGCACAAATAGAACAAGAGGAGCCATGTGTATGACCATAACATGTGTAGATATAAAGTGGTAGCTATTGTGCAGAACCGTATGTTGTACGGGCAAGGCATGAGGTGGAACATAAAGTGCATACAAAGTCGTACAACATACAAACAAAGGAGGGTTTGTATGGCATACAAACAACATAGAGCAAGGGGCATATGACATATAGTCTATACGGTAAGGAGTTACCCTGGGAGGCAATGTGGCAGAGTATAGTTTGTATGTCCAACATCAAGTATTGTTGGCACGAGAAGTTCGAGAGGTTGCAGGGAAAAAATCCAAAGCTTAGACAATGAATTAAAGGAACTATACAATATGGTGAAAACAAGTTTTGGGAAACACTAAAAGGGGCACCTTTGCCATTAGTTATAAGGTTGAAAGGGAAAAATTGTTACAATCAAAACACATCATGGCTTGTAGAAAAAAGAAGAGCAAGGGCAAAGACAAGGATGGAGGGATAACTATAGGGAATGTCATAATTAAAAGTATCTCTAGAAGCAAATGTGAAGGATGGTGAGAAGGCATGAACGACAATCATCCATTATGTTGTCCTGCATTTTGTTACCACAAAATGTAGGTAATAGTATAGAACTATTTTAACATAGTCTTGCATTTCTGTGAGACAATTCATTATTCAATTGGTAAACATTGATAAAGCAATCGACCCCAATTCACATAATGAACCCTTTTACTAAAGGTTTTCATCAAGTTCTTTTCATTTTTCATTTTATTAGGCTTATGCTTGATTTTTGAAACCTTCAACGCCCTTTTTTGCATTTTCGAGTGTGTGTTTAGTTGCTTTTAGTCTTTTGGTTTCATCCAATCTCTTGCATTTGATTTTCCCTTCAATTTGGTATATCTTAGGGCTTAATCTGACTTGGCAGTCAAAAGATATGACCATTTAAGTACCCAAAAAGTGGACTCTCAAGGCACAATTGCATATTTAAAATATCAATGTTATATTTTAATGTTGACATTCACTTTTTGAAAAAATATATAACATAAAATGACTTTATGTTATGTTTTAAAGTTACTTTATCACTTAAGTCACTATAGTGCACTTTATGTTATATTTTGATGTTGAGTTGCTTTTTAATTTTTCACTTAAGTGACTTGATCACTATATAGTTCTAATTTAATGTTGAGTTTTAGTTTATGTTTTATATTAATATTTGCACATGATATATAAACTATATAGTGTAAATATTATTTTTGACCTCTCTAAGTGATATTAACTCAATAATCAATTAGACATGTGCTAAATTGGTCACTTAAGTTGTGCAACTCAACTACATGTCTTTTTTACATGTTTTCATGCAAATGCATTTGTGGAATCCGATTTTGGCTTGAAAATGCATATTTTAAATATGTAATGGACTTCTAAGAGTCCATATACATTAAAACTCCCATCTACATGCAAACAACTTTACATGTAATAGCCCTTGGAGAGTGCGATTTTCTCTAGGAAGCCATGTTGTGGACTTGAGAAAATAAAAAATTGCATTTTAAAATATGCAATGGACTTCCAAGAGTCCGATTTACATGTAAAATGCATTTCCAGCCAAACATGTAACATGTAATGGGTGTTGGAGAGTGCAATTTTGCATTACATGCACATCTAATGACTCTTTAAGACCCTTTTTTGGCACTCCCAAGCCAAAAATGACCAAGGCATGACATCTATTACATATTTTAAATATGTAATGAGGTTAGGAGAGTGCGATTTGCACCAAAGACATGCATTTCTCTCCAAACTTTACATGCTATTGCCATTGTAGAGTCTGATTTGACTCAAACTTGCATATGGAGGGTATTTGAAAGAGAAATAACACATGCAATAGCACATTGAGAGGCGTTTTGCTAAATGCATGCATGTAAATGATATTGGGAAACGTGTTTTTGCATTCTTAAGCCAAAAATGCCTCATGTATATGCATCTAAAGGACACTTTTTGACCAAAAATGCTGAGAAAAATGCCTTTCCAGCCCAAATGATTCATCAAGGAAGGGGTATTTTTGCATTTGAACGCATATTTTGGCATTTGCGAATCATGTTTTTCAGCAAGAACTCTAAAAACGACCCAGATTTTAGCATTTGAAGAGCACATTTTTCCCGAAAAACGTCCTAAGCACAAGTTTTATGCAAAAACATTTCATTAAATGGGTTTGTAACTTGCATTTTTGTCTTATATATGCAAAAGCACCCAAGTATATGAGCAAAGGAGATTGCCATTTGCAACTTTTAATTGGTCAAAATCCATTAAGTTGTTGCATGCATTTGCACTTGGAGTTCCCAATTGTGGAGAAGACTCGTTCATTTCAACTTCTCTTTCTTCTATTTCTGGCTCATTGAGCTCCAAGTAAGTAGAAGTTTTCAACTTTCCTTGTATTTGTTTCTTGCTTTGCTATTATTTTGCATTATTTGGCTCATCCATTTCCATTTGTTCAACGACATGCCATATCTTTTGCAATTTTTCTTTAAATAATTGATAAATCTTTTCATTTGCAAATGTTAAAACTCTCCCAAACTCCAAAAACGAAATTGAATGTAGAAGAACATCTGGTAGTTGTATGTTCGAGTCAATAGCAATAGGTGTGTTTTTGTTTTGTACTTAGTTTTCTTGTTTGTTTAATTACTTGTTTTGGTTTCTTTTTTTAGAAGTAAGTTGAAGATTCCTTTCCAAGAATGTAAGTGCATCCACATCCTTTCACCTCTCATATTCTCATGTCAATACATATTTCATCCATTTTCCAACACATGTAATTACATCCTCCAAACCCAATTAGATGTTTACTTCAAATAATTACTACATGTAATTACCTCTAGAGAACCCGATTTTGGTAAAAGGTCACACTTTTAAACACCAAAGTTGTCATTTTCCATGTTTCAATATGCATCCAACTTGCATTCTTGGTCACCCAAAGCAAAAGCCTCATTTTGCCCACATGCAATTCACCATCTTAAACCCGATTTTGGCTATTTTTGCCCAAAATACATGTTCTTTTGTTCATTTCCAACCATCAAAGGTGTTCAATAAGTATGTAATCCATACTTTGAGCACTCATGCCTCATGGGTCCATCATGTAACTGAAATCCCAAAGTTTTCATGGATCGAATCTCATTAGAGTATGTTATCTTCATGTTGTGGCACACTCTTCAAGATATATCAGAATTTCCTCAAAGAATAGAGACATCTTGTCAAGAAGATATGCATCGGATCCAAGGAAGCAATAATTCATTTGGTCTCCACTTTCCCAATGGTTGGCCTAGAACTTGAATTCATATGGGAATGCGCCAAAGCACTTTGATTTTTTTAATAAAAAAAATAGAGAAGAGAAGAATCATTTGAAGATGTTGGTGGGAAAGCTGTTTTGAGTTTATATCCTGACACCACTGAGAAGGTTTTCAAAGTGTTAGAGACTCCAAAATGTGCCAATCTACAAAGGAGAATTCACGACAATTTGAATGAGAAAAAGCTTGATTACAAGTTTTCAAATGACAACTAGATGAATTTACAGTAGTGCAAAATACAGGATTGCTGATCCCCCAATGATTATGAAGGACAAGGCTTTTGCTGATAGTCAACAAGATCGATTCATTCAAAATCAACAGTTTCAACATCCTCTTCAACTTTTCTCCAAATGTAGTTTTCTTCTTTGTAGATGCAGAAGATGGATTGCATGTAATCCAATCGTATGTAACTCAAATGCATGTGATGCAATCACATGTAATCCAAGTACATGTCCTTTAGACATGTAATCCAATAATTCTTCTTTCCTAGTTAGACTAAGTCAAAGTTGGTTGAGTTGCTTCCACTTTTTCCTCCCCTTTCTTAGTTCTTTTCTTATAAAAGGAGTATCTCTCTCATTGTAAAAACCATCTTTTACTATATGCATGAGAGCTCTGAAAAATTGTGCAAGAATAACTTTGCTTGTGTAGTTTTATTTTGATGAAAATTGAATACAAAGAAGCGAGTGGAGTTGAAACTTTGATTGAGTACAATTGTGATAGTACAAATTGGAAGCTTTAACTGTAGTTTTCATTTGTTATCTTTAATTCATGTTATTGTTGTGTGTTTAAATAATTGAGTATAAAAGTGTTAAGAAGCAAGTGAAATTGAAGCTTTGATTGAGAGTGATTGTGGTGATACATTGACTAGAAGCTTTGACTGTAGCTTATATTAACTTCTCAATTCACAAAAATAATTAAAATTCCCTACTTTCTGAAGTCTTTGTGCCCCAGTGGTAGAGGTTATTCTTATAGAATAGATTAAAACAAGACTTAGATCCAAACAGGTAAGCTTTCAATCAGCCTTTGAGTTGGTATTGGTTTATCAGTATCACCGTTTCTTGCTATCAGATAAAAGTGTAGTTAGAGATTTTATCTTGCCCATTACTCGCTTCGTAGGTAAGTGGATTCTTTTCTGAAAGTTAAAAGGAAAGAATATTAGTAACACCCTTTCAAAAATCTCTTAACTTCTTGCTTACCTTGAGTTGATTCAAGGAACAATGAGAAGGGGGAGCCTTACCTTAAAGGTAGGACAAACTCTGTCTCATATGTTGTGGCTGGTCTACCTATTTTGCAATTGAATTTTAAATAAATTATTTGTTGAAAAACATCCACCCAACACATTAAAGGCTACATTGCGCAAAGCCAAGGTAGATAAAATGATTTTCATGCCTTTGTTTGATTTAAAAGAATCCAAACTTGGCTTACTTACCATGTTCTATGGATATGATATAAAGACATACAAGTATTTGCAGCACACTGTCACAGTGTGTTATTCCCCATAAGGATTCAACAAAGTATTTTGGGTACTAAATAAAGGGCACCTGAGGACAAAGCCACTTTCTAAAATGACTATAGAGGACAAGAAAAAGTTGCTCCAACTTATATGTAGGGAAGACCTAACTCAAAAACAATGAAAAGCATATGGAATGAAAATAATTGCAGGGGTTTGAAGAAAGCATTCATAGCCAACTTGGAATGGAGGTGTATAGTAGACTTGGTAAAAAGTAAGCTTATAGGGTGACATTGAACTTCAGATATTGTCATATGGATGTTGTTGTAGACGTATGGCTTGAATACTGGTATGATATACAACTGGGCACAACTTTATTCAGATAGGATAAAAGAGTTCTTGCAACTCAAACACAAAACATTTTACATGCCTTGCTATGCAATAGCTCTGTTTTTGGATGCACTTTGCACACAAGTGGTGTCAGAGTGCTACGGCACCTTCATTCCAGTTAGTTGAGTGGAACCATACAAGCCTACAATGAGCTGCTGGTTACACTTAGATACATGCTTAGCAGGGGACTTTGAAGCTTGGAAGAAGAAGGTGAGACAAGAAACTTCAGCCAACAATGTAGCACTGGTGAAGAGGAAGATGGGAGCTCTGAGGACATGATACCTCTTCCAACTCAAAGGAGGAGGAATTCAGGATAGAACCCTTCTGCACCGAAGAGGAAGATGCCATATATGTCACATTGGAAACATCAGAGGACATTGAGTTTGTGCATGCATTCAAAGGGCCTTTACCTAGACCTGTAACAAAGAATGCTGGAGGTGGTTGAAGGTGATACCTTGGGAGACATAGAGATGATATGGAAGGAATTGGATGCACACATACAGGTTGTACACCAAAAGGTTGGTAGTGGATTTGGCATAGGACTTGGTAGTGGATTTGACACAAGGCTTGTGTAGTGCCTGCCCCTAGTTTGCATTTCTGTTATCATTGCCGAACTCTTTTAGGCCAGTTTTATGCTTGATTATCAGTAGCATTGTTTAGGAATTATCAGATATTGTTTCAGATTCAGTTGATATATGATGAGATTACTTGGTACTTTATACGTCATGTATGCATGATGATTATTACAATATTTTTAGTTATTGATGATGATTAGTTAGATGGATTATTATGTGTCTTCTTATGGATACTTACCCCATACTACATGTATATGGTGTGCATGTATGTTTTCTTTATGTATGGTGTCTTTGATGTGGTTAAGGGAGTCGTAGTCACCTGCTAGTCGGGATCTACATGATGCACCACTTCCTGCCATTGCCTATTTAGCTTAGAGTATTGTGTTTGTACATGCGTGGATTTTATGCAGGTTGTAGGTACTGGGTATCGACTTGCCTGAATTGCTAGGATAAGCGTACCCTATCGCATTATCTCAATGGTAAGAGGGGAGATAAATTCTTAAGTTCAAATCCTAAACCTTTAAGCCATTTGTCTTAGAAAAATTAGGACAAGTATCTGAGTCGATTACCTTCCGAATGCGTCAAATGACGTTAATTCGTGATTATAACCCTTTAGTTTGATTTTGTATGTGGTTTTTTATAATGGATTTTTGTATTTTGTTTTATGAGTCTTTGGTGATTTTTCTATTAATTAAGTCAAATTAAATTATTAAATTAATGATTTAATTTAATGGAAAATTAATATGATATTTTAATATTTAATTATATTTAATTAATTGGAAAATTAATTAAATAAAAAAAATTAAATTTAAAGTTGAAAGTGGTAAGTATAATTTTAGATCGTGATAATATTTATTTAATTTAATATATTTAGAGTTCATTTTTAAATAAATGCTAAATACTATTATTATTTGAGTTAATAAATATTCAATTAACGTTTCGAAAATAAATTATGCATGAAAAGATATTAAGTTATTAAGAGTTTTTAAATTGCATAAAGTACGCATGTGATTAAAATATAACAAATTAATTAAAAAGTGAAAAATAAATTAATTTATTAAAAGATATATGATTGCATGGTTCGTGCATGAGATAAAATTTAATAAATTAATTGAAAAGAGAAGTCAAGTAAAAATTAAATAAAGCTATTTTATAATTCAATAAACGTGCATGGGAAAGAAAAAGAAAAGATAAAGAAAAGGTAATAAAGAGTTCAAGTCTGGTGAGCATAGAGTTCTCTCAGTGATCACACAATTAGTGCCCTGATTTTAGTAGAGAACTCCATATCCCAACTTGGGGGTTCATTTTCGAGGGACAATGAATTTTGGAAGAGGAAGGAATTTTTAGAAAGAAAGTTCTGTGAGGAGGGATTTCTCTTCAATTTTCTTGGGCATAGCGATTAGCATCAGTGTCCAGTAGATGCTTGTGATTATTCACTAAAATTTTTATGCTCTTTCCTTCCTGTCTTCATCGTGACCATTGAATGGTTATCTGAATATTTCTTGTGACGGGTGCTTGCAATTTTGTGGATTTCTAGTATGCATGATAATTCTTCTGTATACGTAGAGAATAAAATATCTTAGAAAACCTCGTGCAGTAATTTTGCAATTTAGATATTAAACTGAGGAGGGTTGGAGATTTAAAAAAAGAAATTTTTTATAGCATGAGTTTGTTTCTGGATTCGATTGTGTGTGTAATTTTTAGCATCAATGTTTCGGATCACACTCTATGATCCCTCATTAGGATGAGAGAAATGCAAGAATAAAATGCTAAAAATTACAGAGTGTGATCCGAAACGTTGATGCTAAAAATTACACACACAATTGAATCCAGAAACAAACTCATGTTAAAATGGATTGTGAAAACCTGAGAAAATTTTAAATTTAGAAATTCAAATGGTTAATCGAAGTTTTCCTATTAGGCTAGGATTGCAAATGTTTATAAAAAAAAATAATTTTAAAATAATTTAAAAGGGGGGGGGGGGGGGGTGGTGTTATTGTCTTCTTTTAAATTTTTTTTTATATATATATATTTTATAAAATTTCATAAAATAGAATTATTGAAAAAAGACATTCTTTTAAAAATATTATTTAAACTATAAAATAAATGTAATAATTTTTGGAGGGGGGTTTTACCCCACCCTTGTGCCACCTTGGCTGACGAGGTAGCAGCTGCCTTAGGCAGCGGGCCGCTAGGCGGCTGTCCCTTTTAAAGGGACCTGTGATTATTAAATCGCATGTATAGTATATGTTGTAAATTGTTTTTTTTCAAATTATTTTTTTAATATAATTAAATTAAATTTGGTTTTTTTTTAATTTATTAATTATTAATAATTTTTAATTAATAATTTTATTATTAATTATTTAATTAATTAATGATTAGTGAATATTATTAATTAAAAAAATTAATTATTATTAAAAATAAATTTATTTATAATTTTATTACTAATTACTAGATTAATTAATGATTAATACATATTATTAGAGAATTTTGTTAATAGTTTTGATTATTAATTAATTAATAACTATTAATTTAGTAATGTAAATGATTAAGGGAATAATTTGAATTAATGATAAATATCAATTAATAATGTTAATTATATTTATTATTTATAAATTTGATTATTAATGGAATTGGGAGTTTTTTTTTTTTTGATTGGTAAACGGCTGAAGCCTAGATTTATTATTATTATTTGTTGAAATTAAGTATTATTATATGTTAAACGAAGGTAGATTTGAACCCAAGACATCCCACATGAGAGGCTCGCAAGTTATCGTTGCTTTGTAGGCTTTTACCTAAGAATTGGGAGTATTTTTATTTAATAATCAATTATTATTATAATTTAATAAATTATTATTATTACTTTTAAGCCATGTTATAATTTAATTATAAGAACGAGAATGGGTTTAATTGCAAGGGTAGAACTGTAATTCTTATCTACTTGAAAATTTATACTGAAACAAGAATTGAAGACCTTACTGTAACTGAAACTGTATGTTTTTAAAATCAAACCGAACTGTGAGACTATTATGCTTTCTATGTACTGTCTATGCTTTGGGGTTTTGGGGTTGACCTAGCTTTGACCAGTCTTAGGATGTTACCAGAGGCTCGAGAGTCCTGTGTATGTGATGTCATGATGATGTTTGATCTCGATCTTTTTTAAAACCCAACCATGGTAATGTGATGGTCTACTTTATGATATGTTTGTATTTACTGTTCATTATTGCTTTTCAGTGTTCATGTGTGAAATTGAGGTAATTGTTATGAGATATTTGACTTAACCATTTTGAGTCTTCGATCAGTATTTTTGGGATGCTTTCCAGTTGCTTGTAGAGAACTGATGTGATTATTGTTAATTATTTTTTGATGCATTCTAGTCACTTGTAGAGGACTGAGGTGATTTTATATGATTCTTTGATTTGTGATTTCATGAGCCTAGGGTAGGTTATCTATATGTAATGTTGGGAAGTGGTTTGCAATGGGGCCCGGGCCCTAAGTAGTTCCCAGGGTAACCCATTGTAAGTTGTTTAATAAGTGAAAACACTACACTAAATGGGAATAAAATTAACCTAATAAGAGTTTGTATGTTCTCGCCTATGCCTCGAGTGCTAGTACAGACTAGGATGAGAGTAGAGAGAACGCTTGGTTGGAACCTTGCATCCGTAGTATGCCTTATCAGTATGAGAGGATACTAGTGGCCGCATAGGGATCACTAGGGGGCCGCAGTCCTGAGAGAATGCTAGGGTAACTCTAGCGTGATTCGTGCAATGACACTTGCTCGCTTACATAGTAGGTTTCCTACATGTCTTTGTCTGCCTTTCGGAATTAGCTGTCGATCTATCTTAGAACCTTTGAGTTAGATTGCTTTTAGGGTTTCCTGGACTTAGAGTGTACTTTTGATATTTGGTTTGTTATCCTACTTGGGACTTGAGACTATCTCGTCAGCGTGGTGGGAGTGGGCCATTTAGGTTCCACGCGGTTGGGTGGTAGTGCTTTTTACTCTTACCATTTAGATCTGTCCGTGGTCATTGTGGCTCGAGCTTCCTTGTTTGCATTTCCTTTTTATTCTATCTGTGTATCATTATGATAGATTGTTATATCTTATGATGGATGCTTTCATTTATTGTATTGTACTTTGTCTCATGGATCCGAGGAGGATGATGTAGTTCTATTTATATATATGTATATTCTTTTAGCCTTTCAACCCTGTGACATGTACAATGGATGATTGAGCATTTCGATTTCATTTGCCGAGAGGCATTCGGAACAAATGTATATTATTTAAATGGACTTTGGACTTTTAATTATTCTTTCATATGGATGTGATATTTATTAGACTTAGTATTAATTAAAATTTAAATGTGACTCAACATCTTGGGATCCTTAAGGAATGTAACCTATTATGTATGCTTATAGATGATTGTATGTTATTGCTTCCGCTACTTTATGTTTGATGTGTATGTTATTCTTTGTTGTTTTAAAAAAAAAATGTTTGGCAAACTTAGTAAAACTTTAGGTTAATTCTTTTGGATCCCTTGGCAAGGCATTATAGCTTGGCAATAGATTTGGCACAAGACTTGGCAATGGATTTGGCACAAGACTTGGCAATGGAGCACTTGGCAGGGGATTTGGTAGTTGAACACTTGGTGGGTGTTGCTCTTGGAGCTAGGAGTACTATGGCACTAACCACAGAAGTCGACATGACAATAGGTACAACTCGTGCAGTTGACAATACACCACCCATTTGTACATCCGACATTACAATAGTTGTGACATTTGGGATGGCACTTGGAAGTACGACTGGCATGGGAGTTGGAGTACACCTTTTTCAGATAGGGGCTCAAAGAGAATAGAATTTACTCCATCTCAGCTATCATCAGTAGCACATTCTATGGAGAAGATAGTGTACGCTAAAGTATTGCACCTTAGATCACACAAGAAGGGGGCCCATATGATCAAGATTACCACTTCACAGGGAGTAGAGACAACACAACCTATTGTGCTCATAGATACACCAATAATAGCACCACTGCTCCGATTAGTACATCATCCACCATTGTTACTTCTACATTGATAGTCTCTTCCATAGTCACTCTTATAGGTGGAGATCAAGGGGAGCACATAATTGTAATGGATGTTGAGGATGATAGTTTGTTGGCCAAATTTTAGATGGGGTTGGACATACCCCTGTCTTTGCCCACACTCATGACAGGACAACATGAGCAACCAACCCACCAATTAGAGATTTGGGGAATGGAGGTAGAAAAACAACACATGAGGGAGTTGGATGTTGGAGCCACTAAAGGAGGTGGCAACACAAATAGCCATATTCAACAATTTACAAACTCGGCACAACAATTCTTCACAGAATTGGAGGCCATGACATGTGGTACATGGGACATGATCAATCAGGTAAAGGAGTTGGACATGGGATCGATAAATTTGGCATCTGAGGTATTGCTACAGTTCATTAAGGAAAGGTACCCTAATGATTTCAGGGAGCTCCTTATAGAACAAGGGTGGCCAAGCAATGAGATGGAAGACTGTGTACAAGAATAGAGAGCATTAAAAATCCTACAGACCCACACAGGAGCCCTAGCTATGATGGGTATCCTCTTATTGATGGAGGAGACATTCCCTACCACTTTTATGGAGCTCCAGAAAGCCAACTAGGAAACCACTAAGACAGAAGGGGAACGAGTTATTTTGAAGACTGGTTTACAAGAGTTGGAGCCCGAGCTAAGACATGAAAAGTCTATATGAGTAGAGAAAGAGGGGAAATTGGCAACATTAGAATAAGATCAAATAGATGTGCTTAGTGTTTACTGCATAGATTAATTAAATTATTGCACACAGACAATGAACACGAACAGCAACAACAGTACTCCTTTTATTATTCGCATATGCCGAGACATTACATTATGCTTGATAAGATGATTTACAATGTACCCAGACAGGGTATAAATACTTTCTGCCGAACCTTCCTGAAGGGGTCCGTCGGCTACAAAACAATCCTAATCTACCTGTCGACTACAAAATATTTTCTGACAACATGAACCTGTCGGCTACACAATTTCTACCGACGACATCATCCCGTCGGAAACACAATTTCTACCGACGACATCATCCCCCCCAAAAGAAAAAGTCGTCTTTGGACAACAATTACAAAATATCCCAGACAAATTAACAAACAAAATACATTAATTGACTAATGACAACAAGATAGATTTGCTTCTGTCACATCCCCTTCACATTCATCCCGTGCGTGCACCAAACTAGTCCCTAACCCACGTTGCATCTATAGCCTCTGCTAACACAATACTCTCTCCTTAATCTAGCTGACCTTGATAGCCACTTGTGCTACTTTCTCTGCTTCCAACTCTTGGGTACCCTGAGCCAAGTGTCGCTGAACTGCCTTCAACTAGATGATCAACTCCTCCTGAGCTCTCTGTGCATCCACAAGACAACCTCACGTCCAACACCCACTCCAAGTGCCTCTAGCACATAAACACTCCATGCTTGCAGCAGCTCCAGGTCTCATCAACTGGTCACACTTCCCAAGACTGATAATCGTAGTGACTGGGGGTCTAGGGGGCATTGCCCCCAATGGGGTTGAGGGGCAGCGCCTCTACGGGGTCCTGAGGCACACTATTGGCACCAAATTAGCACCCCGAGACCTAGACAAAACTGCATGGAACACACTATTTTTGTCATTTTCTTTTGATTCCACACTCTTTATGGCAACTGCTTGTGTTTTCTACCTGTTTATATCTTTCCCTTATCCTCAGCATCATACATTATTCATTCTAAACATCTTTGAGTTGTCGTCGCTTTTTTTATTTTTATTTTTAAGAAAACCTCCACCGCGGGAGAAAAGAACGCCACCACAGGTATCCCTGGAAAAAAACGCAAAGCTGTGGGATGGGAGAAGAAGATAGCGTCCTTGAAGACCCTAAATCGATGGGCATGCTCTGTTGGTGTAGAGTATTTCTTGCCGAATCATTTCACAAAGCTCGCAACATGGGTCTTCGGCTTCACCAGGGCATTCAACGCATCAGAACTATTCAAGACTTCCCATGGAATGCAAGACAAAATCATACCAACAGTGCGCAGAAGAAGAAAAGCATCCACGGGAACTAGAAAATCAGCCACGGGGAGATGGAAAACATCTGCAGGAACAAAGGATATCCGTGGGAGAAAAGAACAGACGCCCGTGGGACAACCACGAACACATGTGGAAATTAAAAAATGTTCATGGGAAAACAACAAACGTCCTTTGAAAATAAGATATCCGCGGGTATTCGTAGGACCACCCACGGAAAGTTGCCCGCGGGACAGGTGTTCGTGGGACAACCTGCCCATGGAGCAGCAGTCCGTGGGTGTGCCTATGGGCACACTTCCATTCCTTTTCTTTCTTTCTTTCTTTCTTTTTTTTTTTTTTTCGAATTTTTTCTTTTTTTTCTTTTCTTTTCTTTTTTTGTTTTTGCTTTTTTTTTTTTACATAAAGTACAACTGCTCAATTTTCCCTCCCGACCTCGCCAACTTGGGACAACGAGGGAGATTGTCGGGGTTTGTCATTCTACAACGACGAGCTCTTCCTTTCATCGTACATCTTCAACTTCGACTCGTTGACTGCTTGAGGCACTTCTTGCCTATCCAAGGTCCACAATTTTATTGCTCCATTGTCACCTACCTCTCGGATTTGGTATGGCTCGACCATCTAACCTTAAATTTTCCAAGTTTAATTTCATTTCATTGGTCATACTTCAGCACCAAATGCCTCGGCTGAAACCTATTCAGTTCTAGGTGCTTATCATGCCATGCTTTGTGTCTGTTCTATCACCTTCGTGGCCCATTGTGTCGGCGGTCATCACTCATCTAGATTATTTGCTTGCTGTGAGCACCCTTCAACTAATTTTATGGTGCAGTGTATTCTTTTCTTTCTGTGCGATCTATTCACCATGTACCGGACAGTGGGATCTTTCTTTTTTCTGGGTTTGGACTGTATGTTCTTCCCCTCAACTTTAGCCATAATTGCCTTTCCTCCTTCCGCTTCTCTGTATTTCTTCGGACATTCATTTTCCTCTTTTTTCTCACCTTCGTCAACCCTTAACATATTACAACTCGAAAAGAGTTTGTAGTCTTCTATTTGCCAGTTGAGAAGGCCATTCACCGAGTCTAGGTCATCGTCATTCGATCCTCTTAGTCTCAATACTCCTTCGTCCGGTTCCATTCTCCTCTTTCCTTCGTCGTCACTTTCGCCTTCACCTTCTAAATCTGACGATGTTGCCTCCTCACCTACCATTTGTGTATGTAGGTCAATTATGAATCTTTTGCATCCGCGCTCCATTGATAGGGTATTTCGTTTCCAATCATGTTTTACTTTTGCTTGCACCAACCAATTCCATCCCAGAATAACATCATATCCTTTTCTTTTCAATGGAATGACCACGAAGTCCAATAAAAATAGTTGCTTTCCAATAGTTACTGATTGCGCCCTCAAGGTTCCCAACAGTTTGATCCTGTGCTGGTCTGCCATGAGCAACTGGAATGTAGGTGGCCACAACGTCGGCTTTCCCAATTTCATCCAGGTATCCTCCGATAAAACATTCATGCCAGACCCTCTGTCGACAATTGTATCTGTCAGAACATTTCCCAAAATCCCCATCTCGATGATCGTCAGATGCCTTCCCGTTGTGAGTGCTAGAAGCATTGGGTCTGTTGTCGTTGTTCCACTATTATCCCTTCCTGTTTCCTCTATTGCTTTCGGAAACGATGTATAATTTGAAATGGCCATTCATAACTGAGGCAATGTGAGAAGGTCACTTATCTTGATTGGTACCTCTGTTTGTAAGATCTGCCGTACGATGTTTTGTTTCGCAGAGTTCCTTGCCGAGGTGCCAGTGGTGTCCTTCAATTGAGATGTCTCTGCTTGTGATGCCTTTTCAATGTCCGCCCGCACTTCCCTCAATTTCCTCTTATCTTCTGCCGGGTCAGGTTACACTTTTGCTTGCCTTCGTGTAATTGCTAGAACCTCCTCTTCGTCCGTCCTGACAGTGATCAAATTTACTCCGAACTTCGGGCACTTGGCATCTTCATGATCGCGGGGTCCGCACCATCTGCATAACAATTTTGGTGTGTTCGCCGTTGTACAATCTTGAGCGAAGTGGCCCCACAAATTGCATGCACGGCATTGAACTATCGGTCGGCCATTCACATCGTACTGAATTCGACTCCTCCCGCCATTATTGGTGTTGCCGTTGTTGTTGTTTTTGTTTTGACCGCGCCGATTATTTCTATATCCTCCCGACATGGCACCCTCCGTGCTTGTGTTCCCACTCCCTCCAGACGCGGAAACCTCCTGCGCCAGGAACACCTGTTGAGGTCCTTTGGTTTTCATGTTGAAGGGGCATTCTTTTGTGGAATGTCCCATGATCTGACAAATATGGTAGAACTGGTTCTTTGGACAGGACCCTTTGGTGTGACCTTCTGTCTTACACTCCGTACACCATAGCTCGCTGCCCTTTGGTTCTTTCTGCATGTTCTTAAATTCCTTCATCATACGAATCATGTCCTTTTGGAGGGCTTGGACCTTTTTGCTACTATTTTCCTCATCGCTACTTTCGTCTTCCTCCGATGATGCATCGTCGTCTGACTCAGAGGAGGTTATCACATAGATTAATAAATTATCGCACACAGACAATGAACACGAACAGCAACAACAGTACTCCTTTTATTATTCGCATATGTCGAGACATTACATTATGCTTGATAAGATGATTTACAATGTACCCAGACGGGGTATAAATACTTTCTGCCTAACCATCCCGAAGGGGTCTGTTGGCTACAAAACAATCCTAATCTACCCGTCAGCTACAAAATCTTTTCCGACAACATGAACCTATTGGCTACACAGTTTCTACCGATGACTTCATCTCGTCGGCAACACAATTTCTAGCGACGATACTTAGAATCTAGTAGGCAGCACAGTCAAAACATTTAATTGTCGAGTGAGATTTGAAGCTTCTCCGACAACACTTATCGCGAACCATCACGTTGACTACTCTAGGGGCATCCTCTCAATCGTCCCATTAGGAAGATTTTTTCTCAATAGTTCGTTTTGTTTTGCTGCTCGTCTTGAAGCTGACAACTTTTTTTTTCGGGGTGGGGATAATGCAGGTGATTAATACTTGTTAGTTGGGGATTACAATAAATTTGTTGTACCGAAGGGTTGCAATTATTGGTATTCTCAACCAACCGGGAACACTATATGTAAAGGACTTCCAAGTGCTCAACTTTGTTTTTTCAACATACATGTCTTGGTCTCCTTGTCTTAGCATTAACTTTCCTTTATTGATTCACCTTTTTGTTTCAGGGCTTCCTTGCCTTGGCATTAGTACCTTGTACCCTAGTATCTTTGTATTTATAACGTGTTCTTCTTGTATTGGCTCTTTTAGGTGCTTCATACTTTTGTTGTTCTTTTCTCTGTTGCTATGCTCACATTCACTAATTTTTTATAGGATGGCAAGATTATGCCTTGACACCACCACGATGTCTCTTCTCTGGTTGGCTTGAGAATTTGGGACAATTATCTTGGTTTCTCTCTTCTCGCCAAAATTTACACATCTCTGCTACCACTTTGTGGTTTTACTTCTGTAATTTGTGACGATCCCTTGTTTCTCCTTATTTGAGAATGGTTTAATCTCGTGTGTTCTTGCTGGTCCTTATTACTCTTTGTGACTTGGAGATGATTCCTGGCTCTTCTCTTGATTTGCTTTCCATCTCTTATTCCATGAACAATATATAAATATTGAGCACAACTTCATCTGATATAAGAATAAGGATTACATATGTATCTTTATCTCTAAAGCCAAGGATATTTTCCTTGTCTGTTGTAACAGTGGAGAATATGCTAGTCTATAATTTAGCAATTGTTTTTCTACACACAGAGAAATGAATTTCTGATTATAGCATCTCTTTAAACAGTTTGTGCGAGGATAAGATGGTGGTTATGTATTCTCAGGCATATGAACAAGATTCATGCCAAAGTCTCAGTTCACTTAATCCAAAGTATTTATAGAGTGATATCTTGCTATGGTACATAGATCGCTATGTTACTTGTTTCAGAAAGCGATATTTACATATGTTTTTGATGAGAATGGTTATTCCACTAATTGGATACACTGAGATTTGATCAAATATAGAGATAGTAATTGTGAGGACATCCTAGAGCCCCATTCTACCTTGGATATGCTTAATTTTATGTTTGTAAATGTGAGGAGTAGATTTCTAAAGGTGCTGCTTCTTTGAGTGTTGACCCAATCTCATGAGTTGGCTATGATTTATAGTCTCCAACAGTATTGTTGTGCTTCAACAATTTATGCAATTCCTTGTAAATAGATTCGAAGCTCCTCAAGAAACCTATTTCTCTCCTTATTAAAAGCGCATGCCTTCTTTGTCAATATTGTATTTTCTGTTGTCCCAATATGCATATTGGATCCTTCAGAAAACTGATAGGAATCAATATAAAATGAATTATTATCACCATATTATCAATCTGCCAAATACGTGGTACCCTAAAGGTTTATATCATAGATGTGTGTCCAATATTACTCATTTCATGTGGAAAATGTAAGAATCACTAGACCAATACTTAGCGTTAGCAAGCAACAAGCTTCTTGAGTACTCATTGAATGCCCATTGGCATTGATATAGAAGCAAATCAACTTGTGTTGTTGATTGAGAAAGAAAATTCAAATATTTAGCTAATGAGGCTCTTGTGCATTTGATTCAATTGGACCTCGATACCTCCATATTACTTATTCCACTATATGTGTCATCCTTTATATCCATAAAAGCCCCAAATTTCCCTTATACATGCCACTCTTTAGAGCATACTAAAGACTTAATTAATTAATCTTACTAATTTGTCATTTATTATATTCTAAATTCTTCATTCATTTATCTATTTATTATATTATTATTGTATGTTATATATAATTTTAATAATATTATTGCATATATTTATGTATTATATAATAATTTCAACAATATACTACATTTATAGGGTTGACCCCACAGCCTGTTAGTAATTTCACGAGCTTGTTGCTTGGCTGATCTCAGGTTTCAATCGCTTCCACTATATGATGTATGCTTGTGTGTTTTCCATTGGGAATACTAATAATGGTGCCTTTGATTGACGGTTCTTTGACCATGGACAGTTCAAGAGCCAAAGTTTGCCGCTAGCTGTGTTGGCAGTTCTTTTGCACAGAAGGTGTCCCATTGACATAGTGACTAAGGAGGATGGTAGCACAGTCAGTGCAATGGAGAGGTTTTCAATGGAGAACAATGTATGGAGCTATAAGGTATTATGAGTGATAAGGCGGCAAAGATATAAGGGGTGTATCCACAACAATGGATAAGGGTGTCTCAAGTGGTGGAGGGAGGAGTCTGATAGGGATTAGGGGGTTGCTTGGATTTGGATAGATGAGGAGGATTGCTTACCAATTAGAATGATAAGGGCATTTGGAGATATAACTTGAGTGTTAAAAGGTAGTTTAAATAGAGATGACACATCTAGGAGCCATTACTGCCTTAGTGACCACATATATACCATGGGGATAGGGCCACCCAAATGTGACCCCACTGGTTCAAAGCTCCAGCAGTCAAAAGCAATTACCAATAAAAAAAATATTATATTAATAATATATTAGTATATTAATGATAGATCGTATTATTTTTATTTACTAAATTCTCTTACATTAGTATTGTTTATTTAAAAAATATTATTATGTAATGATTATTTATTATTTAATCCTATTTGAAAACGGGACATCACTTTGAATTCAACACCAACTCTAAAGTCCACAATGTTGAGATAGTCACAAATTTGTTCCTTTTGTTGTAATATAAGATTTGAACGAATTAGAGCTATAGTCTTGGATGGTTATCTGTTTCGTGATCTAGATTCAGGATGGTTACTATGTTTTACTGTAATGACTAGAATTTTACCAATTTTAAACTTATCAGTGAGCACTATAATCTGATTTCATGTGCTATTGATTGTGTCAGTGAACTCTCTAATAATTTAAATCCTACAAATGCTCTCTGTTAATAGTGACAACTCGTTACTTCAAATGGCAGGTGAAAGCACCAGTTCTTTTCCTTTTGGGTGCAAAAGACCTCCGAGTACCAGTATCAAATGGCTTGCAGGTACAGATTATGAACTTAATGTCTTTCTGATGTTAATCATGATTTTAGTTTTTCTATATATTGACACTGGTAAAAATAGTTTCTCGTTTTAACTAGTTTCAGATTGCCTGATTTTTATGTGTAACTTGAAATGTACATACTTAAATAAAGACAGACTATAAAAGATCAATTGGCTTCATTAGTATGTATGATCAGAAGAATAATCTTGCTGTTCAGAAAGGTTTTGCATGTCTATTTCAGTTTAAGTTCTTGGGTTGATTTAAACATTTTAAAAATTGCAATTTAATTTGGGTTTCACTTAATTCTTGTTAAGAATTCATAAATTTTGTATGCAAATTTAGTTATCTTTTATTTCAATATAACTTAATCATTGCTCTTTGGGCATAAATAGAAACATTTTATTATGTTTCTGCTAGTTCAACTTTTAGCATCTAAGCTTTTCTTCATCATTAGCATCTCTCACGTCAACTTTGTATTGAATATTCATGTGTAGATGTGGTACTTTATAGAGGAGTTATGTAATGTCCCCTCTCGCAATCTTCTTAAGATTATGGGACAATTAACTCATAACTTCAACTTTCAAGAGTCTTTTTCTTGCTACTTCAAAGATTTTTATAGAAGCAATATGTCATTCACAATATTCAATTTAATATTGCAATGTCAACACAATGGTCTTGGGTTTGCAGCTTTTAGTCTTATATCCCAAGCCTTACCAAGCTTCACTGAAATGGGTTTGGATTGTATTGCAAGTATTGAGTTGTTATATTAAATTTTAAGATACCATTCTCTGACTCTCAAGTCTAAATGCTCATGGATACCACTAATTTGGTCTGTGTGGTGTACGTCCCCTGCCTTATAGATATCTCTCGTGTTTTCTGTTCTACTTCTCCCTTACGTCTGTAGTGCTGCCTGTTATCTACCTTGCCACTGATTATTTTATTTCTGACCGCTAATTATTCACCTCTTTCTTCTGTAATCCGCTGCGCTCATTCTTTCTTGGTTGTGGTTTCTACATTAATACCACCTGCCTTCTTACTCTGTCTATCTTCCTAGCCGTGCTTGATGAGTGAGAATCATCTCCTTTATTTTTCTTTTCTTGTATATCTCACTGAATAACCTGGACTAATTTCTTATACCATGTGTCACTAAAGTATGGTGTAAAAGTTGTCACTTTGTTGTTGCCACTTTTCATAACAATTATTATTTGGTTATCCACCAAACTAATTTTATATTGAGGCAACCACAAACTTTAATCACCAAAGTGGGCTTGTTATATTAACAACTGATTTTGATCATTCTTTGCATGGCAAGATCTATTATAATAAATGATAGGGTGTATTTCTTGGTTGATGTTGACTAATCCTTTCCTTATTTATTGATACCACTATATCTGATTATACCAATCAGGGAGGCCTATTAATATCTATGCTTGACATTAAATATAATGAAACTGTTTGTCTTCATTTATTCCCTGGTTTAGATCATTGGTCGACAATGATAGTTTGACGATAACAGATTTCCACAATCCATGATATTATATTCCTGCTTCTTGGTAAGATTGTGCTTTTATATATATATATCTATGGGTCTCTTGTTTCTTTCATTTTAGTTTCTTCTTTATTCATTTCTTATGTTTTGCCTTTTCTTTTTTATTTTAGTTTTCTTGGGTTTGCATGCTTCTCCCTGCCTCCTTTCCTCTTCTCTTTATTAAGTCTGCATCTGCAACATATTTTGTCTCATTCTTAGCACTCTCACCCTGATGATGGATCATTGAATATGATCCTAAATGTTGATGTAAAAACTCACACACAATCTTACCCAGAAGCAGGAATATAATGATAGTTTGGCTAATGTTGATTCACCAATGCCACTTATTATATGCAATGTTACTACTTGTCAATACAAATTGCATTGATACCCAATTATATGCTAATTGCAATCATTTTCTAAAAGCTCGTATGGATATTGTTCACGTTTTGGTAGTACAGATAAATCCATAAACATACTGATTTGTATTGGTTGCGCATATAATTGATTATTGTTGCTTATCGTTTTCCATATTATATTTTGACCATCTCTTCCAATGAGGGTGCAATTGTATATTGGAATTGCTATTGTTCTCAGATTTAACTATTACCAATATAACATACCTCCTAAATTGCTATGTTATATGCTGAACTAAGTGTGTTTAGTTTGTTGACTAAGTGTGTTTAGTGGCTGAGGATACATAGTACAAAATGAAAAGAATGCAGAAAGTAAAGTATAGGAATCAATAAACAGGAAAATTGATCA
This sequence comes from Cupressus sempervirens, assembly GCA_028749045.1. Classification (NCBI taxonomy): domain Eukaryota; kingdom Viridiplantae; phylum Streptophyta; class Pinopsida; order Cupressales; family Cupressaceae; genus Cupressus; species Cupressus sempervirens. The sequence goes on along the minus strand of CM053784.1, from coordinate 469,448,712 downwards.
CTTTATTCAGAATACAAGTACCAAAATAGTACATTTCTTATTGAAATATCCAAAACTGTTTTGAGGAGTTACAAAGTGTTCAAGTTTTACACAGTACTTAAATACAATGCATTCAGATATCACAAGCATTCTCAGCTCCTAACATAATATCTAAATTAAACACATTGTGTAAACATAAAAGTATTGAAAAGAGATAAGATGAAAGGCATCCATTGCCTGAACGGAAGGTTTGTTGTGCTACATGTTGAAGGGTTGAGTCCACATCTCCATCTGGGAGTAAACTTGCAAAAAAAAAAAAAGAAATGGGTCAGTTCATATGAACTGAGCAATGGAAAACTTTCCTGTCATCTATACTCGATTGTTCCTACAACATGGTTATTCAGATAACTATTTTAAAAGACAAGAAGGCAAGAGATAAATCTGAAAAATAAAAACATGTTTATGCTAATGAGTTTTTTCCATATGCAAATACAGGTATGAAGTTTGAAGTTTTTTGAAGGATCTTGCATAAATTACACGTGTGAAGCCTTTCGACTGAATCATGTAGGGGCCAAGACTGAAGGACTAAGGAGGCTATTGAAGGGACACACATAAATTATAAGTGTGAAACCTTTTGGTCAAATCATGTAGCGGCAAAGACTAAAGATATGGGGAGACTGTTGAGGGGGCATACGTAAATTACAAGTATGGGACCTTCTAGTTGTACCATAGCAGGAGATTGAAGATACGAGGAGATTGTTAAAGGGACGTACATGTATTACAGGTATGAAACCTTTCAATCAAATCATGGAGGACATATGAAATTCTTGGTCTACAGGTTAATGGAATTGGATCTTTACAAGTATACAAGTAGAAAAGGAAATAAAGAAATGTAACTTTCAAAAAATGATAGGATAGGCAGCAAGCTACAACATAACATGAGGTCACATATATTATAGCAACAGGATCGGAAAAATAAGGATATAATCAGCCATATCAGGGGAGATCAGTCAGAATGGGTTCAACAAAGGTTAAAGGATTATAAGTTTCAGATACATAAGAAAGGGGGATAAAGGTATATTTTTGTTTCAGTTGTTGTTGATCATAAGTTTTGAAAGATTTCAGCATACATATGTGAAAAAGGGAAGCAAGATGTGATAAGTTTTAACGGAAACAAAGGGTGTTATTCACAATTCATAAATCATCTCAGTATTATATTAGCAATGGATCAGTAGTCATGGCACTAATCACAGAATTATAACAATTTAACTTCCCAACCAGTTTAAAATCATGAATGGTCACAAGGAAATAGTTTCCAAGTACATCAAGCAGCCAATTGGAATGAAATGATAGAGGCTCATTCTAAAACAAATTGTATAAGATACTCTGATCTACATGAAACTAATAGAGTCCAGTCAAAGAATATGACTGATTATGGAGTTTCTCTAAGCGGAGAATGTAGCAGTGCATAATGACAAAGGAGTTTGCATTCATAAAGGCTGAATGGAAATACTAAGAAATGAAATCAGCATATGCATTAGACAGTAACAGCAGATACAGGCAATGAATGAGTTCCTATGTAATATTCATATAAAAAATCTCAGAGAAAATGGATTTTTTTGAACAACGAGAAAGAATAAAAGATGCCATTATTGTTATCAAAATCCGAACAGCAAGGAAAAAAAGGCATCACAGCTGTATCAAAATCTCACAGCTAGAATTGAGTCAAAATGCTAATAGCAGATTTAAAAGGAGATAAAATAAAATCATGAAGGCAACAGAATTGAAGCAGATTTTGATATCTAAAAGTTTATATTCTCCTTTGCCGACAGCAATGTTATTCAAAAATACTGTTGGTTATTCATGTTTTACAAAAGAAAATTCTGCTGCTACAAATTATTATATAATTCACATGTTACAGCGTATTTGTGATGACTGTAATTTTTGGCACCATTGCTTTAATAGCTATCAGTATTGTCTATCTCTTATGAGATTCTCTTAGATTAGAGGAATATTGCAATCAAAAGTCTTCTACTTGATCAAAGATCTCAAGGAATCAGAAGACAAAGAAGTCAAGGAAGAAAGATTGAATCATATAATGAACAAAGAAAGATTGAATCATATAATGAACAATGTTCAGAATAGTAATTACATTGTATCCATTACAAAATCCAGGAAGCAAAAAAATGAAGATGACATTATAGCAGTATAATTCCTGATGTGGCATTAGAAGTATCAGCGATCTCATAGCATACAACTCACTATACGAGAAATAATGGCAGCCGTTCAACATAAATGAAACCCTTTTCTACCAAGATTCGGCCATGGTAAAAAACCCTCAACGAACATTGAGAATCAGCTGATATACAACCATAAGAAAGAAGCATAAGGCTCATGCATGGTGGAAACGTCTAAACCAGCAGATAAAACTCACGCATGGAGGAAAAATGACGATGGCCAAAGCAAAGAAGGAATCTGCTTAGAAACAACAAGCTCATAAAGAAGCCTTCCAAGCAAATAAGCCGTCCTCAACCAGATAAAGCTCATGCCAAGAAGCAACTGGCCATACAACAATGACTACCAACAGAAAGATAAGACCAGCAACCATGAAAATCCGCAGTCCAAACACGTCTAACCAAAGACAAACACATAGCGTCCAATGCAAAAAAAGCCCAGGAAACCCACCGTCCAACAACCAAAATATGGCGCCCAAATCATGAAGAGGCAAGAAAAAAAACGCAGGAGAAGAAATGGCTGCGGCTAGGGTTTTGAAAACTCTTCTTCCTCCCAATACGTGAATGAACAAAATGAAGAAGACAAATGCCTTTTTTGCCTTTAGTTTCTTATATTTCCTTTGATACATTTCGTGAAATTGCGGATCCATACATGGGAGTTGGGTTTTTTTAAATTATTATTCTATTTTTATCATACATGGGAGTTGGGTGTTATTATTTGAAACTCTATTTTTATTAGGCTTATATATATTAAATGAATAAACACCTTATTTTGGTCATTTAATACATATAAAACTAATAAAGATTATATTCCTTTTATTTTTATTAATACTAATATGTTTAAAATTAACAAATATAATGTTTATTATTAAACATATTAATACTAATAAAAATAAAAGAACTAATAGAATAATTCCCTTATTATATTTACTAATACTAACATGTTTATAAAATTGATAAAATAAATAAAAAATAAACACGTTAATATTAAATATAATAAAAAGAACTTTTAATTGTAAAACTAATAAATCAAGTGGTTGTAATTATAAGACCATTGATTTTATTAATTATTTAAAGAGAATTAAAAGGAGTTTTAAGTGTTTTTAATGCAAATGCAAGGAGGGGAAAGTTGTGTTTATTTTTGAACTCCTAAAGGGACATTCAGTTAACGCTTGCATGAAGACTTGAGTACGGAGCTATTTTTGGAGGCTAAGGACAGTTCCAGTTTCTCATGCATTGATGGGGTTGTAGAGTGCTATTTTTAACAGTTTATGGAGTAGTTAAGAGTAGTTATGCATGTAGTTCTTATTGAGAGCCTATTTTATGCATATATTGCATAATTATGAGGAGTTTTACATGCTATATTTTTGGGTTACTTGATGGATCCGAGTTTGGGTTTTTTATGCATGATTCTGAGGAGCTAGAGACAGTTTTCGAGTGATCTATCAGTTGGGCAGGTGTTTGAGAGCAGTTTTCAGAGGCTTCTTCATAGTTTTCATCATTTTTGATTGATTTTTTCTAGGCATGATCTTGGAATCCGAATTACGGTTATGATTTTTATATATTGTACATTCACCTCATTATGAGGGATCTTCTTTCGGATTTAGATTTTTGCACATTGCAGATTTTGAGTTGATTGTAAGAGCATATTTGTAGTAGAGATTTTTTCAGCACTGGTTATAGAGATTCAACGGTCCCTTCTCATTGATTCTTGTGCAGTATTGTGAATTTTTTACTTTAATGTTGTGTTCGCCTTCATTTAAGTTACGTTCCTTATTGCAGATTTGAATCTTGATACGTGTGATTACAGGTCTTTGCTTGTGATCATTGTCTTTTTGCAGAAAATTGGTGAAACCTAGGTATCCCTTTCAAAGTAGAAGATCTCGGTACTTGCCATGAAACACTTTTGTGGTTATGTGTTTGAGTATTGTGAATCAATTGTGTCTTTCGTAATCCGTGTTGATTCGATTAAAGTTACATTCAAAACCATTGGTGTATCACCTCATTTAGAATTAGTATTCATTACTTGTTATTCACTTCTTACCCCTTATCTCGTGTATAACTTAGGATTAGGTGATCACAATTCAGGAACCGGCCTAGCTTCCAGAGATTCATCTCTCGTTTTAGGACAACCCAACACGCGAGAGAGTTTCCATGTTTCAACAGAATAGCTAGATTTTATATCTTGCTATAGGTGCAATCTTGATTGACAACATTAACATCTGGAGGGTTATTAGTGCTTTCATTGACATAGTCATTGCTTGACATTAACACCTAGCCTGTCTTGCCCTTTTAATCTTTGACTAAACTATATGACATAGTCGATTTAGTTCTACTTTTGCTATGGTTATTTATTAATACTTGTGCCATATTACTCTATCACATTATATTATACAACGATAATTAATATGTTGTATTAAGAGTATAGTAAAGCTTAATAATAACAAATTATATTTATTATTATTTATTTATTGATAATATTAGATCATATATATTTTTATATTCATTATAATTTAATTTATCATTATTTATTTGTTCATTACTCATTATTTATCATTAAATCTTATATTAAGGAGGGGGATTACAAGTTAATGATTATGTTTTAACCAATTTGCATTATGTTTGAATCATATAGCAAGTTTTAGACTCAACAGACTGATTTTGGTGTAGACTCAAACTTGTCACTTAATCAGCTAAGTGTTAACAAATTGAAAAACCATGAAAGCAGAACTTTTAAAGGATTTAAAGTTGTATTATACACGCTTCAATAAACTAACTATAAAGGTATAATAAACTATCACACATACAAGTATACATCAATCAAATAAGTGCAAAAACAAGATGAGATAAAGGAAACAATATTTTTAAATATATAAATATTGTCAAGGGTTTGAGTGTTAGGTATACAAAATGCATGGACTGTAATCGACATCATTTAATCTAAATATGAAAAGTATAGCTATGGCTCAAAAGGGCTTGCATCAATCTAGTCAACAACTATAAATGTATGGTATGTCTTGCTCGGGCACCTAAGCTAGGGGTTACCTCATTTTTGTCACCCTAAAAATCTTTCTTCTTTTGGCATAAAATAATGTTTTGAGTGTCCTGGTAAAATCATGAAGTCATGGCCTTCATAAAAACTCTTTATGCTATCCATTTTCCAGAATTTTGGTACTTTTGCAAGTTTTGGTCACCATGTCGGTAATTGACAAGGTTTTGCTAACTAATAGTTTGACCGAAGTCCTTGTATTACATCTGTCTCTCTCAATGTTTTGAGTTAAAATGTCAGCTTATAAATTATTCAAGTCCAAAAGTCAATAAGTCCTTTTGAGTCTAATGTATGTCTGTTGGCATTTCATCACATATCATTGACTTTGGAAGTTCTAAACTTCTCAAACTTCCAAAATCTTTCACTGCCCATTGTAATTTCAAGTTTTTTAATGAATTGTGAGGCTTCACAAATGATACAAACCTCCAATAGAGTTAATCTTGAAGAGCATTTCATTGATAAAGTTCACATAGGAAGTCTTCAAAAGGAATGTACATATTGGTAATTTTAAGGTTTTCCAAACTATTCTAACCTTTGACAAGGTTAGTGGAGGGAACCATTTTGTTGACGAGTTAAAGTTCAAAGTGCAAAACAAATTGTCAATAATACACAGATTTCTTGAAACTAGTTAAATTACCGATATAGTTTGGAAAAAGGGCCAATGCACCACTAATAAGAAAGTGTTCGAAGGGCAAAGAGAATACACTTTGTTAGCAAATCAAGAAGTTTGCAAAACCATTTTGTAATGTACCTTTTTTTGGGTGACATTGGAAATTAAATGACAACTTTAAAAAATATTAAAATGACTTATTTGAGCTTAGTTAAAATTAATAAGTCAAAAAAAATTTAACAAGGGAATTTAAAGGCGGAGAAGAGAAAGAAGACAAAGAGATAGGCAGAGGGAAAATGAAGAGTCACTAAATTGTGTTTTTAAAGAAGAATGCAAGATTCATTTCAGGAGGTTGGGTTTATTCAGGAAGCTATTCACTTGTGTTGGGTTTATTCATTTCTTTTGGCAAGGCTCTGAGATCTTTTTATTTTAGTCCTAGGTACGTTCTGAATGGTTGTGTTAGAGATGATATCTATAGACAGTACTTCCACACCACTTAGTTTAACCTTGATGGGGGTCTTCATCGGAAGATGACTTTCTATGCGTAGTACTTTTTAGAGATTCAGGATGGTATCATTTCTCGCTTTTCCTATACTTCTAATCATTGGAAGCACTCCCTTAAGATTCCTCTTGGGTTTTTCAGAGTTGGTTCCCATCATTTTTATGTCAAGACTGACCACTTGTTGGATAGAGGTGACAAGATTTGTCAGCGTCGCACGCTTAGCGAGGTGGAGTCGATGGAGCACGTTATCTTTCCTAAGTTGCCAGATTCGTCCCTTGCTGCTTGGATTCGGGTCCGGATCCACACGGGTCCAGATTCGCCCCTGGGTTTGCTGCGGGTCTAGGCAGGGTCCTTAGTTTTGACTGTGGATTCGTCTAGGTCCTCGCTGAAGCGAACCCAGACGAACCCACAGCGAACCCGAGGCTAAAACAACATTAAAGAGTGTGTTTTTCAATTGTTTTCTTATATAACTCTCAAAGGAACTTAATAAAAAACATTTCACTCATCTAATCCCTTATGTCAAGGAGGAGGACGATGATATAGCAGCATATGGGACTAGTGGAACCAGTTTGGGTTCCAATGATGAAGATCTAGATATAGTTGTAGTTGGGGATGAAAATGATCCATTTGACCCTTGAACGGCATTTGATACTATGATTATTGATAAACTACTAAACACTTGTCATCTATCATCATGTTTCAAACTTTATTATTTGATGAACTAGTCTTTGTTTTGCAATTTAGTAATTCAATGTATTATTTGATGAACTAGTCATGTTTTTCAATTTCATTTTGTAATTTAGTAATTCAATGTATAATTTTCTTTACAATCATGAAGATAGATTAATGAGTGAGTATTTAATATTTTTAGATTCAGGTAAAAATAGGTTTTGAAGGGACCCGAAACCCTTTGGCATTTGGCATTGATCAATGATCAAACAACAATTGTTCATATTGTGAAATGACTTTGTTTTGCAACTATGCATGTTTCTCTTCTGTGTGTGTGTCTATATATATATATATATACTCATGAACCCACCCATGAACCCAAATAGGGAAAAAAAAATTTGCTCGAACCCACGAACCCAAACCTCGAACTCGAACCCGAATCGGCAACTTAGTATCTTTCCCTATCCTCTCTATTATGAGATTATAGGTAGGTTTTATTGTCTCTTCAGAGAGTCTCACTCCATCTCATCCTTCTTCGGGTACACGAATCAGTGATGTGTGGCTTTTTATCTTCAGGAGGCTATTCACATGTAGGATCACTCTTTTCAGCGTCCTTTGCATCCTTTATTGGATCAGCTAATTACATTTTTCTTCCTAGGGAATATTCGTGACACCAAAAGGCACTTGGACTTGCCTTTTCAGCCTACATCTGTGAGGCCCTAAAGATCCTATTTACAAAGATCTAGATCCATGTTCTCTACCTCCACGAGACACCTCCAAAGGTAATAGCATCATTGGTACTACCCCCCAACCACTACCACTATCACATCTACAAATTATCCCTTTGGAGGTTTTTCTCTATCTTATCAGCTTCTTACCTCAGTTTGGCATGGTGAGGTTATTGTCTTGCCCCTTCCATCCCCTAGGTTTATCAGGGTCACAACTTGTCTTGTTCCTTCCCTCTCTCTTCTCTTATTGGTTTCTGGTTGTCATTTCGTGTTCTTGCTATTGGGTCTTCTTTGTTATTTCTTTAGTCCCTTTGACCCATTTGTCATCATTCATTGGACATTAATAATTTTTATTTTTAGCTTTATCTTATCTTGTTTCTTGAGGATGAAAATCCTTGGGACTCTTTCAGTGGTTTGGACAAAAACTCTGGAGGGTGGGTTCTAGACGAACTTTACAGATGGGCGAAATTGTTAGAGGTATTTCATGATTGTTTGGAAATAACATGGTTGGAATGGTTTCTCTGTTTTGAGGGAAATATACATCTCTATTTTCAGATGTTATGTGTTTTCAGAATTAACTACTGATGAACAGAAATCAATTTTGCATGAAAATTGTATGTTTTGTATTTTTGTGGAAAAATTTGGAAATAATACTCTACAAGGATATTATAATGGTATCAAAGCTGGTTTTCTTGCCAGTCTGTGAGGCTCATGATTAACAGAATAGAAAATAGACTACACTAGTGCAGAATAAAGATTTTCTATAAGGAATTAGGAAAATAGCTGATTCAAATAAGTGAGAAGCAGCTATTTGAATTTGTCATTGAATTCCAATTTACTTAACGGGAGCTTGCATTTCATTTCCGCAGGACTGCCCAATACTATCTTGGTAATTCTTTGTATTGTGGTGACAAAAAATAAAGAAAATCAACTGTTTGAGGCTCTCTTTATATTTTGGCAAAATATGTTGAATGGAGCCCTATTAATGTTCAGACAAATTTCTCCATAGTTCTTCATTTAAAATTCTTTTTTTTTGTTGTGGACTTCGAGTATGCCTAAGTTTTTGTAATGTTCAGTGAAATAATTAGTTTGGGCAATTATATATTTTCGAAGCCTATAGTTCAATAGTTTTATTTTTGGGAACGATAAAAGTTGGGGAAGATATTCCAATGTTTGCAATTCAAAGATAATTTGTCAGAAGTATCATCGCACAGGACAATTACCTGTAATAAATCAAGGAGTGCTTTCAAGGAAAATTAACTGCACTAAATCAAGGAGTGCTTTCAAGGAGAATTAACTGCAATAAATCAAGTAGTGCAATTCAAAGATAATTTGTCAGAGGTATCACTGCCATACTAAAAATACATCTCTATTTTCAGATATTATGCATTTTTAGAATTAAATGTGGATGAATAGGAATTAGTTTTGCGTGAAAATTGTATGTTTTAAATTTCTGTGGAAAAAATACCCTAGGGGGATATTAAAAAAATGTTGGTATTGATGTCAAGGGAGGTACAACAATGTCATAGACATTGTCGTAGATGTTAAAGCAAGATAGGTTATCATTGATGTCAAAGGAAATTAATGTCATATAAATGGCATCAAGCATGGCTGAAGATAAACAAATCTAGAAGTGAGAATGAGCTTTCTTCCATGATCAGTAAAGAGATATAGACTGATGTCACATAACAAGGTTCTAAAGACAACTGAATTATGAAAAGGATCAAGGAGATATATATGGCACAGAACCATTACATTACTATGTGAGAAGTCTGTGAGGATGGAGAGTATGATATTAATAGCAGGAGGGAGGTTTTGGTATGCCTTGAATCACATTTGTAACACAAGAGTGTCTGCAACCTGTGAAGAAAATTTGCGATGGAGGAAAGAAGTGGCAGCGATGGAATATATAGCAGCAGCCATTAATATATGAAGTTGTTTGACTTTGGTGTTTAAGAACCCAAGTCAAATGCTGGCCAACTTCTCTAAGTTGCTGCTGGTTATTCTGAGCCAGCATGGGAATAGTGGTGACACAGATGTACTCATTGAAGGAAAACAATGACAAATAAAACTAAGGACAAAGTTCTTTTGCCTTATTTATTAGACAATCAAACAGCAGGAGAACCAATTTCCTGATAAAGAAATATTCAATATATTTTGCAAATGGTGTGATGCTGTTGACTCACTATATGATGAGCAATTCTGTTAAGAACAGTGATGGAACAAATACATAAAGCATTGATGAAAACGACTGCCAACAATGAACAGTGGATGACTATGTTTTACAGATGCACAACAATATAAAGTGTTATGGACAGTGATAGAGTTTAAATAGCAAGCTTGAGCTCTTTGTTGGCACAAACTACCAATACAGGGATAAGGTGTGATCTGTTTGAAGTGCTACCCATAATAAGACTATTTTGTCTCATTATTTATAAAACAACACCAATCTTATTGACAAAGAAGAGGAAGTGATCAATATTTAATCAAAAGAACCAATTGTAACACTGGAAGGTATCAATGTGGAGACTTAGGGCATGATGCCAATAGTAATGATAAGCAATGAGTGACATCGATAAATAAGAGGAAGCAGCAATTTCATGTTATTAGGCGACAACGATTACCGTTGTAGAAACTATCACAAAGTAGCAATAAACATTAGAGCGACCATACCATTAATATAAAAAAGTGGCAATCAGCAAGGATTAGAAGGATTGCATGAAGCAACACTGTTAATGATAAGTAGTCAGCAATTCAAATGAATAGACAAATTAAAGAGCAATGATTACACTTGTAAAAGCCAAGAATCACATTTGTTATGCAGTGATTACAGGAAACTAAAAAAAGAAAGGTTTATAGTCCACAACACCGGCCATTTGTTTTCCAGCTTACATATGGTGACAGTGATATGTGAATACCTTGTACTCCTTGAAGCAGGCACCTAGCTGCACTTCAAATGAGGCATACATACCCCACCTCCTTGTGGGATTCGAACTAAGTGAAAAGGTGTGAGAGGTGGTAATATGATGTGTCAGTCAAACCAAGTTAGAAAGCCAATACTGAAAAGTCAGCTATTCATTGATGACAAGGTGCAATGCATTCTTAAAGAGTGTGATTCATTAACAACAAAACTGTTTTGTTTAGTGCAAACAAATAAACAGCAACAACAATCTGAACTAAAGTTGACTAAGATGCACCACTTATATTATAAAGATAATGATGCATATTCATTAAGTGGTGTGATTTCTTTAATGAAGATGCATGTCTTTGCATCAAAGATGTTAGAATGTTTGTTGCCAAAATGTATGATATGTAGCATGAAATGTATAAAAGGCATTTTCAAATTCTTTGAGAGAAGTGAATGTGAAAAACAAAATGATTCTATATACAGAATCAGTTTAATATGAAGAAAATAGTGATCATGACAAATCTATGATAAGAATTTGTACATTCAAAGAAAGAATTATTATCTGTTAATGGAAGGCAGATTTGAGAAGGGGAGAACATACAATTTGTAGGAAAGCATATAAAGGTGATGTAGTAATGTTCATGTGAACTCGAGCAATCTTGAACCAAGAGTGAAAATACATACTTGGGTGGAATATTGATGAAGGAAACATAATCAGATTTGTGGAGAGAAATATTATCCATCATCAATCAAAGAAGCAACATATTGAAGGTGGAAACATAATTTGAAAGTTGGTGCTTCCTAAAGGAGAGATTGGCGTCTCTCAAGAACATACAATTTAAAGGAAAGCATATAAAGTTGATGTGGTAATGTTAATGCAAACTCAAGAAATCTTGAAGCAAGAGTGAAAAGACATACTAAGGTGGAATATTGATGAAGGAAATATAATCATATTTGTGGAGAGAAATATTATCCATCATAAATCAAAGTAGCAATAAATTGAAGGTTTGAAACATAATTTGGAGGTTGGTGCTTCCTAAAGTTGAAATTGGTGTCTCTTTCTAAGTTGATGCTTAGCAGTGGGGGTTGGTGCTTCCTTGCTGCCTACAAAATAGGGAAGTTTGTGCTTACAAACTCAGGGGTCATCACCTCTCGTAGGTTTGTGTGTATAAACATTGTAAAAGAAGACTTGTATAAAAGTTTTAGTTATTTTTTCCCATTAGGGTTCCCACATAAAACATTGTGTTACGGTGTTCTTATGTGCATAATTGTTGGTAGTAAGTGAATATGATATTGTGATTGATTAAGGTAAAATTAAAATTTTCGTTATATGATTCGATCCCCCCCAAATATAATTTGTGTGCTCTAGAGAATCTCCCAACAACGTTTTCCAAACACATCAAATCGATATAGAAAAGTAAGAGCTCAATGTTTCAAAATGAAAGGGGTTACTAATTAGCGAGTATGCAGAACCGTTCACACTACTAACAAAGTTCAAAAAGCAGATAAAATTGTAGACAAGGGAGATAAGATAAATTTATTAATATCCAACAAGAGACCACAAGGGTCTAAGGGACTGAAAATCATACAAATAGGAAACCATGAGCAGTAGGAGCACCAAACAATGTCTGCAAGAAGAACAAGACAAGAAAGTAAAGGAACAGAGATGACCAACTAACTACTCATAGGCGAAAAGTAGTCAAGAACTCAGGGGTACTACCTTCAGTTGGGGTGAGCTCCAAATCATTTCAAAGAGCTAGTGCGAGTCATGTGGTGTTGTCGGGTATAGCCTTTGCAAGGTCTCATGGACCTGGAGTGATCTCAACTGTGGCAAGGGGGTTCCTTTGTACCCTAAGCTAGGGGCCTAGGAATGAAGAATGAGGTGATGAGTTGGTCAGTAGACTTCATCGAAGATAACTCAAAAATAGAGAAACTTAAAGGAGAAAGGAAATTGGTAATTCAATTGGTTTTCAAAATTCATTGGATTAGCAGTGAAGTTTGAAAAAGTTCTCCAATGCTCGACAAAGGAAGGGATATCAAACAATCGAAATGCAAAATAAAGGAGGGTAATAGAAGAAAAAGAGAACGTAAGGAAAAACAAAGAGTTATAAAGAAATTGAAGAGCGATAAATGCATTGGTTCGTAAAGCCTAATAAACTCCCAACATTATTAATAAAAGGAGCTTGAAGCCACCTATAACTTTAATGCCCAGTTCAAAAAGCTACAAGTATTTAATGAATCCCCTTATATGTTTGATTAATGACATTTTAAAACCATCTACAACAAATGAATTCAGAGAAAGAAAGCATTTGAGAGAAGACAAAAGAGCACAAAATTGCAGAAAAGACTAAAGTTTCAATGGCCATACTAAGGAAAAACAACCCATGCAAACAGTAAGTTAACTTCTTCCATCTTTGCCAGCTAGAATAGTTACATTTTTATATTGTTATCATCACTAGAGAAGTAAAATATAAGGGGAGTTGCCAATTTTATATATAGAATTTATCATATTTATTTCACTTTTGCTAAAGACAAAATGAAATGTAGATATCAAGGGTATGAGCAACTCACGGATTTGGGTAGTCAAGTACCTAAGGGTAGGGACACTTAACTAGGGTACATGAAATTGAAGGAGTTCTTGGAAAGGATTGAAAGCCCAAATAGACTCCCCATCATGCAGGGGTTGGTAGAAAGTGGTCTTACAGAAGTGGCCGTGTTCTTTATATCTTTCCAATGTATTGATCTAGTGTTAGAGTGTACAAACCACTACCATCCCCAGACTCAAGAATTCAAGACCATTGATGATCACCTATTAAAAACTTTAGATAGAGACACCATTACTTGAATTCTTAGGTTGCCAAAGAGAGAAGCATATGCAAGTGTCATCTCAGTGGAAAAAGTAGGGTTTATAAGAACACTATTGGCAAGGAGTGGCTAGAAAACTCAAAGAACGGAGGTTCTTAGTTTCCTAATAACATGCATAAATCTTTGTAGAGAGGAGATAAAAAATATAATTGTCTTGCTTCATAGATTGTGGGAGTGAAAAGCCTATGGTTTGAAAGAGTGAATGTTCCTTTTCGTCAAAGTAATTTGTGTTGGTAATCAATATCTAGATTGGGCTGGTATGATCTTGGACTTGTTGCACTCAACTCAAAACAACTTTATGTCTACAAGACATTCTACATGTCTTCCTATCTATTCTATGCATTACCCTATAGTCACGTAAGGCTTGGGCTAAACCATGTGCAAGTGTATGATGACAACATGGAAAGTTGCAATTATTAACTTCTTCTCCAGTTAAAAAAGAGCTACACAAAGTTTAGAAAGGTGAATGTTCTCTTCACCATGAGGTTGTTAAGAGAGTGATAAGGAGATATCGACCAAAGTATCTCACCTAAAGCTATGGCCTTAATAGATACTTATGGAAGCTATTTCATCCATCATTGGAGGTTTACATATGTCATGATAGCTTATTATGATGGGTTACCCCATAAATTGCCCAATTGAGTTTATACTCTTGTGGATCACCGATCAGATGCCTTCAACTTGGGAAGAGCCATTATCAAGTATACTTGGTCAATGAATAAACGAAGATTTCCTTTTGACAATCAAGACTGCATTAAGAATATTTTATAGTTATGCTCTTCTTTCCACCACATTCTACACCTTGAAGATTTTTGGGCAAATTATTGTAGATGACTATGAGTTTAGAAGGAGAAGCTAGATGAGACTCAGTCTCAAGAAAATCCACTTATACAAACTTGGGTGGGATTGACAGCTATTGTGATCAATAAAAGTGATCTTGTTGACCCTATATATTATTCATTAATACATGGGTCACCATTCATTGACATTTATAGTGAAATGATAATTGATTAATATTCAATATATAACAAGGAGACAAAGGGTCCTTAAATAGAGAATACAAGACAATCTTTTCATAATGGAAAGAATTGAGAATAGAAACATGAAATAGGGAAAGGAAACTTCTTAAAATTAACTAATGATAAAATCATTAAGCAATAAAAGGAAGCTTCTAAATACCAACTAAGGTGACCATTATATCAATAGTACAATATTATTTTAATACCCTTCCTTTATGGTCATCCTTCTAACTACCCTATAGAATACTTGGCATAAACCATGAATACATAAAAGGCTTCCTTATTCTTTTCAGAACGTTTTACACCATTAACCTATTTCTAAATCCCTCCTTGGGTGGACTTCTTATTGGCCAACCGTTTTCTCCAAAACTTTTGTATGTGACCACGTATAAGAACAAGTTGAGTGCTTTCCAACATGATGTTGTGTAACCTTACCATCCCTCTTGCTATCTAGAGGCCAAGATTAAGTTCTCAAAAAAATTATATTTTGTTAATAAGAAATTGGCAAAATCTCTAAAACGACAATTTCACCAAAAATCATCAAGATTTTCTGAAAAATTTAGTAAATCCTTGATTTCACACAATTTTGTGAAAATTCGACAACAAACTATTTTGTGGAAAAATGGTAGGAAACCCACATTTAAAAAATAAATTAAAAAACCAAGAAATTCACAGCAAAAAGTACCACAATTTTTGGTAGATCAGCAAAACCCTATTACATTAGAACAATCACAATTTTTGGGGGGGAAGTGCAAAAATTTTCATTGTTTTTTCCTAAAAAAAGGTGCAAAACCCTTGTGACTAAAAAAATCTAGAAAACAAGACCCATATTTTTTGATGAAAAAATTGCAAACAATGAAAAGTTTCTGCAAATTCTAAATTTCAGATCTAAGATAATATCTTAATGTTCTTTTTGGTCTGATTGTCCTTAGTATTAGACCTTGAAAAATGAAATGATAATATTAATTGTTCTTCTGAAAAATATGTTTTATCACAACAAGCATTCATTGATGGTAGAGTTTCTTAAAGGAGCAGACTTGGTGTTCGAATTGTGTGTCCTTTAACTACAACTTCACACACCCTATATACCATAACCAAAGGGTATGTCCCTTAAACAGACATGACCCTATCTAGGTTGGCCCACAATACTCCCTCAAGTTCTGCGCTTAGTAGGTTGTTTCATGTTTAACAAACAATAACAAAGTAGTTAATGTTTAATGACTGAAAAATAATTATTTACCAAGGATCGCTGATCATACCTATTGAAAGGTTGAAGTATTAATAGCCATTTAAAATGGTATTTGATAAGAGAAGATACTTGTGCGATCTGCATAGTCAGACCATTATGAATATCAAAGTTATAATATAAACACTCCCTCTTAACTTGATAATCATATTGAGAGATAACATATCTAACATCATAAATTATGATGAATAAGCATAGACTGATCTCTATATTTGTCTAAATCTTTTGAGAAAGCGGTATCATGTAACTCATGATACTACGTAATATAACCATCTTATGATATGACTTATCACTTATACTAGTGATGATAGTATCACATGGAATGCAACACATAGGATAAAATCCAAAGAATGATTGAATTCTTCATTTATCTAGGTTGTGACTCATAGGTACTGGTAATCCTATATCACAACATGATCTTGAGTTAAGATCTACTAGAACACAGAATAAAGTTTGAAGAATAAATTCTTCCTTTATCCAAGTTGTGATTCATAGGCATAGAAATGTCTGTCACAAATGATCTTGAACTTTTCTAGATCTAACAGTAGTTTTCTACTGTTCAACACATTATCTAAGAGATCGTCATCTCCCATTATGTCTTTTATACAAGTACTCATTATCTCAGAGATCGTCTCCTCTTAAATAATGAATACAGATGGTGGAGCCCATAACAATCAATATCCTGACAATAAAATTATTTTATTAATAATTTAAAGAATATGGAATTTTATAATTCAACTATACCAAGTCTTTTCTTGAAGTGATCTATCTTCACTCGAGAGAGAGGTTTGCTAAGAATATCTGCTGTCTGATTTGTAGTACAAATGTATTCTAATTTTACTGTATTCCTGTCTACCATAACTCTAACGTAATTGTAAGGAATTTCAATATGCTTGGACCTCATGAAAAACTAGATTAACAAAAAGCTTGATGGAACTCTGATTATCACAATGAATAATCATAGGATTCATGGCTTGACCAAATAATCCCACAAGTAACTTTCTAAGCCAAACTGCTTCCTGAGAGGCCATCGTTGTTGCAATGTATTTGGCTTTTGTGGAACTTTGTGCTACTGAAGACTGCTTTCTGCATATCTATGATATCACTGCTAATCCTAAACTGAAACAATATCCTGAAGTACTTTTTCTATCCTTAACATTTCCACCCCAATTTGAGTCTGTGAACCTATGTAAATCTAAGTCAACTTTCTCATTATTGAGCCCAAGGTTAAGAGTGCCTTGTAAGTATCTCATAATTTGTTTGACTGCCACTAAGTGAATCTCCTTTGGTGCACACATAAACTGACTTAAGGCGTTAACAACATAGCAAATATCAGGTCTTGTGTTTACCACGTACATAAGGGACCCAATCATCTATCTATAGAGAGTAGAATCTATGGAAGGTGATTCTGCTGCCGCTTCTTTAAGTTTATGTAGATTATTCTCCATTGGAGAAGACATAGACTTGCAATTCCACATTCCAAATCTCTTCAATATAT
The DNA here is from genome assembly GCA_028749045.1 of Cupressus sempervirens. Lineage (NCBI taxonomy): Eukaryota > Viridiplantae > Streptophyta > Pinopsida > Cupressales > Cupressaceae > Cupressus > Cupressus sempervirens. Next base: position 469,431,405 of record CM053784.1, on the reverse strand, counting down.
CTAATGTATACTTTCCTTGATTAAGTATGATGCTGTCAGAATTGTGTCGTACTTAGAATCCTAGGAAGTAATGATGATGTCCCAAATCTTTCATCTTAAATTCTCTGATTAGATCTTTCTTGCATTGATCTATGAGATGATCATCATTTGTTATTAGTAAATCATCAACATATAGTATCAAAATTACCATATCATCTTTATCCTTTTTATAATATAGATTTGGATCAGCTTTGTTCTTGGAGAATCCTAAGTCGGTGAGATACCTATCAATTCTTTTGTACCAAGCCCTTGGAGCCTATTTAAGCCCATAGAGAGCTTTCTTCAGCCTGCAAACAAAAACTTTAGGGTCATGAGTTTCAAATCCTTTAGTGGCTTCAAATATACCTCTTCTGTAATCTTTCCATTCAAAAATGTTGTTTTTACATCCATTTGATGTACTTTCCATCCCTTCGATGTTGTAATGGCTAGGACTGCTCTTATAGAGGTGTATTAGGCAACTGGAGCAAAGGTTTCTTCTTATGTTCCCTCAAGTTTCTGGTATGGGGATGGCAGGGGATGGAGGGATGGGTTTCCGGGGCGGCAAATTTTTTTTGGTGATTTTGGGGATGGTGGGGGGGGTGACGGCAAACAGGGACGGATTAAAATATGACACATGGTGATGGTTCTATGCCCGATGTAGGGGGAGTTTCTCAAGAAGATTAAATGGGAAAGGTATTGAAGTGGAGGTTTTGGATGTGGAGTAAAGGCCATCTTTACAAGAAGGTGAATTACCATCAATAGCACAGCAAGATGAAACTCCACCATGTTTTATTTTTGGGAAAACATGTATGACCAACCACATGTGATAAGGACTTTGGATTGTATATCAGCTAACATTGCAAGTTATCAATCTTGATTAGAGTCTTCGTTATGAAAGAAAAGAAAGATGTTACCTTTTATAATGCCTATTGATAATATAGTGGGGTAATTGTTGCAAAAGACGCCGAGGGCTAAAAAGCTAAAAGCAATGTTGGAGGAAGAGGACGCTAGTAGTGATTATATGGTGTCATGTCTCCTTTTCTAGGCTAGTGAATTTTGTTGCACTGCTAGCCCTTTTTTCCTCAGTCTTGAGGGCTAACCGAGTATTCTTTGGGATTAGTTCAGTTTTTGGCCTTGGCAATTTTAGTTGTTGGCCAATCGAGGTTGTTTTAGTGGGGTTTTCAGACACTTAATATTTTAATAAGTCAGTGCATTCAACATTCTTACAATTTCAAAGATGGACTAGGAACGTCTGTCAAAACCTTTCCGACGAGCTACCACACGTGCATATCTGAGTCTGTCTGATTAGAGATTTTAATGCCTAAAGATTGAATTGATTAATTAATAAAGTGACTATAAATTAAGTTCACATTATTAAATGTCACTTTATTATTATGGGCACTTTATTTCCTTAGTGGGAACAAGTATCATTTAAAAAAGAAAATAAAGAAACAAAGATGGGAATATGAAGTCACCTTTTTGGGCTTAAAAGAGCGGAGAGGATTCATTTGCAGTATACTTGGCTTTTTGTTTTGGATTTCATTCTCTCTTAAAGAGTTATTTGGGAAGCTCTCAGCTTTTAGTTAGTTTGAGGATGGAACCCCTCAAGCTCAAAGGTAGTGGAAGAAACTCACTTTCCTACTAGAGATATCACATGGGTATCTCACTTTTGCTTATATCTTTCTTTTCTTTCTTTTCGTATTACCAATATGACTTATTCTTGTGTTTGAGATTGATTATTGCATTGTTTTGTGAGGGATTGTAAAACAATATAATTTTTAGAATGCATATATATTCAGTTGGATATTGGTATTTTCTGAATGGATTGGAAATCTTTGCATGCAAATTTGTTATTAAATACTTGTATTGTGTTTTGAGAAAATTCAAGGAAAATATCTCATTAGGGTTATGGCATATGGTGATTGAGAAACCAATAGCAGATAAGGATCCTAGTTAGTCTATTCTAGTTGACTTAATTATGTCTCCTCCTCAGGCAAGTTAGTTGACAATTGAGGTTGGCCTCTTATACAGTTCCCATAGGTCCGCATATTGCATAGGGGGGTTATTCAGGGGCTTATAGAGACATAGAAAGGTTTCATGAGATAGTTTGGCTAGGTTGGGACAAACAACTAGATTTTAAGAGGAATCCCTACTTTTTAGGGGTGGTTTGGGAATAATTCAAGATAGACAAGGAGACCTTCGGAATCAGCCTAGAGACTTCTGCAACAATTTCCTAATTTTTAGAAGAGATCCTAAATTGTAGAAAGGGATTATTAGTTAGCTCACAATGGTTAGACATAGTGGTCAAGGGGCATTAGACTATAATGTCCCTCGTTTCCTTGGTAATCTTTAGAACTTCTTAACTGTTGAACCTGCAAGAGTGTTAGTATACTAATAGATAATATATATTTAAATCTACAACTACCACAAGACAAAAGTAAACCGGGTAACATAATAACTCCTAATTCTCATCTAATTCCTTCTTGAGGAGAAAATTGGTGGTCAGGTCCTTAGTTAAACTTCCTTGGGCTCTAGTCAAATAGAACAGTTCTTTACTAAGGATCTTCTTCCCACTACGTTTTTTCTCTTCAAGTCCTTATGGATAGTCGATTTCAGATCTACCCACCCTTCCTAGAAGAGATCTTCCTCATTCTAGGTCTCCTGGATAATCATTCTAGATATATCCAGTCCTCCATATGCATGTCTTAATCTATAGTATACTGACCTTCAGAGATGAATGACGTCTACCTTATTTCTTGTTTCTTTCAAATTCAAGATTGTTTTGATCTTCCTATTTTTTTTTAATATGGGTCTTAGTTCAATATATTTTAGGCCAACTTATTAGCTTGTAATGTAATTTGACTCTAGGGGTGAACCCTTAATTCTTTGATGATATAGCAATACACTGATTACTGCACCCTGTTCCTTGCTGCTATGTGAGAGTTGTAGCGGTAGAATAGAAATTCACTGACTACAGCGGAAATTCCAACAATAAATCTCTCCTCCAATGGATGACGTTAGTATCTATGCTATACTGGCAAGTGATGTGATGACAATTAGTACAGGTGGAGATAATTCTTCTTATACTACTCCCAATCGGTTTGTCCTTAGCATATATCATTCTATGATTGTTTAGAGGTGTGACATCTTCCTTGTATGTCTTTGTCGAGTTCAGGTGTACTCCCTTCTGTTGTCGAATGTCTTCCTTTGTTTTATATCTATCGAGACTGGAGGAGAATTGGGTCTTGATTGTCACTGTGGGATATATGTTGTCGTATCTTCCTTTTTGTCTGCCATTCATTCAATCCTTTTTTTTTTCCCATTCGATTCCCCTTCACTGGTCATTTTGTATGTGACACAGGGGTCCCTCCAAAAGGTCGCGACAGTTGACTCCCTCCTCTTGCTTCAATTTATATTCAAGTTAAAACAATACGTTTAGCCTTGAATAATCGTGATTGCCTTATTATTTTGAATACTTACGTTAGCCTTGGGAAAATTATTAACCAATAACCATGTTTTCCTTAAAAGTATTAATTAGTAATAATCAGGATTTTTTTATATGAAATATTAATTAAAATTAATCATGATTTCCTTATTATTTTTAATGTTAAAACAAAGGAAATAATTAATTAATTATCTTAAAAACTAATGTCAAGGGGATTCAAGATCTTAATGATAAAATATAGTGTCTAATTGCAAAAATCTTTTTATCATTCTTGACTTGTTTGTTGAGGGGTCATCACAGTCTCCCTTGCTTGATTTTGCTTGTCCTTAAGGAATTTGATAGTCTCCTCTCTTTCCTAGGTGACATCCTCCTTGGGTAGATTCCTCCATTGGATTAAGTATTCTATAATGGTTCTATTCCTTAATTTCCTTTTTTGGGTATCTAAGATGACTTCGGGATCTAAGACCAGCTGGCCCTCATCATCTAATGGGGGTAATTCCGCACATGGCTCTATTTTTCTTCCCAATACCTTTTTGAGTCAGGATACATGAAACACATTGTGGATCTTACTCCCTTCAGGGAGTTGTAGTTCATATGCCACTTCTCGAATTTTCTTCAATATTTTATAGGGTGCATAAAACTAGGGTTTTAGTTTTTCTGCTCCATTCCTTTTTATTCAAGTTTGTTTATATGGTTGTAATCTTAGGAATACCAAGTCCCCTTCATCAAAAGTTCTTTCAATGGGCTTTCGGTCGGCATAGATCTTTTCTTGGTTTTGGGCCTGTTGTAAGTTCTCCTTAAGAGTTTTTAGAATGGCAGTACTTTGTTGAATAAACTCTTGCATGCTTGGTACTTGACTATCTTGTGGAAGTAAGTTTGCAAATGTAGGTGCCTCATACCCGTACAAAGCTTTGAAGGGAGTCATCCCAATAGACAGTGATGGGTCGTATTATAGCAGAATTCACCTAAATGCAGCCATTTGATCCAAGTCTTTTGTTGCCCGATTATGTAGTTCCTTAGATAACCTTTTAGCCACTTGTTCACTATCTCGGTTTGTCCATCTGTTTGCGGATGATAACTTGTGCTAGGACTTAGACTTGTTCTTGCTAGCTTGAAGAGCTCTTGCCAAAATTGACTGATGAATTTGCTATCTCTATCGCTGATTATATTTTGTGGGAGTCTATGGAGTTTGAATACTTCCTTGAAAAATAGTTCAGCTATTTGTTGTGTTGTTGATTCTGCAGTAACTGGAAAGAAATGAGCATTTTTGGTGAGTCTGTCCACTACTACATAAATATTGTTCTTCCCTTGTACTTTAGGTAAACTTGTTATGAAATCCATAGAAATGCTTTCTCATTTTTGTTTGGGAATAGGTAAGGGTTGTAGGAGCCCCACCAGAGGTGTTTGTTCAGCCTTATTTTGTTGACATGTCATACGTTCGTGTACATGTCTCTGGACATCTTTCTTCAAACCTTTCCATGAAATTTTTTCTCTTATTTGTTTATATGTTTTGAAATAACCTTGGTGGCCAGACATGGGGTTATTTTGGTATTCCTTTAAGATGGTTTCCTTCATCCTCGATCTAGGGATCAGAAACACTCTTCCTTTGTAAAGTATAATATCATTGTGTATTTTGAAATCTTCATTTCGAGCTTTCCCTTCTAATATCTCATTGGCTTCAGGGTCTTTTGCATATTCGGCGATAATGTCCTCTTTCCAATTTTCTGAAATACAAGTGAGCATATTGACGTGAGTGTGTCTGGATAAAGCATCAACCACTCCATTATTCACCCCCTTAATGTACTCTATGTCAAAATCATATGCTTGTATCTGACTTGCTCATTTTTGTTATTGATCATTAAGATCTTTCTAGCTTAAGAAGAAAGACAAGCTATTATGGTCTGTTTTCACAATGAACTTACCATAGACTAGGTATTGCCGAAACTTGGCTAAGACATGCATAATGGCCAACATTTCTTTATCATATGTAGAGTAGTGTTTTTCTAGTTTCGAGAGTTTGAGTCTCAAATGCTATGGGATGTTTCTTTTGCATGAGGACTGCTCCAATCCCATCTCGTGATGCATTACATTGTAGCTCAAAAGGTATGGTAAAGTCTGGTATGGCTAAAAATGGCCAAGAACTTTTAGTTCATCAAATGCTTGTTGTGCTTTTTCATTCCATGCAAAAACACCCTTCTTGGTTAAATCTATAAGGGGGGCGTTAATCTTGGAAAAACCTTTCACAAACCGTCTATAATAATTGCATAGCTCAATAAATCCCCTAAGTTGGGTAAGGGTTTTGGGTCTTGGCCATTCTTTTATAGCTTTGATTTTCTCTTCTTCAACACTTACTCCCTCTGCATTGATCTTATGCCGTAAGTAAAGTATCTCTCCTAATCCAAACTCATATTTGGAGAATTTGGCATAAGGTGACTCTATTTCTAAAATATTTAGGACTTCTTTGATGTGCTACAAATGTTCTTCCCATGTTTTGTTGTAAATGAGTATATCATCAAAAAATATAAGGAGAAATTTCCTTAATTGCTGTCTAAAAATGTGATTCATGCATGGTTGAAAATTAGCTGGGGCATTTGTAAGACCAAAGGGAAGTACTAAGAATTCAAAATGTCCATAATGGCATTTGAATGCTGTTTTGGGAACCCCTTCCTTTCTCATCCTAATCTGATGATACCCTAATCTTAAATCAATTTTTGAAAAGTATTGTGCACCATGTAATTCATCCATTAACTCATCTATCCTTGGCATTGGATACATGTTTTTTATTGTTTTCTTATTTAGAGCTCTATTGTTGATGCACATCCTCATTGTTCCATCTTTCTTCTTGACAAGCACTACTGAAGAAGCGAATGGGCTGCAGCTTGATTGGATGTGTCCCATTTCCAATAATTCTTTGATAGTCTTTTCAATCCTTTCTTTGTATTTATGGGGATGCCTATAAGGGGTGGTTATAACAAGTTTAGCTCCTTCTAATTCAATGGAATGCTCAAACCCTCTTTTTGGTGGTAAACCTGGAGGGATCTCTTCAAAGATTCTTTGGTGTTTTTTTAGGATGGGACGTATATCAACGTGTATTTTATGTTCATTATTAGGTGATTTATCAAGAACCAAACATTTGGCTATCCATTCTCCTTGATTATGTCTGAGGATATGTTCAATCCTATTGCAAGATACTATTCTGGAAGACCCGTCAAGTAATCCTTTTAATATTATATCTTTCCCTTCATGTTTGAAGCATACTTCCAAATTTGGGTTATCGATAGTAAACCGGCCTAAGGAATCAATCCAAGGCATTCCAAGAATGATATCATTTTGTAATTTCACAACAAAGAAATCTGCTTTTATAGTGTGGTTGTTTAGAGTAATCTCTAATTGTGGAATGATCTCCGTGCATTGATCAAGGGTACCATTGCCCATTATCACCTTAAAGCCTTTGAATTCTTGAGTTTTCAGTTTTCTTTTTGTTATGAGGTCTTTGCTAATGAAATTGTGGGATGCCCCAAAATCTATTAGGGCAATCATCCTTTGCCCCTTTAATGTTCCTTTGACGTGAAAAGGTCTCTTTCCACTTTCTTGGGTAACCACTGCTAGTGTCCCAAACTTTGTCTCATCCGTCTTATTTTTTTTATTTGGCTTTTCATTTGTACTTGCTTCCTCTATCTTATGTAGTTGTCCTCTCTTACATCGGTTGTCCCATGCCCACGGCTCTTTACATTTGAAACACAACCCCTTTTTTGATAATTCCTCTCTCTTCCCAATTGCTTATTTTCCTTATTTTCTTTCTTTTGTCCCTAATACTTGTTTTGATTTTTTGAAGTGTAAGTCTTGGATCTTTCTTTTGATATGTTTGACTCTACCTTCCGAGTCTTTTGAATGGCTTCTTCTACTGTTTGAGGTTCTAAAGGATTCACTATGTTTTTCATGGAATCTTCCAGACCTTCAATGAAAAGGTAAGTAAGTCTCCGTTGGGATAAGTCAGGAACCATGACTGAATGTTTTTGAAACTCATTTGCAAATTCTTCGATTGTTCCATGCTGTCTTAAATTGGCTAGTTCCTTAAAATACCATTCAAGTTTGATTTGATCAAATCGTTTAATAAGTTTTTGAGAGAATTCTTGGTATGAGGTTACGTGTTGATGGCCTAGGGAAAGAAGTCCATTGTCCCAACATTCATGAGCTATCCCTTCTAAGTGAAGAATGGAAAACTGAAGGGCATCTTCTTCAATCATTGGGCTAAGTGTAAAGTAGGAGTTTAGTTTTTGGAGCCAAGCATGGGCTGTCATCTTCCTTGACCCATCAAAGTCGGGTAATACCACTTTGTTCACCTTGTGTTTCAGATATTTATTAATATATCTTCTTGTTCTTTTTGGGACTTTGAGTTTTTGACCCTCACAAAACTCTGCAAATGTTATGAGTCCCCTGATTCTAGGTTCAAGGTTTGCATAGGCTCTTGCATTATCTATTGTACTATTATTGGGTTGATCTATTCTTTCCTCTTCTCTAGGTATTTCTTCTCTTGGTAAGAAGGGGCGTCTTGGAATTCAAGAAGATGATGTTTCATTATTGTTCAGTTCATTTGAATTTATATTTCTTGCAAGTGATGAGTTATTTTTGATGTTATTGATTGAATTTCCCATATTTTGTAAAGCATTTGGAAGGGCCTGGTTGGATTTCTCCATTTGGTTTAGAATAGTTTGATTAGTTTGATTGGTTTGCTCCATATATGATTTGACTTCGTTTGCTAGGTCGTTCATTGTGGTTTTAGTTCTCCTCTCGTAAGTGTGCATAGGCCTTTACTCACAAGATGGCAAGATTATGCTCTGATACCACTATAATGTCCCTCGTTTCTTTGGTAATCTTTAGAACTTCTTAGCTGATGAACCTGCAAGAGTGTTAGTATACCAATAGATAATATATATTTAAATCTACAACTGCCACTAGACAAAAGTAAACTAGGGAACATAATAACTCCTAATTCTCATCTAATTCCTTCTTGAGGAGAAAATCGGTGGTCTAGCCCTTAGTTGAACTTCCTTGGGCTCTAGTCAAATAGAGCAGTTCTTTACTAAGGACCTTCTTCACACTACGTTTTTCTCTTCAAGTCCTTATGATAGTCAGTTTCAGATCTACCCATCCTTCCTAGAAGAGATCTTCCTTATTCTAGGCTTCCCAGATAATCATTCTAGATATATCCAGTCCTCCATATGCATATGTCTTAATCTACAGTATACTGACCTTCATAGATGAATGATCTCTGCCTTATTTCTTGTTTCTTTTGAATTCAGGATTGTTCTGATCTTCCTATTTTTTGTTAATATGGGTCTTCAATATATTTTAGGCCAACTTATTAGCGTGTAATGTAATTTGACTCTAGGGGTGAGTCCTTAATTCTTTGATGATATAGCAATACACTGATTATTGCACCCTTTTCCTTGCTACTGTGTGAGAGTTGTAGCGGGAGAATAGAAATTCACTAATTACAGCGGTAATTCCAACAATAAATCTCTCCTCCAATGGATGACATTAGTATCTACACTATACTGACAAGTGATGTGATGACGATTAGTACAGGTTGTCGTCGGTAGAAATTGTGTATCGGCCGACGGGTCCCTTCGGAAAGGAAATTGTGTATCGGCCGACAGGTCCCTTCGGTAAAAGTCTTGTTATGTAGCCGATAGGAAAACAGTTTGTAACGGGTATAATGTACTTAGCCGACGGATACCTTCGAGAAGGTTCGTCGAAAAGTATTTATAACCCCTTCGGGAAGCATTGTATTTATCTTATCATTATCTTATCATTATCTGATCATTATCATATGAGAAAAGCATAAGGTACTGTTGGCATATGCGAATAATAATAGAAGTTCTGCTATTTGTTGTTCGGTGTTCGTATCGATTTTCAGTGTGCGTTGCTTAATTAATCCATACGGTAAACATTTGGCGCCGTTGCCCGATGGATCTGGTACGCAGGCAGGCGGAGATGAATTAAATGCCGAATCAGTTGAACAAAGACAAAAGTAAGCTAAAGGAAAAAGATGACATACGCGTTGCGCAGGAAAATTTAATTTTGGCTCAGCAGATAGAGCGTCGAAGGAGGTTTCAGAAGATTTCCGACGGAAGCAAGAGTGCGGAAGGATTGTTGAAAGAGACTCGACAACGGCTTGATTTGGTGGAAGAAGCGAGGGAGGAGTTTCTGAACCTGCATACGCCACGGGAAGAGAATCCTGACGGAAGCAGATCGACTCGCACGGCTCGGAGTGCAGAAGGAGCACGAGCGTGGAGTGACCTCTTCGTCCGAGATATACTTCCGGAACGGACAGCTACGATTGACAAACCCTCTTCTTCACCAAACAGCGCGGAAGCAGAAAACAGCGCGGGTGTTGAAAACAGCGCGGAAGCAGAAAACAGCGCGGGTGTACAGAACAGCACGGGTGTCCAGAACAGCGCAGGTGTTCAAGACAGCGCGGGTGCTCAAAACAGCGCGGGAGTGCAAAACAGCGCAGGTACACAACAAAACCCTCGACATACAGTAATAATGGCAGGTCCGAAGGAAAAATTGCCTAAATTTGATGGTGATGAAGCAGCTGATCCCATTCGACATTGTAAAACATGTGAAACGATCTGGAGGGCGAATGGCATAACAGATACAAATGAATGGATCGGACAATTTCCCGCAACCCTACGGGGTGTTGCCATTGATTGGTTTACTGATGCCGATCCACAGAAATTGAATAGTTGGGATAACATTAAGAAGGAGTTCATCGCAGAATTTCAACTTTTGCGTGATGACAATGAAATTGTCGCCGAGATATTCAATACCAAGCAAAAGAAGAATGAAACTGTACGGGTCTTTGCCAGGAGGTTGAAGGACTTAATCAGTAAGATGGAGAATAAGCCAGCTGATGGGTTACAGAAACGATGGTTCATTGAAGGCCTTCACCCGAAGCTGCGGAAGAAGATGAAGATCGTGCCGCCATCCACATACAATGAAGCATACAACCGAGCAATGAACCTCGAAAGTGACCAGAAGACAAAGAAGAAGAAGAAGACCAGCTCGTCCGATTCAGATGACGATGCATCCTCCGGAAATGATAGCAGCGATGACGAAGGAAGCAACAAGAAGGTTCGTGCCCTTCAGAAAGACATGCTTCGGATGATGAAGGAATTCAAGAACATGAACAAGGACCCTAAGGGTAATGACTTATGGTGCACGGAATGTAAGAAAGAAGGCCATACGAAGGGATCCTGCCCGAAAGAGCAATTTTGCGAGATCTGCCAGATTATGGGACACTCAATAAAGGAATGCCCTTTCAATTTGAAAACAAGAACACCGCAGCAAGTGTTCCTGACACAGGAGGCCTCCCCGTCCGGGGGGAACGGGAACACCACTACGGAAGGTGCCACATCGGGTGGATACCGAAACAACCGACACGGTCAAAATAACAACAATACCAGCAACAACAATAATGGCGGAAGGAGTCGAATTCAGTATGATGCAAATGGTCGGCCAATTGTTCAATGCCGTGCATGCAATCTGTGGGGTCACTTCGCCCGGGAGTGCACAACAACAAATACACCGAAGTTGCTATGCCGCTGGTGTGGACCTGGTGATCATGATGATACCAAGTGCCCAAAGTCTGGAGTAAATTTGATTACTGTAGGAACAGAAGAGGAAGAAGTTCTGGCCATCACTCGGAAGCAAGCGAAGCTATATCCTGACCCAGCGGAAGAAAAGAGGAGACTGGAGCAAGCAAGGGCAGAAATCCAAAAAGCAACACAGGCAGATACGCCTCACCTAAAAGACACGCCAAGTACTTCCGTACGGAATTGTGCAGAACAGAACATTGTACGGCAAATTTTGCAAGCCGAGATACCTGTCAGGATAAGTGATCTGTTGCTCACTATGCCTCAGCTCCGATCGGCACTCACAAACATTGTTCCCGCTGCTCAACTACCAGGAGAACATGGAAGGAAGCAAGAACGTGGAGCAAGTACAGTACACAAAAAGGAGAAGGAAAGTGGCGCAAGTGCAGAAGATCCAATGTTGTTAGCCCTCTCATCCGGACGCCATCCAGCAGTCGTCGAAATGGGAATTCTCGGGACTGTATTGACGGAAACAATTGTGGACGGAGGGTCCGGTGTCAATGTGTTGCCTGAAGACATTTGGAAAAAGTTGGGACAGCCGACATTATGGCCGCCTACATTCCAGCTGCTAACGGCCGATCAACATGGAATCAAGCCATTGGGAGTCCTGACAGCACAACCAGTGACGATTGGAACACAACCGTTCCTGTTGGACTTTGTCGTGATCCCACTGAAGCGGAGGGGATATGATGCCATTCTGGGCCGGGGGTGGCTGATACAAGCCAAGGCAAAGCACGATTGGAAGAAAAATACTTTATCACTCGAAAGCAAAGGCCGAAAGTATGTCATCGATCTACACACTCAGATGGTTGGAGAAGAAGCTCTATCGTCAGATTTCGAAGGAGAAGATGATGAGAGGAGGCAGAGTATGGAACCCGATCAGGAGGGAGTCCTACAATTGGAAGGAGATGATGATCTGGATTCAGTAAATGGTCTTTACCACTGGCAGATAGAGGATTATGAGCTCTTTCCAAGTTGTAATATGCTAAGGATCGACGAAGGTAAGAAAGGAGGAAATGAATGTCCGAAGGAACACAGAGAAGCCGACGAAGGAAATGAATGTCTGAAGGAACATGGAGAAGCCGAAGGAAGAAATGAGTGTCTGAAGGAACATGGAGAAGCCGAAGGAAGAAATGAGTGTCTGAAGGAACATGGAGAAGCCGAAGGAAGAAATGAATGTTCGAAGCAACATAAAGAAGTCGAAGAAGAAAACGCGGATATGACTGAAGCTGAAGGACATAACATACAGTACGAACCGAAAAGAAGGAAAGATTCTACTGTACGATTGCGCAGGAAGAAAGTATTATATCGAACCACAAATATAACAGAAAGGTACTAGCAGCAAGGAAGGCACACGATATGGTCTGCACAGGAAACAAAGCGAAAGGGTCTAATAAAAGTTGCAGCAGTACGGAGTGAAAGTGTTATTGACGGACAGAAGGGGCAGTTGACGAAGTCCATGGTACGGGACTTCGGGAACAAACTGGGCGATATGGAGATGACACAGAACAAGCGTAGCAGGTTTCCACTCGGACAGTGGGTATTGTACGACGATCGGAATGAGATCAAACCAGGCAAGTTCAAAATTAAATGGGTCGGGCCGTACCAGATGAGGGAAGTCAGCAATAACAGAGCAATAAAACAGTGGATGCTAGACCGAAAGGAAGTATTCGATGTAGTGAAGAGGTCGAAGTTGAATGTCTGCAATGAAAGAAGTAACGCACCCCCATGGACGAATAACTGAGAGAAGACTGTAAGTACTGTATATATGTAAATATTGTAGATAATTGTTCCAGAAGTGAGATTTTCAAAAAAAAAAAAAAGAAAAGAAAAATATAATAATAATAATAATAAAAAAAAAAAAAAAAAAAAAAAAAAAAAGAGAGAAGTGAAGTAAAGCACCGTACGGTTTCTAGAAAGTACCGTACGGATTTTGAAGTGCCGTACGGTTTTTCAAAAGTGAAGTACGGATTTTGAAACTAAAGTGCAGATTTTGAAGACCACCGTACAGTTTTCCATCAGCAATGTACGGATTTCATGTCACCGTACGGATTTCCATCAGCAAGGTACGGATTTTATGTTGCCGTACGGTTTTCCATTGGCGAGACAATCCAAATTGCAGTAGAATTTTTTAAGAATGTACGGATTTCATGTTGTAGTACGGTTTTTAAAAGCCACCGTACGGATTTCATCACCACCGTAAGGATTTTATTGCAACGGTACGGATTTCATAGTAAGGGGCATTGTACGGTTTCCACAAGCACCGTACGGATTTCACAGTAAAAAAATTGTCGTACGGTTCTCAATGTTTGAAGAATGGTGTACGGCTTTTCAAATAAATTAATTGTACGAGCTCTCAAGAGGCTGCTGTACGGATTTTTAGAGGAAGATACCGTACGGCTTGTTATAAGCTTGTGTTTCGTACGGATTTTAAAGCACATATATTAAGCATACGGATTTTAGAGCCTTTTTTGTACGGATTTTTAAAGAAAAGCAGCGTACAGAAATTGCAGCTAGGAATGCGAGGTGATTGTACGGATTTTCCAAGCATATCATGTGTAGGGATTTGGATTGCAAGCTTACAAATTTTGAAGAGTGGGGTTTTTGCGTACGGATTTCATCACAGAAGGGTGACAGGAGGTTGTGTAAAAAAAAAAAAAAAAAAAAAAACGTCGACAAATCGAGAATGCTCAGAATGAGTATCAGATGATACCATAGGGAAGAGGAAGAATCAGCGATTGCCAGAAAGAGTGTAGAATCGGCAGAAAATGACAGAAATGGTGTGTTCCGTGCAGTTTTGTGTGGGTTTCACAGTGCTAAATTGGTGTTGGCGGCGAGGGGCGCTGCCCCTCGACCCCGCCGGGGGCGTTGCCCCCTGGACCCCCAGTCGTTGCGGATATCAGTCGTGGGAGTCTGACCAGTGAGAAGATTTGGAGCTGCGGCAGGCATGGAGTGTCTGTGTATCAGAGGCACTGAGAGTAGGTGTTGGCCATGAGGCTGTCTTGGTGGATGTGTAGAGAGCTTGGGAGGAGCTGATCATCCAGTTGGAGGCAGTGCAGCGACACTTGGTTCAGTGTACTCGGCATTGGAAGGCAGAAAGCGGCACAAGTGGCTATTAGGGTCAGATGTCAGATTGGCTAAAGTGACAGTGTTGGGTCAGTCGTTATGTTTTGGTTGTTGATTTGTCTCAGAGATTTTGTAATAGTCGTCGGGAGACGACTTTTCTTTTTTGGGGGGAATGATGTCGTCGGTAGAAATTGTGTATCGGCTGACGGGTCCCTTCGGAAAGGAAATTGTGTATCGGCCGACGGGTCCCTTCGGTAAAAGTCTTGTTATGTAGCCGACAGGAAAACAGTTTGTAACGGGTATAATGTACTTAGCCGACGGATACCTTCGGGAAGGTTCGTCGAAAAGTATTTATAACCCCTTCGGGAAGCATTGTATTTATCTTATCATTATCTTATCATTATCTGATCATTATCATATGAGAAAAGCATAAGGTACTGTTGGCATATGCGAATAATAATAGAAGTTCTGCTATTTGTTGTTCGGTGTTCGTATCGATTTTCAGTGTGCGTTGCTTAATTAATCCATACGGTAAACACAGGTGGATGTAATTCTTCTTATACTGCTCCCAATCGGTTTGTCCTTAACATATATCTTTCTCTGATTGTTCAGAGGTGTGACGTCTTCCTTGTACGTCTTTGTCGAGTTTGGGTGTAGTTCTTTCTATTGTTGAATGTCTTCCTTTCTTTTATATCTGTCGAGACTGGAGGAGAATTGGGTCTTGATTGTCACGACGGGATATATGTTGTTGTATCTTCCTTTTTGTCTGCCTTCGTTCGATCCTTCTTTTTTCCCCTTCGATTCCCCTTCAATGGTCATTTTGTATGTGGCACAAGGGTCCCTCTTGGAAGGTCACGACAGTTGACTCCTTCCATTTGCTTCAATTTATATTCGAGTTAAAAAAATACATTTAGCCTTGAATAATCGTGATTGTCTTATTATTTTGAATACTTACATTAGCCTTGGGAAAATTATGTGAAAAGTATTAATTAATAATATCAAGATTTTTTTATAAGAAATATTAATTAAAATTAATTATGATTGCCTTATTATTTTTAATGTTAAAACAAAAGAAATAATTAATTAATTATCTTAAAAATTAATGACAAGGGGATTCAAGATCTTAATGATAAAATACAATGTCTAATTGCAAAAATCTTTTTATCATTCTTGACTTCTTTGTTGAGGGGTCATCACATAGACAAAACTTGGATCGAGTCTAGATGAGCTTGGTATGAAAATTTTGAAAATAATTTAATCGTTTCCTAAGTTGTTTGTTAATAACACTCTAAGTTAGCAATTTGGATGTGGATTTGGAAGCAAATATTGTATGTGGGGAATATTTTCTTTTGGATGGGGAGGAAATGTGTGTATCTCTATATATATATTTGTGTGTGTGTGTGTGCGCAAAAAAAAATGCAAGAAATATACAAAAACAAATCATTTGATAGTATGACTATGATACTTCATCCTTTATCAAAATTCAAGATATTTCAAAATTCATATCATATATCAATATGTGCTTGTTCAACATTAGACTTTAGTCTTCGACAATAAGTTATAAGTTTCAATAGGTCATGTTCAAGATTCCAACAAAATAAAAACTTAGTTCATGATTGAAGATTCAATCAACTAATATGCATCAAAGTTTGAATCATAAGGATTCACAAGAAAATCCACATTCTCATCATCATCTCCAACTGTTGAGAGATCATTTGAACCAAAAAGGGTTCCTCTTATGCTAGATGCACCACATGCCACACTATCATCATCACCATATCCAAGTGTAGTAAGATCATGAAGTGTTGCATCCAAATCTGCACACTTAGGGGCTACATCCCAAAGCTTTGTTGTCCATTGTAATGATCATTTGTATGTGACAAAAGACGCAAGTTGGTGTGGATAAAGACCAAGTCCATAGCTTTCTTGGAGCCCAACTGGTTGCGCTTCACTGAATGGATAAAGGAGTATGTACTCCAATTCCTTTCAGCAGTAGAAGAACTAGAAACCTAGATAGTGGTCACAAAACATACAAATGAAAAGAAAATTAATTTTAAAGAATGTGTGAAACACTAAATTCTAGAATGCAAGTGGTAAACACAAAAAAAAAAAAAAAAAAAAAAACTTACTTGGGGTAAGACCTTTATTGCAAGAGGTTGAAGATGCTTGAAGGTTGACCATACATGTACCACCATGAGATAGCTCCCATTCTATTTTGGTCCTTTATTGCAAATGGAGAATGCTTTAATCCTGAAGCAAACAACCCAACTAGCCTCACTTTTTCATGCATTTCTTCTAGTGGGAAGAGTCTTCTAATATCTTTGTGGCACCCCTCAACAACCTCCTAATCTGCAAATGGTCCAACTTTACCCAACATACCAAGTACCTCCTCATTATAGTACCTAGTAGATAAGGCATATGCAAGGAGGTGCAATAGGTTAGTCATCTTCTCCCAGCGATGGTGGATGATTGCTTCCACTTGATTACATAAGGCTTCACTCTGTTTGGGGTCACTCTCACATGTGATATCATACACGGTGAAGAGTTGACCATGAATCAGCATGTTAACCATTGTTGCAAGCAAAAATAGTGAATGAACATTCTTGAAAAAAAACATGACGGAGGCCTAGTTATGGTGTGCATGTGTGTTTGAAGGTTGGTATGCATTCAGTCTCACATGCCATCATATATCTTCTCAACCATGGTGTCCATGCCATCATACACATCCCCCAAGAAAGGTGTATATGTATAAGAAAAGTGAAGCATTATCATGATGGGCTCGGTGAAATCCAATACATATGCCACACAAGCCCACCAACTCTCATCCAAGACCAAATCCCTGACCCTTTTGGCTCTTTCTGAATTTGAGGCCTTCCATATACCCCATGATTAGAGATGACTATTTGGCTCAATGCATCTTTTACCTTGAGGAGCCATCTCATAACAATTGTATGAGATGCAAAATAGGTCTTAGCAACCTAAGCAAGTTAACAATATGTCAGTTGACAATAAAATTATAAACGTTAACTAAATTACAAATCCATGAAACATTGAAACTAGATATTTAAAAAAATAAATTTACCTTTAGCAACTCCAATTTTAAGTGCATTCTAAACATGGATTATGACATGTGGTGGTTTGTCACAAACATTTGTATCTCCTCCTCTTGGTATATTTTCTTCACCCAATCTATTTGAGTGTCAATCTTTTGCATGACCAAGTTAAGGGAGTGTATGGTGCATTGGGTCCAAAAAATATGGTCATACCAACTCGCAACCAAAGCACCTGCACCCCTGTAATTTTTGGTGTTGTCTATGACCACCTATACCACATTCTCACTACCCACCATATCAATGACCTCGATGAGAATTCTAGAAATGAATTCAAAATCTTTCACTTACCCCTCATAATCAATAGCCTTCAAATGGGGGACACTGCAATCACATTAATTAGTAGCTAGTTTCTTGTATTCTTCCAACTATCAGACACAATAGTTAGACCCGAAGTTTTCCATAACCTTTTGATTGGTTGAAGGTCTTTCTCTATATGTGTCTTCTCTTGTTGCAATAGAGTCATGCGCAACTTTTCATACCCCGGGCTTGTGTAATCAGCTAGTGATTCTTTGCCACCATTTCCTTCCAATATGGTGATCTCACCAAGTTTAAAGGAAGGCCATTCACATAGAGACAATGTGCAATATCTTCATCAACACGACCTTTTAAGTCCATTTTAAATGCGGTGTGCAATGGGCCTTTTTTGCAGGATGAAATTCCCACTTCTTCCTCATCCTCTTCTAGTATAGGTACTTGCAAGAATGGGTTTTGGGAGGTTACAATTGGTTCAGTGGGTGCATGCATCTTGCTCTTTGAGTATGGAGCTTGATGGTAGCTTTTTTTTGATCTTTGACCAATGCATTAGTAGCTTCTTGTTCTCTTACAAATGGAACTATTTTTGCGCTAGTCATCCCAATACCATTTTGGCCTTTGCACATTCCAAATCCTCTACGAGTAGGGTCCATAAAATGAAGCTTCACTTGGGAATATGAGCTATTGAAAGGTTTCCTTTGTTACTTTGACAATAACTGCACTTCTAATAATATGAGCCACCACTTGAAACCTGTGAGATCCTTGTTGTATGTCTCCACAAAGGAGATCCTATATTAGTTTTGAAATTATCAGTCCCTTGCCCTACTTCGCCCCCCACTGAGCTTTGACTAGCACTACCACTGGCATCCATTCTTGCCTATTCTTTTGCAACATATTATATAAGAAAATAAATAAATTTTAATTAGGTCCTAACAACTATGAACATCATGCATACAAGTGCAAAAAAGTGAAAAAACTACGAAAATAGAGACCCAAGCTTGCTTCTTTATATCCTTACAAAAAAATATTGAAAAAAGCTCAAAAACTTTCTTCAAGAACTTGAAAAAATATCAAAATACTCAATAATGAGATTGATCACTTACCTTAAATGCTTAAAACTCCTTTGAGGAAGCTATCTCTCACCCTCCAATCGATCCTTTTAAAAAATGTTGAACTTGCCTTCACAATGCAAATTGGAGATCAAATGATAAGTAGGTTTTAGCTACAAACAAAGTTCCAAAATGAGTTGTGAATGCTTCAACATTCACCTTTAGGGTTGTCTTAGGGTTCTCTTGCAAAAAAAGACCCAAGCAAATGAATTAGAGCACATGCAAATAAAAACAACTTTAATTTTTGGGCATTTTTTTATAGTTTTCTGGGCAGTGGGTCCACAGATTCCTTTGGATGTGTCTGCATGCCCTGTGGCCAGCCACATGCTTCCGACCTATAAAAGAGCTTTGAACCAAGTGATTAGGGTTTAAGGCAAAGGTTTATCCACCTAGGTTTAGCAAAGCCTAAAGAGTAGGGAATTGAATTAGATGGTTATTCCCGTTCGTTGGCCAAAACTAACTGATTGATTCTATTTGAGAATTGGCAAAACTCTTGGATTTCCAATATGTGATTTTGGGAATGAACAAAATCAAGATAATCCAAATAATCTACAAATAAGAAGAGAAAACATGTCAAGCATACCTCTGCTATCTTGAGCAATTACACCTTTTTGCCATTCTGAAACTTGCTTAGTTGACTTCTCCTTCTTAATCTTTTGGTTTGTTTTTATAGTCATTTGGATTTGCAATCATCTTCCTGTTAGCTATTCATCCATTCAAAAATCTTGTCGCTTGTTTGAATCTATTGTTGGTTTTAGGTGCTCGTCTACCACAGGCAACGATTTGCCTTCCCAACCATAAGACAATCTCAAAGTGTCTCCCCTGAGCATTGCATTTGCTTGATAAAGCAGTCCATATAATTTCCATGCTACACTACTCCAAATAGAGGAAGATTGATCTTCCTTTATACCAATCAAATAGGATCCAAGGAGGAATGCACCACTTTCAAAGTTCGGACCCTAATTAATATTATATTATAATAATAATTATAATATAATATAATTGCAATGGCCCACAATAATATAATAAAGTTGGTTTCCTCTCAAACATATAATAATTATTTTATAATATTTATAGTAATGATATGATAAAGTAATTATCACATCATCTCACAATAATATTATATTATTATTACTATTACTAATAATTACAATAATATAATCACATAATATAATTATACTATCTCGCAATATAATAATTATATAGCCGATATAATTACTTTATTACTAGTCACAATAATCAATATAATTATTGTATCACAATAAGTATATTATCACAATTGTTATTATATCTAAGTCGGCCAAGAAGGGAGCCACCCTAGATAGCAAAATCAACACTCCCTCTTAGCTAGGGAGGATTCCCTTTGAACAGCCAAGTCACATGTTCTCAACCATCATAGTTGCTGATCCATCATGACTTACTACCATTGATGGAATCCAAATAACTACAAGTGCTTATTGTCATCTTAACATGGCTACAATTAAAGTACAAACATGAAATGACATCTCTCATACTTACAAAGAGTGATTAACGTGAGCTTGTAGCTTGCACTTCAGACTTCTCCCTCTTAGAAAAGAATTCATACCTCATACTTCTCCTGCCTAGAGAAGAAATAATAAAGTACCTAAAGATTCCCTGGACGCTAAAACTCCCTCTTCACAAAGCCTCCCTTTCAATTTGATATAAATCTGACTCCCTCCAAGTGGAGTCTTCCTCTTAGCAGGGACAACTTTCTCACAGCATATGCTAGAATCTGATCTAGCTAATTTCAACACTCCCTCTTAGCTAGGGAAGATTAAAAAAATATACACATCATCACCATGACACTCTCAGAGGGTGATCAAGAACATCATGGACTCTTTCCATGATATCCATCTTGCATACCTGGGGACGATGGACCTACCTTGCATTGTCCATAGAGGGTAGGAGAGGTCTTGCACCTCAAATCTTCTCCCCAAGAAGACTACAGCACCACCTTGCATTGCCCGCAGAAGGTGGTAGAGATCTTACACCTCAAATCTTCTCCTAGAGAAGAACACAACACCACCTTGCATTTTCCACAAAGGGTAGTTCCACCTTGCATTGCCCACTGAGGGTGGAAGAGGTCTTACACCTCAAATCTAAAGAAAGCACTACTACCTTGCATTGCCCGCAGAGGGTGGCCCCACCTTGCATTGCCTGCAGAGAGTGGGAGATACAACTAAGTGTATCATCTCTTATCTTCCCATTGCTTTCTCCAATCAAAAGAGATTAAAAGTCAGACTATCATAAAGATCAAATGCAAAAGGCATGCACTATCAAAAATACATAGACATGGAATACTTATCTCTTATGAAAGGAAACTTCTTCCTGGGTGATCAGATTTGATATTGGTCCAACAGTGACAATCCTCTACACTCTGGTGAGATGCCAGCATTTTTGAACCATGTCCACCAATGCGTGAGCATTAACTCACAGAAACATGACTGCGATTCTATTTCTTCTTTAAGAATACAGCTCACGAACCAACTTCTGTAGTAGTAAGAGCTCATGCAGACAACAAATGATAATATCTTAGTCCAAAGAATATTCACACACCCAATAATCAGAGAATCCCATGACTGGTCATACAGTACAACCACAAAATATAAGTATCCGTATTTGAATTCTGATGGAAACCGGATATTAAAGATTGAATCTGCTGAGCTTGACACAGCATGAACCAAGCATAATATTTCCAGCCTTACATGCGAACAAAAGTATATGCATGCATTAATAAGATTGAACATGCGACTCTATAGATGAAAACTTCTGACTACGATCACACAGTTAATTGAATCCCCTGCAATTCCCTTGATGCCATCCTTGTCTCTTGTTGGTGTAGGATATTCAATCATTGACTTGAGTGGCTGCGATGCAACAATAACCAGCTTGTAAAACTGTCTGCATAACTGAACTATTTGCTGCTGAACAGAGGGAACTTGTTCAAGAGAAATTTGTGCACCAAGATCCGTTCTTGCAACCATGGCTCCATCCAAAGAACGAATGATCTCATCAAGACACTTCAGAGAGTCAACACTTCCAAATTTAGCAATGACACCATCCTTGCTTTTGTGTCCTCGCCAGAGACAAGAACATCCTCACAACAAAGGAGCAGAAAGATTGTTTTTGTGTTTGTTCAAGGTTCTTATAGTACAGAACATGCACACTAGCTAATAAGATTCTGTTAATGTATAGATTAGTTAAGATGTTATTAATAACTCTTAGATTCATATTTATATTATTCTATATGTATGAGATATTTAATATTTATATATATGTATATGTATGTATGTATGTATGTATATACATACATACATATATATATGCAGATATACTAATATACAAATACGAATAAATAAGTTATGAATAAATCCATTTACATCGATATATATATATATTAATAAGTTGATGTCTACATATTATCGAACATCGATATATTATGAATGGGTGTTGGCATATGAAATTGGTTAATGACTTGCGTTGACTGGTTGTTAATATTAGTCACGCCCAATAGATGTGACTCCAAGTATGAGTCACGGCTATTGGTCGTGACTCCTGAACTTGACGCCCGCATATAAGATGCAAATCCTCTCTGCCTTTGTAAAGCAACGGACACATAAATAACTAAGTCTTCTAGTATTTTACAGAGCAGAGAACACTTCTTATCAATCTTCCAGTATATATATATTACAGTTCATCGGATCTTCATACCATCTTCAGTATTATATCATATCTTGTCTTGAGTAGTTATTTTGAATAATATAAGTCTTTAGTCTGATACTTTAACATGGTATTAGAGCAGGTTTAAAGAAGTAATTCTGATATCAGACTACAAATATTTAGGTTATATAAGCAACAAATGTTATTTAAAATAAAATGGTGAACGGTATGAGGCTTGAAGACAGACTAGAAGGTGATTTAGATTTTGCAGGTTGGAAGCTACGTTTGAAACTTTTAGTTAAAGAACATGGTCTAAATAAGTTTATTGAAAAATCTAACCCATCACCTAAAGGACACGATGAACTGGAAAAATGGGAGAGTGACAACAATAAAGCTATGAAAATTATTGTGGACAGTGTTAAAACTCATCTACTTCCTATAATCTTAGAATTAGACACTGCACATGAGATGTACAATGCTCTTGAAAATATGTTTGAGGTAAACAATACTGTTCGGATCATTACATTAAAGGACAGAATGTCAAATATTAAAATGAATAAAGGAGAGTAAATTTCCTCTTACTTCATGAGAATAACTGATCTTCAAAATCAACTCTCATCCATAGGACACATCTGTGATGGAAAGGAGTTGACAATAATGGCTTTTCAAGGACTTCCATCATCATGGGATACCTTCAGACAAGGGGTATGCTCTCTGTCAAAACTACCTAAATTTGAAAGACTTAAAGCTGATTGTCTACAAGAAGAGTGTATGCAAATTGCTCGAGGCCAAAATGTTTCTTCCTTAGAAGATTTTCAAGTTCTCTCAACTCAAGTAAATAAGAAGAAAAGAAAATTCAAAGGAAAAATGAAGCCACCTAACTTCTCCAAAATGCAATGTTATAGGTGTGATAAAATTGGACATCTAGCATGTAGATGTCTTGATAGAACTGAGTCACAGGCTTCATTTGCAACCATTCAAAACTATAATGGAAATTCTGAACACAATGCTTTCTATTCAGCACTCTCCAGTGAAGCATCAATCAGATCCAGTACTTGGGTAATTGATAGCAGAGCCTCTCGACATATTACAAGTTTTAAAGGACAGTTAGACTCTCTAAAAGAAGACTATGTTGATGAAGTAACCATTGGAGATGATACAAGCTATCTTGTAATGGGAATAGGAACATGTACTATTCATCTAAAATCAGGGAAAACAATTGAACTTACTAAGGTACTAGATGTACCTAGTATAAAAAGAAACTTGATTTCTATCTCTGCTCTTGAAGATGAAGAACTTAGAATTACATTTATGGAAGGAAAGGTCTTAGCTTGGCCTAAGAATTCTAACATAAAAAATGCATACAAAATTGGCTCTAGACATGCATGTCTTTATCAAAATAACTCTCTCTTATTCAACTCTAATTCATGATTCCTTCAAAGAAAATGAAAATTGGCATAGGAGACTAGGTCATTTTCATTTGTCAAGGATTACCTTCTATAGGAAAAATTGCAATAGGTATACCTAAACTTAATCCATACCATGAAGGAACTTGTAAAGGTTGTGCTCTAGGGAAGAATATTAAAACTACATTCCAAAATAGTCAAACCAAATCCAAAGAAGTTCTAGAACTTATTCACTCAGACTTATGTGGTCATATGTCAGTTCCTTCTCTAGGAGGTTCTCTATCCTATATCATATTTGTGGATGATTTCTCTAGGAAGACTTGGATCTATTTTCTTAAAAGTAAAGAATCTGAAGAAATTTTGAGAAAATTTAAAGAATTTAAAGCCCTTGTAGAAAACCTTTCTGAAAAGAAAAGAAAAGTCTTAAGAACAGACAATGGTAAAGAGTGCATTTCTGACATCTTTATAAATTATTGTAAAACTGTTGGGATCAAGAGGGAGTGTTTTGTTCCTTGTAATCCTCAACAGAATGGAATAGATGAGGGAAAGAATAGATCAATAGTTCATTCTGCTAAATATTGTTATTGTCCTTCAAAATAGGTGTCCTCACTCTTATCTTGAATTCACGACCCCTGAAGAGAAACCTGATTTTAAATACCTAAGAATTTTTGGTTGCCCTGTCTATGTACATGTTCCTAAAGAGAAAAGAACCAAACTAGAGCCCTTAGGAAAGAAAGGAATCTTTGTAAGTTATAGTGAAACTTCCAAAGCTTATCGCATCTATATCCCTGGACAAAGAAATATTGAACTAAGTCGAGATGTAATATTTGATGAAGATTTGGCCTACAAAAGATCTAAAGATGAAAATGAATCAAATTTAGAAGAAACTCTAGAAGAACAAAACTCTGATAATGAGAGGGAGTCTCTAATGGAGGAAGATAAATCAATTGAATCCATGGACATTACTCACACCTCTAAGCAAAAGAAAAGACCACTATGGGCCAGAAAGCTAATTGAAGAAAACAATTCCATTCCCTCAAATTTCATTAGGGGAAGAATGTTCCAATATATACTCAAGTTACATTGCATTAATGAGTGAAATCTCCAAATCTGAACCATCTAATGTCAAAGAAGCTATAAAACATCAACATTGGAAAGATGCCATGGTAGAAGAATATAACTCCATACTTAAAAATGATGTTTGGGATATTGTTCCTAGACCCAGAAATAAATCAGTTGTCTCCTCAAAATGGCTATTTAAAATTAAACATGCTGCAGATAAAAGTATTGACAAGTACAAAGAAAGGTTTGTAGCAAGAGGATTTTCCCAAAAGGAAGGAATAGACTATGAGGAAAATTTTTCTCTAGTAGCCAAATATACTTTAGTCAAAACTGTTTTAGCCATTGTTGCATCCAAGGGATGGAAAATTCATCAAATGGATGTAAAGACTGCATTTTTGAATGGTGTTATAGAAGAGGAAGTTTATCTTGAACAACTAGAAGGATTTGAAGTACACAATAAACAATCTAATGTATGCAAATTAAAAAAGGCTTTATATGGATTGAAACAAGCTCCTCGAGCTTGGTATGAACAGATAGATCAGCATCTAACTAAACTTGACTTCTCTTAAAAACATTGCAGATCCAAATTTATATTACAAGGTAATACAAGGAGATATGTTAATCATGGTTTTATATGTTGATGATCTTTTGATTATAGGAGAAGATCATCTAATTGAAAAATGTAAGCAAGATCTCATATCTGAATTTGAAATGAAATATCTATGAATACTACACTACTTCTTGGGACTAGAAGTATGGCAGCATTCAAAAGGAATCTTCTTCAATCAAGGAAAGTATACTCTAGATCTACTCAACAAATTTGGCATGTTGGATAGCAAGGCAATGAAAACTCCTATGGAAACAAACCTCCTAAAACTAAAAGAAGCAACTAAAGATTCTAAAAGTGTTGATCCTACTCTATATTGACAAATAATTGGTTCCTTAATGTATTTGGTAAATACAAGACCTAACATTTGTTATGTTGTAAATGTTCTCAGTCAATTCATGTGCAAACCTAAACAAACTCATTTAGTAGCAGCAAAACACATTCTCAGGAATCTCAGCAATACAATTGGATATGGTCTCAAATACACTAAAACTAAACTAAATCTAAGAGGATATACAAATTCTGATTGGGCAGGAAATTCAGAGAATCACAAGAGCACTTTAGGACGTTGTTTTAGCTTGGGTTCAACAATGATATCTTGGTTTAGTCGGAAGCAGTCTTCAGTAGCACAGAGTTCTACAGAAGCTGAGTACATAGCTGCATCTATGGGAGCAAGAGAAGTTGTATGGTTGAGGAAACTTCTATTTGGATTATTTGGGAAGCCACTTCCACCTACTACTATTTATTGTAATAACCAGAGCTGCATCAAGCTATCTCTTAATCCTGTGTTTCATAACAAATCAAAACACATCGAGATACCATACCACTATGTTCGAGACATGGTTGAGAAGGATGTAATCAAGTTGGAATATATTAGTATAGAGGATCAAATTGCATACACTCTTACCAAACCACTTGCTAAGACAACTGTGGAGTATTTTTCGTAAAGAACTTGGTATGGTTGTAAAATCTGAGGACATGTCTTAGAGAAATTGATTATTGTACATTTTTTTTATATATATTATAAATAAAACCCATGAGAATCATTAAGAAGTGATGACTTCAAGATGATTTCACTTGTATCATGAGAAGTTGTGTTAAAGTGACATCCTTACAAATAACTTGTAGCATGATTCATTCTTGAGAAAGTGTTTCATGTAAGGGCTTTATCTTATAAATCAACAACTAGGCAGTTGATATCATTAATTTGATTATCTACAAGTTGCTTGTATAGATATATTTTTGGTACTTGGTGTATATCTTGCCTTGATATTCTGATAGGCCATTGCTCTAGAGAGCTTGGTGAATATCATGTGATTGATATTCTGATAGGCCAACTCTCATATTACATGATGTCATATATAAGTTGATTATATTAATCAACACTTATATTTGACATTGTGTAAAAGAAGTCTTTTGATCAAAGACCTCGTATGTGTGTTTATCTTACTAATCTAAGAGGGACTGTTAATGTATAGATTAGTTAAGATGTTATTAATAACTCATATATTCATATTTATATTATTCTATATGTATGAGATATTTAATATACTCATATATATATATGCAGATATTCTAATATACAAATACGAAGAAATAAGTTATGAATAAATCCATTTACATCGATATACATTATTATCTCTTTCCATCAATATTAATAAGTTGATGTCTACATATTATCGGACATCAATATATTATGAATGGGTGTCGGCATATTAAACTGGTTAATGACTTACGTTGAGTTAGCTATTTATGTGTTCGCTGCTTTACAAAGGTAGAAAGTATTTGCATCTTATATGCGGGCATCAAGTTCAAGAGTGTGTGTATCGCATATTCGCCTGGAAGAATCAATATGAAGTGAGAGAGTTGCTCTTGCAGTCTTTAACGAGATTCAAAGATTTCCATACTGAGGAGTTCATGCTGAAATTCTTTGTGCATTATCTTACTGATCTCCTTCTTCAAGCTAGCATTGCCTAGCAAAGGTTGCCAAATCTCGAACATTTGAACTAGCTTTGATACCATGCTGGTTTTAGGTGCTCATTTACTTCAAGCAACAATTTTCCCTCCTAACCATAGACAATCTCAGATTCTCTTCCCCGAGCACTACATCTACTTGATAAAGCAATTCATATAGTTTCCATGCTACACTACTCCAAATAGAGGAAGATTCATCTTCCTTTATACCGATCAAATAGGTTCCAAGGAGGGATGCACCCCTTCCAAAGTTCGGGCCCCTAGTTAGTATTATATTATAAAATAATATAATAGCAATGACCCCCAATAATATAATAAATTGCAGTCCTTTGAAAACATATAATAATTATTATATTATTATATAATATAATAATAATAAAATAATTATAGATCCGGTATAATTATTATATTACCAATCACTTTAATCAATATAATTATTCTATCACAATAATTATATTATCACAACTATTATTATATCTAAGTCAGCCAAGAAGGGATCCAACCTAGCCACCAAAATCAACATCTGTAGTTGACATCAGTATAATCCACTTATGATATTGATTTCAATAGAAACTTCTTGCAATATCTACATTATATTGTCATTTTTCTTCACACGCCCAAAGTCTATATCTCTTCATATTATATATCTAAAAATTGTCTTCAACTCTTGGTGACAAAAAACTGTAAAAACCATGCCTCCAAAAATTGTTATAATAACGTTGCCAAAAAAACACATCTTTAAAGTGTTCAAACTTGTTGATATGAAAAGAAACCGCTATAACCAAATTTCATTTAAATCGGTTTCTTGTTTGCCTGACCTGTACTATCATCTTTAATCAATTTGAAGCAAATATAGATAGTAAGAATGATTGGTTTTAGAAACAATTTGTTACTTAGAATTAGTGTTACCAACCTTGGACTTAGCTTGAACTCAGTCAAGTCCAAATTGGGCTAGGGCTCAGTCTTGGTAGTCGGACTCGGCAAATTAAAAACCCATGAAATTCAATTTTTTTTGAGGATTTTAAGTTTTTTTCATGGATCATCTAGCCAATTAACATCAAATTATAATTGAGATAAATAGAAGCTACTTTGTACACATATAACTTTTCATAGATCACATAAGTATAAATGCAAATTTTTGAAAGAAATTACTTAAAGTTGAATTGAATAACATAATAGAAATCTGAAATATAGTGTAACTGTCAATTGTCTACAATATCCATGGAAGGAATGGAATCAAAAGTTCAAAACATCTATCAAAAGAAAGGCTCATAGTAGCCTATGTCTTCCTACAAGTACGCCTTAGATAGATCATAGAAGACTTCTAGAGCCATCCTTTATTCATGTGTCTGAGGTTGAACCTTAGCGACATGCTCATCATGATCTATCCTCCTCCATTGCCATTGCCACTATCGGATCCCAAAACCTCAATACTCATCCCTCAACTCTTCTTTCTCTATTCTTTGTGTTTGCTTCGATTCAATAACACTAATCAACCTGTATTTTAAATTGTCCGTAGATTCGGAATTCTTTTTTTCCCCCAATTATGATTCGTGGATGATTTGTGCATATATATATACTAAAAAATAAAAGAAATATACATAATTCTAAAACTAAATCATTTCATAGTATGAATCTATGAATCTAGTATACTTGATCAATGATAATCAATCTATTTTCACGATTATAAAGAAAATCAACACATTCACATTGAATTACTGAAAGTTTGTAATATTCAAAATATAGATCATTAAACTTAAAGTTTGTAACATGATTTACTCATAAAAGAGTCAAGAGTCAACACTAAAGTTTTTGATTTAATCATCAAATGGATTTTCAAGAAAATCTGCATCAGAGGGGTACTGATGAGCTACAAGTGTTGCATCTGTATTAGTAGAGGAACCCAAACCACTAGTTGTAGAGGGGATTGTTAACTCATAATCCTCCTCATCATCCACATCAGTCAAAGTGGATCTAGCAAGATCCTGGATGGTCATATCTAAATTAAGAGTCTCGAGTGCTACATCCCAAAGCTTTTTGGGCCCCTTCTTGTACTTAGGATCCTTCCATGACAACAAGTACAAGGTCTTCTGATTTTTTTGGAGCCAACCGGTTGCATTTGATTGAGTGGATAAAGAAGTAAGTACTCCAATTCTGCTCAGCTGTAGAAGAGCTAGCAACCTAAAGAGAAATTAAAAATTATCAATACAACAATCAAGATAAATAAATTAAATAATAAATTCAAAGAATTGAGAGTGTTAACCTTAAGCTTAATTTTACAAACTTACTTGGGATAGGACCTTTATGGCAAGAGATTGGAGGAACATGAAGGCTTGCCCATGAAGGTACCACCATTTGATGGCACCCATCCTGCTTTGGTCTGCTATGGCAATAGGGTGGAAATCCTCACTTGAGTTGAAGGCAACAAATTCACTCCTCACAATTGCTCCAATCTCTAGATCTTGGAATCTCTTAGCTAGTGCCCTCTTATACCCATTTGCAACCTCTGCATCTCTAAATGGTGGCACTCTACCTGGAAGGCGAAGTACATCTGCACTATAGTACCTGAGGATAACAAAAGACAATTGAACACTATCAAATATCAATAACACAAACATTGGATAAAATAAGCACAAGCATTTGATAAGAACTACAGTACCTCGGGGATAGAGCATACGCAAGGAGGTGCAAAGGTGTGGTCATCTTGTTCCATCGATGATGAACAATTTTTTCCACCTTCTTGTAAAAGGTGTCCTTAGGATCATTGTCCCTCCTCTATATGACCTAGGATATGAGATATGAATAATAATTATAATTAGTAAATATGTCAATTTAAACTTTAGAACCTAGATATCTCTCAAATAAAAAATTGTTGTAAAAGAGCGTAGAACTTACCATTTTAATTTTTTCCAGCATAGTGTCCATGGAATCATAAATATCCCCAAGGCATGACTCATCACTGTCTGCAAAGAAAAGCATTGCCATTATTGGATCGGTGATTTCCAACACATAACTCACAACACCCCACCAATCCTCATCTAGTATCATTCTTCTCACATTTAAGGCCCTTGCTGTATTGGAATTCTTCCAAATGCCCCATTGGGAGCTAATGACCATATGTTTCAATGCTTCTTTTACCTTCACAAGTTGTCTCAAGACAATTGTGTGAGAGGCAAAGCAGGTTTCAGCAACCTAAGAACATGTTAAACTCAAGTTAGTAATACATTTAAAAATTAAAACATGTTAATGTAAACAACAACAAAAATTATGGAATCCAATATTCAATTATATATTAAATATACAAATTTACTTTCAATAATTCCAAGTCCGAGAAACTCCTAAAAATTGCTTGTGACATGTGATTTGTCACAAACATTTGAATCTCTTCAACTTCCTCATATATGCTTTTCATCCAATCTTTTTCGGTGTCAATTGCTTTCATCACTAAATTGAGAGAGTGGGCGGTGCATGGTGTCCAAAAGATATGATCATATCTAAACTCTACAATTATCCTTGCAGCCTTGCAAACTTTTGCATTGTTCGTGACCACTTGGACAACATTATCAGGAGCCATTGACTATATGGCATCAATGAGAATGCGTGAAATAAATTCTGCATCTTTCACTTGCCCTTCACAATCAACTGCCTTCAAGAACATTGCCCCCTTAGGGCATACAGCAATAACATTGATCAATGGATTGTTTCTACAATCTTTCCACCCATCCAAAATAATAGACACACCCAATTGAACCCAAAAATCTCTTATTGGTTGAAGTTGAGCCTCTACAGATTTCCTCTCATCATGTAATATGGTAGTGCGCAACTTCTCATAACCAGGTGGTTTGTAACCATGGGGTGCATCATTTATTGCTTCCGCCATCTCCCTAAAATAAGGTGATCTCACAAAATTAAATGAAATACCATTTGCAATTAAACAACATCCAATTTTGTGATCAGCAATGTCTCTCTTTTCATTTTGGAATGCCCCATCTAGTGGGCCTCTCTTGTGGGTGACTGGAGATGGGTCTTCATCTTCATCATTTGTAGTTGGCATAGGCAAAAAAGGATGTGTTCTTGTGTTTGTTTGATTGGATAATGGTGTTGGTGTATTTGTTCTTTTGGAAGCACAACGTTTAACTTTTGCAACTGCTCTATCAACATCATCTTGCTCTTTTGCTAACGTTGCTATTTGTGCAGTTGGTAATCCCTTCTTATCACTACCCTAACACATGTTAATTCCTTCACCCGCAGGGCCCAAAAAATGTAGTTTCACTCGAGAATAAGAGCTTCTAAGTTGTATGTTGCAATAATTACATTTCCATATGTATGCCCCACACCCAGGACATTGTGCGACTCTTGTTGTATGTCTCCATAAAGGAGACCCCTTATCAATTTTGAAGCTTGGCGATGCAGCCGCACCCCCACCCACTGAGCCTTGACTACTCATTGTTCTATTCTTGCAATCTTGAAAAAAAAGTGAAAGAAAACCATGCTTCACACTTCAAAAAAACTTGAAAATTTGGTAAACTAAAAATAAATCAATACTCTATGAAAGAACTCACGAATATGGTTGAAATGCATACCTTAAACACTTCTTGCAAGGTATTTGGAGCTCCACAACTGATCTGCTTAGAATCCAAGCACTTTACTTCAAACTAGCAAGTATGAGAGAGCAAAATGAGAGTGCAAAATAGAGAGTAAATGAACTTGCATTATGATCTAGAGGGTCGTTTTTAGGGTTTAGGGCCTTTAGGAATTAAAAAACATTAAAAAACTAAAATGGGCCCACTTTTTTGCATTTTTTCTTGGGCCCTGGTGCGGATCCATGCATGGGTCGTCGAGCATCCAGGCAGGATCCGAAATCTTGCCTATGGATCCGTTGTGGATCCACATGCAGATCCGGACCCGAATCTGGATTTGGGGTCGGATGTGCAAATCCGGCAACTAAGAAAATATTTGCAAAACCAATATATATTTCTTGTTACCAAAAGCTCTTTCCTCAAAGTATCGGTTATCTTAAGAATGAATTTTGTTTTGAAAAATATTTGAAATCAGATAACATCTTCATAAATACTTGTTTCTTTGGTTTATGGATCGGCAATAAGCAATAATGGTTTAAGAACAAAAATTGCAGATATAAAGAGATACCATGTTTTATTGCAGTAAAATCCATTAATGCTTTCCAAACAAATCTGCAGAAGTGTTTCCAAGAGTAATTCAAAAACATCCAAATATGAATCGGTTCTATGTATACATAATGAGCTTGGTTCCTTTAAAATAAGTCTTTTCTTCTTTGAGGATGGTTTAATTGATACTTGCTGGTTTAGAAATGATGACAAATTATTTTTACCTTTCACATAAATTGTTGATAATTTTGATACTTTGTCAAGTTGACTATATTAAATTTTTCAAACCAATTCTAAATGATCAATCACCTTCTTTATGAAAAAATATAATTATCTTTCATATCAAAGTACTGTAAGAAGAACCTTGTTGCTTTGTCAATCAAAATACCAATGTGGCTATTTATAACCAGTACCAGAGTTCCTACAGGAAGTTCCTGTAGCTGCAAAGTCAGAAACCAGAAACTCATCTCTAGATCATTCTACATCAATAGTAATGCAATATATGTAAGAATGATATGATAACAATCAGTAATGCACGGTCATCTCAATCTTTGTATCATCTCTTCTTACTCAAATCAACACCACACTTGTGCAACATATCATCTTCATCAACATTACCCTTTTTGACATCAATGACATATATAAAGCTCAAAAGGCTAAGTATTTTCACCATGTGGAAAGTAGTTGTAAACCCAAAGTTACCAATTTTGCCTAGCGTTTGCTTTACCAAGGGCTTCCTATTGGTACCCATTTGATACAAACCAGAACATTGAACCCAACTTGTTCATTTGGTGAGTAACTAGAAACCCTTTAACATCTTTTCTAGTTTTGTGTTGATGTGTAAAATGCCTAACAATGGGTCTATAAGTTTTCCAGCCTTTTAGTCCTGAATCCTTTTGTTGGCATAATGTCCTTTGTGATGAGGCCAATTTTTTATAGAAAGTTATATCGGCTACGACATGATTTTAGATTTGGAAAGATTGAAATTTGATATTTTTTCTCATTCTACCATGGATACAAACTTTGTTTTGTACTCTAAATATTAAGTGGTTTGTATTGTGCTCATGCAAATTCAAGTCCAAGCTAGTAAAGTGGTACTGAGGGTCCTACATCTCCAAATTCTACTTGACCATTGGAGTTCCCCTCACATTGGAGCAATGGTTCCACATTCTCTGTCATTCTAGGCTAGATCCCTTAATTTGATACCTTTAGTGCATCTGTTCCAAGTCTTCTTGGCACCAATCTCACAACCAGAAGGGAACCTCCACTCCTCTACTGCCACAGACATTTGAACAACATTCTAGATATAGACCCATCTACCCACCTGTCATGTAGCAACTCCCTCTTGCATTCTTTAGATGGTGTGGGCAGGTCATTTCAATTAACGGGAAATTCCCTTGCTTATCTGTTGCTACATATTCTTAAGATTGTACAAGACAAGTCATTAGGTAATTTTAGAGGAGAAAATGTTATTCTTGCTAGGAATAGTTGAAGATAGTAAGAATATGTCAAGTAGAGGGTGGGAATCTGGGATAACTCGGGCAAGCTCTCCCTCCCATTAGAAAAACACAGAGTTGCCCTCATTGCTTATTTGTGATGATTTTTAATATATTATTATATGTTTATTGAACTATTGACTTGAAAGATATTTCCCTAGCAGGCCCATGTTCTCATTGTTTCGTGTGGTGGTTTTCATTTTTTAGAGTGATGTGTTCTTATTGTTTCCTGGCTTTGTCAGCTTGCCTTTGGGGTGCAATTCCATTCTGCCCATTTTTTTAAAAAGTTTCTGACCATACATTATAAGTAAATGTTTTAATGAAGTCTTCTCAACTATTTCTTTCGTTGTTTGATTGATCACCCTCATCCTCTTTTATGTACTGTTTTTAATGCATCAGTTGTAGTTTTGTAGCATTCTAATAATAAAACTTTGATTTGAATTCAAGTATGCTCGGGCCCTAAGAGAAAAAGGTGTGGAAGTCAAAGTGATCGTTTTCCCCAACGATGTACACGGCATTGACAGGTGGTCATTTCACTCTAAACTATTTTCATTATATTTCATTATCATCTAGATTTTATAATACCATTGTTTTGGCTAATAGCATCCTTACCTAGATCTTTGTTCCCAATAAACAATTTAGACACATTTAGAGTTATGTTTTCTTTCCAGATTAGATTACACTAGCAACAAATTGTAAAGTAATGTGATTAGGTCATCGACTGCTATAAGGAGAGAAAAAAATTATTCTTTTTGGTCAATTTTGATATTTGAAAGCTTGCTTAAAAAATGCCAGGAGGCACCAGGCAAATAAGATAATTTTGCGCAGAATTTTAATTGTATATTTTTTGCAAGGTTACAACTTTAATTAATACTTCATATTTGGTATACCTATATTTAGTGTACCGTTCTTCCAATCCAATCTCTGGTTGGTCTGCCTCAAGTCTTCATCCATAGTATCTCATATATGTGATTCGTCCATTTGAATTTATGATGGAAGGAAATCTAACGATACTTATCATCGCATGCAGGCCACAATCCGATTTTGAGAGTTTTCTGAACATTGGAGTCTGGTTTAAACGGTTCTTTAAATGAGATGTCTCGCAAGCCTGTAAAAATGTTCTTGCCTTGAATAATAAAGGCAATGGTTCAGAACTGTCTACATTTAGTCTTTCAGCATTATTATTGCCAGTGAATCTAGCAATCCTTGTTGAGAGGTTCATTTTGGGTATCTGAAAAACCTCAAATGCTTGTGTGGGGAAAATTGTTCCTAGTAGCATTTCCCCAAAGGCTGTCATCCAAGGATGCACAGAATATGGTAACAAGTACAACTAATAATGAGGTATTTTGCAGATTCATGGATCTACATCCTTCCAGCTAAGGGAAAGGATAACCTCTGACTGAAAATCAATCGGACTAAAGGCAATGTTGGGGTTTAGAGGTTACTTTGCAGTTACCTTGCTTCTTGATTGAGTTGGCTTTGAAATTGAAGTGGTGGTTAAAGAACTTTGTTCAGGTGCTCTAGTATAGATTATTTTTTACAACATTAGTAGAATTCAGTGTTGAAGCATAAGCATAGTGATGATATACTACAATAGTATAGGGCATCACAAGAGGTAGCCTTGCTTTGCACTATTATTTGTGCCTAAATTTGTGTGAATATCAACATTGAAATTTTGAGTTTGTTCTTTTACAGGGTGTTTGAATGTGATTCATTCCTTTAAAGATTAAGCTCCACCAACATTATGGTCACTAAATAAATATAAATTGGCTGTTTCCAATGTTTTTAGATCTTTATAAGAAGCAACATTCAAAGACTTTTGTCAATCTATTACTACCTAGAGGAATATAAAGGTTTACAATTGTATATATCCTAGGAACACATGGAATGTTCAGCACTTATAGGAGGTAAAGGGTTTGAAAGTTGAATGAATGAATGAAAACTTATTGTAAGTCTGCATGAGGACAAGCAGCCCGTGGGAATCACAGATAACTAGCAAACAACACAAGCAATAGAGCCCAAACAAAGGGCTTCCACTACTAGATTTATTTATCCTTCTGCAACTTGGATCTTCTTCTATCTTGATTAGGAAATTTGCATCCTTTATAATCCTTTTTATTCAAACAACTTGCACAAGGTGTCCACATTTAACATATCAATGTAATTGGTCTCGATATCCTTGTAGATTGAGCACTCCCTGGTGCAATGTTATTTTGTCCCTGCAACGTTGAGTGAAATAACATCATCTTGTGTATGCCTTATGTATTATACACCTTCTAGTTTCACATCCGAATTGGTGTGAAATAGTTCTTATTGGTGAAATTCACGTATTTTCTTTCCATACCCATTTAGTTTTTCTTGAGTATGATCATGTGTAGAATTAAAATGTTTGATGTTGTAGTCCTTTTTCCTCCCAAGATGTCTACGTCACATTCTTTCTTCCTTGACACATGTTTTTCATTTCCCTATTGGTGCTTGGGCACTCATCTTAATATCCCACTTATTCAACCATTTTCTATTTTGTTTCATCCATGCACTTTCTTCATAAAGTTTTTTTTGTCTTTTTTAAGAAAAAGAGTTGAATAGAGAAAATGATGATAATTTAATTTTCATAGGAATCAAAAATGCAAGAATTGAATATTGAATAAGAAAATATCCATGAGTGGATAAACTTATGTTAAAAGGATTCAACTTTTTTACTCTTTTCGTTTTGAATTTATCATGCACTTATACGAACTATTTTTAAAAAAAATTGTTTTGAACAACACCACAGTGGAAAGCTTTCTCTAGAACAAGTTGTAATAGATTACAGTAGTTCACCAAGTGTTATATATACCTGTAGCCAATTTTTTTTTGCCAACCTCATTTTATTTTCTACTATAATTGATACCTTGTTGTAAGTAATGCTTCCTACACAAATTATGTTATTAATTGTTTGAACGTGCAAGGAAAATGTTTGTAAACATTATAATACTACAAATGATCAAGAACACATTCTAGTTCAAGTGCAAGATAAGAAATAAAATAATACATAATCTATAGAATCATGCAGAAGGTTTTTTCTTTTAATATGGGAGAGGGACCAATAGTCATGAGGGCTAACTTTGTCAACATGT
The DNA here is from genome assembly GCA_028749045.1 of Cupressus sempervirens. Taxonomy (NCBI): domain Eukaryota; kingdom Viridiplantae; phylum Streptophyta; class Pinopsida; order Cupressales; family Cupressaceae; genus Cupressus; species Cupressus sempervirens. The sequence continues at coordinate 469,394,273 of CM053784.1, read as the reverse complement.
AGCCGTTGCATGGGATATCATAAGATCATTTTTTTAAAAATGTAAAATGGACATTGAACTACTTACAACCAAGGTTTGAAGGTGTGACTCATCATATAACTCGTTTAATTGTGCACCTATTGAAATGTGGCCAAAAAATGACTGTTTAAACATTCTACAAAGCTTAATCTAAAAATTTCTTAATAGTTTAATTTAAAAATATCATTTTTTGTTAATAGGATATTGTATAAATATATAAAATGTAACATATATGCAACTTAAATAGACCAAATAGTGATTACTTGTCATAAATGTTTGTTATATATATCTTTTATATTAAATGCAAAAGGATAAATAGTTCAACATTAAAAAAATATTTGTTAGAAAAATAACAAATTATTCTATAAAATACGACCTATATCTAACACAGGGATTAGTAGTTGAACACTAAAACTATTTTACAATCTCAAATTTTATGAGAAAATACAAGACATTCATTAGTATTCACTTTTTATATTTTTGATAAGACATTATTAATATGATCTAGTCTATGCATATACATTGCTATCCCAATAGTTGTACACATAAGAGTATTTGTACGATAAGATATCAATGTTTATTGAAGTGGGTTATCTTATTAGTACATAGTTCATATGTGAAATAGAAATTTCAAAGCTAAAGTTTTAGTGCAAGTATTTTTAAATTGAATTATATGAAACAAGTTTTTAATTTTTGATTGGTTTGAGACCAATTTCCTAGGCTTATATTGTTTTTTCTAATTGGAAAAAAAATTTTAAAAATGAAGTGCATGCTAAGAATGAATTTATTATTTGTTAGAACCTTTGACGTGTCCTATGCTCATTGCTTGGGATTTGAGGATGCACAAAGTAGAAAAGTAGAAATCGAACAATGTGGATACACTAAAGCATATTGTAACATGAAAGCTTTCAGCCTGCAATATTTTGTGTAAGGGGGGTAGCAACTAGTAATTTGTGGAGCTGTCGGCTTTGAAAAGCTATTTTGATCTAGGCAAGAGTACTTTGTTTTTTTTGGTTATACCAATTGTATGATCAAATATGAACACATAGTTTAGCGATTCTTAATCTATTTATGAGTCATTTCAATAATCCTAATGGTAGTTAATTGCATATGTAACTCGGTTTTTATTTTACCATGACTCTTATAAAGACGTGGCCCATCTATGTGCTAAAATGTTGACACATTTCTATGGATCATTATATTTAAGATTGCTCAAGAATGATGTCTCAAATAACGACTCAGCTCTCTATTCATGGAGTGCAAGGGTTTATAATGGAGACCCCTAGTTTAGACGTAGTTTGTGTCCATGCAAGTACACCATAAAACGAGAGATTCAAAGAAGAAAAACAAGAATGCTAGTCTCCATAATCATCAAATATGCATGCAAATGAAAATGGAAGCTATTCTATATAATAACAACACATGCAAGCAAATTAATCTATGAAAGAAAATGCAAATGTAAGAGTTTTCTATGAAATGAAATATAAATCTAATCTAACATGCAAGTGCAAGAGTAATCTAAATGGATTGTCATGAATGCATGAGAGAAGAAGACAAGAAGAGAGAAGTTGCAATGTCTAAGCTCAAGCGCTCACGCTCTCCAAAATTGCTCTCTAAATTGACAACATAAGAATAAAATCTTGATCTATGAAAATGAGAAGGGGAGGGCTCCTTATAAAGGAAAACGTGGAGAGGAATGCATCCTCAAGAGCAATGTGGGATAAATCCCTAAAAAGGCAAGAGGAAAAAACACACCACTCATAAATATGTGCAAAAAAGGAATCTTTCTTTATTTTTATTTAATTTATTTAATTTCTTCATAAAAAAGAGAGCTTTGAGTGGGGATTTATTTATTTAATTAAAAGAGGGGTTTTCTTTTAATTAAATAAGATAAGATTATTTAATTAAAAAAAATATTTTAATTAAATAAGATAAAATTATTTAATTAAATGAAATTTTTTTTTTAATTAAATACGATTATTTTATTTATTTAAAATAGATGTTTTCTTTTAATTAAATAATACTATTAATGAAATGGTCAAACCTTAGGAAATATTGAAATAATTGAATTAATTACGATTTGATCACGAAAATTGATTTGAATTGAAAACATTGTAAAACATTGATTCAAGAAATTGATAAATTGATTCCATCATTTGATAAATTGAAAAATGAGAGCCCATAGTCCAAGCGACCATTTTAGGGTGCATACATTTGCTCCTCTTTGACTAATGTATGATCATTATGGGAACACATGTAGTCAAAGAATGTATAGTTAAAGTGTGAGATTGATTTGGGAGTAGAAAACAACCTAAACGTGTGATCGACAAATGACAACATAGTAGGACAAAGATAAGCTGATTTAAAAGGACAAGGTCGACACTCCTATAAATAGGTAATTGACATGTCCAAGATAAGAATATCAAGCAACGTTGCCTCAAGTGGAGCAATTAATAGGATTGATAAAGTTGAATCAAGGATTGAAGTTTGATAGGTACTGCTTGCTCATGATTGAAATCGAAATGAAATAGAGGAGAAACAAAAAATTGATAAATTTTATCAAATCAAATTAAATATAAGGTTCTTGATGTAAGATGAAAGATATGAGGATCACAAAACCAAGGTAGATTGTCAAGCATTAAAGATTATGCCCCAAGTTTGAATTGGAAGAAAAGAAGTGAGGTGAAAGTGAATGGAAGATAGAAGTTTGGAAGAGGTGGAAAGAAATGAAGAAATCATGAAAGAAGATAAGGAAATGAAGGGAAAAAACCCTCTCAAACTCATAATGCAACCTAAAAATGCAAATTAACATGAAGTCTAACAATGCAAGCTACATGAAAATGCAAAGGTGTACTTGCAATAGAGAAATTTTAATATAGGATTTTGTGTTCATCATTCATTAGAGAATGTTAACGAACTTATTTTCATCATTGGGCCATTATTAATGGACATAGGAAAATCACACAATCATCACTAGTCACAAGCACACTATGAAGATATGAATGTGATTTATATCGGATTGGAATGTGGAAAGGTTCTAACATAAGCATCAAAGACATAAAGGTTAAAATGACTTCTATGTTAGCTTACCCAATTTAATGTAGCAAAACCACACTCGCATCAAGGCATAGATGCCAAGATGACTATAATAACAACTGTGCAAAAACAGTCAAGGATGATGCCTCAAATCTCCTAAGTGTTTCAAGGGGACAACAAGAGAGAGTTTAGAGTTTCAATACCAAACCCACAAGCAAAAAACAAATAAAAACATGCCCCATGTCCCAAGTCCTCTAGCTATGCATATTGGAGAGACTTATTAGACAAAGATACTCAATGAAAATCAATAATAATCAACACAAAAAGAAAAGATCATGACATAGCTCAAGCATTAAGTGTTGTATTTACAAATTGAAGTGTGTTAAATGATATTGAGTTCCGAGGATAAGGATTAAATGCTTTCAAGTAGGTAAGCTCACATGACAAAACTAGGTAAGACCAAACTGATAAGTGTTGAAAAACACTTGACGTTAGGGGTTGTATTGGAAAATATAGTTGGGGTGGTGTTAAAAAAAAAATACCATTTGCGAGGTGTCCTAAAGACTAATGCATCCAAGAGACCAAAGCTAACACAGTGATGTCCCCTAGAAAAAGACAAAGACCAATTGCAAACCAAGGCAACAAGGACAAGGAATGACAGATAAAGACTAAGTGTCGAGAACATGTGCTAAGAAACAAGGGTGTAAAGGCCTCAAGTAGCGCATGTTTCCAGGTTTTCACTACTTGGATTTTATTGCAATTTTTTATTTTTTATTTTTTGGAATATATAATTTTTTGGGAGATACATCAAAGTGTCTATTGCTAGGTTTTCACTAAGATGATCATTTTTTTAGAACATTTTATGATTTTAAATTTTTTTGACAATATATTTTTTTCAAGATCAATAAGTATATACAAGGATATACAATGCCCCCAGACAGAAACAAGGACCAAGTTCCCAAGCAAGATCACATCGTGTAGCCTCAATGTCTAGCAAGGTGGAGGACAAGAGAGATTAGCAAGCTAATGGAAGAGATAGAAGACAAGAGAATGAAGGAGAATGAAGAGAAGAAATCCTCAAAGGGAAACTCCTCAAGAGTACCCAAGCTAAGGAAAAATTGTCATGTAAAACACATTTGGACAAGCAATGAAAGGCCAACATAGGAGAAGTCATGAAAGCGTAATGCAAAAGTAGGAAAGCATGTAGTCCAAATAAGTAGAAATGTCAAGAGACTTCATAGCATCATGTTTTACTTTTTTTTATTTGAAGAAGACCAAATGACAAAAGGATAGCAACAGTCTAGAATGAATGGAGGAAAATAAATATGAAGGCTAAACATGAAAGGAATGAAAGCAAGATCATCGTAAGATAGCTCACAAGATAGCCAAATGTACATGTATAGGTCAACATTGTCAAGATCAAATAGAGAAGACTAAATGTATGAAAGATGTGGAAGAACTACACATGATGCTTGATTGTGAGGTTTTCATCATAGTACTTATCCCAGGTGCCACAAGGAAGTGGTTTTCATCATAGGACAAATTTATTTCTCTTAAATTTTGCTACCAATGTGCATTATTACCAGGTTTTCACCAATGCGCACTTTCAATTTTTTTAGTTTTTATTTTTATTTTTTATTTTTTGGAAGAAGGCAAACTCTTTAGATAGTGCTTCTTGAAAGGATAAACCATGATATGCCAAGGATTCAAAATGATATGCTCAAAGATGTTGATAGAGAAAGGAAGATGGAAGAGAAAAATGGAGGATGAGGTTTTATGCAAAGTGAGTGAGGTTGGAAGATAGGAGGAACACGGAAATGAGGAAAAAAGATAGAAGGTAGAAGGATAGTGAATGGAAGGATTGTGAAAGGGTAGATAGAAAGGAAGGCAAGATCAATGTCAACACACACTCTGAAAGGTGGCAAGAGGATGGAGGAAACATAAATGAAAGAATATGTGAAGGAATATGGTGAATGGATAGAAGAGGTTGCAGTTTAGGCACATGGAATGGAATAATGCTTTTGAAAGAAGATGAAGTGGAAGTCTTTGGAAGCTTGAATTTCAACTTCACTTGTTGCTCAACATTAGACTCTTTCAAGAGACACTTTGGAATCCATATAGTCATAGGATTTTCATTTCTTTTTGATGATTTAGAGAGAATATCTTCAATGATGGATTTTGGAACCTATACTTATTTTGCAATTCTCTTCTTAGATATCCCTTTTGACTTTATGCTCCTATGTCGATTAGAGGAGACATGTTGATATTTCCTAGATGGATTCTTGTATTTCTTCTTTTTCTTGTATTGAACATTCAAGTTACTTCCAAAAGACTTGGGACTTGTGGAAAAAGGAGGATATGACTAGTTTAGATGGGTGGGTGGATGAAAAGGATTCAAAAATATGCATATACATTGATCTTGAGGAAACATAGGAGATGGAGAGATGTAAGGACCCAAAATGGATAAAGAATTAGGAGAGTTAGGAAGGGAAAATGAAGGGACATAAGGACTCAAAATGGAAGGAAGAGGTGAAGCCCTTGGTATTGGTGGAGGAAGTCCAAGTATGGATGTGGAAGATGAGAAAGGATAATCAATAAGTCCATCAACATTTATATGACAACCAAGGACATCAACATCTTTAGAGTGAGCATTAAGATTTTCAATAAGATCATGAGCATCTTGGATAGGAGCAACTTCTTTGATAGGATTGTTTGAGCTTGAAAAGACTTAGGAAGAGTAGAAAGTGGAAGCAAAGATGGAGTGGTAGAACAAGAAGATGGAAGACTTTGATCTTGACAAGGATCTTTGGATAGCATAAGCATAGAATTTTTCTTCAATAGGCTCAATAGTGGAAGTGACAACACCATTTTTAATAACCAAAGTATCATCTTTGGAAAGCGCAAGTGTAGTAAGGTTATTTTGATTATCAATAAGCTCAACGGTGTAAGTAGTAGCTTGATCTTTCTTAGGAGAAGACTTAATACATGATGGAATGGATAAGAATGAGAGCATGGGATCGAAAGAACCATGAAATAGATAAGAGACATCATGAAAAGGATTGGATGGCATGGAGGGTTCTTGATCTTGATCTTTCTTTATGTTCTTTTCTTTATCATTTTTAGAGTCCTCTTGACATGAAGCCACTTCTAAGGACAAGGAAACATGTTGGAATTGTAGGGAAGACTTTGGAAGAGGTTGTGAAGGACTAGCTGAAGTAGGCATTATATCATATGAAGGCTTAGGCTCTTTAGGTCTAGCATTATTGAAAGTATTTGCAGCCAAGTGAAGGTTAGCTTGAGTTTCTATAAGAGGCAGCCCTTGAGGATAACTATAGGGAACCACATGAAAAGCATTAGGGCCTTTGTTGGATGAATGATTTGTGAGAGATTTGAAAGACTTGGAAGCTTTAGGAGATGTATGATTATTGGAGCAAGTAGGGGATGGAAGGGAACCATCACAAGACAAAGGTTCATCATTGACATGATCTTGCTTGAGAGTGTAATCTTTATTTTTAGCAAGAGAGTTTTTTAGAGGAGAGATTCTTATACTGTTTACATTTATAATGAGCAAGGAAATCTTACTCTTCCTCAATAGAAGTAGATGTATCATCTAGGTATTGTTCACAAAAATCATTGAAGTCTTTCGAAATCAGAGTCATATGGATCACCATCATGATCTATCCAATGTGATGACCCATTGCTAGTAAGAATGAGCAAATGACTAGGAGGAATCTTAGGAATAGAGGTGTCATAGGTATCACTACATTGTCCATCATCATAATCATCAAAGATGGGTGTGTTACTCTTCGTGGAAGAGGTATCACAAGGATTGTCATGTTGTTCATTACGACATGTCTTGAGAAGAAAATTAAGACTTTTGGGAGAAGTAGAAGAGGAAAGAGATCATGAAGAAGAGGAAGGTGAAGACCTAGTGGGGGAAGAAGACTTGGATGACGAGGAATGTGAATGATGTCTACAAGAGTCATGACAAGACTTGGAAGATGAGGAAGGATGAGAAGACTTCGAAGATGAAAAAGTTTTGGAAGAAAGAGATCATGACACGATCATACGTATGATGCTAGCAAAGGCATCTAATTCAATCAAAATTTCTTTTATTTTTTTCATAATCTTACAATGTATGCATCTAGAAGGACTAGTGGAGGAATAATAATCTTCAAATTGAGCAATGAGTTCGAGATCATCTATTTTCAAGAGAGGTTCCATAACAAGATAGTTGAAATTCATGGTTTTGGAAAAGGATGAATCAAGCATAGAAGTGACTGAAGAGATGAATAGAAGAAGGTAGACTAGATAATAAGAGGAAAAGAATCAAGAAGACATGAGGAGTTTAGGAAGAAGAGGAAGAAGCATGAAGGAAGAAGAGAAAGGATGGCAACAGGAGACTAGGAAGACATGGAAGATATGGAAGAAAGAAGACCAAGAGTCATTTTGTGCAACTTGATACCATTTGAGTTCATTTGGATGTTGAGCAACATGTCATAGCACTTTTGAGGATATCATTGAAGTTTGGGTAACTTTTATGACAAGCATTGGAGTCTCTAAGGGTTGCTAGGTACAAGTGATGTTGAATGGGTGCACTAGAAATTTGGGATTAAATTTGACAAATTTGGTTATAGATCTAGATAGAGGACTGAGTCAGTTTTCTAATGCCTTTTGAATCATTTAAAACAGAGATCAGATGCAAAATTTATGGGCATTTTAGCACAGGTCACTTTTTCCTAAAATTAGGGATGAGCTAGGAGTGTATAATGAGATAATAGTGCAGGACAACAGGTTGACAAAGTTGGTTTTATCACTCGGGAACTTAGATTTATTCATTTTAATAGACCAACTAGATGCATTAACATATTTTTAGCATTAATCAGGCACACAAGACAACAATCAGGGAGTTCAAGAAAATAATTGTCTTCAAACAATGAGCAAGGGACAGAGCAACCTTGCACATGAACAAGAATAGTGACGTAGTATTCTACTCCCTAAGGATTCTACTTGTGTATGTTCTCAAAATGTTTATAAGGCACGCACATAGTCCTAGAAAAGAAAAAGTTGGTAGCACTATGGTTCATAGTAATGGTCAACTCTGCAACTCTTGCAATCTCAAGTGGGCGAAATCCAATTCTAGCGCACTAAGGTTTTGACATAATTTGAGAATTTAATCAATTAGGAGTTGCTAAGGAGATCTGACAGCCCAACAAGAGACCACACTTGTGGAGATTTCTTCCACGAGGACATTTATATAGCAGTTGTTGCTCCACGAAAAAAATGGCTAATACTGCTTGAGATTTCGTCCATGTGGTTTACCCAATAAAGGGAGTATCCACTACGGTTAACCATCTCTAACAAGGACGACTCACAACATGGACCACATGGGGACTTGGTTTGGATTCAATGGTTCCAAGTTTTTTATGCTCCCAAAGGGAACATAGCATAATCCTCTAGCCTCTTCACCTCACCAAAACACAACAAACATATTAATTGACCCACTAAATTTTCGATACCAACTCAACAAAGTCTGTCTACTGACAATGATTTTTGTTTCTCTCAAGAGAGAACATACTGTCAATTGCCAAAAACTCGACAATGTTTGAATGTAGAGTTGATTAGCACCTTCTGCACTTAAAGTGGTTTCGTCATCAAGAAGAGCTTGGAGCTCACTCTCTCAAGATCCACAAATAGTGTTCATAGGGCCTAATTTCCATGTGTAATAGATATGCAAGAAAATAAATCTATGTTCATTCTTTTAGAGCAAAAATTGAAATGTTATCTGTGAAGGCAAGAAATCACTCAAGTAAGACATGCGAGAGGTTTGTTTTAATTAAAGGAAACCAAATGTTATAGAGCTTTAAATAGAATACTTGGTAATCTATGCAACACACTTAGTAGATTTTACCTCATTTTTATTTTTGTTGAGTTTTTACGTGCAAGCAAGCCACGAACTCTCCAACAAGCAAGTCAAGAAAACAAGCAAACAAGATATGCAATGTATACTCAACTTATGAAAACCCTAGGATTAGATTTGAAATTTTTGTTGAGTTTTTTCGTGCAAGCAAGCCACAAACTCTCCAACAAGCAAGTCAAGCAAACAAGATATGCAATGTATAGTCAACTTATGAAAACCCTAGGGTTAGATATGAAAATTAATTGTTAGGAGCAATAATAACTAGAAAATAATCCAAATGAAAACTCATATCATGCATTGAACCATATGAAAAAATAAGCGCAAGCTAATCATTAAATGCTCTTTTTTAATTTTAATTTTTGACCTAGTCAACAAGATATGACATTTTTGAGATGAATTTGGATCCCAAACCCTAAATGCAAAAAAGAGACCCTTGTTAAAAAAGGGAGAGCTTTCCAAAAATGTCAGAATCTTAAAAAGATCTTTTCATTTGTGCCCTAGGGAGCCGTTTTCTCAAAATAGACCAATTTTCATAAATCAACCAAATGAGCTATGATATTGCATCCAAATTTAAAACAAAAAAAATGGACCCCCTTAATAATTTAAAGACCTTTCCAAAAATGTAAAAATTTCTAAAAAAATGTTTATTTGCACAAAAAATTATTTTTTTGTGAAAAATAAAGAAAAAACTATACAAAATTCATAGTACCTTAGAGAATTCTGAATATTTTATAGAAGCTTCCTTGATATGTTGCCAACCTACAAAAAAAAATCCAGACTTAACCTCCAAGCCATTTGGTAGATATTATATATATTTTTGAATAAAATATAGGGTTTTCATCTCCAAACAAATCTGCACAAGGGGATTAGCTCCAAAAATAACCAAAACCAACATGTAATGATGGGTTGCCTCACAGTGGGTGCCAAAAATGTGTGCTAAAATGTTGACACACTTGTATGAATCATTATAACCAAGATTGCTCAAGAATGAGGTCTCAAATGATGACTCGTGACTCTCTATTCATGGAGTGCAAGGGTTTATAATGGAGGCCCTTAGTTTAGACATACTTTGTGCCGATGCAAGCACACCATAAAATGAGAAATTCAAAGAGGAAAATAAAGAGTGCTAATCTCTATCATATGCATGCAAATGAAAATGGAAGTTGCTCTATATGATAACAACACATGAAAGAAAACTAATCTATGAAAGGAAATGCAAATGCAAGATTATTCTATGGAAAGGAAATATAAGTCTAATCTAACATGCAAGTGCAAGAGTAATCTAAATGGATTTCCATGAATACATGAGAGAAGAAGACAAGAAAAGAGAAGTTGCAATATCCAAGCTGAAGTGCTCAAGCTCTCCTCCAAAATCGTTCTCCAAACTAACAACATAACAACAAAATCTTGATCTATGAAAATGAGAAGGAGAGGGCTCCTTATAAAGGAAAGTGTGGAGAGGAATGAATCCTCAAGAGTAATGTCAGATAAATCCCTAAAAAGGAAAGTGAGGAAAAAGCCCACCACTCATAAATATGTGTAAAAAAGGTATCTTTATTTATTTTCATTTGATTTGATTTAATTTATTTCCTTTTTTTCATAAAAAGGAGAGCTTTAAGTGGGGATTTATTTACTTAATTAGAATAGGTATTTTCTTTTAGTTAAATAAGATAAGATTATTTAATTAAAAGAGAGATTTTAATTAAATAATATTATTGACGAAATGATCAAACCTTATAAAATATTGAAATAATTGAAATAATTAAAATTTGATCAAGAAAATTGGTTTGAATTGAAAGTATTGTAAGGCATTGATTTAGGAAATTGATAAATTGATCCCATCATTTGATAAATTGAAGAATGGGAGCCCACAGTCTAGGCGACCATCTTCGGGTGCATACACCACCCACTTTTGCTCAATTGTTGATAAAATCTTTCCTCTGCCAAAGGAAATGTTTAGGAAATTTCTAGAATTGAATTTGCAACATGAATATGGTTGTGGAATTTAGGAAAGATAATTCATTTGTTTTCAATTGTGTACATACCCCAAATTTTTTTCTTAAAAGTAATCAATCTTAGAAGTTTGGTTCAACATTTGACGCGAGCTATAGCCTCTCAAGTCATAGCACAAATTTATTGGTGTAATTTTTGTGGAGAAAATGAGAAGTTTTCAATGTTTCATTTTATCACTGCCTTTTTGGCAATATTGCTCCTTACATGAAATAATAAGTGGTGTTTCTTTTTAAATAACTATATGCCATCTTTAATGCCGAATAAATTCTTAGATAACTTAAACTTTCAATGTTGAACACATCAATTTAGTTATCCTTATTAGAAGCAATTGCATTCATCTATTAAATTTATGTTTGTTAAAACATAATAATTTTATAAAAGGTTTTATATGTTGTTATGTGTATGATTTAATATAGTGCCATCTTTATGTATAATATATTGTGATAAGAATTGATTATTTTGGTGAAATAGGTCAAAATTTAATTATTAGCAAATGATTTTTTTAATTCAATAAGATTTTTCTTGTATAACTTTTAAAAATATAGTCATTTTTAAAGTTAATTCTAAAAATTTAATAAAATAAAACTTAACATTATTTTTTCATTCTATAGTTTGCAAAATAATTAGAGCATTTAAAAATAAATTGTTCATTCTATTTGTTCAATCTAATTTCTCAATTCATTCAATATAGTTTGAACATATTTTGAAAAAATCATAATTTATGGGTGAAACCTACTATACTAGAATTTGTACACTTTTTTTTGTTCAAGAAGACCATAATTTAAGTTTTTTAATCAAAATTTTCATCCATTTTTTGTACTTCATAACCCCACACAAGGCAGGGACTCTAGGGACTCTAGCTCAACATGAGCTCTTGTTTTATCAAGTGAGCATATTATTTTTTAAATGACACGTATATTAGATAGCTATGATATTTTATTTGAGACAAAAAGTTATTTATTTCACTTATTAATGAACTCATTTATTTATTTTTTCTATGCCATTTATAAGTTTTCATGTTGAAGTATTTGTCCTTTTTATTATTATCAACATTTAGATTTTTTTAATTTACAAATAGATCAATTAATTATAATATATAGTAAAAATTAGTAAAAGGATTAGATAAAATATTCACAAGAAAGTGATTGACTATTAGACCCTACTCAACTATTGGTTCCTCTCCCTAAATATGATGGAGGAGCCAAGGATAAAATGTATAAGTAGCCTTGAATAAGTTGAAAGTTTGAGTTTATTAATGAGATGATACTCTAAAATTATGTGATAGTTAATTTTGTGTAATTCATAATAAAGCTTGATAGATATAATTGATCATCATTTAACCATTCTCCTTATTTAATAATCATATTATAGTTAAAAGAAATATAATCATCATAGAAGCAATAGTTTCCTTTAACCAAAAAGATTGTTAGTCCATTCTTTATAAGAAAAACCTCACTTGAACAATGCAACATTTTGAGGTTATCTCAAATGGCACAACCTCCATTCTTTGGAAATCAAGTTGTCTACCCACATGTTTGCTCTATTTTTTTCTCTCAATTTCTTTCTCTTATTTTTTTTCTATAATTTTAAAACTTTCTTAATTGTAAGCAATGCCCAGTAGCTAGATGAAAGCTTCAAAACTTTGTAGGAAGTAGTAGACTTGGAAGCTTTCCAATTGGATTTTTAGAGGATGAGAATAAAACATATGTGTCCAATATTGACCAACATTATTACATCTATAACATGTGATGCATATAAACATGATGCCACATACATATTGTGTCTTGCTATCATAAATAGTGTTTTTTCATTCTCATTCTCACAAGTGTTGTCATAGGTTATGAGCATTGGGATATAACTGTGTGGAAAAAGTTTATACAAGTGGGATTTTAAATGATTCTTAATGTTTTTATTAGTTCTTTTAAATTTAAAATCACCCTCATTCTTTATGTCCTTTTTGTATTTAGTACCTCTTTTTTGCAAGTACATTATAATACACTTGTAAATAAATTATAACTAATATTTACCTCCTAAATAATAAAATGTCATGTATACCATTTTATTTGGGATTTTTTATTTTTATATAGTTTATAAGCTATGATTTAGCTATTCATGATGCTCATATTTCATTAATATCTTTATTTTTAACATACATTAGAATATAATAGTAATACTCTATAATTTAGTGTGTATCTTTGAAATAATCAAGCATGATATCTATCACTTTAACAAAGAATTTTTGACATTTTCATTCTTTCACATTTCCATTACTTAGATTTGAGTATTTTATGCGGTGTAAAAATGTGATTTGCTCATAATTGGTGCATTTTACCTGATCACTAAAAAAATTCAAGTTTTAGTTACAAATTTTAATTATTTAATTAAAAAATGTATCACGCTACTATTGATAGGAAGTTCAAACTTAATCAACTCTTTTTCTTCAAAACTTTTTATTTCTATTCATCCCATTTAACATATTAGTATAAAAGATTTATGTTTGTAGTAATTTAGTATTCGTAAAACTTATATACTAATTGATGAATGGTGCTCCTCTTAATACCATAAACCATAATAGAAAACTAAGAAACAAAAACAAATGCGATAACAAAATATGGACTTCTTATTTGCACTACAAATGCAGAACTACAAAATTCATAAGTACAATATGTTAACCCACATGGGTGCCTTCATTATAATAATTTGCAAGACAAGCTATGAACTACCACCCAGAGCTGTCCTAGACAATGTTTAGGCCTTTCTTAAATAGACAATTTTATGCCATTGGGAAGGTTCTAGACATTGAAACTTAATACCTAGGGCTGACAGACCCTAACAATACATATAGAGTCGGCCAAATAAATCTTTAACAATTATTTTAGATATTTCGGGTAGTCCAACTTTGAAAGGCCATAACTCATGAACCATTGCTCTGATTGGCTATTATAACCACTTTTCAAAAATACCATCTCTTGAACTACAGGCCTAGAAATGCACAAGTGCCCTTCTGTCGAGTTTTTGAACCCCATCCGAGCACTATAAGGCCTCCAATGGTGAGCTTGGAGATTTTTTTGCAAATATTTCCACCAAAAATCCGCAATAACTTCTCTAATACTTAAGTTGGAGCAATGATATTTTTATGGTAGGCTTATAACTCTAAAATGAATCTTCATGTAGAAAATGAGAACATTCCAAGCTTGTATGACAAACTTACTAAAAATAGCAAGTTTCCATAAATAGTAACCACCTTGTCTACTAGTCCTTATTAAGATAGAAAAGATTGAAAATAAAATATTTTTAGGTGATGCAAGATTGCTCTTCCACTCGAGATGCTCCTACATTACTAATAGGTAAAATTTAATATATATCAATGATAAATTTACATTAGTTTTTGAATTGTATTCACTTAAATTTTGATTTTCAATATTTAGAAATTTTTTTACCATGTTTTTCTTCTCAACACCTGATATGTTATACTTTTGTTATAGAATTTCTAGCAATTCATTTGTTTAAATATACACTACATTGTACCAAGGTCAACCCCCTCACCTCATGCCCATGACTTTTATTTGGTGTTCTAAGAGACTCTTGCATGAATTCTCTATGTTGAGCTACTTTCCTCTTTATTAGCAACACATTCTCAAGCCAATGGCTAACTAGCCGACCCAATCGTTTTCATTATACTTTTTTTTTTTAAATTAAAAAATAGAAAACAATTGTATAATAATTTTAAAATTTATTACTAAATTAGAAAAAATGATTTAATTACAAAATGTAGTTAGCTGCATAGACGCTGCCCATTCTCAAGAAGAATCAATTTTTTGGTGTGAGTTTTCACTATTGTAATTATTAAAAAAGTGAAGTTGACTATGCAAATTTCACAATTTTGGTTGGGTTCAATATATTTTATTAATTTAGAGCTATATGGTCCCTATGTTATAGATCAAAGTGTAGTTCTCAACGCCTCTTAATTATTTAGTGCCACATACAAGAAAAGATTGGAGATTATTATCTAGCATTATAACATTCTTATAAACATGGTCTATTTTTGTTCATTTTGTTTACTAGAATTTGTTATGTATTGTAGCTTAATTCTAGCTCTAATAATAAAGGTTTTTTTATTACAGTTTGAAATAATGCTCTAGGGTTCATTATTATTGCATACCTCTCCTTATAACAAAAACATTATTACCACATGTTTGTAGTATAGATAAATCTATCATCATCCATGTAAGGTCAATATATTTCTTATCTTGTCACAACAAATCTTCAAAACTTTGCGAAATCGATTAATTTATCATTATCCACCTAAGGTCAATATATTTTACATCCCTACAAAAAAAATCTTCAAAACTTTGGGAAATCAATTCATGGCCTACTTCACACTCCAAGTAAACCTATTATGGCAATTACAATTTCTCTATATCCTTTTTGTTTCTATATTTGCATCATATAAAGTTCAAGATCATCATTTATATCACCTCATATTATATATGTATTACAAAATTCTTTCACCTAATATTTAGGTGGGATGGAAGATAAATATGTAGATTAACTTGTAAAGTATACATGCACATTGTCATGCCCTAAAATTATGGCAAAAACCCAATTTTTTTAATAACACTAATGTTTGCTAAGTTAGTTGTTGTAATGTTTCTCAACTATATTTGTCTTTGAGTTTCCATAGTGAAACATTATATGTTTGAGTTTACATTTTGAGGGGCATCATGACTATTCATTAGTCATATGGTTGTCCCACCATCATGACAGATTTAGTCAACCTCCCTCCAGGGTTTGGTCAAACCCTTTAGTCTAATCTTAATAAATTAAAATTTGTTTATATAATAATCTAACCCTAATAATTTGATTATCTTTAAATCTAAAATTACGCTTTAATAATTCAAATTTTCTTTTACCAATTTTAATGTCTAGGGACATTAATTAGGTTGAGAGAGTTGGCCTAAGCTTTTCCTTAGTGCAACATCATTTACTAGCACTAAATTAAAAACCTTTAACCAAAATACTAATAACAATTATCAAAGTTAACTAATTAATTTATACCAATAATTAAATAAATTTAAATATAATCCCTATAGAGAAAATTCCATTTAATTCAATAACATTTTATGAGGATTATGACACTCGTCACTTGTGAATGTGGCAATCATTCACATAGGAGTTATTAAGTGACTCCTCTCATCTCTATATTAGAGATGCTCCTCTCTCATTCTTTACAACACACACTCACTATGTAGTGCTTGTAATGAGCTTATGGTTGCATTTGTCTCTCATTTTCTCTCTCCTTCTCTCATTCTGTAGATATTTGCCTCATTCATATAATTCGCAAGGGGTTTTCTTTACTTTCCCCTTTCAAAATATTTGTCTCCTCTTGTTGATTCATTGGTAGTTTTTCCATAGATTTTTCTTATTCCATGCTCTCATAACTCTCTTGGATTAATTTATTATTCTTCATTCCATTCCATTTCATTTTCATTATTTCTAATAAAGGCTAGGTTTTCTATAATGAAATCAATTTAATTTTAATGCTACATTTGATAAAAATATATTTAATACATGGTTTAAATAGTAATCTTCTTTATCTTTAAAAGGCAAAACCCATTTTTAATATAAAGTTCATTATTATAACAAAAAATCTATTAAATTAAAAAAGTCACCTTTATAAAACAGTTACAACTTAGTCTCCACAATTAAAAGGGTTAACTAATTTACTAACATACAATAAAAGTTTACTAAAGTATTATAATTTTATTTTAATCTTTTAATTCATTATTATTCCTTTAAAACTTAATGACCCTATTTTGAAAATAGGTCCAAATAAGGGCATAACTTAATATTCCTAAGGCCAATAAACCTTAAGAGGTTAACCTCTATTTCAATAGCAACTTATTATATGAATAAATAGCTTCTAAAGTTCCATAAGTGATTTTATCACTATTCTAAGCTCTTAGTTTGAATAAAATATCCATTTTGTAAACTAAATCCCTTGATAATCAAAATGACTCATCATTTATAATATTTGGGTTTCCCTTTTGTTAATTTTCAAGATCACTACAAATGTACTAAATATTTCCGTTATATTTGGTATTTTTTTCCAACTACAACCTCCCCTTATATTTATAAGAGAGTGAGAGAATAGAAGGGACATGTATGTTCATTACGATAATTAAGTGTGCGCGCGCCCACACACACACACACACACACACACACACACACACACACACACACACACACACATCTTGATGTAATTTATCCAAGTAAAGCTACAAAACATCAACACTCCCTCTTAGCTAGGGAGGATAAACACATGACCATATATTACCTCAATGTAATATAAGCATATCTTTAATCGAAAGATATTCAACATTTTGATATGACATTTGATATCATGAGTATTGATCTTCTAGAATATCAACATATGATATTCACCAATTACTCAATAAGGTTTGATATCTCATATAATATCATGAGTATTGGTCTCCCTAAACATCGACATTCAATATTCACCAAGTACTCAAAATGTTTTGATATCACATTTGATATCATGGGTATTGGTCTCCCATAATACATGATATGCACCAATTACTCAAGAATGTTTGGTATCACATTTGGTTATCATGAGTATTGATCTCTCATAATATCAATAATATTCACCAAATACTCTTTGAGTAAGGGCCTTCCAAAATATCAAGATGCAATATGCTCACCAAGTACTATGAGTAATGGCCTTCCAGAACATCAATTTGCATAACATCCACCATGTACTCAAAAAAATGTTTTTAAGGTATGTGCTCTCGCATTCTCATATTGCTTACCATATAAACATCCACCACACTAATTATAATCTATGACGCTCTACACAGACATCGTAAGTTATCCATCATAATAGAAAATTAATTTATTATAAGATCATTATCTTTCAATAACTTTTGCAAATACAAGTGACATCATTTGGAAGTCTTCACTTCCTCATGATGTATACAGGGGGTAGGTCCATTAAATCATGCAATCACATGCATGATACCAAAAGTTTACATGAAGTCAAAACTCCCTCTTCTTTTGATATGATTAAGATCTTCGAGGATTAATTGAATCATATCCTCTATCTACTCCTTCAGACGAATGTGTTAGACTCTCTTTGAACATCAATCTTTAGAGCTTCTTATCCAAAATTACCTTTAACAAACTATCAAACTCCCTCTAAATCTGATATCAATCATTTTCCATTCAATAACAATATTGGAGGAAAATATCAAGACAAATAATACTTATAATACAAATAAAAATGTTAAGATTAATCAAGATGTTAGTAATTTAACTCATGCTTATTACTAACCACAACATTATTATTATCACGATTCAAATTACAATTCTCAATGGTGTGTGTGTCTGTATTTATATTCAAAAATCCACAATCATAAAATTGATTTCACATTTATAAAATGAGAATTTATAATACTCTAATTATACATAACATATTAATCTTTATATAATATTTTGAAGAACACATATATAACTAATTAATATCATCCTTAATATATATAACATATGCATTCTTCATTAGATGTATGTGAATCTCTATCTAGTAACATATGCTCTTTCCATTGGATTGATGTGAATCTATATCCAATAGATAGAAGATAAGATATTATAACTGTTCATGAAGTCGTAGATATATGATGGTGGTTGAACATAGTTTTAGGGCTTGTTCTAAATTTTGGACAGTCAAATTGGAATAGACTTTTTATAATTTTTTTTTTAATACAAGTTGAAATGCTTGCTACTGAGATTGATAAAATGTATAATTGGCTTTTACAACAAATCACAATACTAAGACTATTTCTACTTTTGATGCTCTTAAAAAAGTGATCTATAATGATGACCACGGTGTTAATACTTTGTGTGGTCTTACTCACCTTGTCCATACTCATGTTAAGGCTCTAGATTAAGTTTCCTCTAAAGTAGGGATGACTTGACTTGTTTCTACTCTTGAGCCTATTTTATCTTTTTATGTGCCTATCTCTAGCATTTCCACTTATGTCCCTCCTATTATGACTACTTCCATTCAAGTTCCTAAACCTCTTAGTAGTTTTCCTATCCCCTCTTTTCTTGTGAATTTTCCACCTTATGTATTTCTCACTTCATAGCCTTCATATAATAGTGTTCCTTTCATTTATCCTAATCCTTCTACCGTGGTTCTGAGTGTTCAACCCATAGTTTCTACAATTCTAGCTAATTCATAAACTTTGCTTAGTGTGTGGAATGTGCCCATCCCACCTATTCCTTCTAATGATTCCACTATCCTTAGTCTTGCTTAGATAGTGTCTTATTTGGAACAACAACTTGCTTCCTTCACTCAATCTAAGTTTAATGTTTCTACATGTGATCTTCTTTACAAACTGATATGCCTTGCCTTAACACTATCCTTAGTCTTGCTTAGATTTTACATGTGATCTCCTTTATAAGCTTATATGGCTTGCCTTGACACTTATAATGGTGAAGGTGATCATGTGACACATCTTAAGATTTTTCAAGTTCTATGTAGTGACTATACTCATGACCATAAGATTCTAGCTAAGTTGTTTGCTTGCACTTTCTATAAAAAAGTTGTGTAATGGTATTTCTCTTTTCTTACTTATTCTATTGATTATTTTCATAAAGTTTTTAATGCCTTCATACAAAAATTTCAGAATAATATTGGTCCTTATATTTCTTTGATTGATTTGATGCATTGTGAACAAGGTCCTAAAGAGAAAGAGAATGATTTTATTGGTAGATTTAATTATTTTCATGCTCAAATTTATTATCATGTTTCTTGATATTGATATTCAACATATTTTTATTACAAATTTACAAAAAAGACATTAGAGATAAGATTCTTTTTACTGAGTTTACCTCTTTTTCACAACTTTGTGTAGTGGTTCCTTATTATCAATTACAAGTGAGTTATTTTGAGAGCATGACTCCAATGGCTCCTATACCTATTGATAAGAGAGATTCCACACCTAATCCTAATAAATTTCATAAATAAAATAACTATGTCAAGATTAATAAAGTCACAAATACAATAGATGATCAATTAGTTGTTGTTGTTCTCTAAGCTGATGATGTTGATTAGTGTCCAAACACTTAGCCATTTACTAGGCAAGATTAAATGGTCATCACTATAACCAAGTTATCTAGTAATAGTCAACCATACAATACTTATACCGAGCATGATAGTGACTATCGAGTATTCAGTAATGACCAAGCATATGAACGAACTAAGAAATATAGTTGAGGCCAAGCATGTTGACAAGTTATTAAGTGTTGAGAAAGAAATTATACAGAAGATGAGTAATAACATGAAGAAGTATACATGACTGAGTGTCAGAGCATTCAAGTGTCGAGTAGTGCAATTTTGACATTAAGTTTGTAATGGAACAAACACATAAGTGAACCATTTTGGCCAACTTTTCTATGATATTTAATATTTGTAGAGCCAGCGAAGGAGTTGATCATGAGTCATTACAAAAGTTAATAATCCCAAGGCGTGCAATTCAACCAATTAGAAAATGGGATAGAAACAACAAAAGATGATGAAGTGTGAGCCATCGATCAAGATCTAGAACCTTCACATAACATCTATTTAAGAAGGATTCTAACCCTAGAATCATATGTATGAAGAAGAAGAAAATAGAGAGGACAAGTATCCTTATATGCATGTGAAGGAGTGAAAAGAAAATTTTGAAGACAGAGAGAAATTAGAGCAGTGAAGAACTTAATAGAGTTATCAGATTAGGAGATCAAATCAGAGATACAACAAAGAGGAGACCCAAAATTAGCTTGTAGAGAAAATTGAGGGTTGGGCATTGAATCATTTATTGTCAATTGAGATAGGGTAAATATCTTAACAAAGTGGTCTTAATAGATCTAGGTAAACCTCCTAACATAGTCCTTACTTCATTATGAGTGTAAAATCCTTTAACAAGATGAGACCTAATAGTCTCTTAATCTTTTAACAAGGCATACCCCTTGCTTGGTCAAAGAAAGGGACCAAATTACTATAGCAATGGACTACTTAATCCAGGATTGGACATCCTGAATGTTTCTAATCCAAATTGTTTGCACTCATTTAATTTATCAACTAGGGATGTAAATTTGAAATGGTGTTTGCAAAGTATATGCTGTTGGTTTGATTTTTCACAATGTAGAGATTGAATAAATTTTTGGTGAAAAATCAATTAGGTCCTTATTTCTTGCAAATTAGGGTTGCAAACTTTATGATTTTTATGTGTCATTATGCCCTATTATTGCTCTATGTTGTTTAAATTCTTCCTAATTTCTTAAGGTTTGTTATCAGAGAAATTACCAAAATACCCTGGATAAAAAGGACCCTGAATTTCTTGTTAAGTTTTCAAAAAGTTTGGAAAAGCACTCAAATTTGCCCCTTTACGTTCTCACAGTGTAGGGTTGAGTGGGTGAGTGCAAAGGGTTTGAAAAGGCATTCCTAGGCATATGCTTAAAGTGATTTGTGAGTGAGTGTAAAGGTTTTAAAGGGAGATATTATATTGTTTTACATGATTACAGGTGAGCCTTTGAGTGAGTAAGAAAAACTATGCTGGGTCTTGATCTACGCACTTACAATCTAGGGGATGGCGTAAGAGTGTAATACTTTGCACAATGAGAAGGCATAAAATCATTTATGGTCTTACATATGAAAGGGACTCGTAAGACTGAAAGTGTTGATCAATAATGTTTACATGCCTTCGCTTTGCAAGATCTATAGAAAATCATAAAGGCTATATTATGATGTGAATGTGTCAGGTGGGACCTGATGAGTTGTCAAATGGGCCCTGATGCAAGCAAATCCGGTAATGACACATCACATGTAAAAGATGCGCCCAACCAATGTGGCGCATGACTTAAGTTTTTCTATCTGCATGTGTTTTAAATCAACAGTTATGATTTCTCCAAATCTGTTAAGGTTGAATCTAGATTGTTGCTAGGCTAACACAAGAATTTCGCTTTACATTCTGGCGGTTTCAAGGTAAGCGTATGAGTGAAAGGTTGTTGAAACTTTGTTTTCGCTGTTATATTTTGATTGTGAGCGTGTAAGCGTAAAGGAGGAATGAAGAAAAGGTAAAGGGTATTATGATACCACAAGTAGACTTTGAGCATAGGACTGGAGAATAAGTGAGATAAGTCTTGTGATATTCTAAGTACTGAATTACGTATAGGCGTAAAGGGTGAAGAAGGCTTTGATAAAGGTTTTACGCTTATACGATGAAAGTCTAAATCATAAGAATGGAAGTATCAAATGAAGAGGTTTGAGGTCATATGGGCTGAAGGGCATCGTAAGAACGTAAAGGGGATTTTCAATACAGTGCCAAGACATCATTATGTTCTTATGATTAGGGTATACTGAAGCATCTCTGAGTGAACATAGAAATTCATCAAGGGTATCTTCGGTGTTATGAAAATTGAAGGTTTGACTCAGTGTAAGGGCAGAAGACCACAATTTGAAAGAAAACAGTTGATGTGTCATGCCAGGTAAGTAGGAAAGACAAAATTGCCATAGCCAAGTAAAATAGAGCTTTGAAAAGTACATTAGAATCAAATTTTACGGTTGATATACCTTGATGACAACTTGCATGAATGGTTTTAAAGCTCGTGCATGCGAAATTTATTGAAAAAGCTCATAGTTGCATGATTAAAAAATCAAAGATTTAATTAAATGACAAAATATTTTCCACTTTGAAGAATTCATTTTCTGTTCCATTCTGAAATCTACCAGTTGCAGAGTTTTGTGTATCTTGTGTAAAGAGTGAAGAGCATACTTGTAGAGAAGATGGTGGACAAGGAAGTTGAGGAAATTCATGAAGAAGAAGTCAAAGTTGAAGATGTGGGTGACGATGTTGTAGAGGTCACACCTAAAGGAAAAAGGAAGAAATTGTTGCTAAGACTGAGAAGAAGTCAAGGGTTAGGAAACCAAATAAGCATGTTGAGGATTGGCTGAAAGTTCTCCTAGGATCATCGAATGCGATTTTGACAAATGATCATGTTTTTTGAGACCCATATGTTTTTGTTCAAGATGTTGAATGCCCTAGAGTGATCGGTTATGATCTTTTTCTGTACTTCTATAAGAATAGAATAGAAAATGTGCCAGTGTGCAACCCATGGAATAGAAATATGGCAAATTTTATATTTCCAGAACTGTTCATTGATGTTGATTTGTTGAAAGCTCTGATGAACTCCTACAATCCAATAAATAGAACATTCCATAGGCATAATGGGAGTATACTATGCATGTTGGACAAAAATTCTTTTGTTGAGGCCTTTGGATTAATGGGGCAAATGGATGTACCTATTGACATTGCAGATTTGTAGGGAAAGTTTGACAGGAATAAAACATACTTTGTGAAGAATGTTGTGCTACCACATATTCCTTACAGGGTAAAAAAGGCAAGGTTACTTCCAAAAAAGGTGGGGGATTTTCTACCTTTGAGTAGATTTAAGAATTATTTCAAAAACATAGTGTATGGGTTGCATAAAGTGATGGGAAGTGATGGTGCAAAGGATTGTGTGCATGGTTCCCTTTTTCTGATGGCATGTGATATATAGGACCCTTTCCACCACAAGGAATATGATTATGTAGCCTTCATCATTGACAGTATGCATATGCAGATTTGTGATGCAAAGAAAGGAGAGATGAAAGACTTCAAGTTCCACTGTTATTCACTGTTGATGCACCTTATCCTATATAACAACATTGGATACATCAGTGGGGACTTCATTGATCAAACTTCTGATGAATTTGGTGAGTTACCTATGCAACTTTGGGCTTGTATTTGACATAAGGATTTCTATTATTCAAATGCCCTTGTGTTCTTTAATTTGTTTAGTTCTGTTATTATGAGGATGGTAGACCATACCTTTTTTAGAGCACCAAATATTTTAAGACCTTTTCTTAGACCCGCTTTCCTAGTTGAGAAAAATAGGATAGATCATAATTGGGGGGACATCTTTTTGTTTAAGGAATGCACATTGATTAGGGTATATGCATGTCCACAACCTCCTCATATTTTACCCAAATATGTACCCTCCAGATTGGCCATTATTGAATTCTTTTGGCAATTTCTATTGATGAACAAGGAAATGATCCCTCCTACCTTACACAAGCCTGCATTTTTTTGTAGAACTTTTAAAATAGGGGATTTTGAAATTGGGAAAAATGCATATGAGGAATTGAGTGAGTATTTGAGCCAATGTAAATTTTCTATTGGGCCATATAGGATGTATGACCCTGAAAATTATATTACCAATGAGGTTAAGGCCATTAGGGGATATGTCCTACCTCCAAGAAAACCTATTCCTGTCGAGGATTTGATTGCAAATATAGTAGCAATAGGGGAGGCTGATGAGCTACTTGAAAAATATGGTGGAATTAGGAAGGTGGAAAAGGCTTTGAGGAGAACAAATCCTGATTTTAAGGGTTTTTACACAGAAGTTCCCTATCCTAAAAAATTAAAGAAAATGGCAGAGAATTTTGACTACATTATGTCCCAAATGCCACATGAACCAGAAGGAGAAGAGGCCACTGTAAATAGGGAGTCACCTGAACCAGATGTACAGCTGGAGGTTGAGTTAGAAGAAGAACAACCATCGACCTCAGCATGGGTCCCTAAGGGAAATAAAAGACAAAAAACAATGCATATCCCGGAGAAGGTAGTGAATAGAGCTTTGCAGGTAACCTCAAGAAATGATGAGTATTTTGCTGAAATTAGGCAAAATTATCTATGTCAATGAGCTACTGAAGCAGGAATTGCTTCCACTGATTTAAAAATTGCAGCTTCAAGACTAGATGACAGGCTCATCCAATTTGAAAAATTCATGGAAGATGATGATTTTATTAAATCATCAGATTTTAAAAGTTTCTTGTATAAAATAAAACAAAATGAGCTCACTTTGAGCTTTATGCCTGGAGAAGACCCTGAGAAGAATAAAGAACTGGTGGACAAACTGCTTGCATATGATCCTGAGACTGAAATAATGACCCCTGCTGAGGCTAGGGAGTTAGTACACAGGAGTGGTATGATTTTGAAACCTAACTAGGATATTGAGAGAGCTTTTTTGCTTGATCAAATGAGAAGATAGGACAAAACTATTAGCTATGAGGCTAGTGGTAGTGAGGGGTTGAAGAGGGGCTCAGGTTTTAATGTAGATACAAAAACCCTAGCAGTTTGGAGTATTGCCCCTGATACAAAGAAGCCAAAAATGATGGATATATAAGAAACTGCACAAGGTAATATGATTGTTTGGACATTAAATAATACTTCTGGAAGAGAAATTTCTAGCCTAGTCAAACATTTTACACTCATGAATGAGGCAAAAATTGCTCAAATTGAAGATAGGTTAGCTACTATGTACAATGAATGTATAGATAATCGGAAGTTGTATGAGGAGGAGCTTAAAATAAAACATGTACAGAAGCAGAGGATAGAAGAGTTAGAGGAAAAAATTCAGAGTTTGGAGATAGAAGTGTCATCTCTCAAAGAACAACTCAAATCTACATTAGAGGTAGAAAAGGTACCAAGGCAGGTGGAAGAAGAAAGGCACATTGCAAAAGCAAAGATACAGACCGAGGAAGTATCTATAAGAGCAACGATACTAGTGCATGTAATGAATGTGGAAACATAGACTCCTCCACCTGATAATGAAACTAGGAAAAGTGTTATGATGAATGTATTGAGCCATAGGATAAGTATTTTGAAAATAATATCTCAAGATGCCTATAATGCTTTCATCAATTTACAATTTGCTGAACAGGTATGCAATGACGCAATAGGATGGCTTGATTTGATCTTCTAGTAGTGGGGACCCTATATACAATTCTTTGATAGATTGATACCCTTGTTAGCAAAAAAGCCAAATTTTCTAGATAAAGTGATTACTGTGAAATAAGGTATGGACAAAGTAAAAGAATTATTTCAATTCTTCACAGGCAAGCTATCAACAATACAAAGTAAAATGAAGATTTTGACAAACAGTTTTTATTCTTTAATTCTTCCTGTTATTGATTCTGATGGAAAAGTGAAGGATCTTAATGAGTGGTCTAATTCCTTTGATCACATTGTAGACTTGCCACAAGTGGTATCCATTTTCCAAGATGGTATTGATGAATGCCTTTTCAATGAGTTGGTTGATACCTTATTCAAACTTGAAACCAAATTGAATAGGTTTACTACAGAAGGAAGAGTGATTACTGATGCCAGGTGGCAAAAGTATGTTAATGAATTAGCAATAGCCAAGACATGCGAGTGGCCCACTAAAAGAGAAGTCATTGTTTGGGAAGCAATTGTAGAAATAAAGGCTTTGCCAGTAGGGAGCAGTAAGAGAAAAGGAAAAATTTAAAGTTTTATGCTCCTGCTATCATCTATAACTTCTTCCTTTTTGTTCTTTTTGAGTAAAAGTGTCTAGATATTTTGGAGTAAAAGTTGTTGTACTCATTTGTTGTAGAGGGACACTTGTTAGTCACATTTTCCCTTTTCTTTTTGTAACTCATGTTATATGAGTTTTCAAGGTAATGTGATGGTCCAAAAAACTTGTATAATTTTTGTGTTTCTCAAGAAAAGTACAAACACTTGGCCCAATAGTATGTAGTTGTTTTGAGTTTGCTTCCACTTGTACTCTCTAATGACACATTGAAATGATAGAAATAACAATCTGTTATGGGATTTCAATTTATTTCTATTGGTCATTGTATTAGTCATCTGAAAGGATAATACAAATGGGTATTTACACTATATTTGTGTCTCCTTTTTATGGGTTTGTCTACTTTGAAGTCATTTTAAATAAGGTTTAACTTGGCTGAATGCAATCTGGATGGGTTGTATGCTGATATCACTGGTGCTTTTAATTCAAGGAATTATAGAAATGCTTCAATGAATCAGTAGGGTTTATAAGTTTATAGAAAGGATACTTCATAAGAATGGAAATGGGTGATTACAATTGATTAATTCATTTACAAGTTATTTGAATTAGATCTCTTGCCAATGGTTAATTTTTTGCCCAATGGAGAAGGCACTGGTCACATAAGTCAGAAGTGAGCAAGGGTGAATTTTGCTACTGCATATCAAATCATTTAAAAAAAAATCAAAACCATTTCATTCCATTTTGTTTAAAGTTAAAAATGTTGGTTACCACTCATTTGCATATAGTTTTCTGAGTCTTAGATAGCCACTAATTCTAGAAATACTTGTACACTAATAGGAGATTTATAACTAGATCTTCTTATAGGGGATGCATATAGACTTGAGAAGCTTTTAGAGAAAATTGATAAACTGTGTATGTGCCTGAGGGTAAAAAATGAGAATCAGAATGAAACTAAGATAATTTCATACCACAATTTGTATTTGAATCATCCCTAGGTATACCTGCCTTGGTTTAGCAGAGCCTAAAGAGTAGGAAACCATCCTTTAGTTTTGTTGAAGTTGGGTCTCAGTGGTTTATTCATGTAATTGCTACTAGGAATTGGCTAATCCTTAGATTGTGTGAATAATTTCATTGTGATATTGAGAATTTTGTTGCTCAGTAGTTTCAAACACCAACATATGCTTCAAACTTCTCTCAACTTAAGAATTATTCTACAAAAATTTGAATGATTATGCTATAGGATATTTACGCTAAAGCTGAGAATCAAATCTATTTTAACAAAGCATGACAATATAGCTGAGAAGTACTTCATCTGCCTATGTTGCAAGAACAATCCATTGATTCTTCTATCAATGGTTGCAGGAACAAAAAAGTCTATGCTAGTTCTACAAACCGAAGGTGAATCCTATGCTAATTGGTTAGTTCACTTCCTATGTGGGCCCCCACAGAGAAGTGAAGTAAAACTACTCAAAGATGGAAACCTGAAATGATCTTTTTATTCATAACAACAGTAAACATACATATTGATGAACAACAAGATTACATTGAGTACTCAAAACTCAAAAAACATCTTCCTTCTACTAAAAACTACTAACTAAAAATCCTCCTTCTGGAACATAGACTTCCAATTATTTAAACACAAACTAGGAACAAAATTCCTAGATTTTAGACTTCATCAACTACCGAAACAATGGACGACATTGAATATTACAAGAGATGCATTAACTTTGGCACGAAATGAACCATGATTTTAGGAGCTCATGACCCTTGGATTTTCCCACTTTAACTCCCGCTTTCTTGAAAATAAACACTGGCCATTATGGACAAAATAGTTGGTGATGTGGACTATCATTAATGAAATTTACCACCATTTGCTTAGGCTACTAACTCCGCTTAGCTGAGTTGACTATTCCTTTGAATCTGCAAAATATTAGTACCTCCACAGTAATAACACACAACAAGACTAATTCAAAATATGTTATCTAAATTAGTTTATCCTATGCCACATTGTTGTAGGAGAACTACCAAACCTAGCTAAGGAAGAAAAACATCATTCTTACTATTTTGTAATAAAATGACATATCATTTCATAACATATACATTTTAGTCCTAGAAAGTAATTATGCACACATTTGTCTAAAATTATCATAAACAACATGTTCTTAAACATCAAAGTTTTTAGATAGTTTTCAAATTCAACTATAAATGAAATGATAAAATAGACCATATTTTGGTCTCATCATTCCCCCCAAATGAAGCTTTGACTTGTCCTCAAGGAAACATGAAAATTTTGACCCTCACAACCATCCTAAAATCTGAGGGAATACTCTGTCCTTTACCTCTTGTAGCATAGTTCCAATAAATTCCTTTACTCTTCATGTACCCTTCCCATCTGCGAAGTTCTTCTGTCATATCAAATTTCTCTAAATCTTGCTTATTAGCAAGCAATGGGGACAATAACAATGGAGGCTGACAAGTTAAAGGGATCCAATCACTTTTCCTTTCTTCCCCTAGCTTAATGTACCAGGGTGCTCATCAAGTAGCCATGATAAGATTCAATGGAGAATGAGGTTCCTTCTTTTGCAAGTCTTCACTCAACCCTATCCAACGCCATTGATTTCCCTGCTTTGTTGTAGGAAGATTTGTTGCTATCATGGCTTTATAATCTTGATAGGTAGCCTCTCTTAAAGGAGAAATAATTTGGTCTCTGGGTTTTGATTGAGCAACTTTCAACCAATCATAGTGCATTATTCTAGCATCCTTGGCTTCAAGCCTAAGAAAAAGTGGAATCTCATACTCTAATTCTCTATACTGCTGAGCCTAGTTTTCCTTGCTAACTTCATTTTGGATCCAAGACATCAATCCCTTGAGTTGAATATCACCCACATAAAGCAAAGGGTTCCAATATTTGTTGTTAGGGACTACCAAATTATGCAAAAAGAGTTCACAGAGTAAATTTTTGATGGCTATAGGGGTAGTATGAAAAGATTGGAAAAATTCCTGAGCAGTATTCAATGTTAAAATTTTACCTTGCATTACATAGGTCATTTGATAATTGACAAATTGTTCTTTCAAAAAGAGAGCATAAACAAAAGAAGGAGAGTGACATGACATTAGTTTAGGAATCATGGTAGTGACTTTTGTAAGTTTGCCACTTAATTGTTCAATCTCTGTATCCTTTTCAATCAATTCTTGAGTTTGATTGAAGATGGTTTTGTTGAGGCTCTCTCTCTCTCTCTCTCTCTCTCTCTCTCTCTCTCTCTCTCTCTCTCTCTCTCTCTCTTCCATTCTTCCCTCTCCTAAATTAACTAATTAGATAGTTGTGAAATAATGCTTAACAATGAAATAGTGGAACCAGGCTGGTAAGTAACATGTAACATAGGTGAAGGACCAAGAGAAATAGCTTGCTAGGCTATAGAGGCTAAAGCATCAAGTCCTTGTGAAAGAATTTGTTCTGCAATAGTATTAATTGTTTTCAAATTTATTCAATACCTTATTCATGAAATTCTCTCTAAAAAATAGGAGGAGAGTCTGCAACTCTGATAGATATATTGTCATCATTGTTTAAATCTATGGAAATGATGGGTGGCTAGACAAAGGATGTTCCTATTATTGTAGGTACAAGTTCTGCACTTTCTTCATTTGAAAACCTCTTCAATGATGATCTTATCCTTATCAGAAGAAGATGATTTCTCTTTGTCAATGGTTACATTTCCAGACACAAGGGATTGAAAAGACACACCCTCATTTGGTTTTACAGATGATTGGCTCCTTTCTGTTCTACACCTGAGGGGTACTTTTGCTACCTTTGAAACTGTAGGAAGTCTTGAAGGTGTTTCTTGTAAACTCCCTTTCTTCTTCTTGTAAACCCTAGGAACTACATGAGAGCCAATATTTGGGGAAATTTTAACTTTCCTTTTACCCTTGTCAAATGTTGGGCCCAACCCAGAGGTAGAAGCTATAAGAGTGGAAATTGAGGTTCTTTGTGACCTCCTGGGTCTGGACAAGGAAGAGCCTGGTGTTGGGTTTATAGGATTTTCCTAAGGTTATCTTTCCTCTTCAACTTGTTCTATAGGTTGCCTAACAGGGTTTTGTACTTTATTTTCAACAAAATTATCTCAAGATATCCCAAGTTGTTTTGTGAGGGCTTTTTCTATGATGAACTTAATAAAATAGTGATGTGAAACATCTTTTGGGGTTCATTTTTTTTTTACTATAGTGACTCTTTTTAACAAAATGTGATACATAAAATGAGGAACATTCAAAGGGAAGCCATCATGTCTTAGGCAGCTCAAAAATTTGAAATGCATGGCATGTAAATATGAATGTCTCCCCTTGCAAGTAAAATATCTCACAATATAGCTAGCACATTCATTACATGTTTCTAGTAAAGATGTGCAAATTGTACCTTTATTTCTAGTCTACCTGAAGCCATGAGTTTGTGTGCCATATAAATTGGGCTCTAGCCTACATTGCATCCAATGCATTTGAAAAATCCTCCCCTGCTAGAGGAAATTCCATTATCTTAGCTACAATTTTGCGTGAAAATGGAACCCTTATTCCTCTGACTATGGAAAAACCATCCTTTAGTGTCCACAAAAATTCTAAGGTAAGCTCCTCATCCCATGCAGATAGTTTGAACATGTAATTCGTCCACCCGCTAGCTTGAAATATGGATAGGTAGACTGGGTCTCCCAACAATGTTGTATGATTAGTTGGTTTTCTTCTTTTCAAACCACCCCTCATTGTTCCTTTAGAGTGATTGCAAGAGTAATTTCAAAAATGGAAAATCTTGTAACAAGATGAGAAGACAAGTGATAGTACTTGTTTTAAGCAACTAATGCTTTTAGCATTTAAGATCACTTAATTCTGCATTAAGTGCCTTAGCTAGGGCTCATACTTACCAGTTTGCAAAAATGTACAACATAAAGGTAACAGTCACATCACATTATTCCTTTTTATTATGTGGCAGCATATAAAGAATACGATGAAAATTTAATGATCTCAAAAAAAATGAATGAGATATAATACCCCTCCCCCCAACTAAATTAGACAGTAGCTCCTACAATTGCTAGTGACAAAGGTAACTAAAAATAGAATAACACATTAAGAAAAAGTGTAAACTTGAGTATGTGTACAAACCTTGTAATTCACATTTTCAGATGATACTGTCATGCAAGTTGATGAAGGGTGAGGTGAGGTGGAAGACGAGAAAAAGTGGAGTGAGGTGGACTTGTTTCGAAGAAAATACTTTCACAAAGAAAGTAGTTTATTATGATGAGTGAAATGCTTTTAGAGGGGGGGGTGACAAATGAGTAGGAAACTCATCTATAGTTGCTACAGGAATTGTTGGATCAATAGATGGCTAGAATTGCTATAGGAACTCTTCACGATTAGACAACTTATGGTAGAGTTTTAAGCAATGCCCATTAACCAGTAGTTTAAAGTGAACAGGACCAATGGTATAAAGTTGCACTACACCATTCTCAAACACAGAAATGATTTTATATGGTCCAAGCCAATGGGTTTGGAATTTTCTTGGATTTTGTTGATAACTGGAATCATATAGTAGGGCCCAGTCTCCAATAGAAAAATTCTTATTTCAAATGAACTTATCATGCCATTTCTTTCATTGCTATTGAATTATCTCAGTATTATGTAGGGAAAATTTGTAGTATTCATCAAGGGCATTTAGTTGTAGTAACCTATTTTCTTAAGCCTTCAAAAGATCAACATCCAATTCCAAAGAAATTTTTAAAGTCTTGTGCTCTAATTCTATAGGCATGGAAGTAGATTTACCATAAGGTAACTCAAATGGGGTAAATCTAGTGGTGCTCTTCCATGTAGTCCTGTAAGCCCAAATTTCTTTAGGAAGTTGGGTAACCCAGTCCTATTTGTGAATAGAAACTATCTTAGTGAGGATTTCTTCTATCTCTCTACTTGCAATTTCTTCTTGACCATTAGCTTGATGATGGTATGGAGATGTACCATGATGGATCGTGTACTTCTTCATGAGTTCTACAATCAGGTTGGATGTGAATTGAGCTCCTTGATCTATGACAATTTCCCTAGGTACTCCAAATTTGGTGAATATGCATTCATATAGAAAATCTACTACTTTTTGATCTTTGGCATGTGTCATAGCTTGTGCTTCAACCCATTTAGTTGTATAATCAACACATACTAAGATGTATGATTTTCCATGAGAAGAGGGTTCTATTGGACTGACAAAGTCAATACCCAACTTATCAAAAGGCATGACCACCACCTATGGCTGTAGAGGCATTTCATCATATTTAGTGGGCATTCCCATGCATTGAAATTGATCACATCGCCTTGTATACTTTGCTGCATCTTTGTGGAGAGTAGGCCAGTAGTATCTAGTTGTTAAAATATTGTAGGTTGTTCTCTTTGCTACAAAATGACCCCCACATGGTTCATCATGACATGCCTATAGGATGTCATAGGTTTCATCAAAAGTCACTTGATCTGGTCCAGTGTAGAACATCAACCAATTATCCACAAGAAATTATAACTCTTTTCCACCAAGAGATGACATTGCTTGGGTGAAAAATGTGGTGGTGTTCTTCCTATAGCAAGGTAATTTGTTATATCTACAAACGATGGGTTATAACTTTCTATTGAAAATAGATGTTGATTAGGGAAGTTGTCATCTATAGCTATAGGATCATTAGGTACTTGAAGTCATGATAGAAAATTTGCTACCACATTGGCTCAACCTGGTTTATCTATTATCTTCACATTAGATTATTGCACGAGAAGTAGCCAACATGCTAATCTACCAAAAATAGTAGGTTTGTTCATTAAATATTTGATAGCAGAGTGATCAGTGTAGACAAAAACCTCATAGCTTGTGATATAATGCCAAAATTTATTAAGTGCATACACAAAAACAAGCAATTCTTTTTTAGTGATAGTATAATTCAGTTCAACACCCTCCAAATTCTTACTAATATAGTAAATGACATGCTTAACAATACCTTCTTCTTGTCCTAGAATTGCTCCTAAACTAGTATCAGATTCATCAGTGTGAATGTGATAAGGTAGCTTCCAATTAGGTCCTCTAAGAATAGGTTTTGTTGTCAAAACATCCTTCAATTTCTAGAAAGTTGCTTCACAGTCTTCTGTCCACTCAAATTTAGCTATCTTCTTGAGTAAGTTATACAAAGGGGCAACTAGCTTACTAAAATTTTTGATGAACCTCCTATAATAACTGGCATGCCCAAGAAAGCTTTTGACATCTGTTTGCTTGGTTGGTGTTGGTAGATTAGTAATTATAGTGATCTTTGTAGGGTCCACTTGAATTCCAGAAGAGGAAAGATAGTGGCCAAGAACAACTCCTTCTTCCATCATGAAATAACACTTCTCACTATTAAGAGAAAGGTTGTATTCTTGAAAAATTTTTAACACTTTCTCCAAGTTGGCATGAGCTTGTTCAAATGTGTCACCATAAGTGGTGAAATCATCCATATAGATTTTGACACAATCAACAGCCATGTCAGAAAATATGCTAAGCATTGGTCATTGAAAAGTTGCAAGTGCATTACATAATCCAAATGGTAAGACAGAGTAAGAAAATATTCCCCATGGATAGGTGAATTTTGTCTTATCCTGATCTTCTGGAGAGATCTAGATTTGATTATATCCATTAAAACCATCTAAAAATGAAAAATATCTCCTTCCTGCTAGGTTATCCAATACTTGATCAATAAATGGTAGAGGAAAGTGATCCTTTTTAGTGGCTTTATTAAGCTCCCTATAGTCTACACATTCTCTCCATTTTTCTCCCCTCTTTGGAACAATAACTAGAGGTGACACCCACTGGATTTCATAAATAGGATAGATAAATCCAACACTAAGAAGTTGTTGTAACTCTACTTTAACTATATCTTTTAATGTTGGTTTACTCTCCTTTGGGGTTGTCCTACTAGCTTAAATTCTAAGTTAATAAATATTCTATGTGTACAAGACTAGGATCTAAGCCTTTCATGTTAGTATAGTCCCATGTAAAGGATTGTTGACTATCTTGTAATAGCTTAATGAGACTTTTCATCTGAGATGCAGTAAGGTCATTATTGACATTCAACTCTTTTCCTGTAGCAATCTTAGCTCTCTTTACCTTCTCTACTTTTAAAACCTCTACTATTGATGGAGATTTAATTTCATGGGGTAATAATGTATGAAGGTAATCAGGTGCTATAGGGGATTGAGATGCATCACAATTAGGCAATATAGTCTGTAAGGATCTAGTAGGATTTGTAGAAGTGGACTCCTCAGAATTATATTGATTAGTAAGGATTACAGCCAATACATCATCTTCTTCCTGGGATAAAAAAATGGATTTTTTTCAAGCATCATGAGCTACTGAACATAATTAAATTCTAAAATATCATCACCAAGGTCTAGCCAAGAAACTTGGTCAAGATCTAGTTGTGGTTGTGCAAGACAATACATAGTTAACTTTTTAGTCTTGACACCATTTGATATTGTCATTTTTCCTACTCGACATGCAATGCATGCATCTGCAGTGGCCAAACAATGCCTTTCTAAGATTAATGGATATCCTCCAAGGGTGCCTTTAGGTTTAAACACAACAAAGTTTGAAGGGAAATCTAGGGAATCCAAGGTTACAATGATATCTTTTTATCATACCATTAGGCTTGATAGTTGAGTTGTCTGCTAACCAAAGTATTGTAGGAGTGTCCCTTAATCTAATAATTCTAAGTCTTAACAAAACTTCTCTAGTCATGATATTAATTGATGCTCCCAAATCAATCAAAACATTCTAGATTTGGATGCCATTTATGTGTATGGTAACCACAAGAATTCCTGGGTCAGAATACTTAGGCATTAGGGATTTGCTCAACATTAAATTAGAAAGTTGTCACAAAACATGGACAATAGGAGGATCCTTTTTCTTTCTACAAGACTGCTTGACACATGCTTCTTTTAAAGCTTTATTGTAAAATAGAATCTCCTTAAGTTCATCCAATAAGGGAATCTATATAGTCATTTTTTTAAGTTGGTCTAGAAGATTAGTTGTTATAGGATTTGGTTTAGATGGAGCTATAGGAACTAACCTTTGCAAAAATGGGGGAACAGATGCTGGTGGGGGAATTGAGGCATCAACTAGTTGATTTTTTGGAATATTTTCAGTATTAATGACCTCAATTATTATTGGCCCTTTAGGTAGAGGCAACTTGGTTCCAAACCTTAGATGAATATCATTTACTTGCAAATAATAAGCTTGTTGCTTATTATTGGGATTTGGTGTTGGTTGAGTAGGAAGTTGTTGTTGCTTCTATGGGCTAACATTGGCTATAGGAGGTGGAGGAATCAGGGCTTAATACTAAGGTGGAGGCATTAGGGCTTGCTACTAAGGTGGTTGGTTAGGCCCCCATTGAGGTGGGTGCTACCAATTCCCCTAGTAGATAGGTTGATAGTTAGGGCCCCACTAAGGATACTGGTTATTTTGTTGAGGCCATTGATTATTTTTTTGTGGATATTGAGGTGGTTCACTAGTACATTTTACCCCATTTTTAGACCAAAAATTTTGACCATTATTAAAATGGGGTCAAATTGGTTAGAATATGCAATGAAAAATATGTTTTTTTTAAAAATCCATCCCTGTGTTGGGAAAAATTTGACCAACACCAGCTTCATTCAATTTTGTGCGCATTAATTGAGACCTTAATTAGGTCTTTATTCAACACTGGGTTGAGGACATAGTAAACCATAAATCACTAAGAATATATTTACTTGACTTAAGAGAGAGACTGAGTACATTAATTAGGTCGTGATATTGTGAATATGCACCTCGATTATATGACTATTTCTCTCAGACCCATGGTTCATGGATGCCTGTTTTCAAGTGTTGAGAGTGGTTGAAGACTCATGACCACAAGGATTCACATCTTGTTTCATTCATCTTGTATGAGTGATAGTCTCTGTGGTAGTCTTGTAACATGACTACTCTCATGGTGCACAATTGGTATTTTAGATTTCCTGGGCTATTTGTATGAGCTAGAAGGGATACACAAGAAAGACTTAGGATGAGTGCTTGGTGAATGCCTGGTGGGGAGGATGAGTGCTATTTTGTAAATGGAGATTTGACATAGAGTTTAGATTAGGGTCAAGGTCTTCTGGTAATTTTTAGGCATCCCATGTTTAACCCCATTTTAGGGTTTATTTTATTTAGAGGGTTTTAGATTTATAAAATTGTTTTAACCATTCATAAGTTTTTTTGGGTAGAGCTTGCAGAGTAAAAGATGACTATATAGTGTGCTTACTATAGCTGCCAATATCCTTTGTTTTTGTTTTTGTGCCACAACTTCTGCATACTTGTAATCCTAACACATAACATGTAGTGTTTTTAGCACAATTCTTACTTGTAACCCTTGGATAGGGACATTAAAATCAAGTTCATCTTTTCATATCTTTAGAATTTAGTGGAACCATGGTAGGGATGAGAAGAAAACACTGTAGACTGATTAATCTATTAAAGCTCACAAAAAACTAAGGTATCTACTATTCAGACTGAGTTTCTTTTAGACTAGAAAGATATATGGGTTGCTTAATTTTACTGAATTGAGAGTTTTGGTTGCTCTTATTTATGCCACTCTAGCTTTTTTTTTTAGTTTTATCAATCGTATTATTGATTTCTTTTCAATGCTTTTTATGGTACAAGTAGTTGTGAAATTTTTTGTATATTGATTGAATGTGTTGAATTTGATGGCATTAGGAAAGCTTAGGTTTTTGCTCCACCTAATTATGAATTTATGTTGAAATTTCTAGAATATTGGATAACCACTATATGGAAGGTTAGGTTCTGGAATTACAAGTAAAATTAGATTCTATGACCACCCAATCTATGTCATTGGATATGTACTAGTGTTTCGTCTCTCTTCCAATTTGCAATCTACATGTACAAAGTTAGTTTAGTAGTCTTATGGAAATACAGTTGTGACTTTCTAGTAAACTTGCTACAAGTTTAAATTTATGATCATAACACATGCCTTGATTTGTTCTAATGTCTTTTGATGCCACTTAGTTCAAGAAATTTAGATTTTCTATGGATCTATGTTTTTTTTTGATGAAAATGGGCTAGGAATAATATTTCTCCAAGATTGATTTAAATTTAGAATTACTATTGATTTGTGTTGGCGTTGATGAAAATAATCTGGTATCTTGATTTTTCCAAGATTATTTTTAGCTAATTTTTATTTGGAAATTTTGCCTTGAATTTGACATCTTAAATTTGTGTTTCACTCTATTTTGATCTAGTTATATAGAATAGGGTCAATTGCCTTTCAATCATTCTTGGATGATTATTTTAAAGAAGAAAATTTTTGGTCCCTATTGCCTTGAAGTCATTAATGATTTGCCTCATCATAAATTATTTGGAAGCTCTTTCAAACATGGAGAAACAATGAGCTTTCTCCAATGTCCATGTTTGACCAGTTTAATATCTATTGCTTTTAGATGAAAGCTTTCATCTAGCTAACTACTGGAATTTTACACCTTGCTTTATGATCTGTGAGTTAGCTGTGTGATGCAAGGTTCAACTCCTTTTTAGAAATTGATTCTATTTTCATTCTTATATTCCAATCTTATGGATTCTTATCTTGTGAAAGATAGCTCAACTGATTTATTAGTACTTCAAATGTCACTTACTTGCATATAAACACTTGGACCACATGCAACCAGAGTAGATTGGACTTAGCCAATTTGAATAATGGACTTCCCGGTCTAACTTTTAATTGCTTTAGTTATGCTCATTATGCCTTAGGTTGTTGACTTCACTTTTACATTGTGGTTGGTATTTAATTAAAAGAATTTGAAACATATGTTTGGCTTGAAAAATGAAACATTGTGATGTTAGTTACTACTAAAAATGGTTTGAGACTATCCACATTTTGGAGAAACTACTAAAAAACTATCTTCAAGATGATCGCATT
Organism: Cupressus sempervirens; assembly: GCA_028749045.1. NCBI lineage: Eukaryota > Viridiplantae > Streptophyta > Pinopsida > Cupressales > Cupressaceae > Cupressus > Cupressus sempervirens. Next base: position 469,355,879 of record CM053784.1, on the reverse strand, counting down.
GATTAAGGAAACTATAAACAAGATTGCATTCAATGATGACAGGATTTTAATAACTCTCACTCGAGGACAAATATATTAGTAAAAAGAGTGTTCATCAAGGTTAAAAAACTATAGGAAACAACAAAAACATATACTTGACATCGAAGTTTAGTCATTATAGGAAAATCAAAGTTGTAGTAGCTGAACTTTTATTTCTTTGATTGTAATATTGTATTACATAAACAAGTTTCTCTTAGCCTAATTAAGATGCAACACCTTGCATTATTAATTTGTGATTCTTTTATATTTCCATCTTGTGTCTCTTTAGTTCCACCATTTGCTTGTTTTTCATCCTTTTTAGAACAAGAGTTGTGTAAGGTTGTGTAAGACCCAACACTACCATTTCCCACCTCCAATATAAATATAGGTGTTAAAGTTGAGGATTATGGGATAGGCAATAGGCCAACCTCTTTACATGTCCACCTTGGAGCCAAAACTTGTAATGAATTTTAATAAAAAAATTATGTTCAACATATTGGAGGAGATCCAAGGTTGAAAATTTATGACAAGTTAATGTCAATGCCATAGCAAGGAAGGAATCAAGATATGGAGAAAATAAAGATGTTTCTATCTTTATGGTGAGTGGAATGATAGGGCAAGAACAATGGCAAGAATTTGATATGGAAAGAAAACACAAAGGAAAATGGAACTGAGCCATGTATTCCTATAACCAATTCCAACTTTCAAAGAGCAAGACTTAAAAATAATAATCATCCTACTCCAAATAATGAACTTATGCCAATGATAGACACCATAATTACTAAGTCATGAGAAAGGATCAAGTAAATCCTTTCTCATCCTTCAATGATAAATTTCACAAAAGGATAGCTCATGCATTTGATTAATCTAGTTGTTCAGTGTAGTACTTCCATCTATTGAACTGTAGCAATGCTCTAATTTCATAAATTGTAGTTGCTTCAATTATATTGGATTCCAAAATTCAATGTGTTGTCTATCCATCTATGCCTACCCTTTGTCCCCTCTATCTCCCACACCCTCTGTTCATTTTCTATGAGGATGAGAAAGGAACTAGAAAGACTTATCTTCATACAACTTACAATTATCTTCATAATAGCAAAGGAAGACAGGATAAAAGGAGATTAAATTTATTTCTTATTTTCGCTAATGATTTCTCTCCTTATCTAATTCCCGAGTAAACATGTTGTTGGTTATGATACATAGTCTATAGGTGAATTCATGTGAAATAAATAAATCTATTGAAGTAGACTTAAATTTTTTTATTAATGCTATATCAAGAAAAAAATAATATGATTGCTTGAATTTAATCAATGGTGCTTACTACATAAAAATAGACTATTTTCATTACTTGAAAGAAGGTTTTGGTTTCCCACCAAGTTGTGAAATCAATTCGAGAATTCATTGTATTTATAGTAGTTTCTTGTAAGTATCATAACTGATGTAATATATGGCTAGCTATATCTCTATTCCAAAACTATAATGGTATGAACTTGGTTGATAATGCTTTAATGTTGTATTATAATTTCCAATGCACTTAAACAATTTATCATATTTTATTATATTTTTAAACTGAAAAGAAAAAACACTGGTGTATAGTCACCAAACTTGGCAAAGCAAATGTTGATCAATGCATCTATTGAAGTAGACTTAAAACATTTCATTACTGCTATATCAAGAAGACAATACTATGATTGCTTGAATTTAATCAATGGTGCTTACTACATAAAAATAGACTATTTTCATTACTTGAAAGAAGGTTTTGGTTTCCTACCAAGTTGTGAAATTAATTTGAGAACCTATTGTATTTATAGTAGTTCCTTATAAGTATCATAACTGATGTAATATATGGCCTAGCTATATCTCTATTCCAAAACTATAATGGTACAAACTTGGTTGATAATGTTTTAACATTGTATTATAACACATATACCCATTGACAAAATTTGCAGTAAAGGACTCAAAAGTTAAATCTTTTCAATGGCCTATAATTTTGATTTGTAAGGTCCACTAAGGATTCTCAGTAATGTGAACTAGCATTCAGTGTGATGAAGTTTTAAATTTTGGTTCATTTTTCTTTCTATTTTCCCAAATAAAAAGAAATGTTGGATTGAAAATGGTGCAAGATGATGATGAAAACCTTTTGGGTGATTAGACCTTAAGGACATTTACTTATTTTCTTCCTCCTCTGAAAGAAAAGAGATGTGACTATGTTTGCATGTGTATTTTAGATATACTATTAGTGGTAATCCTCTAGAATTTTCATAGTAAGAAGATCCTCTGATCTTGCCTGCATTGTGTTTTAGTGGTTTATTGTTCATGTATAAGCATTGGAAAAATGGTGAGTTCTTAACAACAAAATGATAGCTAGCACAAGTTGAGGGTAATAGAAATGATGAAAACATACCATTCTCTTAGTTCTTAAATCAATAGGATTAGATATCTCCTTATAGACTATTAGAAGGAGGACACATATATGTGGGACTGGAGTTATTCAAAAAGTGAAAAGAGAAAATCTTAATAATGTTGAGTTTGAATAAATCCAAGCCGAGCCAATCTTTCCCCACATACCAAAAAGTGAAGATTAATAATGAGTTAGTAATAAGATCTACTGCATACTCTTTTACATCCATACTGTTTTGAATCAACAAGGAGGAATTCACTAATAAATTTTGACTTGAAAAAGTGTTTTAATTTGATTGTTATATCTCTAATGAAGAATATACTAATGGAAAATTTATATCTAAATATCAATAGCTGGAATGGTACCATTAAATGAGAAATTTTTTTGCATATCAAATACAACATATCTTTAATAAGTACAAGGAAGTAGGTTTTTGAATATTGCTTCTTGATGGAATTAATTATTTTCCAACATATTATGTGTCTATTGTAGCTTGTTATTGTCATGGGGACAAAGCTACAACATGTTATTGCAACACTTGCACTCTAGAGAATGTGACTGGAAGTGGACGTTTATTTGGTTCAAAGATCAAGCCATAGGATGAATTGTTTTGGTTTAACAAGCCAGAGTTGCTTCTTTCTCTAATCCATTTCATACTTTTCCAGGTATAAAATATTATAGATTGCTTTCGTATTTACTCTTAGTCCCAATGGCATTGAATTGGGTTGGGATAACAATGTGTTCTCTTTGGTGGGTGATTTTGCAAAATGCATTTGAGCTAGCTTGATTCTTTTGGTTTTGGGTATGGATTAGAATACACATACCTATAGGATCTCCTAGTTTTTTATTATATATTGCTAGAAAGTTTTCTACATTATCTATTGTAAAATTATTTTAAAATATCTTTGTAATCACTTTTTTTTTTTAATGTCTTTAATCAATGCAGTGGCAATTTGGATATAATTCTTGTTATCTTAAGAATCAATGCTTGTCTATTTACACCTAATTTTGGGGTATGAAACTAATTATTTTATCACTAATTTCTAAGATTTTCTTAGGGTCCTTTGGATGTAGCTTACATCTATTGTTTTGATGAACAAATTTACATAGTAGTTTCTTTATAGCTTCAGTACTCTACCACTTCATGCACTTGCTACTCAAGTAATCCACACACTACTTACCCTTTCAGGTATTTCAAAAGGCCTTCACATTGCTTTTGCAAACATATAAATGAGAAGACACACATACATCACACTTTGCACAAGGGCTACACGAATTCATCTTTGGTCTGTCGAATTCTTAATCTCCCACCTTGGTTTCTACATGTACCTCTATCCCTTTGTCCCTCTCTCTCTCTCTCTCTCTCTCTCTCTCTCTGTGCATCATTTCCTACAAACATTAAAATAGAAAGTTCCAACTTTAGTGGTTCTAGACTCTAGTGTTTTATTTATTGGTTCCTCTATTCTACTATAGGTAAAATATATCATATATATACTGATTCTTTTGAGGGTGACTGACTGACAGTATTGACTTATCTTGGCTTCAAGCATATTATATGTGGGTAAGCCTTATTTTGGTTTCTTCAAAATTTTAATATGTTTCATGAAAAGTATGTTTTTTAGTTTATTTTTATTTTTTGCCACCTTAATAAGATTTAATATTTATGGTAGGTTGGTCATTATTGGATGGTTTCTTGTGATGGGAACATTTGTTCTTAGAGGTGTGTTTATTGCACTTAACAAGTAAGTTCCCATTTGTTGAATGTGAGTTTATTATAAATGTTGTGATTATTAATCTATATCTACCCTGCCTCTAAGTTTGTTTGGTTGAAACTAGGATTCTAAAATTTTTTGGTGAAAAGAGACTTAGATTTAAAAGGGGTTAGCGTTATTTCTATAAAGATTAGGATCTTAAAATATTTTTACTAGAGATTAAATCTGAGGCTTGATTATAGGGTTATTCAATTATCTAAGGAAGTAACAAATAGCCTAATTAGCTAGAGTTACTTTTGTATCTATGAGGCTTTAAAATGACTAGAGCATGGATATTTGGACCTTTCTTGAGGGGATCTATAGCCATTGGATTATACCTATTTATATTGATTTTCTTCCTTCGTAGCTATCTTCATATGAAGATTATTATAGACAGAATAGTATAGTATTCTTTCTCTAGGTCTTCACTTCAAGTGTTATACTTTATTGGATAGTCTTATACCTCAACCTTGGTCTTATACCTCAATCCTGGTGTTTTTTGTAAATCTAAAAGGATGAAGCTCGAAAACTTGATTTTAGGCCCTAGGGTATAATAGACATTTCCAAATTTTCAGTACATTTTTTTTGAGATATCTCAATATTTGAAAGTTGAAACGTCTCCTTCCATTTTCCCCAAATAATTTTTCCTATTTAATTCTCCTAATCTAACATTCTCTTCATTTCAAGATTCATATTAATCTTGATTTGATTCAGCCATACAAGAAACAATAAAGTAATGATGGAACTAAGCCTTTTAGAGATTAGATTTCTACATTCATTCATACCTTTTTCTTTTGTAATAAACCTTGCTCCACTCACTTTTATTAGGTAATGAAATGGTTATCAGATGTTGGTAGATACTTCTGCTCTTATGCTTTAGCAGCTAAATTGTTTTTGGATATAGAGGAAGTGTTATGCTTCACTAGGTGATCACCAGTAAGGGGGTTAGACTTGACTGAGAGGTGAGACTGAAATAGGAATTGTATAAACAAATAACTAATTTTTTTCTATAAAGGGACCCCTTCTTTGGGTTTAGCTTTAAGAGGTGAGACTCAAATAGGAATTGTATAAACAAGTAACTAATTTTTTTCTATAAAGGGACCCCTTCTTTGGGTTTAGCTTTAACCAAAGATAGAGATAAAGAAGGAAAAATCCAATAGGGAGAAAGAACATAACATAGTATTGATGATGATGATGAGATTTTTGAAGACATGTGATGTTGAGGCTTTTGGGTGCTTATTGACATAATTTTTAATTTTAATAATGAAGTTAGAACATTTCCCTCTAACTATTGGAGAGTCTTTAAATTGACATTGTAGAACTCATTGGGACATTTTTCATGACATTTAACTCATTTACATTAAAATATTTTAAATATTTATGGTAGTTTAGTTAATTTTAAGATGTTATGTGGTATTTTGAATTTAATTAGTACTTATGTGATATTCTAAACTTAATATCTGCTGCAAATTTGAATAAATTTGTGATTTTAAATGTTTGTGTGTGGTTGCCTTTGGTGGTCAAATGTGCTCGCAGGTCTAGGCCTCGAATTTGTTAAATTGGGATGAGGTTCCCCATTTGTGAAAAATGTCGAATGTTCTAACAAGATAATAGAAATACAAAATTATAAATAATTATTTATTTACATATTAAATAATTAAATTGCTAAAAAATAGTAGAATCACATTGGAAGAAAACCTCGAAAATGGTCCACCTTAATAGAAAAGTACAATTGAATTGCATTAGTGAATTAAAAGAAAAACAATTAAATTTAGTAGAATTCACATCAAACTATTTAAAAATCAATTCTACAATATCTAATAGAGCTAAAGAATGTGTTTGTTGGGCATGTGTGGGTTCCAATTTGTATTCAAGCCATATCTGATAAAGTGATATGACTATATATGCACCTGGGTAAGGTCTGGTCACATTCTATTTGGTTGGGGTAGCTTGGTGAAAGATGTATTTCTTTGAGCACAAAATTGTCTTACATGTGGACATATTTATAGTATCTTAGAATATAGCTCAATGTGAAGCTGTGTGATTCTATTCTTAATATCTAATTGGCTACCTGTTTCTATTAGTTAGTTTCCATGCAGAACGACTGCTTTTCAAAAACACTAAAGCTTTTTAGGGACATGAAAAGTTCCACAATCTATAAAGACAATTTGCATTTTTGGATTAAATTATGTGAGTAGTTTTTCTTAATCAACATTTCATATCACACTATGTGATTCATCATCAAGAGAAAAATCTGATAATGAATTGTCTTCTCTTTCTTTTTGTTGTGATGATGGATATGTAGTGGTCTAAAATTTTGATGAAGAGAAATTGTTAACACAAATTAGAAATTGCAAACGTTGAGTAGCAGCTAGATAGTGAGCATGCTAGTGCTAATGGCACTACTTGTTCATTCTATAAATTAATACATACATCATCTAGTATTGATGATGATGATGAGATTTTTGAAGACATGTGATTTTGAGGCTTTTTGGGTGCTTATTGACATTATTACTTTTAATTTTAATAATGAAGTTACAACATTTCTCTTTGACTATTGGAGAGTCTTTAAATTGACATTGCAGAGCTCATTGGGACATTTTCCATGACATTTAACTGATTTGTATTATAGTATTTTAAATATTTATGGTAGTTTAGTTAATTTTAGGATGTTGTGTCATATTTTGAGTTTAATTAGTACTTATGTGATATTCTAAACTTAATATCTACCACAAATTTGAATAAATTTGTGATTTTAAATGTTTGTGTGTGGATGAACCCAACCCCAGAAGCTTTTGGCAGAGTTATTGAACCTAAATTAGAAACATTAATTTTGATGTCATTCATGAGCATAGAAGAGAGGCCTATTTATTAATTCTTCTATAGGATTGCTACCTGGATTGAAATTTTGATGCTAGCCTTTGTTCTTCTTTGGAGTATGCCAAGAAAATTTGTTTGATTTGGCTTGTGTATTTTTAGCGAGGATCCTTGTATGGGACTGGTTTTTTAATTTGTATTTGAATACATGCCCTTTATTGGTTGTACAACTTTTTGAATCCTCCACTATAAGCTCCCCTTCAACAGCCATGGTAAATTCATCATATTGCCACTTCTAAGGTCTTGAAGTGTTTCCCTATTTGATTTTTAGAATAATATTTCCTCAAGGAAAACGTTGCTATACATTAATATTTTTTGATCTTTTAGTCATCTTCATTAGTTGATGCATTAATCACATTAGTCATTGCTATCAGGATTAGTCAAGGCATGCTGCTGATAGCACCTAAGTAACTTTCACCTTGTGACATCTCTTTGAGGCATTTTGCAAATAATTAAGATACATTGTCTATAACTCCACATTTTCCAAACATCTAGGCCTTCTAGAAATTATAGGATCATTTTAGTTACATTTGAAAACATTAATCAACAATTTCCATATGTGCAGATATAAACATTAACTACAACATGTCCAATTCATTTTCAAATATATTTTCCTATGAAGAAAGACCACGCCTGACAATATGAACCCAAAACAAAATAGTGAGACGATGGCTACATTGTGGGCTCAATTATGAAGAAAACTTGATAAATTTTATTGTCCTTGCAAAAAGTGTAAGGGCTTAAAGAATCAAAGAATTCTAATCACAACAACCTTGAGTCATTGTAGGCAACATGGTCAAGTTGAAGGGGGCCATGATTTTCATCCATTCTTGAATGTGTATTTCCTACTGGAGGAACATAGAGGTGTGAATATCCAAGTTGAGGATAACACTCCCATGGAAGAAGATGATAATGTGCTAGAGGACTTGATTGAAGAAAATGGTATTGGGGCAGGTAATGAAGAGGCTCACAATGATGATACTAGCAAATTTGATAATGATGATGAAGATGGTCTTGATATACCTTTACTTGAGAAGGTACACGAGCCCTTGTACAAAGTTTCCCAAACAACTCTACTCTCGGCTATAGTGTTGTTGGTGAACTTAAAAGTTATGAATGGTGTATCCAATGTAGCAATGTCATGTATGCTAAGATATGCCATTTTTGTCATCTTCAATGTTAGCATACAATTACTATTCATTATATTAACAATGCATATTTGTTGTTGTAGGTTGATTAGTGAGTTTTTCTTACCACCATCAAAGATTTTGCCTCGTTTGTACTGAGAATTCTCTAACATTATGAATCTGATTGGAATGAAGTATCAGACAATACATGCATGTTTCAATGATCACATTCTATATCATAAACAACATGAATTTGCAATAGAATGCCCTGATTGTCATATTAGTAGATATCGGTAAGATCAAATAACAAAAAAAGGTGCCTTACAAGGATCTTCGATACATTCCCATTATTCCATGTCTTCAACAGTTATTCAAGTGCGTTAGCTTGGCATAATTTATTGATTACCATGCATGCAATAGAAGTTAAGATGACATTATGTGAATGCTTATTGATGGTTCTGCATTTAAAGAGATAGAAGAAACATGGTCACACTTTAAAGAAGAACTTCATAATCTGAAGCTTTCATTGGCCGCAGATGGTGTCAATCCATATGTAGATATGAGATCTATTTACTCAATGTGGCCTATTTTTTTTATTAACAATAACATTCCTCCTTGGATGTCCATAAAGAGGGAGCACATAATGTTGTCAATGATTGTGCCAGGTATTTTTTCATTTTATAGTTATCTAAATTAATTTATAAATAGTGCATGAGAATGGTCATAATAATTATGTAATGTTTATGTTAATTTAATTACTTGGTAAATACCAAGTTAACGATATGAATGTGTATATTGAGCCCCTAATTAATGAGTTGTTGAAGTTATTGAATGAAATCACTATGTATGACATCTCTAGACTGATAAGACATCGACAATTTCAATTCCATGCAATGCTTGTATGGACAAGACATGATGCCCTTGGGCTAACTCATTTTTGCGGTATGTTATATTGTTAAGATCACATATTTTTGGTCTATTATAGTGCTTAAAAATCACTATTGAATGCTTAAGTTACGCATGATAATTGTACATGATCCAATTACACATAATATTTTAGGTCTTCAGATAGAGGAAAAATGTGCACGTCTAGTTTGTGGTTCGAAGATGAAATCTCGTCATTCAAGAAGTTTAGGAAAGTAAGTGTTTGATGAGTTTAGACACTTTCTCCAGAATAATCATAGGTATCAAATTGTCAAAAAACATCTTTTCAATGGGAAAGAAGAGACATCATCAAGGCCACAAAGAATGACACCTTATCTATGGAAGTTGGAATATGAGCGACTAAATCATTGAGGTAATGTCCAATTTGTCATTCGAAGTTTAAAATTTGTATTTTGATATTGTCTTATATTTACTAATGCTATAATTGATGCTCGTAAATGTTATCAAGGCATCAATAACCAACTTCCTAGAGGAATGAAAAGTTATCCTACTCAATTTAGTAGGTTACCGTACTACAAGGATCTCCCAATCATGCATTTGTTTGATGCTATGCATATTGAAAAGAATTTAATAGAGACACTATAGAAAATGTTGGATGGAAGGCATGATAGAGAACAAATTGTAAAAATTTGTACTGACATTAATGAATCCAATCATGTAGCAAAAGCTTTCATTGAATCAAATACCAATGAAGACTGCATAAATACAAGTGCCCTTCCTTGGTTATTAATGAAGCAATAAAGTGATGTATTAAAATAAGTCATAAAAAAAGAAAAATTTTCAACAAGATTTACTACAAATATAAGCACTCTTCTATCAAAGAAAGGTGATTTTGGGCTAGGGTTGAAAACACATGATTGGCATACCTTTGTCAAGGTAAGTCATGTTCTCTATTTATAGTATATTTGTAAGATTGAATGTACTACCTATTACATTATTTAATAATATATTGAAATGGTCATTTTTTAATGATTGTAGTTTGTCCTACATCTATCCCTTCCACAATAGTTTGACAATAGTATTAAACAAATTATATATGATCTTGGAAAATACATGAGGTTAGAAGTGTTTTTCTTAGATTTGTAGCTTTTATCTAAAATCTATTGTATAATTTTATTTAAAATCTCGTTTATGTGCTTTTGTGTGTTGAATCTCTTTTAGGTGGTTATCATCTAAAGAAATTGATCAAATAGATATTAAATATTGGAAGAGAAAATTTTTACAACTTATGTGTGAAATGAAAAAGTGTTTACCTCCAACCTTTTTCAATTCTCAAGAACACTACCTCATACATCAAGTTGAGGAGATTGAATTGTGTAGACCTATACTAGCTAGATCAATGTGGATGGTTGAGAGGCATTTAAAATTTATGAAGGGCTTGGTTTGAAAAAGAGCACATCTTGAGGGTTCTATGATAGAGGGATATATGATATACCAAACCATGGTGTACATTAGTGAATATCTTCCAAAGTTTGTAGTAGATATCTATGTAGATCGCATTTGGGATCCTGACTCTAATGACAAATTCGAAGGGGAGTACCTAATGAGGAAAGGTAGATTGAGGAGGGTGAGAGGTAATTATAAGTTTTTTTTTTGTAGTTTAATAATTCTTATCCATCATCAATATATATAAGTTGTTTCTAACTAGTGTAATTGTCTTCTTTATAGTTGGTCATGAGTGGGATGCACTACATTTGTATATTACAAACAATCTTGATTGAATGATAGTATGGATTGAATAGTCTCAAAAAAATGGTCGCTCATTAACATGGGATGGTGTTGCATCATTGGTTAAAGAAGCTCATCATAATGGAGATCCCAGTGTTACGCTAATGGTACTTGATCTAATATATGACTTAAGAGATACAAAGGTACACATAAGATTACAAATTATGAGACATAAGCTTAATATCAACTCACAGATCGATGCAAATAATCTTGACATGTTTGACTAATTGAAGGTCAAACACCACAAAGCTATGTAATACCATGGCTATAAATATCACAAAAAAAGTTAGATGAAATGAAAAAAAAAAGTGATTTTGGGATAAGTGTTGTCTTCGTGGTCACCAATATTTTGTCTAGAACTGATATACATCCTCAATAATTTGAAAATCGATACTATGCCATTTTGGATGATATACTTGAGTGCAATTTTAATTCATTCAAAATAGTTCTATTTGTTGCCAAATGGTTCACGTTATGACTGAATTGAAGTGATCCTGATAGAACTATTATTGGACATGATAGTGGATTTACTATGATCAATACAAAGTCATTTGAGCTAGCCAAAGATGAGCCCTATGTTCTTCCAAGTCAATGTGAGCAAGTGTTTTACTTTGTTGTTCCACACAAACTAAGTTGGTCATTTGTTGTTAGACATGACCCAAGAGGAAGGCCAGCAAAGTATAATGTGATCAAAGAAGAAGATATTGAAGAAGCACAAGAGGAAGTAAATGATTATCAAGAACAATAGTTACCCAATGATGAAGAAGAAGAAGATGGTGATGATTTTGTTCATGCTAATGATAATGGTGATAATGATGATGATGATGATGTTGATGATGATCATGATCATGGTGATGAAGATGGTGATGATAGTCATGATGATGATGGTGATTAAGATGATGATGATGGTGATGAAGATGGTGGTGGCGATGATGACGATCAAAGTGACAAGTACGATGATGGTGATGATGATGATGATGATAACATGGATGAAGATCGTGATCATCAATGAAATCTCCAGGTAGGATCAATATCAACTATGATGGGGTCTTGTACAACCAAATGATTTACATATAAAATCTACTTTATTATTAATATTTTTTTTGGTAAGTCTATTACTTTAATTTCATTGCTGATTTCTAAAACTTACTAATTTTTTTCACAGGGCGATATGGATGCACCATCTTAGACACCTTTAGTAGAGGTAAACATTAATTATTGCAATTTTAATTTTATTATAGAAAGAAATTTTGTGTTATTATTTTCTTTCTTTATGGCTTTGGAGTTATTTTGACAAAATTTTACTGATATTTGATATCACAAATGATAGGAAAAAGCTAGAATGACCGCTGATCAAATGCGATCTAAAATATGCGCATCATATCTAGATGACATCACCCTTAGTGCTGACCCTGTGTTCATCACCTAAAAAATTAAGAAAAGATAAATTGATGAACTTGTTAACATTATCATCGAGGGTGATAGAAGCGAGGAGAAAGAGCCACTGAGAATAGAATTGGACTATAGAATCTAATCTTTGAAGGTAAATAGTAATTTGACTAAAGAAATAATAGAAGTTGAATAGATATTAATATTTTATAGTATCTTATGGATCATGATCTCTAATTTTATGTGTTCTTGTATAGACATGTGCTAGTTGCGACATCACATGGTGAACATGGTGAGGGTTGTCGCACACAACCTTCATGTAAGTAACACTTTGTTTGTTTTCATCAACATTATAACACTTACCTTTTTTTTGTGGATGTTTCTAGCTAGTATCCCATTTGATCTTTATCCATTGCAAATGTCTTTGATAACAATATTTTATTCTTTAGCTCATGATGAAGTGTGGACTCCTCCTTCGGTTGGTGGTCCAGTATTGCCTAGTGCATTATCGACAACAAGGACCATGCAAACATCCTCATTTATGCCCACTATAACTGGTAAAACCTTTTTTTTCTATATTTTGTAATGTATCTCTAAAAGTTGATGAACAAAAAAGTAGCATATTAGTGCTTAAATGATGTCTATAGAAGCCTGCATACACACAAACACATGCATACCCACACCACGCATACATACATACATATACATATACATATATACATACATACACATATATATATATATACATACATACATACATATATATATATATATATATATATATATATATATATATATACATACATACATACATATATATATAGATATATATATATATATATATATATATATATATATATATATATATATATATATATATATATATATATATATATATATATATATATATATATATATATATATACCCACACATAGAGAGACATGGAGATAGGCAGGGAGGTAGCCTTTCAATTTTGTCCTATATACCTTTTCCTCATGATTTCTCATTTGTTCTTCCAACACTTTTGGGCTCATGACCCTTGACTATTTCTCCCTATGATATTTTGGTACAAGAGAACACTTATATTTACTCATCCCAAATAGATGGACTGGAATGCGTATTATTATTTAGGTGATGTAATCATCTGTTCCTATCTCTAGTTGTTGGTTTCACATGCAACATTTAATCTCTACATGACTTCTCATTTTATAATTTTGCTGCTAATTTTGTGTTGAAATTACTAGTAAGAATAAAGCCTTGTGGTGTGTCATCCACACCACATTTAGTGTAGTTACAAACATTTATGAAAATTGTTTTTTTATCACCTTTTTCTAGCTACTTGAAGAGTGTTGAATAAGTAAAATTAACAACTTGAGGTCTATAAAAATACCAAACTATTGGTTGCAAGTTGCATTTGGTCTCCACTTATTTAAACCTGAAGTTGCTACACAACATTTCTTAACATTGGTAATGGCATATACAATTGATAAAATAATGACAGTTGATGGAATTCTATATATGTTTTTGATTAGATAAACAAGTTTTACAAGGAACCTAAAACCCAATAGTTAATACAAAAAAAGGCTGATAATAAGCGTGAAAGCCTAGCCAAATTTTTTTAAGTTTATAGGCTGATAATAAGCATTAAGCCCAACCAAAAAGAAGAGTTATGAGAAAAGACCAGGAAAACAAAAACAAGCAAAGCCATGGTCTAAAGCCATAACAAAAAGCCAAAAGACAATGAGAAACAAAAGAACAGGCAAGAGTTATTCCTTGTTCTTTTACTCCAGATCTTGCATAACTTGAACAGCCTCAAAGGCCAGTTGATTCTCCTCGGCTTCCATCTGTTGTGCCCTTTGGTTCCCCTGGTCCTAATCAGGAATGGAGTTGTCCTTTGCAAAGTCATCCTCTATTCTGGCTTCATCCCTATCTTTTCCTTCCTCATCTTTGTGCATTTCTCTATCTTTGGTCCAGCCCATTAGAGAGATGATGTTGTTGTTAATGGAGCTTAACAAGGAGAAAATCTGATTTGCAAGGTTGTGATTATAGTTTTTCAGGTTATGTATCCTTTTTTCTACCAAACTGAGCTTGTCAGCTAAATCCATCCTCCTGTTAGCATCCATCCCTTTCCTTGTTGCCTCAATAGTTTCACCTGATCTTTGACCTCCTCGAGCTCATGGAACAACCATTTGATTTATCTAAAATTATCAATCATACTGTTATGAGCATTATTCAAGAGGTTCATCCCTATCTCCCTAGCTCTATCTGAAATAGCCACAATCATCGGATCAATGAGTTCTTCTAGCCGTTGTTCTTCTTGATTTTCCACAAGGATTTGGGGATTCATGGCTTCCCTGAAGATTCCCATCTTGGAAGTCTTGACATTGAAGCTAATCCATGTTTTCCTCCTATCATTGGTCTACACTTCCCCTTCCACATACTTAGCTTTCTCTTCTTTCTGCTCCTCAGGTTGGAGATGGACAGGAGAAAAGGGCAGCACATACGCCTCCTCAAATTGAGAGCGCACTTCCTCCAAACTCTCCCTCTTGCATTTCTTACTTCCACTTTCCTCCTTAATTTTCTCTTGCATCTCCTTAACCACCTCCTTAGACTTCAGCTCCTCCTCATCATTGCTATCTCCCTCCTCAGCCTTCTTAGGAGGCTTTTGCTCGAGATCCCTAGGGCTTTTTCTGCTAGGGGTTATGGGGGAGGGCAATTTTTTAGCATGGTAAGTCGCTGCTTTCCCCGAAGAAGAGATCCCTCCTTTCTCAGAACTGAGGCTCTGTATTTCATCTGAGTCAAAAGAGTAACTAGAAATTCTAAACTCCACATTCTCTTTCTGAGGGGGGAGAATGCTTATAGTCTAAGCCTTGAATTGCTTATGGATAAGTAGCAACAATCCCTTGTGCAGAGCCAAGTTTGTGATGGGCTTCTTTTTGAAGATGTCCACCACCTTGCTCATTGAGGTTAACAGATAATAAGGAAAGGAAATTTTGGCATTATTCTAGAAATGATTCAAAATGACAAAGTGGTGGGTACAAGCTCTATCAAACCTAAGGTCCAAAGTAATGTACTCGATAATAGCTTTCAGAACATACCTCCACCGCTTCTTCATGGAGTCGGGGACATAGTAGGTGTCAATCTTTTTTAGTGCTTTCAATTCCTTCTCACTCTCCACAAAGTCCCTAACTGCATTAGTCGAGAGCTTCTTATCCTTGAAGAATTTAAAACCCTCGATAGGGATTTTGGTGATAGCCACAATCAAATAGGATGTATGCCTTGAATTCTTTGGCCTGTCAAATACTCTTGCTTCAAATATACTCCAAACTGATGGGTCATCTAGATGCTTTTGTGATGCATTTACTTGTGAGAATTTCCTTGAACAACACAATCACTCATTTGAATTTTATTGAAAGCAAGAAGCTCAAGCACCTAAGACATTATGCTTCATACAACATCTTTATGCATAGGAGCTTTAAGCTTTGAAGTATGTTTGCTATCATGCTATAGATGATTATGTTGTTAAAGCTTACAAGTAAAATACACACTCAATTCTATAAGATTATAGTTTCCCTTGATTTGATTATTGTGGTAGCCATAGTTGTCTAAGATGCAAGTGTGGTATTGCATACTTGAACTAGTTGGTCTTGTTTATCTATATTTGTGTACCTTGATCCTCATTGAAGGCCCAGTTGATTTGTTTGAGTTGCAACTGAATTTGCCTATTTCTGATAGTAGACACAATTTTTATGTTAAGTGCATTTGTGGAGTGAATTTTAGTGTTAGCTAATTGTCAGTATTCATTTTTTATGAATGGTTTGTGAATGTTAGAGGTGGGGTCACTTTCCCTAGGTGTTCAATCAAGTGCATTTATATGCACATGTGATTGGTTACATTCAAACTATTTCATCAACTTAAACCTAGGGTATCATTGTTGTAGTAATCTATTATTACCATAGTGCCATGTATGTTGGATGCCAGTAAATCATTATTGATCTTAACTTTGAAGCTTTATAATCTTTTTTGGTGAAGTGTAGCTCTTTGTTTTTGCATGTACTATTTTATTTCTCTTTTTGGTCAAGTGTAGCTTTATATTCTTATGTGTGTAAAATTACTATATTACAATATGGTATATTGTACTACAATTTGACATGCATGTATTATTATGCTACATAGCGTATTGTGTATTTGTGTACACGTGCATAAGAGTTACCATATGTTACATGGTTCTAGAGTTTGATATAAATGTACATACTATATATTTACCACATTTGTGTTTTATATGGTAATGCTATATGTTATCTCACTACTACATCTGAGGCCATTTTTTGACCATTATTGGTCAAAATTTTGACCCACTTTTGGACCAAACTTTGACCAACTTCGACCAACTCATTAGTCAGAATTTTTTCGGTCGAAAGTTTGACCAACCTTCTAGTTGGTCAAAATTTTGACCAATGCTTTGGTAGAAAAACTCCAATAGCCATAGTGCAAGTTTTTCTTGGAATTGGTCAAAATTTTGACCAATGAAGATATAAATTTTGACCAATAAAAGTAGAAATTTTGACCAATGATGGTAGAAAGTATTGGCCAAGAAAGGTACAAATTTTGACCAATGAAGGTAGAAATTTTGACCAATTAAGGTAGAAAGTTTGACCAATAAATGTTGAAAAGTTTGACCAATGAAGGTAGAAAATGTTGGCCAAGAAAGGTAGAAATTTTGACCAATGAAGGTCAAAAATTTTGACCAATGAAGGTAGAAAATGTTGACCAAGAAAGGTAGAAATTTTGACCAATGATAGTCAAAAAGTTTAACCATTGAAGGTAGGAAATGTTGACCAAGAAAGGTAGAAATTTTGACCATTGAAGGTCAAACATTTTGACCAATGAAGGTAGAAATTTTGACCAATGAAGGTAGAAATTTCTACCAATGCCTGGGTGTAATTTTTTTTTTAGGAATTCTATACAATAGTTCACATGCTTTGCATATGATATGACATTTTGCATGCATCCTGCACTCTCTCATTCGGCTAATGATGGATTACGGAGAGTGATCTAAAATGATGACGCTAAAAAATAAACAATCAAATCCAAAATGAACTTGCATTACAAATGGATTATGGAAATCTAATATTGTTGATTTTGCATGCATGTCTACCAGGACAATCACAACTTAAACATATATATATATATATATATATATATATATATATATATATATATATATATATATATATATATATATATATATATATATATATATATATATATATATATATATATATATATATATATAAGAGAGAGAGAGAGAGAGAGAGAGAGAGAGAGAGAGAGAGAGAGAGAGAGTGTTGGTATAGAGGGGGGGCAACCTTTCTCCTTAGATTCTAGAGATAGAGAGGTCTTACATATGTAATATGATATGGTATGATGCATCCATCCTGCAGAGATAAGATAATCTCTATAGATGCAGAAACCACCATCTCTATAGGGCTACTATGGAAAGACATTATGCTTGGAATCTCACTACTATAGGGGGATTCTACTAGAATACTATGGGGGTTATTGGGTAGATTGATGCTTATACCTCATAAACCAAAATACCAAAACTTCACCAAAGCCCCCTATCTCACCGGGCCATATACCTCTGCACACACTATATATATATATATATGTTTAAGTTGTGATTGTCCTGGTAGACATGCATGCAAAATCAACAATACTAGATTTCCACAATCCATTTGTAATGCAAGTTCATTTTGGATTTGATTGTGTGTTTTTTAGCTTCATCATTTTAGATCACTCTCTATAATCCATCATAAGCCAAATGAGAGAGTGGAGGATGCATGCAAAATGTCATATCATATGGAAGGCATGTGAACTGTTTTATAGAATACCTAAAAAATATCAACAATAACTAATCAAACTATCGTAATCACCGATAGTAACTAATATGCTTCTTCATTAATATGCCTGATACAATAACCAAACTTGGCAACTATGCACAAGAAGTTATACGCTAAAAGTAAATCATTTAGGAGATACAAAATTTGAACAACCATATGTTAAGATTCTACAATTTGTATCACTTGCCTAAGTCTGACAGTTGAGATTAAGTTCATCATCCTCCCTACAATATGTTCTGATGGCATTAAATTTGAAATTTTTGTTATCTCTTTATCTAGAGATGATTGCCCATTGTCTAAAAGGCTCAAGTTCACCTCATGATCCACCATTTGCATTCTTCTAATATTAATCTTGTTGAAATGAAACATGTGGATGGAACTAGAAAGAAGACCAGATGTACTTGTTGAGTCTTGCTTGGAATCCATATCCAATTGTATTAGGAGGTAATAAGAATTTCCATAGTTTAGAAAACCCATGAACAGTAAGTTTGAGCCTTTAATTATTGATTTAGGAAGCTTAACTCTAGCCACACCTTTTTCATACACCTGTAATTGGAAATATCGATAAACCAAAGCCATTAAAAAGCATGTCAAAAGATTTTAGTATGATTCTATTTCAAAAAAAATCTATACACTTTTCATATAGAAACAATGGAAAAAATTGGATAAGAAATAAGTTCATAAATGCTCCGTCTTGCTAAAAAATATTGGCAGGCATACAAAAAATAAAAAATATGGTTTCTTAGATAAACTATTAGAAGTGCATTTAATGGACTAAATGTAACATTATGTTTCAATAAAAGATTTTTTCACAGGTATTCAACAAGTCTCAGAAACCCAATGCACATCTTTATACCCAATTTGGATCTTGCATCCCTATAGAGCCCATATCCAGTCCTCAAGATGAACATACATGTATACCATGTTCCTTGAAATCAACCTTGAAGAATATTCTATCTTTAAATGGAAGTTTATTATAAGGGTTACTGGTCAATGTATGATCTTTCCAATGAATGAGAACCATGTACTTATCTATTATCTAGATACTAGAAATAGAAGTACATGACCTTGCTCCACACAAAGATGGCTTGCTTCAAAGTTACTCTAGAATTATAGAATTGCATTGTGAGACTAAAGCATCCCTAGGTTAATAATATTTTGCATTGCCCTTGCATCTCTCCCTAGTGCAAGTTCCTTTGAACTGAAGATACACTGATGAATGAATCACACAATACACTCACTCTTCACAAGATTAGTTAATGTCAATGCTAAGTAGTGGTCATTCTATTTGAGTCAAACACTGAATAGCTTTTTTGATAGCATGCTAAGCTTGAAAGGAAAAAATAATGTTAGTTCAAATTTGTTGAGGAATTGTTGGATTGTTCTTTGTTAAATTGCACCTCGCTGGCTCAGCTAACTCCTGAGCACATGTTTATTTCAGCTTCCAAATCCCACCCACTCCCAAACCCTGTCTTTAGCTCCAAATCTTCATGTTTGAAAGCTATGGTTTAAGAACTTAATCATATCTAAAACATATGGTAAACATAAATCTTCAGCAAAGATGTATCCAAAGTTCTATTACTAATTACAATAATGACAAAATGATCATACTTTAATCTATTGGGAACATTATAGTTCTAATGGAATGGTATTTATATTAGTAAAGATAGCCTAAATGTTGTTTTGATTGAACACCAGAATCTTGGCTCTCCAAAGAAAAAAAAAACAAAACACCATCTATTTTTTAGTTCATAAATTTTGCAAGTAGGAAGGATAAGGCAAAGCATGTCCAAAAGAGTACACAACATTATAAAGTATGACTAAGGTGACTGATTATAAATTTCTCCTGGTTAATAAAAGATGATAGAGATATTGTATTTAAAGATTTATGTCAATGATTGTTGTAGCTAGAATTAAGCTAAGAAATAATGGTGGACAAAATTTATGTATGGAAGACATTGAACAAAAGATCAATGAAGGCTTTGGTGATGACTTGAAATGCTTTCAATAGATACTCCACTTGCTATTTGCAATTGAAGAGAGTAAAATTAAATTATAAAGCCACATGTATTTCTTATCCAAACTAGATATATACATATGATAGAGCTTTTACATATCACTCTCAAATTTGCATAGGAAAGTGACTCCTTCAAAGGGAAAGGTCATGTCTCTCCCAAAAGGTGGTAATTGAGAAAGGTTGCGACTCTTTCATAAGGGGGTAGCTATGAAAGGTTGTGACTCTTTCAAAGGGCATAAAGGATGAAGAGTTTTAATAATGAAAGGTTTTGACTCTCCCATCATGAAGATATAAACAGGGGGGAAAGACTTCTTTTGAAGGCATGGAAGACTGGATAATCATAAGATAACCATAGTAAATTCTGGCCTAAGATATAAGACAGTTCTGATATGCATAAAGGGAGCATAGGAATTAAGGAAGGATTGATGGAAGAAGGGAGGGGAAGATAGTAAGGAAGTACCTTCATTTGGTCAACAATGATGAAGAGTTTGACCTTATTTGAAGGGTGGTAATTGTGAAAGGCTGTGACCAATGCAAGGGGCACATGTGGTGAAGAGAAGTGACTCTTACATTATAAGATATAAAGAAGAGGTTTCATTTGAGGAGGGCATCCAAGGGAGATAAAGTTGGGGAATAATATATTAATCTAAAGTGGTGATTCTATTTTTATGACAGGTGTTGAACCTTCCACGAATAATATATAAAAGAAGAAATTTTTTTATGATCATTTACCAATCATCACTTCCAAATACATTAAATCAACACACAATCATCACTCATCAATTTATGAATTACAACATTCATTTAGTCATCATTCACTAACTATCAAATTTTCAAATCAAAGGAAATCATTCTATCATTCATCAAACATTAGTTGGGAATCAAACAGACTTGCAATCAATTCTTCAATTAATTCAATCAGTCTATATTAATCATTCAATCGTCCTGAGTGAATAAAGAAATATAAAAGACAAGAAGACCATATGATTTAGATTATTGGGTATTCTTATTTGGTCTTTAGCTATAAACTCATGTTTTGTTGAAATCTTAACTAGTGCTATGTTTATGCCTATTCTTGGCCTAATTTTGTTGATAAAATTTTAACTAGGGTATTGGAGAAAGAAGAGCTGATCAAATTTTAGAACTATGAGAAAATTCCTTGGAGGGCTTGAAGGAGGTAGTTATATCTTTGAATGTATTTAAAAGTATTTTTTGACAAATGAATTTGTGTGGGAAGATCTTTGCTAAGTAATACACTAATTTTGTTTTGCAGCTCCATGATCTGCAGATACAAAAAATGTTCAAGAGTATGACTCAGCAAGTCTTTGGTTGAAACAAAAAGAGTTGTTCCTTGTGTTAGGCCTTATTTTTTGTAATATATGACCTCTTCTATGTCAGAAATTGGCATTCATTCTCAAAGTATGAGGAAAAGTTTCTTTTTCCCTTAAAATGGTAGACAGAGGATATAACTTCTAAAATTCAGGAAGTGTGAGATACTCATCCTCTAATCATATGAGCAACATGAGTCGTGTATTTTTAGATACCTCTTGACACTTCTTGGAAGCTCATTCCACATAATTTCCATGAGCTAGAGGTTTCTCTGAAGTCCAATTGAATATGAGAATTATTCTTAAAAGATATTGTGTTCTCTTAGGACTTTGGAGCTTTAAGTGGTATATGTTTCCTGCCTTGTAAGGATAGAAAGCTCTTCTAATGAGCCTATTCAACATAATTGCTTTCTATTGTGAGATTTTCAAGATTTTAATTAAATTGACATTTCACGTTATTTTTTGGCATGCTATAATGTTGTACATTATACCCGACAGAATGAAAACTTCTTTATTGTTTTCTTCATGTAAATAAATCCAAGACAATTTGTGTATTGTTCATCAGTATAGATTTTATCTTGTGAAACATCTGCATAACATCATGAATTTGATTTTGCTTTCTTGTAATGTCTTTCAAAGGCTACCAATAATAGAAACCATTAACCTTTTTTTGTCAATTGGCCCTTTAAGCATTTAGAGGGCTGAAGACTCTATTATTGATGAAGTTTAATATTCTAATCACTTGTTCACCTTTGCTCATCCCTAAGAACCCTAACATTGGCATGATACCCTCAAACTATCTAGCATAGTTGGCTCGATTGCATAGTAATAGATTTGTAGGTTATTCTAGTAGTTGATTTTATTATTTTGAAGCAAACTTTTTCTAAGCTTCATCTAGATTGATCTAGTAAGATGCATACATGTGTATAGAATGAATGTTGTAAGTATGGATAAGTTTGTAATTATACATGGGGATAGTAGATGCAAATTAGATAGGGATACTCAACTTTTTTATAATAGATATTCTTTTTGAGAATTTTGGAATTTGAATTGTCTAGAGTTTAGAAATATAGGGTAATACCTTGGATTTCATCTAAGGGTTATTATTGGAGGGCCTTTTTGTGTCCATTGATTAGATCTTTGATAGTTTTGTGTTCTATTTTTTGACTCATCAAATTTATTTCCCTTACTTTTGGATTACTGGTATTTATGAATATCTTAGGAGGTTGTTATAAGCACTAGTTTGAAAACTCAAGTTAGGGAACAAAGCAAATGAGAAATGTCTAGTCCAAAAAAAGGCAAACATTGTATAGGGCATATAAATATATTCAAAACAAGGCAAGAAAGCAAGCAATCAAAGTGAAAATTACAATGACTAATGATTTTGTAGAAATGGGGTGGATTATTAAGAGTATGATGAGATCAAATGTCAATTTATAAAACAAAACTTCAACTCACCTTTTTAATGTTGGGAAGGAGAATCTTTAATGTTTCTATCTATTATTTAATCCTTTCATGCCGCCTTCTTTCTAAAATCTCTTTCAATGGATCAACTTTGAAGCATTCACGAGTTCTCCTCTGCTACAATCAAGCACCAAAGAACCCAAGATGTCAAAACCTATTGGTGTTGATGCTATAAAACCCTTTTGGCGCATACTCCTGGCCATAAAATGCAGTGTAGAAAATGGTTCAGTGCATGACCTATCTTTTGGGTTGCGTAACAATAAGATTAGGGCGGAAAACAACACTTTTTTCAATTTTTACATAGTGTGATCTCGTGTTGGTCAAAATTTCGACCAACACGTGTGTTGGTCAAAATTTTGACCAAAACGAGATCATGCACATTTAACAAAAGTCATCACATTTCGACCAAATTGACCCCAATTTATCAAATGGTCGAAAGTTTTGGTGGAAAATTGGGGTCAAATGTACTAGTGTCTATATGTAGAAATGATATAAATACTATTTTATCATCTCTACATGACTTCTCATTTTATAATTTTGCTGCTAATTTTGTGTTGAAATTACCAGTAAGAATAAAGCCTTGTGATGTGTCATCCACAGAGATGGCCAAGATAGATTTGCTTCAACCCATCTGATTGTATGCATAATTCACAAAATTTTCACTTGTCCTTTTTCTTAACTTTTGTTTGTTGCATGTATAACTACTCTTCTACATTTAGAATGCTAATCTTACATCAAGTTAGTGAACAATTAGATCCAACTTAGAAGTGATTGCTAACAATGTTCTAAATGATGCGAGGAAAACACATTTTTGCTAGTCAATTTTTTCAATTTGATTATATCCATAAGTATGCATATGTATTTGCATCTGAAATTTGTTCTGGGAAAATATACAAGAGTTTCTAAGCTTGATTATTCAAGAATGAGTTGTATCTTTAATCCAATAGTTGTTTGGCTATTATTGACTGCACCTTTCATAGTCTCTAGAATTGTCGTCTTCTCTAGTATTATAATTTACATTTGTTTCTAGCCAACAAATTAATTGGTCATTTTAACAAAGTGTGACAAGTGGCGTCTCTTTGTCATTCAATTCATTTGGTGTTTGCTTTAATTGTCATGTTGTTTCGGTTGATAGATCAACAGAGAGTAGTACTGCTGAAGCTGATCCATTTCTTGGGGTAGTCTGTGTGATTAGTACTGGTGCATATGAAGGGACATTGTTGCTGAATAAGAAAAATATGTTTTCATTAAAAGAACGAAAGCTTCCAGGTGCTTTAAAATTGTTATTATTTAAAGTGTAAATTTAGTTTACTTTTACATTACTCATTTTGGACTGATAAATCCTTTACATTTTTGTAGGTAATAATGCTTTCTTTGAACATCTTTTTCATACGACATTGAGACTATTTGGACCCACCATACATAAAAGGTACGTAGTTTCATATCATTGCTACATAATTTTTATTTTCTTCCATTTATTGTAATGTATTAAAGTTATTGATCTAACAATCTATTCACTTTTAAAAAGGTGGAATTTACAAGCTATGGAATTAAAAAATCAGTTGATTGCATCTTTTGAGGAGAAATTTGGAAAAAACATTTTTGACACTGGCCCACTTCTCAAAAGAGCAACAAAGCATATAAAGACTATGAGGGATCAATATAGAAGGGCTCTTAAGGATAAACCAAAGTATGATTGTCCTCCTATGATTCCACTGATGGAGTGGAATGAAATAATAGAAGATGCAAAGGAGAAAAGGCTATCTAAAGATAGAGATAATGAAGCAGCATAGGGCAAAAAGAGGTATATCATGATAGTATTAAGTACATTATAATCATGCATTAATTATTGATATTTGTAAATATATAATCTAAGATGTTTGAAATTATTCATAGATTCTAGGACACATCCGTGGCTACAAAAGCGAGACTAGAAAAGTTTGGGGGTATATGCAAGATCATGGTGTGCCAAAAAGTGGCGATCTAAAAAATGTGTAGTTCTGAAATATCTCAAACCATTTCAAAATCTATTCCAACTTTTTTCCCACCCACCCTAATACTAAATGAAAACAATTAATATATTTATAAGGTCTACTATATCTTTTGATACCAAACTTATATGGTCAACTTTAAAAACATCATAAAAATGTGCTTTTGGCCTATTTTTATGTGATTTTTACTTCAAACATGTAGCTGACGACTTTTTTCTCACCAAAACTTGATGAAATGAAAATGGTTTCTTAAGAATGTTCTTATCTTTTCATAAATGTAAGATTTGTCAAATTATGAGTTTAGTAAGTAATTATTACTTATTTTTTAATGGACTTACATATAAAGTGTTGACTGACACACTACTTGAAAAACAACTATAACTTTCACATGGTACAACATTTTTTAAATCCAAAAGATGCATCACATTCTATGTTTCTTCTACTACAAGGAAAAAAAATAGAAAATTGAATTTTGCAGAGTTTTGAATTAGTTAAGGTGGTCAAACACGAGTGTTTTTTTATTGTAATATTGTATTAAAATTCAAAATTTTGACCAATCAATTTTATTTTTTTGAGATAAGTCTTAGTAGTTTAGAAAGTAGATTCAATTTGTTAGAGATTATATTCTCTCAACTTTTTGATATAAAGTTAATAACAAGTAGAAAATTACACATCAAGTTGACTTAACCCTGATTTTCTAATTTTTTATTATCACTTAAGAGCATAGTTTGGTTGACCATGATCCTGCTCATACCCTTGGCCAACACAAACTTGGCTCTAGTGGCTATATGAATCTCCAGTCTTGACTTGTAAGTAGGAGCAATGAAATGTCATATATATATATATATATATATAATGTTGCAAATAGTTTTTTTTAATGAAACCATACATGGAAAACTGACGATATTAAGCAAAAAATATAGGGCACAGAATTCAATGTAGAGATTACAAATGAAGATAAAAAAATTGCCTTGAACAAAGGCTGTAAAGTTGTGGCTACACACCTACACAAAGAATCTATAAGCCTTGCCCAAGAATCCAGTGCGCCAAATGATATCTCATAGGTAAATTGGTTAGATGAAAAGTAAATGAAATTGAATAGTTGAGAAGATTCTTTTTTGGTATTAGTTTTGAATTTAAATTGATTGCATAACATTTTACTGTAGCCTTCATATCCTACCATAGAACCTACTCATGATGAAGGCCATCATGTTCATTATAGTGGTGGAGGTATTAATTTTCTATTGTAAATTAATTATGCAATTATCAATACAATTTAACATCTTCAATTGCAATTTGATGTGTATCCTTTTTTTGATTTTTTCAGAGCATGTTGAACATCATGCTGAAGGAGTGGAACATGTTCCAAGTGTTCAACATGTTGACATGGTGGCAAACCAAAATGTTAATGTACATGATGTGGCATTATTAGGTAAGAAAAATGCATGTTATGTTGTACTAGTACTTAATTATAGACTTGTAACAATTAAAAAAAGAAAAAGAGTATGCCAATTTATCCCATTTACTTGTTCTTGCAACAGAGCCCCCTTTAGTGTAGCAGCCTCTTGCTCCTCCAAAGAGAAGGAGCCATCATAATTTGTCATTACATGTGCCAAAAGAGGAGGAGAATGATGCAGATATGGATGCTCCTATGAGAGCTTTTCTTAAGAGAGCTCAAAAAAATAAAAAGAAGAAATGATGTTTTAAAAATCTTCTTTGATAAACCTTGTTGGATAATGAAAGAACTTTGTTTTAAGTAATTATGTATGAATGATGCATATTAATATTGATTTTTATTTTATGTTAATGAATATTGTTATGTGTTAATGAAGTCTTGATTAGTATTGTGTATTAATGAATTTAATATCATATTAATGAATGTTATGTGATTGTATTGATTGAATGTTATAGTTCATAAATGGATGAATGAATGAAGTATGTAATTAGATGATAATGGGTACTTTAGATTGATGTTAGTGGGAGGGGGGTGAGACCAGATGAGCTTCCACCTTCACATAGTTGGCCTTGTTAAGTAGAGAATATTATAGTATTCTTGAAACTAAGTGAAGCTCAAACTAACATAAAATGGACACTTTACATGTGGTAGGTCTAAAATGATCCATGACTACTGCTGCCCATAACATGAACTTTTGAAATACATTCTGATATCACCAATTTCAACACTCTATTTGAAGCATAGGAGTGGCCTATAGTCTTAGCATGAATTTTGAGTAATGCCTCAGTCCCAATCCTTATTAAGAATCAATTCTTCTAGCATATTATTTGACAAAACCTAGTGCAACTTTTGACTCACAAGAAAAGTTGACCTTTAGTCTCATGTTGGAGACATGACCATATGCTTTTAGCTCCTTTTCGTTTCTTGAACTATACACTTTCTCACCATCCCTTGGAAATGGGTTTAACATCAATGTTCCTGCCAATCCTCCTTAACTGATGTTTCAGACATGCCTCATGCGAAGTGTAAAATTTTCAGACATGCCTCATGGAAACAATTTCAAGTTCTTAAAAATAGAATGAATTAACATACACCTATCAACATGATCATATCTAATAAACTCATGGTGCCTGAAAATATAAGTGTCTTTAAAGATCAATATGAGAGCTTTGAACTAACTGGTGCCCTTAAAGATCAATACAAGAACTTTTAACTGACTATAGATAGTGTGCCTTTAAAGATCCATACAAGTAGCTAGACCTTTAAACTGACTATAGAGGGCCATTATAGGTTCTTGAATGATTCCTTCATTAGCAAGATAATGTGCTACATGATCGTAGGTCACTTGCAATGTGAAAAGATGATAGAATCAAATTTCTCCCTAACCTAGATGCTTATTCTACATATTTACTAAGCTTTCAATTAAGACTATTCCTTTTATTAATTGCATTATCAACACCTTCAATTATTGCAATTCTTTGGTTTTGAGATTATGCCAAATCTTGCTAGCAATGCTTCCTATTTTAATTCATTTTTTGTACTTATACCAAAGAATAGCAACCTTCAATAAATCTCCTTTAGTTAGAGCAGTTTTCTAAAGTCAGCAAAAAGTTTGATTTTTGGTTTTCATTATGGGGAGGGGTGAAGTGAGTTTAACATAGAATGCAAATTTGATATGGGATTTATGTGTGGCTACCTACAATGTTTGATATTTGATCATTTTGTTCCATTTATATATTTACATTCTCAAAGTAGATTTGACAAAGTCATTGTGGTCTAGCAATTTTGACTTTTAAGTCCTACTAAACTTGTTATTGTTGAATATGACTAATAGGTGATAGCTTCCCTAAGAGAATTTGGGCTCGAGTCATCAAACTTGATTCTTTGAATTGACTTCACCAAGAGTAATGAGTGGACTGGTATCACAATCTTGATACTAATATCTCACTTTTATGTTGTGCAGATTTTATAAAGCAATGGCGCTCTCCAGACCTTGCCTGAAATCATCACTCTTGGAGATTTCAACTTCCTCCAGAAGAAATGTATGTTTTTTTTTGAGAATTTAATTTAGAATTTTCTAACAATGTTAAATTATCTATGTTATTTTTTCTTTTACCTAAAACAATGCAGAATATGGAAAAGTTCATAGTCATAGTGATAATGAAGATTTTGTTTGTTCAGAAAAAAATAGACTATAAAAGTTATACTAATGAAGATTTAACAAAAAATAATGCTCAAATAGATTGTAAAAGTACTATATTAGTTTCTTCCACTCGTAGGTCAGGTTGTGTTACTTGCTAGGAAACAAATTTTTCATTATCAACATAACTGAGGTGTTGTAGCTACTAACACAAGAACAAGTCCCCAAACATAGCAAAAGATTTCATGAACTTTGGATTTCTGTCTGTAAACCCTCTCACACTCACCATAGCTTGGTGTTTGTACCACCTATTGATACCAAACTTCAATTGGGAAAACCCATCTTCATTAGCAAAAGTAAAATTAGATTAGTTGGAGATATATTTGTGTCTTGTTCAGCTTCAGGGAAATGACATTTTGGGGGAATTACTTGGGCATATATATGCCTTCTTCTACTTCATATTCATGATAGTTTGTGTGTGGAGGCCTTTATGTATCCAAAGTTTCAACTACATTCCTACTTGATCTATGCCAGTTTGTGCAATTATAATGTTGCTAAGGTTTTATTCTCATCATTTTAGTTCAGCCATATTTCCATTTTGACTTTGTTGTTTCAAATCCATATAGTTCTCACAAATTCATGTTAACATATTGCATATGAATTTTTTTTACTTTTGGGTGACAACCTTCTGTGTCAAAACTTACTTACTTGGATAATCCATCTAAACGGATTCAAGGATTTTTTGAATCTGAGTATGGGTGGGGATTTTTCAAATTTTTTTTATCTATGAAAAGAACATATGACAACTTGAATACATATAATGAATTGGAGTTTACTAATTGAATCATGATAGGACATATTGGTGCAAATGCTCCAAGTCCAACTTTCAACAAGCTTTAAGTTTCGGGTTTGGAATTGATCAACATTCAAATCAGAGATGAACTAGTTACAAAAAATTGATAATTCAATGGTAGACTATTTAGTAGCCAATTCAATTCTTTACTCATCCATAAAAGCTGAATAGCTTTCTGTAATAGATGTTTATTGTTTATAAAAGTAATTATGTAATATTAACCCTTTTCTCATCATAACAATATAAATATCCAATGTAAATGGTCATCAACCTTTTATATTTTCCACAAATTGATGAAAATTCTTTGAAACATTTTTTTCCCTCTCCCTTAAGATAATTAAAGGTCATTTTCTAGTACTTTTCTGACTTATTGATACATAAGGTCAATGGAAATGCTCCAACAATGCCAAAATTTGATAAAAAGTATGGACTAAAGAATTGATAGATTAAATTAGTATAGACTTTTTCCATATCTCACTTTGGTATTTTTTGCTTGTATCTAGAGAAAATCTACTTTTGGTTGCATCATTCCTTATACCTATTCCCAATATTTTGTCACCTTGAAGAAAGTTCCTTGCATGAGGAAAGCATGCATGCCCAGTTTTGGAAGAATAGACTACTACCTTGTTACCTGCAATGTATTCCAAATATGAGACATTGACCCAATCACCACCACTATGCTATGAGAAATATATTCTACATAATTCTCCAGAGAATTTTTGTATTTGAAGAGTGAAATGATCCCAATCACAAACATGCTCTCCAATTTGAATGAGACATAGATTTAGCATCCCAACCTTTGCAGTGGCCGGTCCATTGAATGGACAAAACACCCACATTGCTATATTAGTGAACGTCCCCCCAAGTGCAGGTTTAACATGCACATAGACCTATGCAGTTTCCAATTTTCCCAATTTGACTTCCTTTGAGTGACCACCCTTTGGCAAATCTAACCAAAATTTACCATCATTTGAGCCCCATGGAGGTAGGTTTGAACCATCAACCATGATGAATTCAAGAATTTGTACACCTCTTTTGCACAATAGAGGCCCATTTTCAAAGAACCATGAAACCAATGACGGTAAATAAATCTTAGTGGGCAACATACCCTACATTCGGGCCAAGCAAGTTTAGGTATGTTTTGTTTTGTTTTGTTTTCTATACGCTTCTCATCAAAATTTTGTTCTAGTAATTCAAATTGAAATATCAATGGTTTAGGTAGTAGTTGGGGTTTGGATTATGGTTTAGTTTGGGTTGAGTTTAGATTATGGTTTAATTTGATTGCCAAAGTTGAGGTTAAGATTTATTTAGTAGAGGATGTCTAGAGATCTAGTTTAATTAGAGAGTGTGTGATGTTTAAGCTGTCTGTGACATATCAATTATTATTAGTAAGATCACTGGTCACATATTACTAACTAGTTCTTATGATCTATGAAAAATTTGAAATATCTCTATTTAATTATATGATGTCACCATGTTTCTTACCAGATACCAAAACATTCTCATCAGTACACGTATTGATTAGTATTATCTTAGTTGAATGCATTACTAAAAATATGATAATGTTATAAGAACTACTTAAGTAAATAGTAGTATATGATGATGCCTAGATGTGCTCAAATATGATCACACATCATATTAGTTGTGATCATCAAAATTAAATCAAGCTAGAGTAATAAAGAGCTTTTCATTGTGACAACAAAGCATGCAATCTAAATTGCACACGATCCTTCAATTGTACACAACAGAGACAAATTTTCTTTTAGAACAAGGTTACCAAGTTGAAAACACACCCATTAAAAGCTATTGCACTTGGAGAAAATCACAGGAAATATATAAGAAAATTAATACACAAAACTACAATGGTAATCACCTCAAATAAAGCATGAAGCTCAGAATCCTCCACATTACTATTGATGTTCTGCACATGTTCTGCACAAATAGAGTTATGGAGGGATGTTCACCATATGGATGTTCTCCTATAATACGTCCAAGCACATTTGAAATGCCATGGTGATTTACACCACCCCCAACAATATAATCTAAAGTTACCATGTTGCCATGGTTATAATTAATACACTCATGTGAATAAAAAACCAACTCCATACACTCCACTACTAAATAAATCATCATATTCTTCTAATTTCTTCAACTTGACTTGGTAAACTAGCCAAATCAAAATCATCCATTATGCCAACCAGAAGTTCTTCTTCATCAAGAAGAACAAATCCTTGACCTTGTATTGCCATGTCTTGAAGGGTGGCCAAAGGATCTTCTCCTAGAGGTTTTTCATTTATATGACAAGATGCAATTATGTTGGAATCTTCAGTGCACTCCTTATCTGACTGATTTACTATAGTAAATGTAAACAAGTGGTTAGAACTTATAAGCTGCTATAGCTCTCCTTTCATATTTATGGAAAATTAGAATGAAAATGGTAAAAGCTATCTACAACTTACATTTTCCATGGAAAAGAATAGGCAATGAACTTGAAAACAAATTGGTAGCACTTGATACATTGAAGTCATTCAAGTTGGTTTGAATGTATGCAGTATTTTTATTTTCTTGAAAATATCAATGGTCAGGCTCCATCTTTCTGAACCTACACTCAAAGCTTATAGGATTTTGAAGCTTCCTCACATTTTAAATATTTTGGGACATATGGGATGAAAAAAAAATGCTCACTGGAGACTTAATTGCAAATTAGGCCTAGTAGGACAAAAAGAGGGAGATGAGGAGAGAGAGTGAAGACAAGACATGGAGCGGGGGAGAAGGGAGGGATGGTGAGAGAGGGAGGGAGGGTGTGAGAGGGGAAGGAAGGAAGTGGGGAGGGTGAGAGATGAGATGGGGAGAGGAAGAGTAGGGAAGTGGGGATGAGGGAGCGATGAGGAGATATGGAGAGAGGAGAAGGGTAAGTTACCATGATCTTTACTTTTCATTGCATCAAGCATGGTTTGTTATATGCTCTAATCATTTTATACATTGGTAACTTTCGGCTACAAATTTTTAGTGAAGGAATTAAGAGAGATTTGCAATGTGGTGATAGAATAATTAGGATTTCAATGTGTAATATGGAAAGTATTGGTGAGAATTTTCAATTAGTTATGATTTACATCTTTGGTGGTTCTAGCTTTTTGTTAAAAGCTAGAGTAGCTAAATTTTGAAGAAAAATCTTGTGCATTCAAATGTAGATTTGGGAGCTCACAAAGATCGAACATGCAAATTATTACCTAGAAATAAATTAATGAACAAAATTCAACTTGCATTAAAGTTATAAACTATGAAATAGAGATATTAAATGAACAATCTTCAACTTGCATAGATATCAACCATGAAATGAAGATATTTGCTGAATTAAATTGATTGTTGAAGATTTTTTGAATTATAGTTTTATTTCAAATTTCATATTTTGAAGAACTTGTTTGATCTTGAATATTCAATTGAATTTATCTTGCCTCTAAATATATATGTATAAACTATCAGTGTTGGAGCTCTATTTCTCATGAAATTTTTTGAGTTTTTGATCTCTTCATGTATAAATCTTTTAGGCTCTAAAGAAATTTTTGGATGGAGATGCCATATTAATGTTAGATCCAAAAACAAACAAACATCCTACTGCAAACTTGGTGATAGAGAAAGTGATATTAAGAAGTGGTTAAAAGGCTTGGTAGTGATTTGGTTTTGATCAATCAGGCATGCTTCATGTGTCCAAACTTTGTCTACTCAAAAATTAGCTCTTGTTTATGGCCTATTATTATTATGAGCTTTATAAGTTTATATAGTTCATTTCTCTATTAAAAATTTCTATTACATTTTGGTTTTCTTTGTGTTGTAAATAATCCAAATTAAGCCCATTTATTTCTTATTACAAGGCCGCATCAACCTTATGCTCGAAAAAAGAAGAGGAAGCATCATGTTATAATATTAGAACCATAAGAGTCATAGGAGAATGTCAAAGATAGTCATGATGTGCCTATTAGCATCATGACTATCTTCAGCATTCTCCTGTGGCTCTTGTGGAATATTCAAGGATTGCAGGTTATTCAAGGATCACAAGTTATTCTTCAATTATGAATTCTCTTTTAGTTGATTTTTCAAGGGAAATCAGCTAGCAAAGATGCTCTATTAGCTTTTAATACGCTTCATAGATGAGATTGCATTATATGAGATTCATTACAACACTCAGGAATGGGCTCATCTTCAATCTTTAGAAGATTGAAGATGAGCCCATTCCCAACTGTAGTAATGAATCTCAAAGCTCCTTTAGCCCAAGCATATCATGTCCTTCAGATGATCTTTCTGAAGCTACATCAACATTGTATCCTTTAGGTGTTTGATTCTTCATCTTTCTTCTTTATTATTCTACAGAAAAATTCTTATGGTTTAAGTTTGTCAGCATTAATTTGTAATATTTGTTGCATATCATCTTTGTATTATGAAAGTTGTAGATGATTGGCTAACCTCCACCTCCCGGTAGCTGCACAGGTATTAAGATTCATATTTCATTATAGTTGCGGGGATTTTTATTCTCAGAAATAAATTATTTTTTTATGTCAACATAGATTTTTTAGGGAGTATTTTAGATCATTGTGAATGTATCTGTTACAGAAAAGAAGACAAAATAAGGCAATTCATTTTATATGATAGAAGATAGACAGATGTATTATGATCTTAAAGTAAAATAACAGTCTCTATCTTGTTATAGAGGGCCAAAATAAGAGTTCTAACCAAACACAAGTTTTCTTTTATGGAGTGTATGATATGTGCTACAACTTATGTTCATTGCCCAATTTGTGCATATCTAGAAACCATGGCTTTTGATGACCACATTACATTCAGACATCTTGTCAAATAGTTCACGTGACTTATCTATGCTTCCATTTTACAAGCATGTCTAATTTAAGCAATTGATAAACTACAAATAATAATAGAATGGGAAAGAACAATATGTTCTATTAACGTACCTAGGAACTGACATTATGTCATGGGACTCAACCAACAATATATTTGTACCAAGTATAGTGCACTGTAATGTTATTGTTCATACAATGTTGATATTTACTTGAGAAGACTATTTTTATTTAGTTGTATTTGCTAAGTTTCCTTTTCAATTTGATTTTGAGCTAGTGACACTTGAGACTCATATGCTTACAAATGCTTCATGCAGTGTCTAGTCTCAAGCCCTGATCACTAGGCAAGATCCTAGCTCTTATTATAGTTTTATTACTGCAAACATATAGTTTGCATGTGATTCTACTAACCTAAAGGATCCTTAACCACAAACAACAGTAGTCTCCTCTTCCTAAGATAATACAACTTTTTTTGGATTTAAATAAGAAAATTGTAGTAGCATTATTAGCGAGGATTTGTGTCTGCTAAGAAACTTCTTATCTAAGAAAGCCTTCCTAAGGGTTGTGAGCTTGTCTATTTATCCTTTACGTCAAAGGTTCAATGTGAGCATGTTGCTAAGAGCCTACCAAAGGTTATACAAATGCAAAGTGAACTAGTTTTTGATTACCTCTTTTAGTAGACTAGATTTATCTTTGGGGTGTAGAGCACATGGAGAGCTTGACTACTTATTTAGAGTTTTGTTTCTCATCTCTTTCCTAAATATCATATCATAGAAAATACAAAGAGCTTGCACAAGTTTGTATGATTAGTTACTATTGATGTTTTTCAGTCATTCTATAAAATAGTACACATGCCTTGCGTATGATATGACATTTTGCATGCATCCAACACTCTTTGGTCTGACTGATGATGGATTATGGAGAGTGATCTGAAATGATGATGCTAAATTTGATATTGATAATCGTGTGTGTTTTTTAGCATCATCATTTTATATCACTCTCTGTAATCCATCATCAGCTAGAGGAGAGAGTGTAGGATGCATGCAAAATGTAATATCATTCACAAGGCATGTGAACTATTTTATAGAGTTCTTGAAAAAAAATTTACACCCAGGCGTTGGTCAAAATTTCTACTATCATTGGTCAAAATTTCCACCAACACCTAGCTATTTTCTACCTTCAATGGTCAAAATTTCTACCTTCATTGGTTGAAACTTTCCACCTTTATTGGTCAAAATTTTTACCTTCATTGGTCAAAATTTTTTGGTTTCACTGGTCGAAATTTCTACCTTCTTTGGTCGAATTTTCCACCTTCATTGGTTGAAAATTTTCACCTCAATTGGTCAAAATTTCTACCTTTATTGGTTGAAATTTTCCACATCAATTGGTCAAAATTTTCTACCCTCATTGGTCAAAATTTTGACCACTTCCTGGTAGAACTTGACCCATGGCTCTAGAAGATTTTTGACCAATATGTTGGTCAAAATTTTGACCAACTAGTAGGTTGGTCAAAATTTTGACCATAAAATTTTTGACCAATGGGCTAGTCAGATTTGGTTAAAATTTGGGTCAAATTTTTGACCAATAAAGGTTGAAAAGTGTGCCCAAATGTACTAGTGGTTGTTGGTAAGCTTGGTTATATTGTGGCTGCTAGTTGGGCCAATTATTGTTCCAATTTTGTCCTTGAGGGGGAAAATTTGGAGGAATAGTGCCTTGCCATTAATTATTATTATAACCAAAATTATTTAGAGGGTCTTGAGGAATACCTTGTCTCTAAGCCCATGGTCATCTTTGACCAACATAGATTACTTCTCCTGTATCCTCATCAATTACTTTGAACTCAGTGGGCATTGGCTATTCATTCATGGCTGCAATGGTCTTGCATGTGCAGTTCTTCTCCCTTTCTCTGCAATGAGGGTGGAATTTAGTTAGCATAGCATCAGTTTCATCCTTTTTTCTTTGGGATTGCATGGTATCCAATTGAGTAGCAAAATCATTAATGATATCTTGCTTGACGTCAGACACTAGGTTAGATAACTCCATCATAGATACTCTTGACCCACCATTAGTCTTATGTGGTAGGCTACTTAGTCCTCTACCTTCCTTTATAGTGGCTCTTGATTAGTTTTGACATATCTCCTTGATTTCATTCCAAGTCCATTGTGTAACATCTCCCCTAGCCATTAGGTCCAAGTCTTTCATGTTTTTTCTTGCACACCTCTCAAAAAAAGATGTTTCTTAGATTCTTCATTTAAGTTATGGTATGTGTTCTGCACACATTGAACAAGAATCTGGAAACATAACTTCCAAGGTTTCACCCTCCTTTTGTGACATTTTAAAAATGTCATCTCCCTTCATATGTTGACCTCTACAATATTCTTTATATTTTTGAAGAGACAAATTACTCATTTTAGTCTAGTTGGCTACAACATTTACACCCAACCCCATGAACCATCTTAGAGTAGCCTCCTTTAGAGTAGAGGGAAACAATTTAAACTTATAGGCATCATTTGTGTAGTCATAGCTCCTACAAAGAATGTCAAACTCAAAGAGAAAGGTTTTAGGGTCTTCTGTAATAAGGCAATAGAATTTTGGAAGAGCAGTAGTAGGTATGTTCTTCAAATTTTAATTTTCTTATTGAGGTGGAATAGGAAAAGGAAAGGTAGGCATAGTCATTCTTGGAGAAAAAGGTGGTGCTTGATATATAATAATGGCTAGTGGATTATCTTGATATGCAGGCTCAACAAAAAGTTCATTCAAGTGGAATGATTCTTCCAAAGATGAAGAAGGTAATTCAGCTTGAATATTAGAAAATAAAATTTCAAAGGGTTTTTCTTCATCGTTCTCTCTTTGGGGTTCATCTATTTTAGGATTATCATCATTGGATGATTCTTCCTGATTATCACAAGGAAGGAATCTCCCAAGGTGGTCTCTTCTTCTATGCATAACATACTTCTCTAATAATAAATTCTATTCTTCAGGGAATAAAAGTGTAACTACAAAGATTGGTTTGAATTAGCACCATCCCTAGCAATGGTGCCACAAATGCTTGGTCAAAGAAAGGGTTCAAAATACTACAACAATTGACTACTTAATCTAAGATTGGACATCCCAAATATTTCTAATCCAACTCATTTGGACTCATTTAATTTATCAACTAGGGATGTAAACTTGAAATGGTGTTTGCAAAGTATATGCTTCAAACTTCTCTCAACTTAAGAATTATTCTATGGAAATTCAAATGAATATGCTATAGGAAATTTATGCTAAAGATGAGAATCAAATCTATTTTAGCAAAGCATGACAATATAGTTGGGAACTACTTCAACTACCTATGCTACAGGAACACTCTACTGATTTTGCTATCAATGGCTGCAAGAACAACAAAGTCTATGCTAGTTCTACAAACCAAAGGTAAATCCTATGCTAATTAATTAGTTCACTTCCTATGTGGGCCCCCATAGAGAAGTAAAGTAAAACTACTCAATGATGGAAATGTGAAATGATATTTTTATTCATAACAACAGTAAACATACATACTGATAAATAGCAAGATTACATCCAGTACTCAAAACTTAGAAAAATTCTTCCTTCTACTAAAAACTACAAACTAAAAATCCTCATTCTAGAACACAGACTTCTAGTTATTTAAACACAAACTAGAAACAAAATTCCTAGATTTTAGACTTCATCAACTACCGAAATAGTGGATGACATTAAATATTACAAGAGATGCATTAACTTTGGCGCCAAATGAAACATGAGTTTAGGAGCTCACGATCCCTGGATTTTCCTACTTTGACTCCCACTTTCCTGAAAATGAGCACTAGCCATTATGCACAAAGTGATTGGTGATGTGGATGGTCATTAATGAAATTTACCACCATTTTCTTGAGCTGCTAACTTTGCTTAGCTAAGTTGACTTTTCCTTTGAATCTGCAAAATATTAGTGCCTCCAAAGTAATAATATACATCAAGACTAATTTTAAAAATGTCATCTAAATTAGTTTATCCTATGTCACATTGCTGTAGGAGAACTACACAATCTAGCCAAGAAAGAAAAACATCATTCTCACTATTTTGTAATTACATGACATATCATTTTATAGCATATTCATTTTAGTCCTAGAAAGTAATTATGCACACATTTTTCTAAAATTATCATAAACATCATGTTCTTAAACATCAAAGTTTTTAGAAAGATTGCAAATTCAACTGCGAACGAAATTATAAAATAGATCATATTCTGGTCTCATCACCCCTCATAGGGTAGATCATATTTTATGATCAAATATTGTAGCCCTAACAAATTAAATTTATTGTTAAAACAATGAAGATTTGTGGGTTTCATCCCCACCCTGGTTTTACCTTCATCTTGAAGTTTTTCTAAGTAACCAAATCATTGTGTTATGTGTTGAACTCTTTATGTATGTGATTCATTTCATTGATGTTTCAACATTTAATTTTTAATGGAAAATCTATGAGATGAATTATGTGTGGATTTATGTTATTGGTTTTGAAGATAAAATTTTAAGGTCCTGATTCACCCTCCCCTCTTAGTATCTTGTTTCCCATATACTTATTCCAACAATTGGTATCAAAGTTTAGTTCTCTTTTTAGGAAGCCTAATAGCTTGAGTGGATAAGATCATGGAGATGGAAGTGTATAAGATGGGAAAAATCATTGAGAATTAGATGATTAAAATCCAAATCGTAATGCAACAATTAGAAGCAGCAATAGAGGAGTTAAGGAAAACTCTAAGAAGAAGAAGAAAAGAGATAGCTATTCAGCTAAATGACACTCGGTACAAATAATTTTACATAGAAGGAATACTAGATAGTGGAAAGGCTGGTAAAAATGATGAAGCAATGATATAATTGCTAGAGAAGAATAGTGCCCTACTAAAGGAAGGAAAAGATCTCAAGTCAAAATAATAAATTCAATCAGTTACACTTTGTGAAGGAATCAAACAAAAGAAGAACAATGAAAGACAATCTCATGGCTAAAGAAGACAAAAGATAGATGGCTATCAGACTTGAAGAAAGATCATTTGAAGTACAAAAGCTTACAAATAATTAGTTGGATATGATAAATCAATTAGTAATTGCAAATCTGGAAGAACATAGAAAAGATTTGGAGATAAAAAATCTAAGGCCATAGAACAAGCAATTGAAAAGTGAGTTAAGGAATGAAAAGAAACTCATGGAGAGATTGAACAAACCAAATGAAGAAATCAAGCACTTTGAAGACATGATGAAGTCACCTAGAACAAAAGACACCTTTGGATTTGGATACAAAAAAGCAATCTTCATCTACCGAAGAAGAAGAATCATCCAAAAGTGGAGAAAAAAGGAATGTAAAATCAAAAGGCAAACCTACATGTCATCACTATGGTAAAATTGGTCACACAACCAACATTTGCGAGGGCATAAATGGTTAGAAAATTCATAAACCTAAACCAAGACATATTTTTTTTTAAATTGCAAAAGGTAGGACATCATCAAGCACATGAATGCAGATCAACAAATAATGACTTACCTAGAAAGACATCTAAATTCAAAGGCCATTGCTACAATTGTCAAAATTATGGACATAGATCTCATGAGTGTAGACTCAAGAAAAAGTCAAACTAGTTAATAGAAAAAGAAACACATACAACAAGGAGAGGCAATTCCTACAATTGGTATTACAATACATGGTACAATTGTCATTATTGTGGAGGAGATGGATACATTCCAAAGAGTTTCATCAAAAAACACTTCAAAGGAAATTATAAGAAATGGTTAAATGGAGAGATAATATGTTTTAGTTGTCTCAAAGTTGGACACATCAATAGAACCAAAACACCATCACCAACACCAAGTAATGGAAATGATAAACTTGAAGGAAAGAAAACATGGATAGAGATAGTGAGAGCTGGAAGTAGCAGAGCAGATGAAAATTTGATCACCCAATCTGATGGATCAAGTAATCACACCACATCTTACTATAAAAAAGAGTATGTAGGAACTGTATACTCAATGTTATATTTTACATCAATTCCTAGCATAGAAGTGATAAATGTTCATATATGCATAAGTAAAGATGCATTAAGAACTATTCAAAATAAATAAATATCATTAAGTACGAAGCATCAATGGTGCAAATTATATTGACTAAGTCTTGCAGTATAGACCAAGTAATCAAAGAAGATAACACACTAACCGAATGAATTGGTTATGACTGAGTAACCTTGACCGAGCTAAAATGGAGACCAAGCTAATTTTCTTACACCAACTAAGTATGAAGAAATTAATTGCAAACCTAATATGAAAGATTGAAGGCATTTATCAAATTTGGTGATTCATTTGCATTCACCAAGAGATAAAAAAGAATATGAGAAGATTTCAAGGTGATCAAAGCAATTTTAGAAACTAGAACAAAAGAATCACAGAAGTTTATCAAAAAAATTGTGGAACAAAGTAAGTATCATTCTCAAGGTTGAGTTAAGTATTTAGTGAAGATATTTGTGAAAGTTCTTTTTAAAACCCTAAGTTTGAAATGGAATCTAGAAGTGAAATAATGAAGGACAACAGTACAAAAATCATTAGGAATGATCAAAGTTCTCCACCCAACTTTATAAATTTAGTTAATATTGATAACATTGTTGATGATATTAGAGATTTATCATCAATTCCACTCAAAGCCTTGACTGTGCAAGATTTAAGATTGTGTTATTTATGTAAAGTTGGAGAAATCAGAGACTTTTAAATAAGAGCAGCATATGAGAAGCTATGCATTGATGGAATTTCAAAGGAAGAATATAAGATCATTGCTGAAAAAGGGCTTACCCGTGCCCTAATATTTTTGAAAGTTTTTATATTCAAATGGATAAAGGTTTTTCTCAGCCAAATTCATGATATGAAAATATGGTTAGAAGGTGGGCCAATAAAAAACAATAAGGAAATTATTCATAGGATAACAGGGTACTCTACATTGGATCGACCAAAGAAAATAAGGAGTGGAACAAAGAGTGAAATTGAAAATTGGACCAAGGCAAAGTGGAATCGTCATGGAATGTCAATTGATGGAATTGAGGACCCATTAATTGAATTTTCTATTCAATTGATTTGCACACAAATTCTATCAATCTAGTAGATTGAACAATGTACCCTATGTAGCAGTGAATTTGGTCTACAAAATTATGAAGAAGGATCATTCATATGATCTTTTTGAGCTACAATTTCAAACCTAGTGGTAGTAAGAAAATAAAATAACACCTCAAGTAAGTTTGGATCCCTGTTATTTTGTATATTTTTCTATCTATCAAATTATTTTCCTACCATTGGAATGCTTGAATAGGATAGGAATAGAACTTTTATGGAGAAGCTAAGTGATTTAATAAGAATATTGGGAGACAATTTTGAAGCAACAATGGACAACTACTTTGAAGAATTCAAAGTTAGGATGAAGAATAGAATGAGAATTCTAAAGCCAGTTGTGAAAAATACTATGATGTAGTATATTTCATTGTGGATATAGATTTTGTGTATGCACAAATAGTTTTTTTGAGGGTAGCATGGCTAGAAAGACCAATGCCCTGTGAAGTAAATTTAGATGTGTAAGAATTTTCCTTAGAGCAAAATTCACCCAAGATCAAGGAGCACAACCACAAGCACACAATAGATCAAAGAGTATGATCAATATGAGAATGCTTACTATTATTAGAAGAATATTAGAAGCATGTGCATACACACTAGGAAAGCCTGTATATAAAGGCCTCTAAGATGCATCTAGAATGTGTCTTGAAAGAACTAGGAGACAAGCATGACAACTAAGCACATAACCTCCACAATAAGAGGATAAGCATGATGAGGTGTCTAGAATTTTGTAGACACCATTTTCTCAAATAATGTGCTAACTCCTAAGTGTAGACAACATGTGCATAACTAGAGTACAAACTCTTATGTTGTCAACATGACAACTCACAAGAGTACGCATACTCCTAGGTGAGTAAATAATAAAATATATGCATTAACCTAAGTAAAATTAAGTAAGTGTAAATAGTAAATACTTATTTACACCAACACCCCCCCTTCAGTGTAACTTAGGGGAATTCCCTTAAGCTTATGAAATCTAGGATGCAATGCATGATGGGTCCTGGCTACTAAGCCATTTTAGGTACCCATGTACATAATG
Source organism: Cupressus sempervirens (assembly GCA_028749045.1). NCBI lineage: Eukaryota > Viridiplantae > Streptophyta > Pinopsida > Cupressales > Cupressaceae > Cupressus > Cupressus sempervirens. The sequence goes on along the minus strand of CM053784.1, from coordinate 469,313,462 downwards.
ATATGCAATCTCTCATAAAGTGGAGAAAGAGGGAAAACCTCGTTGGAAAAACCCTCCTCCAAAAAGAGAGATAAAAATACAAGATGCATGGATGGATGGAGTAATCAAGACCCCCCCATTATGACATACATCAAGTATATACAAAAGAGAAATAGAAGGACAAAACCCCATAAGAGGAAAAAGTCCCCCCCATAAAAGAGAAGAAGAAGGAGATAAGGTAGTCAACCCCCCCCACCCTTAAATGTTGTGTGTCGATCAGTGAGAAAGGCTCCAATGTAGAAGCTAATCCATGACTAGTATATAATGTTCCTCCCCTTTGGAAGAAATAATGGCATGAAATGGGTGAGATGCTTCCCCTATCTGTGGAAATAATCTTGATGATGAAAGGTATCTTTGAAACCTGTTCAAGTGTCCCTATGTTGATGTTGATGGTTGCTCCCTCCAAGACTACTAAAAAGAACATGTGCACATCAAGAAAGGATACATGTAGAACATGTTTCAAAGAACTATCTATCTCCTTAGCTGATAAAGAGACCTCCTGCAACTGCTGTACATAAGTATCCACAATTACATTAGCCTGCAAGGATTGATCATGTAGAGAATAGACATGAGGGTTAGAGTGGGCCCTTGCAACAACTGTAGAAGGATCATCCTCATAAAAGAGGAGCTAAATATCATTAAAGAAGTCCTCCAAATTTGGTGTGTGTGACTCCATGAAAAAACATGAAATGTTAGTTAAGAAGTCATCACCTGAGGCTAGAACTTGAAGACATAGTGTATCCTAATGTGTTGAAGTACATGAATTTGTCACTACAACAATAGATGAAGAATTCACCTCAAAGAGAAGATGAATATCATCAATAATGTCTCCCACATATTTAATGTGAGGCTCCATGAACAAGCCTAGAAGGGTAGGAAGGAAGTCATCGCATGAAGGCAAAGTAGGAAGACATGAAGGGTCTTGCTGCAATGAATCTGAAGCATTTGTGGCTGTAACTAGATTGGTAGAATCAACAAGAGAATCAAGAGGTGAGATCTCAACAGGAGTTGAAGGTACCATGACTGGAGTGACTAGATGTAGAATGTCCTCTGGAAATGGAGGAACACATGGATCTCCATATGCTTCCCAATGAGCTATCCAAACATCATGAGGAAAACTTTCCATAAGAAAAGGAGCAAAGGATTCCTTACTCATACTTCTATACATAAAGCCAAGAAGTTTAGAAAGATATTTGAATGAAGGTGGTATCTTCAAGAAAAGAGAAGGAATCTCTTCCTGATGTTCTCTTAGATGATCAAGCATCAAAGCACTCCATTTTTGATAGTTCCTCAGTGTCAACTTTGGTCTTATACCAAACTAACATATGTGACAAGCCTCCATAAGATCAATGAATATATGCACCCCCCAAAATACATAAATAATCAATCAACTGCCCCTAATGTATGATTTGGCACTTAGTGCAATAGCCACATGCCAATTTAGGGGCTATTTTTGAAACTAATATTTCTATCCACAGAACCTATAATCTGATTGTAGATCTGGAAAGTAGACAAAAAATATGCACTTTCAAAAAAATAGAACCTATTTTGGAGTCCAAATGATCCCATACCAAGCATTTGAAGTGGAAAAAATTGGAATTTGTAACTTGCATAAAAATTTAGAAATAGAGACCTCAAACCACTTGCACCAATGTGTAGACCACAAAATTCTACCCCAAAACAAAAAAAATGCTCGCAAAAAGGAGTAGATATCGCTATTTTAAAATTGTTTCTTTTATTATTTTTCCTAAATCGCCATTGCGCCACCAAAAATGAAATGGCTCTAGATTTTGCCTCAAATGTCCAATTTGGATGAAACAAAATCTAATTTGGGGTTTTTTTGACCTTCTGAATATGATGCAAATATTTGATGTGCACCAGTAAGATTCAATCTTCACCTGCAAAATATATCTCCTATAGGCCTAATGGCCAATTTTTCTAGAAAAATAATGCAAATCCTTAAAAATTGTAGAGAGGCAAATGAAAAAATGCAGATTTAAAAATTAAATGTACAGATTTGAAATGATCATACCAATTCTACAAATCAGGCCTTTGGGTGTCAGTTTGTAAAAAAAAGAATTTCCTCAATTTTGACTATTGCCCAACATAGGAAAATTTATAGTCAATTCACTGAATCAACACACCATATATAGTGGTGAGGTCCACTTTGGCTCTAGATGCTCCCAATTTCTATGAATTCTCCAGATCTTTGGATCAATGGTGCTAAAGCAACAATGGTCTTGAATGACTATGTGTAGAGAATCTCCTTGAGCTCTAATACCATGTAAGAATTTGATACAACTCTGATACCATGTAATAATTCTCCTTAGAGAAAAATTTACTCAAGATCAAGGAGTACAATCACAAGCACATAGTAGACCAAAGAGTATGATCAATATGAGAATACTTACTATTATCAGAAGCATATCAAAAGCATGTATATATACACTAGGAGAGCTTGTATATAAAGGCCTCTAAGATGCATCTAGAATGTGTCTTATAATAACTAAGAGATAAGCATGAAAACTAAGCACATATCCTCCACAATAAGAGGATAAGCATGATGAGTTGTCTAGAATGTTGTAGACACCATGTGATCAAATAATGTGCTAACTCCTAAGTGTAGACAACATGTGCATCATTAGGGTGCAAACTCCTATGTTGTCAACATGAAAACTCACAAGAGTATGCATACTCCTAGGTGAGTAAATAATAAAATATATACATTAACCTAAGTAAACTTAAGTAAGTGTAAATAGTAAATACTTATTTACACCAACACGATGAGCTAACTATAGTAGTTATTGCACTATTGGCAGAGGACATAGATGCTAGTCTTGAGCAATTTGGCACATATGAGACTATAATTGTTGAGCTTACTACTGAATTTGGCACATCTAAATTAGGGAAGGAAAAAAAGAGAAAGGTTGTCAAGGCTGGAAATAAGGAATAAGGAGAAGGTTCAAGACAACCTATAGAGGCTAAGGAAGGCAAAGGAAAATAACTTTTCATTTTGAAGTCAAAGGCCACCAAAAAAAATAGTTGTTGTGATAGAACCTAAGGTGCAGGCCAACCTAAAGAAGGAGATGCAAGAAATGGTGAAACCTCAAACTCCAAAGGGTAAAGTGATCATCACCAAAAAAAGGATAGCACAACCCCATACTGGGCTATTGACAGGAACGCCATCCATGAAGAGGAAACTAGTTGAAGTGCAAGCTAAGTCGAAGAGAAAATTGATCATTGCACAAGAGGAGGAGGAGAAGGATGAAAAGACAAAGTCTAATGAAACCAAAAAATTACAAATAGTGAAGATACTCCTTACAATGACTATGATTAGGTATGTGAAAAATTAGTAGAATCTAAAAGTATTTTTGGATTCAAAGACACTCAGATGATCAAGTTAAGCTTGAAGGTGCAATGATAGACATGAAAATCAAGTTTAGGCACACACCCTTGGAATTGGGAATGGGATTGTACAAAAGAGTGGATGAAAAGTGGTCATGGGCATTATCTACTGAGAAGAAAATAAGAGAGACAACATTGGCACAAGTTATGTCAAATTTAGGGAAGACTTATATGTCTATAGCCCTTAAAGATTTTGTCAAGAATTTTATGTCAAGGGATAGGGCATATAAAGTTTTGAAAAATAAAGCTTATGAAGTTGGTAGGATGGAATTTGGGTATAGAAGGAATCATTTGGATTTCTTACTCTATCTATGGAAGTGAGGGAAGGACGAGATGCCATAGAATTTGAAGATGAATACAAAAAAGAAATGGAAAAGCCAATTGAGAAGATCCAACTTGTTAATCAGTATGAATAGAAAGAGATAGTCATAGTTGAAGATGATGTTGATACCCCTCCACTTAATCCAAATATACTAATGGAAGAGGAAATTCAAGGCTTAATAAATGATTCAAGAAAACTATGTACCAACCCAAATTTTTTATAGATAGTTGAATATACAAGGCTTGAAAATAAGAGGACCAATGATGTTAATGTCACAACAATAACAAATGATACAAGTGCCAAGCAACTTGGTAAGGCTATAATTGTATATATACCATTGAATTGTATGCCAATTTTGAGAAATAAGGAAAATTTTGATAAAGACTTATGCACTAAATCGGTAGAGGATAAAGTCAACTAGAAAGAGAAAGAGGATACTCAAGCTCTTATTCAACTATTGAGTGCAAAGGCTACAAAACCAAAAAATGTGACACCTATGCAACAAGTGATTTCTACACAATTAAAAAAGCCAAAGTAAAGATCAAGTTGAAAGGGGAAAAAATTGTAGTTATCACTACCTAGTGATACACCCTCATGATCTCAAGATGTGACTCATCCAGGTGAGAAAGATGATTATTCAGTGAGCCTTGATGAGGTAATTATATTACCTATGTATGATTTGAATGATCTTACAATAGAAAAGATGCAAGAACTAAAAACCTTGTTGAGTCATAAGGAAAAGAAAGAACAACTAAGAAGAGAGTAGAAGAGAAGAAAGGTACTATATACTGTCAAAGATATTTTTATAGATGCATTTGGGATCACAGATCTAAACAACTAGCATATAATTTTGGATCAACTAATACATTTAGTTGATAAAATTTAGACAGAAGACATAGACACCAATGAAAAATTATTATAGTGGTTTGAGAGAATAGTGGAGCATAAAGTGTTAAAAAATGTCTCATAAGAATTTGCACATAGACAAGTTGAGCTTTCTACATCAGTTGCCAAGATGAAAATAATTTTGAAAACCATTAATTCATTATATTTGAAATTGTGTGATATAGATTTCTTTACAAAAGATACTAAATGATGATTAGAGCTATTTGTTATAGACATAAGAGAAAATTTTATTACATTGTGTAAGAATGCAAGTTCAAGCTCATTATCTTATATTGAATTGACATTTAGTCAAGCAAAGGTTAGTCGAGCTCATTGCTAGAGATACAAAGATTAGGCACAAGTTGACACTGGTTCAACTTCAATTAGTGTCCAATATAGAGATTATTAAAAAGGCGATCTTTGTTGCTAAAGACATTTTGAAAAAAGAGACATAATTTTCACATTTTGTAAGATTCATTGATCTAGTTGTTGAGCTAGAGATTCAATTTCAAATTTTGGAACAAGTACATGAATGATGGAATACAAGCTATGCCAATATTGTGGTAAGTCATCATCAAATTTTTGATAAGTATCAATAATCCCTGCAACCCCAAGTTCCATTAGTGATAAAAACAAGGGGATTATGAAATAAAAAGGGGATATGGAAGAATAGATCAAGAAGAAGAAATGTAGAGATCAAAGAGGATTTTATTATGGTCTCAGGGGGAGTACTCATTTTTTATAGAAATGATTATTTTATTCACAAAAAAGTGTTTTTGCCACTAATGTAAAAGGGGGAGATTGTTGATATCTAAGCCTATGTTGTCAATTAGTTTCCAAACACATAGTCATTTACTAGGAAATATTACAAGAACATTAATATGACTAAGTTATCTGTTAATTATTGAGCAAGATATTGATTGTTGAGTATTCAATAGCACCCGAGAAAGATAGTCAAGTATTTAGTAGTGACCAAGCATATGAATGAGTTGAGAAATATAATTGAGACCGTGCATGTTGATAAGTTACTTAGTGTCAAGAAAGAAGGTATATAGAAGATAAGTAACAACATGAACAAGCATACATGACCAAGTGTCAGAGCATTCAAGTGCTAAGTAATTCAATTTTGACATATAAATTTGTAATAACACAAACACATATGTAAACCATTTTAGCCAACTTTCATATGATATTTTATATTTGTAGAGCTAGCTAAGGAGTTGATCACACATCATTATAGAAGGTAATAATACCAAGGCATGTGATTTAGCCAATCCAAAAATAGAATAGAAATGACAAAAGATGATGAAGTAGAAGTTATTAATCAAGATCTAGAACCTTCACAGAATATCTATTTAAGGAGGATTCTAACCCTAGAATTGTATGTAAGAAGAAGAAAAAAATATATAAGGAAAAGTATCCTTATATGCATGTGAAGGAGTCAAAAAGAAGTTTCAAAGATAGAGTAGATAAAGAGTAATCATAGTAGTGAAGGATTGAATAGAGTTATCAGATTAGGAGATCAAATTAGAGATACAACAAAGAGGAGACTCAAGATTAGCTTGCAAAGAAAATTGAGGGTTAGGTACTAAATCAATTATTATTAATTAAAATAGGGTAAATCTCTTAATAGAGTGGTCTTAATAGATCTATGCAAACCTCCTAACAAATTCCTTACTTCGTTGTGAGTGTAAAATCCTTTAACAAGGTGAGACCTGATAGTCTCATAAGATTTTGATAGGGTAGACCCCTCATAGGGTAGATCATATTTTATGATCAAATATTGTAACCCTAAAAAGTTAACTTTATTGTTACAACAGTGAAGATTTGTGGATTTCATGCCCACCCCTATTTTACCTTCATCTTGAACTATTTTTGGTTAAACAAATCACTATGTTATGTGTTGAACTCTTTATGGATGTGTTGTATTTCATTTATATTTCAGCATTTTAGTTTTAATGGAAAATATATGAGATGAATTAGGTGTGGATTTATGTTATTGGTTTGATGATAAAAGTTTAAGATCCTGATTCACCCCCTCCCACCTTCTCTTAGTATCTTGTTTCCCATATACTTATTCCAACAATTGTTGCATCTCAAAGTGCCACTTCTCCTTCCTCTATTTTTTGGATGAATTGTAAGTTTACTCCTCTCTTTGAGTCTTTAAATTCTATTATGAAAAGGTTGGTTAGTGATAATATGATTACACTTCCTCATTTTAAATATCTTCTTCCTTTTACTACATCAAGTCCATATTTTAATCCTCAATATTTTTGTCAGTTTCATTGTCATCTTGAACATGATACTGAGGTTTGTTATTCTTTGAAACATAAGAATCATTATTTGATTGATACTAATGCATTATCTATTGAGGTTCAAGATAATAGAAACAAATATGTGGCACCTCCTAATCAAGATATTCAAATCTACATTGATCCTTTGCCTCAACATACTACTAATACTATCATTCAACATCCTTCTTCTTCTTCTTCTTCTACTAGAGTGAATATTTATTATGATGCCTTATGACAAGAGAATGATAATAATTTTAATGTTGTGGAATGTGTAGTTAAACCTCTATTTCCACCTAAGGAAGATGTTCCCTTTTCATCTCATGATCAACCAAAATGTAAACTAAATTGTAAGCATTATAGATCCCTTACTATCTCATTCACTAATGTTGATGAATTCAAGGCTCTAAATGGTACTCTATGTATTACTACTCAAATGAATACATATTGTTCTTATGAGTGTCTTTTTATCCTACTTCTATCCTACTTCTATGGTGGATGTCATCACTAAGGAATATCTCTATAGTAAGAAAAAACATAGTCATTTCTATGACTCAACTAATATGTGGATTCAAACTTATAATGGTTTCTTGTATCCTCTCCAAGGTTCCATTTCTTTTCTTGTTGAGCTCTATGGTAAAGTGATGAATATTTCCTTCATTATCATTCCTATTTCCATTCAATTCCAAGTGAATACTAGTTTACCTTGGTATACTTCCATGCAAGGTATTACTCTACCTATTCATCATTGTATTAAATTTTGTTATGATGGTGAGATTATGATGATCAATCATAGTCTTTATCATCCTTCTAAACCTCGGCATTGTTCTACACTTGACTTCTTTTGGACTTCTATTCCTACTACTTCTCCTAGTCATCTGAATTATATGTTTTACTCATATCAGGATTACATGTTAGAAGATTTCCAAGTTAATTATGACTCATGGTCTTTTCCCTACACCTTCTACAACTATCTCTTCTAATTCTTCTATTTCTAATGATCAACCACCTCTTGGATCTCTTGATCCTCCCAGTGTGGTTCCTCCTTCTAAATTTCAGCCTTATGTTGTTCCTCCTCTTCTATCATCGAAAGATAAGGAACCTAAGGTTTTTGATCCTCCCTTGTCTTCTCCTAAATTGTCTAATAAAACTAAGCATAACCAAAAAGCTCATGAATGCTGAAAAAACCATCAAGCTCATGCTAAATCTTGTATGAACAGTTCTCACTAGTCCATGTCTGTTGAGGAAGTTAATGATATGCATATTCCTATTTTGGGTTCTATTTATATTAAGATAGATGAAGAAAATACTTTAAATGATGATGAACATGAGATTATTGTTCTTCATTTCAATTTACCTAACATTCTTTCTGCATAGCTTACACTTACATCTACACTTAAGCATAGTGACTCTCCCAAGATTCCTTCTTTGGGTTTAGTTATTTTTCACACGGTGTTGAATATATCTCCTCTTGCAAGTTATCCAAATTCTCTTATTACTAATAATTGAGATGGGATAGGAGGTATATATTCTTGAAGTGTGTGCTCTATCATAGTATCTTTCTATGTGTTTTCTTATTTTTATGTGCTTCCTCGTATCATGTTTTCTTAATGCATGTTTAGATTTATTTAAAATACCATTATTTCTCTATTGGCACAAGGTGATAAACAAAAAAATTTATGGTAACATTCTTCTATATGTATCTTACTTCCTCTATCTATCATTCTATGTTATGTTGCACATGTGCTATTGTTTGTACTTGTGTCCTTATGTTTTATGCTTGGGTTTGTGACATCGTAACACCAATTATTTTTGGTCTCTATGAGGGTGATCCAAAAATATTATTCTTTGTAGCTCTTACATTTATTTCTTCCATTGTTTTGTAGTTCTACTTCCTTTTGGGGGTGATGAAATTCCATACTTGATATAATCAAAATATATTATCATATGATCTACTAAACCCATAGTTAGTGGATCCCTTTTGTGCTCTTGCATGTTATGTTTTCATTTCCATTTATTTTTCTTCTCTTGGGGGTATTTCATAGTGGAATAATCTTTCAATGATTGTACATATACTATATTAGATTCGTTTCTCCTATTACAGTGCTAGCAATGACTTTAACGTGGGGTTATACACTCTACACATTTTTGCATTCCATTCATGGGGTAGTGAATAAGGATTTTGATTATATCTTGGGATACTTTAGCCCTATTTTCTTAGTACATTTTCTAATTTATTCTCAAATCTACGAATTACTACTTCATCCTCTTTTCAATGCACATCTCCTATGAACACAATCCTAAATAATGAATTCTCTATGATGTGACAATCAATATTTCTCACAAACCCACTCTCTTTAGGGTATTCTTAGGTATTCCACCTAATAAAATAGGGCTTCTTTCATAGCCCATGCCTTTGAGGATTCTGTCAAAGAGATCCCACTTCTTCAACTAGTGCACATCAATAGGTTAGTACAATATTGCTCAAACTTCCACAAACACACAAATAACCCCAATGCTCCTTGGACCTTTACATATGGTCAAAGGAATACCTAGGCATGCCTTAGATTACTCATCAACATACTAAACCCAAAAAAAGTGCAAAACCCTATTGGAGTTGCAATCCATAGGTCAATTTGTACTTAGGTGCTTGGAAAAAGGCTACAAGAATTAGCCCTCCAAATGCACTAAAAATGAGATATTTAAAAAAATACCTTAATAATGGCCCAAAAAAATCATTTTTATGGACACTCTTTTTGGAGTACTTGAAGATTTTGGAACTCTTAAGCCCCCAATTTGTTTGTACAACCCAAGCACAATTTTAGGCTTAATTTTAGGGTTTTAAGGGTTTTCATGTTGTTCAAGTTTTCAACCTCTTGAAGGTCCTTATCAAGAATATTACTCTAGATTAGAGTTATCCCTCACCATATACTTACTCATCATGCTCTTGGATTGAAGAATCATACCTTTCAATCCACTCCAAATGCTCTTTTTCATATTTGTGATCCCTAACCAAACATGGTTTGCTTGCCTAGGGCATCACACTAAAAATGCTTTTTGTGCTTCCCATTGGCTCTCCTTTTTTGTACATAATGTAAAAGGAGTATAGTCCTAGGTTTCAAAGGTTTGTACATTTCATATGGTGGGAGATGGCCCTAAGACCCCATTTTGTGCTAGCCGCCCTGTTCAAAACAACAAACTACTAACTCACAAAATAATTTATTTGAACACACAAAACTCTCTGAAAAAAAAAAAAAACACAAAATAGAAATGAAGAAAAATATCCACTAAAAATTCCAACACATAAAAACCTAAATATAATCCATACAAAGCATTGAAACACTCAAAACAAAGAAATTGTTGATTTTGATTTGTACACTGTCCTTTCTAATACTTCCAACCCTTGGAAAAAATTAAATTTGGTCTTAAGTAGAATTGGAATGTATAGTTAAAAATAACTAAGGTGGTTGAATAAATCCCATGAATAAATTTCTCTTCTTGCATAAAAGTTGCAAAAGTTGTCAATGACAACTTTGCAAGAAACGAGCAATTTTGCAATTTTGCAAATTATTTACCTAAACTTTCTCTACTTGATACCAAACTTTTCATAAGGTATAATATGGATCCAAAACACCTAATAAGGACACTAAAAAAATTCTTTCTATATTTGGCCCTCAAAACCCAAAAATTCCCTATTGAGCCAAATGAGCACTTTTTGAGCCATTAGTAGCAATAGTGCATTATGGAACTCTTCAAACCTATTTAACCTCACCTTAGGACCAAGTTGATCCTATTACTACTATATTGTTATAGCTAGCATCACTACAAGACAAAATTAACAAATAAGCCCTAGGTCTACCCTTTAGCCTACCTAGGTGCTCCTGCATCATACTCCCCCCATAAAAAAAACTAAGTCACACCCGATGAAAACATGCCTAGGGGTATTCCAACCTTCTTGATCTCTATCTTAGCAACCCAAGTACCCTCTAAAGTTGTCTTTCCCTTCCAATGAATGAGATGTTCCATATAAACCTTGTGCCTTGTATACTTCTTCACCTTTGAGTCTTACACTTCCTCTGCTTCCAACTTGCTGATATTAGGTGCTGTAATATGTTCAAGATCAGCATGAACATCTAGACTAATATGAGGTAAGGTATCTTTGTAAGCCACCAAGTCTTGCACATTGAAAATAGGTAATATGCCTAAATTTTAAGGTAAATCTACCTTATAGGCATTTGCTCCATACTTTGCCAAGATTATTCAAGGCCCTACCCTCTTCATCTATAGCTTGGTAGGAACACCTTTTTGAAGTCTTTCTTTATTCAAATGGACCATGATTACATAGTCACCAACAAAAAACTGAATGTTTTTCCTCTTTTCATACACTTTGGCCTTGAGTTTTTGAGTGTTATCTTGGATGGTCTTCTTGACTTGCTCTTGAATCTCCTTCATGGTTTGAAAAAAGTCTTTAGCTTGAGCACTTCTCTGATTCATATCACCAAGATTCCTCAATTCACATACACCCCTTGGATGCATTCCATGAACTATCTCAAAAGGACTCTTTCTAGTGGTCCTATTCTTACTATCATTATAGGCATATTCTTCTTATGAAATGATAACATCCCAAGCCTGAACATATTCCTTATTTAGGACCCTTAGAAGGTTCCCTAAGGTCCTATTAACCACTTTAGTTTGACCATTATTTTGGGGATGGTAAGCTAAACCAAATGACATGTTTGTACCAAGATTTTTCCACAAGGTTTTCCAAAAAAGACTCATAAACTTAACATCCCTATTTGATACAATGCTTAATGGGACTCCATGAATCTATATAACCTCCTTAAAAAATAGATGGGCAATGTGACTTGCATCATTAGTTTTTCTACATGGAATAAAATGCCCCATTTTGTTGAATCTATCAACAACAACATAATACTATCATATCCTTTCTTGGTGTTTGGTAAACCTAAAAAAAAGTCCATAGTTACACAATCCCATGACCTATTTGGAATTAGAAAATGCTGATATAGATCTACATTTTTTTATTCCTCCTTTGCTTTCATGCACACCATGCACTACTCCAGATACTTGGTTACATCCCTTACTAGTTTTGGCCAATAATATAACCTTTGCACTAGTTCTATGGTTTTTCTAATACCAAAATGACCACTTAGGCTGCCATTATGCTTCTTTTTATTAGGTTCTCTCTCATGGAACCCCTTGGTACACACAATGGATTACCCTTGAATAGAAAGCCATTTTCCAAGGTATATTCTGAAAATTATCTATGAAAATAATTCTCAAAATCTATGCATACCTTGTAGGCTTCAGCAAAGTCCTTATCTTCTTTGTAAAGATTCTAAAAACACTCTATTAGAATGATTTGGAGCTGAATCTCTGGGACTATCATGATCCTTCTACTTAGTGCATTTTCTATTTTATTCAGTTGCCCCGTCTTGTGCTTGATTATGAAGGTAAAGGCCTACAAGTACTCCATCCACTTCCTACAAGTACTCCATCCACTTCAAGTGTCTATTGCTCAGCTTCTCTTGAGTGTTTATGTAGCTAAGAGCTTGATTATCTATAAACACAAAAAAATTCTTGGGCAACAAACAATGTCTCCACTTCCTAAGACACCAAACTAAGGCATAGATCTCTAGGTCATAGGATGAATACTTCTTTTTGGCCTCATTAAGCTTCTCACTATAAAAAGCCATTGGTCTACCTTCTTAACTCAAAACATAAACCATGGAAACTTCTTACCTCAATAAATGTCATAGGTCTTGTCCAATCTAGTATAGTAGCAACCTTCTCCTTGTCCATCTTTAGTGTGCCTTGAGACATTACAAAGCCTAGGTACACAAGGTCTTCCTTGAAGAAGTTACACTTCTCAAGATTTATGGCTAGCTTCTCCTCATGAATCCTCTTCAAAACTACCTCAATATGCTTGATATGATCTTCTCTAGTCTTGCTGAAGATAAGTATATCATCTAGATACACCACTACAAATCTGCCCATGAAATCCTTGAGCACTTGATTCACAAGCCCCATGAACGTGCTAGGAGCATTGGAAAGACAAAATTAAATTACAAGTCATTCATAAAGATCATTTACAATCTTAAATATTTTTTTCCATTCATCTCCCTCTTTAATCTTGATTTGGTGATACCCACTCTTCAATTCCAACTTAGCGAAGTATTTATCCCCTCCAAGGCAATCCACAAGTTCTTCAATCCTAGGTATGGGAAACCTATACCTAATTTTAATCCTATTGATGGCTCTTGAATCTATACATAATCTCCATTTCCCTCCTTTTTTGATGCCAACACAACAAGAACTACACATGGGCTTATGTTCTTTTGTATCAAGCCTTGATCCATCAATTCTTGGATTTGTCTTGCCAATTCTAAGTTATGATCTAGAGTCAACTTGTATGCTACTTTATTAGGAAAGGAAGCACCTAGAAAAAAATCATTTTGATGACTTATAGCTCTCCTAGGAGGTAGAGTAGCTAGAGTACCATAACTCACTATGTCCTTGTACTTTTCAAGAAAAGATTGGACTTCAATTGGTATGTGCTCCTTGGCTACATTCTCCTTTTCTTCAAACTTTAGCATTACTACAAAACATTGACATTCCTCATTCTTGAGGTCTTTAAAAAACTCTTTCCCACTACAAATTAGCACACTAGTCACTTTTTCTTGTGTTTCCTCCCCTTCCAATAAGGACTGAATTTTGAAAGTCTTTCCTTCATTCTTAAAAGTTATGGTATTTTTCCTACCATCATATAAAAATTTCCTATTAAATTTCCAAGGCCTACCTAGCAAAGATGACAAGCATCCATAGGTAAAACATCACACAAAAATTTGTCCTTATATCTTGCTATGGAGAATTCCATCCAAGCTTGCTCATTTACCAAGATGTTTTGTCCCTTGTTAAGCTAACTAACCTTGTAAGGGTTGTCATGAGGTATCTTCTTTAATTTCAACTTTGTAACAATCTCCTCTGATATTGCATTATCAGTAGAACTAGAATCTAACACCACTTTGCATGCTTTTCCTAAGATTTTGCATTTTATGCTAAACAATGCCCTCCTATATTTAAGTTCATCAAGAGCTGGTTGCTTGATCAACATCCTCCTAAACATGAAATTCTCATCTTTTTTAAATTCAATGTGGTCTACATTAGATTTTTTTTGCAATCGTCTTGTACATAAATCATTCTTTTGTCTTGATTTGAGGGAGAAGGCTTCTTGAGGAACTTGTAGATTGGATGACCCAAGTGACCACAATTGTAACATTTTATACTTGCAAAGTATGAATTGGATCTGCTTGATCCTCTCCCTCTACTTGATCCTCCTTGGTTTCCTCTCCCTCTATTGTAAGTGTAGGACCAGAAAATGTGCTAATATATAACATAAAATGAGAAAATAACAAACTCAATATACATAAGTTAATAACCTCTAGTCTACCATGAAAGCCAACTAAAACAAAGAAATCAACATAAAATAAAAACTCCCTCTTTAGTTGTAGTGTCCGTGTACTTCTTTCTTCTCCATATGATGTAGCTCCAATTACCTACAATGCACACAATTGAAAAGAAAAAGCCTATGATATGATAATACTATGAGAGTAATAGAAGAGTGATTTTAAGCCTAAGGAACCAAGGATGTTGAAGGACTCCAGACTTGAAGATTAAGAGTTAGGACCAAGGACTGGAAATAGGAGCAATGTGGCTCATTTTATAGCCAACATGCAAGAGGAGAGCATTGAACTTATCACCTTGAATGTGCAACTTGGCATGTGATTACTTTTGGAAATCTATGACACAAGATGCAAAAAGTAAGATTTTATGATGCATGGAAGTCAACATGCCTATAAATGGAAGAGTATCTATGATGCATCATGTGACACCTCAAAGCTACTTATAGCCAAGAATCTATGAAGATGAAGGCTAAATATAGATATGTGTAAGGAATACAAATATATGGATTATGGAATATCTTAGCAGAGTGTAAATGGAGAATCTATGATGTGCGATGCCCGTGTGTCATGATGATGTCAAGGTTATGTCAAGATTATGTGGAATATTTGAATTATAAATTCATATATCCACACAAATGGAAATTAGTAATTTGGAAACTAGAGGTGGAATGCTTGACTTAGGAAATTGAGAATTTCCATAGTTTGTGAAGATGATTGAATGAATGAATTAATATCAATTAATTGAGAATGTTAGCTAGGAAGAATGATTAGTAATGTGAGATGAAAAATGATTGGAACAATATAGGATTAAATTATGGGTTATTTTAATCCTATACAAAAAATTAGTAGATGATTGGCCAATTTGATTTGACAAGTGTGACAATATCCTTTGATGAAATGTGATGATTATGTAGATCGACTAGGATGATGAGTGAATGATAGGTAGACCAAAGCCATGGTCAAATTGAATGACTAATTAGGATTGATAACATGCCAAGGGCACATGACATGGATTAAGGACATGCAACATTTAACAAATGTTATAAATTCTATAAGATCGAGATTGATTGATAGCGTTGATCATAATAACATCGATAGACATTGCAAATGTTATTAAATTGATTTGATGATATCAAAATTGGACATTGAGGGACTTGAAAATGTCAAAGATAAAATGATGTAAATGACAGTTTGACCTAGCACTGAGAGCCATGACAATACTAAGGTCAGATTGATAGGTTTGATAGATTGATAGATTTCTAAGGAACTAAGAGACACACCAATGCCTAGGGGTAGATATATGATAGTATATTTTGGAGGTTTGACACATTTAGGGTTGATTAGGATTGATTTTGGGTGAGTTTAGGTAGATTTGGGTAGATTCTAGGTTGATTTTATATGATTCTGGGTTGATTTGCAATTGATGTGAAAATGGATACTAATGATGGAGGATATAATCAAATGAAAATCAAGTTGGACAAAAGATTAAATTAGTAAAATGTGAAAATGGGATGAGTTAGTATGAAAATGTGATGAAACCATAGATGTGAACCATTTTTGAGCTTCTACATTTTTCCCTCTTTGATACAATGTGATTTAGAGCCTTGTGTCAAAGAATAATTGATGAGAAAGCCATAACACCATGCCCAAGTAGAGATGATATATATGGTGCCCCCTCAATAAATTGACTAATATATGCATATGATAGGTCAATTTGTTGATAGTAATAAGACATAACCATAACAACTGACAAATCACAAATTAGAGATCAAATGTGAAAGTTATGGGGTCCAGAGTGCAAAGCTGGGTCAATTGGGGGCCCAAGAGTAGTTTCATGGGTTCCCACTCAATAAAGTGAAAAAAAAATGATAAAATGATAGGTCTATTTTTTCAAAAAAAATACAATAATCCAACACAACTAACAAACTGCAAATCGGAGTTGAAATGTAAAAGTTATGGGCTCCAAAAAAGACATGGGTCAATCAGGGCTCCGGTAGTAGTTTTGGTCATCTGACTACCCCAAGTGCACCCAAAATGCACCCATGTGAACATAGGGTACACTTGGTAATTCAAAGTGCACTATGAAAGCATGAAGTGTTCCCTAGGTGCACTATAGAAGCCCAACCGTGCTCTGAAAGTGTAGACTATGCCCCAAAAGGCTCTGAGAGCCAAAATCAGCCTGACTAGACTTGGAATGACTTGAAACATTGTGTGAATATCCATAATTATAGAAAGAGGTTAGAACATGGGTAAAATTAGTCAAAATGGTCAAATATGGTCAAACTTGGTTAAAAAAAGGTTAGACTAAGGCCAGACATGGTAAAAAGCTACAAAAGGTTGATAGGCAGTGTCTGATGATGTGGGAATGTAGGAATGCAAGAGAAGATGTTTTTTTGTGTATTAGAGTGCACAAACATGGTGATGATGAATGAGATGGATGATAGAAGATCAAGGAGATGAGATGAGGACTAGTTAGAATGAGGTGAGGACCTTTTCTTTCACAAAGTGCACTATTTGTCAATGGAGCTTAATTTTGATATGGAAGATGGAATGCAACACATCATGGAATAAAGGGCTAGAGCATAAATGAAAACCTTTTGCATAACAAGCATGATGTAGAAAAAAATGACCTTATCCTTCTTGAGGCATATATACATGCCCTAGGCCCTCAAAGGAACATGTTAATAGACAAAAAACAAAAATTGACCATGAACCATCCTAGGCACTCTCATAGATTAGTTTATATCATCGAGTGGCATAGGAACATGATCAAAGAAAAACAAAGAAAAAATAAATCACTCACTAAAAAATGTGAGCCAACAACTATTATTGTCTACTATTACTTTATTTTTAGTGTTTTAGGTTTGTACATAGTGTGTGATAGGTTGATCATGTTATAGGTCTATTTGTTGATTCAGGTTGATATATTCATACTGACAAGTTGGATTGATTGTTGGTTCACATTGCTCAGCTATTTTGATTGTCATGGAAGTGTTGTGCTTTGAGTTTTAGTCTGTGAAAGTGCAAGTGTTTAAGAAAAAGGTGTGATTATCCATGGCGACTATTTATAAGGTTTATGGAAAAAATTTGGTGGGTTTTTTTTTTTTTTTGGATTTTTTAGGATATCTAATGTTTTTGTGTTACTCATTTCTTCAAGACATTTTATGATTTTTAGTGTTTATTTCAGGATGTTTTGTGATGTGTGGGGATTTGTTCAGGATATTTTATTATTTTTAAGACTTTATTCAAGCCATTTTATGATTTTTATGGATTTGTTTAGGATTTTTTATGATTTTTATAGATTTGTTTAGGATATTTTATGATTTTTATGATTTTTTTAGGATAATATTTGATTGTTTAGGAGTTTGTTCAAGATTGTATTTGAATATTAAGGATTTTTTTAGGGTCATATTTGGATTTTTAAGGTTTTTTCAAGTCGTATTTGAATTTTGTAGGATTTTTTCAGGATCATAAGGGGTCGCAAGGGTTAGCTCCAATTTGGTATGTGATAAGTCCAATGGATAAGATGTGCTTAGGGAGATGCCTATGCTTTAATTTCAAACTCACACACCGTGTAGGTGATATGCCACTAGAAAAGACAAACTATGTACAAAGGCCAAAGAGAGAGTATGTACAGATTGGTGACATGTGGGTAAGATAATAATGGACATTAACCAACTCATGGGCCATGATCAAGGATTGTAGATGTCTTGTAAAATAAAGGATATGATCAAGGAATGACATAAGGGGTAAAAACTAGATGGAATCACAGTAGAGGGAGGAGCAATAACTGATTAGACATGGTGCCATTTTGCCAGGTTTTCACCATGGTACTTGCCCAAAGTACCTATTTGCTAGGTTTTCACTTTTGGACAAAATTTTTCTCTTGACTCAATTTTTTATGCCAAGCCACCTATTTGCTAGGTTTTCATCAAGGCATCCATTTTTCCATGGCTTTTTTCACTTTTTTGTTTCTTTTTTTTTCAAGACTTTTGCTTGTTCTTTTATATATTTTTTTTCAAGACTTTTTTGGCATTTTTTGTTATTTTTTAGGACTTTTAGATAGAATCATGAATGCTACTTATGAATGCTAAGAAAAAATTTGTTGTTAGTGCTGCTAGCTGATAATCTCTAGATCCATGACTAACCAAACTATGTAGGATTCATTTCAAATTTGTAGCTAAAATCAAACCATTGGAAAGGCCTCAAGATATACCATTGTGTACCATATGTAAGATAGTGTCTTCTTCTCATGAATCAAGGTATTTGAGGATAGTTGGGTCAACGGATCTTTGGTATAAGATGTCTTTGATGATGACATACTCAAAGGTTTGTTGGATAGAGGTTTGATCTTGGCTATTGGACAAGTTAGGTAGTAGGATTTGGGTATAAGTAGTTGGATATAAGGAAGAAATGGGAGGATTGAGACCAACAACTTCTCACATGAAGGCTGATCAATAAAGCTCAAAAAGACTTCGTAGCATCTTGAGCATTGGAATACTAATATTCATGGCATCATCTTTTTCATCTTGTAGCCTTGAGAGTTGCTTAGCTTTTGATTTTTGTGCCTTTGATACCCTCTCGCACTCAAAATGATTTCCATGCCATCTATCTAGTTCATGACTGCATCTATGTCCATCTTTCCATTGAAAAGTGGTACAACTTCCAAATATTTTCCTCTTAGGGCTTTGATAGCCTTCAAGAAGAGCTCTTCATTCATGATAGGGTTAGGTTTAGGGACTACATCCTCCTCTACTACTTCTTTACCCTTCTCATATTCTTCTTCTTGTTTCCTCCTAGTTGCTTAAGCAAATGTATCGAGTTTCACCTTCACCTTTGCTAGGGATTCTTCAAGAACTCTATTATTCTCCCTTTGTTCATCAACTTCCTTGTCTAGTTCTACATTTGTCACCATGCTGGCTTCTGTTGGTGTAAATATGTATTCACTATTTACACTCACTTAAGTTTACTTAGGTTAATGCATATTTTTATTATTTATTTATTAGTCACCTAGGAGTTTGTTCACTCTTGTGAGTTGTCATGTTGACAACACAGGGGTTCGCACCTCTTTTATGCACATATTGTCTACAACACAGGATTTAACACACTAATTAAGCACATGGTGTCTACAACCTTCTAATCTTATCCATTCATCTAGAATGTTGGGTAAGGTGTATGCTTAGTTGTCAATGTTTATCTTATATTCTGGTTGTTTCTAGAGACATTCTAGGTGCTTCCTAAGAGGCCTTTATATACAAACACTCCTAGTGTGTTTGATCATCACATCACATACTAATCATACATATTAGATACTAAATAGAGCAATGTATTAGGACATACTCTGATTAATTGAGCATATCCATTTTTGGTCTATAGTTGTGCTTGTGTTTGAGTTCTTAGTTCTTGGCTAAATTTTTCCCTTAGGAAAATTCTTACATGGTATCAGAGTTTGGAGATTTTCTCATCACATAGCCATTTCAAGACAATTATTGCTTCAACACCTCAACTCAAATCTGAAGTACTGCAGAAATTGGGAGTGTCTAGGGCCAGATCTGACCTCGCCATTATGTCCAAAACACTGATTCAGTGAAAATCGGCTATAAAGATGCCTACCCTAGGCCAAAGTCGATTGTGAGGAAATTTTTTTGCAAATCAGCACTCAAAGGACCAATTTGCAAAATTGGTATGATCATTTTAGATCTGTACATTTAATTTTTAGATTTTCTTTTTTTTCATCTGCATCTCTACTATTTTTTTTGGATCTGCATTATTTTTCAAAATATTTTTGGCCATAGGGCCATGAGAGAGATTTTTTGCAAGTGAAGATTGAAGCTTGCTAGTGCAAATTAGATATCTGCAACACATTCAAAAGGTCCAAAAACCCCCAGATTAGATTTTGTTTCATTCAAATTAGACATCTGAGGAAAAATCTAGAGAAATTTGATTTTTGGAGGCACGATGGTGATTCAGAAAAAATAACAGCAACATTGATTTTCAAACAACGATATCTCTCTCATACAGACTCCTTTTTGCGAGCAATTTTTTTTGTTTTAGGGTAGAATTTTGTGATCTACACATTGGTGCAGGTGGTTTGACATCTCTATTCCTAAATTTTTTTGTAGCTTGGAAATCCCAAATTTTGCCACTTAAAATGCTTAGTATAGGCTCATCTAGACTCTAAATCAGGTTCCATTTTTTTTTGAAAGTATTTTTTTTTGTCTACTTTCCAGATCTCTAATCAGATTATAGGTTTTGTAGATAGAAATACTACTTTTAGAAATAGGCTCTAAATTGGCAAGTGGCTACCAAGTGCTAATAACATCTTTTTTAGGGGGGAGGGGGGGAGGGGGGGGGGGGGGGGGGGTTCTTTGATTTCTTGGAGGTTCATTGACTGATCTCATGGAGTCTTGTTAGATTTTTTAGTCTGGTATTAGATCACATTTGACAATAAGGAACTATCACAAATGGAGTAATTTGATAGTTGATCATCTAAGAAGACATCCAGAATTGCTTCCTTATCTCTATACATTGCCACCACATTTTAATTGGACATATGTTGTCAACCTTCGTCACTTTCTATCTAAAAGTATGAGTAAGGAATATTTTGCTCCTCTTAGATTGGCACATTTTCCTTATGATATTTAGCTATCTATTTGGGAAGCATATAAAGATCCTTGTGATCCTCCATCTCTAGAGGACATTCTACATCTAGTCACTCTAGCTATGGTTTCTTACTCGTTAGATGAGATCACACCTCCAGCTCCTATTTCTCCTACTGATCCTATTCTAGCCATAGATGCTTTGGATTCAGTGCAGTAGGACCATTTATGTCTTCCTACATTACCTTCATGTGAAGACTTCCTTCCCACCCTTGTAGGCCTGTTCATAGAGTCTCACATTGAAGATGTGGGAGACATTCTTGATGACATTCATCTTCTTTTTGAGGTGAATACTTCTTCTTTTTCCATAGTGATAGATTCATGTACTTTAGCACTATAGGGTACACATGGTCTTCCAGGTGATGATTTCTTGCCAAACATTTTAGCTCTATTCTTGGAGTCACACACAATAGATATGGGAGACTTTTATGATGAATTTTTGCTTCTCTTTGCTGAGTTTGATTCTTCTACAGTTATTGTACATTCTCTACATGTTCAATCTTTCCAAGTTGGCATGATTGTGGATTCTTATGTACCACATCTATAGGAGGTCTCTTTCACATTTGAGAAGATAGTTGGTTTTCTGACACATGTTCTACAACACTTATTATTCGATTTGCACTTCTCTTCAATAGTTTTGGAGGAGGCCATCATCAGTATTGACACAGGGACTTTTTAATAGGTTTTAGAGACACCAGTCATCATAGAGATTCTTGCTCCATCTAGGGGACACATATCCTTTGTACCCTTGCCTTTGTTTCTTCCAAAGGGGAGGAACATCATTCAAAGGTCATGGATTAGCTTCTACGTCAGAGTATTTTCACTAATTGGCACACTAATTTTAGTGGGGGGGGGGGGGGGGGGGGACTACCTTGTCTCCTTCTCCTTTTTGGGGGGGACTTTTTCCTCTTATGAGGTTTTGTCCTTCTCCTTTTTTCTCTTGTATATATTGGATGTATGTTGTAATGGGCGAGGGGGGGGGGGGGGGTCTTGATTACTCCATCCATCCATGCATCCTCTTTCATCTCTCTTTTTGGGGGAGGGTTTTTCCCATGAGGTTTTCCCTCTTTCCTCACTTTATGAGAGATTGTGTCTTCATTAAAATGGTCTATAGTTGTGCTTGTGTTTGAGTTCTTAGTTCATGGGTGAATTTTTCCATTAGGCAAATTCTTACAATTTCATTTTCTTACTCTATAGAAGCCATGGACATCCACCAAATTTTCTCAAGTCTTTAACTTGCTCTGATATCACTTTGATGTGACAACCAATCTTTCTCATAAACTCTAAGCTCTCTAGGTTCTTCTTAGATATTCTACCTAATCAAGTAGGGCTTCTCTCACACCCATGCCTTTAAGGATTCTATCAAAGAGATCCCAATTCTTCAATTGGTGCACATATATAGGTTAGTACAAGATTGCTCAAACTTTCTCAAATGCACAAATAACCCCAATGCTACTTAGACCTTTCCATATGGTCAAATTAATACCTAGGCATGCCTTAGGTTACTCATCAACATACTAAACTCAAATCAAGTGCAAAACCCTATTGGAGTTGCAATCCACAGGTCAATTTGTATTTAGGTGCTTGGAAAAATGCTACAAGAATTATCCCTCCAAATGCATTAAAAATGAGATATTTTGAAAAATCCCTTAACAATTTGCAAAATAAATCACCTTTCTAGATACCATTTTTAGAGTACTTGAATATTTTGTAACTACCCCCAACTTGTCTATACATCCTAAGAATAATTTTAAGCTTAATTTGAGGGATTCAAAGGCTTTGGTGTTGTTCAAGTTTTAAACCTCCTAAAATTCCTTATCAAGACTCATCCTCTAGATTGGAGTTAGCGCTCACCATCTACTTAATCACCACATTCTTGGATTGAAAAATCAGACCTTTCAATCCACTCCCAATGCTCTTTTTCATATTTGTGATCCCTAACCAAACATGGTTTTCTTGCATAGGGCATCACACTAAAAATGATTGTTGTGCTTCCCTTGGGCTCTCCTTTGTTGTACATAATATAAAAGGAGTCTAATTCCAAGTCCCAAATGGTTGTACATTTCATATGGTGGGAAATTTCCCTAAGACCCCATTTTGTGCTAGCTACCCTATTCAGAACAAAAAACTACTAACTCAAAAAATAATTAATTGTATAGATTTCCATAGTCCATGCTATTCTTATTTGTGTTTCTGGTGAGATTGTGTGTAAGTTTTTTTCTTAGCTCTCTCATCCTAATGATGGATCATGGAGTATGATTTGAAATGTTGATGCTGAAAAAGTTACACACAATCTCACCAGAAACACAAATAAGAATCACAAAACAATTTATTTGAACACACAAAACTCTCTAAAACAACACACAAAATAAAAATAGAAATGAAGGACAATCTCCACTAACACTTCCAACACAAAAGACCCTAAATCTAATCCGTACAGAGCATTGGAACACTCAAAACAAAAAAACTATTGTATATTTGAAATTATTGATTTCAATTTGTACATTGTCCTTTCTAATTGTAAGAATTTTCCTAAGGGAAAAATTCACCCAAGAACTAAGAACTCAAACACAAGCACAACTATAGACTAGAAATAGAGAGTATGATTAGAATAGCGATATATTCATTCAATATGCAATGTTAAAGTACACTAGGATTGCCTATATATAAAGGCCTCTGAGATACATCTGGAATGCCTCATAATTAGCTACATGATATGTCATACAACTAGACACATGTCCACCAGATATGGTTATCCTCCATTAAGCATAGAATTAAGTGCGGTGATGAGAGTATAAGCCTACAAGGGTGTGACATGCAAATCAGTGTTGTAGACACCATGTACTAAAATAGAGTTGCATACTCCTATATTGTTAACATGACAACTCAAAAAGGTACACAAACTCCTAAGTGTCTCACAAAATAAAATAATAAAATAATGCATTAACCTAAGTAAACTTAAGTAAGTGTAAATAGTAAGTACATATTTACACCAACACTAATACTTCTTGTAATCACCTAAAAATGGTCATCTAGACTATTAGCCCCCTTCTTAGCATTTTGGCTAAATTATTTAATTGATTACCTAGACCAAATTTCTATAAGTCAATTAATTTGATTATAATCTATAGTTTTGACTATACTATCTTAAGTTCATTATTTGATTAAAAGAAGATGTCCCCTTTTAATTAATAAAATCCCCCTTTCTTCTAACCCACTCAATGTGCACACATAAAGCATTATTTCTATTTTGAAAATTAAAGGAAAATACTCTTTTTGTCTCATATGCAAATTCAACTATTCTTTTATTGGTTGACTTGTGTGTGCACATGGATCAATCTCATTTTCAAACTCTACCCTTGATCTTCCATCATCTTGATCTTTATCTCCACCATTCATACAACTTTAAAAGAGAGAGATCTTTCCCCCTCAAAGGATCCAAAATCTTAAGTATTATTGTGCTACAGGTTTACCATTTAGATTCTTAAGAACTTTTGTTGAAAACTTCTATTTTCTTGTCTACATCCTCTCATACCATGTCATTTTAGTGTAGTTGCATGATAATCTAGTTTCCTTTACTATAATCTAGCTCATATAGCATAATAGTTGTATTTGCAACACTCTCATTCTTGTTAACATAGCTACATTTTGCACATTCATACTAGTTTAGACTAGATTTGCATTGCATTCTTGAGGCATTCTTTGTGGACATTTTCATTCTTTCATCTTGTCTCTAAAGAGAAACAT
Organism: Cupressus sempervirens; assembly: GCA_028749045.1. Taxonomy (NCBI): domain Eukaryota; kingdom Viridiplantae; phylum Streptophyta; class Pinopsida; order Cupressales; family Cupressaceae; genus Cupressus; species Cupressus sempervirens. The sequence continues at coordinate 469,288,630 of CM053784.1, read as the reverse complement.
GGTTTACTAGCAAGAAATGTATTTCTAAGGCATAGCTAAGAGCCCTCACACATTCAAATATACTTTCTTGCACACCATGGATAGGGAGCTCTAAGCTAGAAGCATTTTGAACACATGGAATTACTTGGATAGAAGGGTTTAGAGTGTGACACATTTCAAGTGTACATTTTTGGTGCCCAGCATGGGGCAAAACGTCCTAGTTTAACTCTTTATCTCACTACATTTGTTGCATTTTCAGCATTATATTCACATTTTCTATTTTTTTATAGGCAATACTTTGCCAATATCATACAATTTTTTTTTGTATTGTTGTGTGATACTTTTTTGGTAAAATTATCGCATGATCTCAGTGAACTCTATTGACTTAGCATAGTGAGTTCTGTCACCTAGCTTAAGTAGAAATATCCCACAATAGGAAACTATCACACAGGTATATTGAGATGTATTGTACAATAGTCTTCCAACAAAAAATTTCACCTAGCTTAAATTTTCTTGTTGTTTGGGTGGTCAGGTCAATGTCTCAATTGTTGCTTGTTGTTTGTTAGATTTTATAGGTCTGTGACTATTTGACAGAGGTCTATTTGCATATTTTATGCTATTTTGGGACTAACTTATGGGACTAATGATTGTGCTTGTAGGTTGTTGCCTTAAAAAATTTGCATAATTTTTTTGAAAAGAATGCATGTCAAAGCTTCAAATGTGTAAGGGCTACTAACACTTGTTTGTAGGGCTACCCAAAGCATAAAAACCAAACTTGCTTGTTTTCTTTTATTCCATGGCAACATTCTACTAGTTGTTTTTATTTTGTAGGAACATTAAACTTGTGATTGGGATCCTTTTGTGATAGGAGAGTATGCTCTTTACCCTTGTGGTGAATCAAAAATCTTGACTTGCCTTTAGATTTTGAAAGAAATGTGATAATTGAAACTTCTTGGTGTGTTTGAGGGAAATGATCAAGATAGGAGAGTATGCTCTTTAGCCTTGTGGTGAATCAAAAATTTTGACTCTTGAAAGTGGATCCAATTTGTTGTAGTTAGAATCTTTCAGAGGGCCTGCTCTTGGAAAACCAAGAGGAATGACCCAAGTGGGGACAAGCAAACTCAGCTATTCTAGCCCACTATAAACTTGAGACTATCAAGGACACAAAATCTTGGTAGACGTATTTTTTGTCTTCTCTTAGTGTAATTACTTGTGGGATTGGGACAATGAGGAAAATACTAAACAAAAATGCTTAAAGTGCTCTTGTGTCCATGAGGTCTATTACCCACCATAAGGTTGGGTGTTCTATAATTTGGTGCAAGAGGAACATTATGAATAGAAGCCCTTTCTAAACACTCTAAGTTAGTAACTATCTTTTTTGCCTCTCAACTTTTTGGTGCAAGGATGGATCCTAGTGGACTACCTGAATTACCCCAAGATTTTATACTCACCATCTATATTCCCTTGGTTTTTCTTATGGCACTTCCATGAAAAAGCCAATATCTCTTGTGAAAAATCACTTGGTGTGAGGCAAAGGAGCACTTAGTGTGGGCCAAGTTGTTGAGTAATGAACCACGACTTTAAGGTAGATTTCTTGGCAAGTATTTTCAAATGTGTTGACCTGTGTAAACATTCTCACAAATCAAACATCTTGGTAAAATTGGTAGGAAGGTTGTTCTAATATCATAAATTCTTATTGGTAAGGTTGTTTTGACCCTTTTTTAATTGTTTGAGACATGCTAAAATACGCATACTATTTTTAAAACTACTTGTCCTTTGACATGAATTAAAATCTCATACTGTCTAATCTAAAGTTACTTGATTGTCAAACTAAATATGTAAATTTTTGAGTCTAAACTATCCTTGTTCACAATTCACTAGAAAATTATTGCACAGTCTCTAGAGAAATATCACATGACACTTTTTGTCTAGAAAAGTATCACTTGGCTCCTTCTAGGTCTATCACCTGGTCATACTATGTTTTATCACACTGGTTAACAAGAACTATCACTTTAAAGAAGAGTATCACCTTATTACTTTAAACTATGTCGTATGATACAAATTATTGTCCTACTATCACTTGGGTTCTGGAGGAATATTTCCTAGGTCATGTTGTTGTCAAAATATAGTCTACAGTATGTTTTAACTAATCTAGGGTCTTGTTGCTTCATTCCTTCCTAGGCCAGTCTTAAATCTGTATGTTAAGTGCTATCCTAAGTTGAAAAGATGAGTTTATTCTATCACATGTAAGTCTCAAAATGTCATTGATGACCACTTATCAAAATCTAGTTACTATTCTATGCTAGCTATTTGCTACTAAGCTTCATGCTTTCTCTCTCAACTCGAGTCACTAGTGTTGTAAATTCTTGAACACTTTTGACAATCCATCTATTTTTCTTTGACAAGTGATTATTATTGATTATACAAGCTTCAAATCTTAAATACTTCTCTCATCCTATTAAATAAAGACATGTCCTTACATGGTCACGACTAGGTTCCAAGTTGGTAATGGTAGTTGTCCCTCTTTTGTATTCACATAGTTAGAGAATCTGTCTAGGTGCCCTCATAGACAAGCTTGTGTGGAAGATCCTAATTCTAATCAAACAAAAATAGCTAACATTCAAAAAAATTCACTTTATAATTTTGAGAACCCATTTGGAACAACCTTTGATACACCCATGGGTGAAAATATTTTGACCAACATGCATTCTAAAGAAATAAAATGCTGCTTATAAGAGAAATTGTGTGAAATTGAAAGACTTATGGAAGCCATCCAAATTAGAGAAAGAGTGGATCAACAAGTTGAGCATAACCCTCATATGCACCATGAGGACACTAGAAGAGGCTATTATTGCAATCTTTTTGAGAACATTCCCATTGTTGGTAGTGATGGCAATCACACACCTCCAAGGACTGCTAGAGTTAACATGGGAGCATGTCCATCACCACCCAGACAATCACAATGACATCATGAAAGTGATGATGAGGTCACTAGTGAAGATGTTGTAAGATTTCAACAAGATAAGCTCGCTCAAAAACTAATGCTCAAAAATTTAGAGAAAAATAGGGACAAATACTTCTAGTATATGACAAAAAAATGATGAAAACTCCCATAAGGGTTTTATGTACAATGAATAAAAAAAAAATGAGAGCCCACTAAGGCTAAAATTATGAGAGAAGAAATGCAAGAATTGAGGAAACAACTTGCACAATTACAAACTTCCAAAGAGCCACCTAAAATGTTATTTTTTGAATCAATATGTGCTCTACCATTTGATTGGAGTTTATACATGCCTCCATTTCCTAAGGATATAGAGGTTCATAAGTATGAAAAATACAATGTAAATGGTGACCCTTATGATCATGTGAGGCATTTCTATGCTATTAGTATAGATTTCATGCATGAAGACTCCTATCTTATGTGTTTGTTTCTTAGGAGTCTAATAGGATAAGCTATGGAATGGTTCAAAAAGTTGATTCCCCCTCTCAAAAAATTTGACAAGCTTGCACAATGCTTTATCCAAAAATACTCTTATAACATTCAACATCCCATAACTATGTTAGACTTATGCCTGATCAAACAAACAAAGGGAGAACCTTTTGCAATTTACCTTTAGAGATGGAGATCCCTATACTCTAGGTACCCTCAACAAGTTCTTGAAGTTGAGAAAAATGAAATCTTTGTCAACATACTTGTACCGGAGCTATACTTTGACTTAAGAATATAATTGTTCACATCCTTCAATGCAATGGTTGAGAGTAAATATCACATTGAGGATGTTGCTATCAAGAAGGGTGACATTATTGTGAAAAATGAGAAAAATTAAAATAGAAATGGCAATGACAAAAACAAACCTTGGAACAAGAACAAATATATTTTCAATGACGGAGTATTGGATGCTCCTAAGACCAAGGAACCTAAGTTTAATATTTCCAATGCCATTTATGCTGCAAAACAAAAAGAAGGTTCAATACCACAAATATATGACAAGAACACCAAGTTTACAAGACAATGACATGTTTATACACCAATGATTGAACCTTACAAAGTTGTCTTAATGACCTTAATTGAAAATAAATTGGTGACATTTCTAGAAAATTCTCACCCCTATAACCCACCCATTAGACCTCCTTGGTGGTGAGAGGATCATATTAGTAGTTATCATAGAAGAAAAGGTCATAACACTGAACATTGTTTTAAACTCAAAGATGTTATTCAAGATCTCATAGAGGCAGGTAAAGTTTTCACAGATGGTCTTGTTAAAAAATTTGACCATAAAGCTTTTAAGAAACCTTTGCTCAAATATTATAAAGGTGAAACTTCCAAGGCTCTTAAGAAGAATCATGATGCTAAGATCAATTGTGCCTATGCTAACAGAGAACATTATCAACACGATTGAACCTGTTGAGTATCTTTGCATGATGAATTCTAAATCTGACAATCAACCCAACTATGATGTTGAGGATGAAAGACCCAAGGTTTTCCTCAAAATGTGCAATTCTCCCTAGAACCATAAGGACACTAGATCTAATGTGGTACTTTGAGTGTCTAAATCTTCCTCTTTATAGAGTGAACTACTTAACACTATTACTAGGGGGAAATCTAAAGTCATTCTAAAAGATGTTAATGATCCTAAGAATATGCCATCATCCAAACAACAAACTACCTTAGCAATCTCCCATTATGACCTTGTTAGCCAAATGCAACGTACCTTGGCTCAAATTTGCATCTTTGAGTTGTTAGATTTATCCCCTTTGCACAACGATATTCTTGAAAAATATTTACATTTTTCCAAAATCCCCATAGATATCAATGCAAAATGATTCCAAGCTATGGTGAACCATATCTCTTAACCTCACTACCTCACCTTTTCTAAAGAAGATGATAGAGCTCTTAGTCATGCCCACAATGTTTCCCTCCATGTCAAAGTCTAAATATTTTGTACTTGTATTTGTCAAGTCCTAATAAATAATGGTCTAGGGTTGAACATCATCTCTTTCAATGTGATCCAACAGTTAGGCATGTCTGAATTTTCTATTGACCCTACGTGCAAGATCACTATCAAAGCTTATGATGAGGTTGAAATACCTTCTAAAGGTATAATTATGCTTCCAATTAGATTTTTTCTAGTTGAGGAAGATGTCATTTTCTAAGTCCTAGACATTCACTTTTCATACAATTTGTTGTTGGGACGATTATGGACTCATGACATGCAAATGGTACCTTCCACATATCATCAATGTATCAAGTTCCCTTTCAATGGTATGGATATAGCTATCCCTAAAAATAACTCAATGTCTATCAATATGCTATCTATTGTAGAAAAATTGGTTACACATAATCGTTCTTCTCATGAGTTGACACCATCCTTTATAGAGTGTGAACAAAAATTGAAAATGATGAGCCTAGGCATGGGCTAGTACACTCTAGAATCTATTGTTGCTTTACCTATTTCCCCTTGATCTTATGGGAAACCTTCTGCAAATAAGAAGCCTACAACTTTTGTAATGACTCTTTTTGGCACCTTTGTTCAATCCTCAATTCCCTTAGAAGCAGAAAAAGAAGAACAAGCAATCAAAGATTGGATATATAGGGAAGAGGAAGATGAGGTAGAAGTTATAGTCACTACTCCCATCTCTCCTAAATGCTATGAAAAAGGATATGAAATTCTCATAAACAAGGGCTATCAAGGTCATGGGAACTTAACTGGTAAAAAAAAACTCTAGTAGAACCTTTAAGTCATACTAAGGTTCATGACACTTGAGATACTATTGGCCTAGGTTTTGGGCTAGAAGATGAAATACCAACATTTGATAGAAGAGCACCCATGTCTAGTGAATCAAAGGATGATGATCCTCCCTTTGTTGCTACCACTTTGCAAGATTAGGATTTGATGCCTCTCACCTCTCTCCTTTGTGGAGAAGAAACACTAACTACCCATAATGATGTTGAAGCTTCCACTTCTCGACAATGGGAACAAGATGAATTTGACCATGAAGAATTAAATAGAATATGGATTAGACAAAACATTGCTTACTTAATTGCTAGAGATCAGAGTACAAACTCTCATAAATATGAATGGGAAAGCCTATCAGATGCATCTTGTGAATTAGGGGTGGATGTCATTCACACCTTTGCAACCCAACCAAATTTAGTTGATGATTCTAGCATAGGGTCAAAGAAGTTTGGTTCACAAACTACTTTATTAGATCATGTTGGTCCCTCTAGGTCTATTCTCAATCTAGATTCCTTTGCAACGTTCATTATAGGCTTGACTTCACATGTCACTGGAGATGAATATTTTCATATTAACAACCTTGATGCTTCCAAATATTTTCATATTAACAACCTTGATGCTTCCACATTGCTCTCCTTGCTTCACCTTGATCTCATCAATTGGTTGGTTCAATATCAAAGACCCAAAATACCATTTTTTTCAAAATGAGTATGAGATAGCTTGCTACCTAAATGCCATTGACCCTATTAATTCTTCCACTAGTGAACCCATGGTTAACATAATAGAATAAAATATCAAGTACCTAAGTCATTAAATTAAAAGAAAAAATAAGTGGTTAGATGGCAAAAACCACTTTGTGGTAGTATTCAAACCTAAAAAAGGTAAAAACAAAGATGTATCCAATGGTGAAACCTCATTGAGGTGACTATGGATGAGGTACTTGGTAATCTACCAAGATATTTTTAGGACATATCTTTGGTTCTCATCAAACCTACATAGCCTATCAACTTGGGGATAAAGGAATCTCCTAAAATTATGCATGTGGCTCAATCATTGTCAACCGAAGAAGATGAGAGTTTTACCAAATTCTTTCAAGGGAAGATCAATTTTGCATGGACATACTCAAATATGCCAAGACTTGACACCGATGTTACCATGCATCACTTATCTATCTCTCCTACTATAAAACTTGTTAAACAAAAATTGAGAAAGGTGTATCCACATGTAGCCCTCTTGGTCAAAGTTGAGTTGGAAAAAATTATAATTGTAAACTTTATCAGAGCTATTGATTATGGGGAGTAGATTTTCAACATTGTACCTATGTCCAAACATGATAAATCTATTCAAGTTTGTACTAATTTCTAAGATCTAATCAAAGCATACCCTAAGGAAGAATTTCCACTACCAAACATAGACATGATAGTGGATATGATGGTGGGTTATGAAATGTACTCCCTAATAGATGGATTTTTAAGATATAACCAAATCAAGATTGCTCCAACTAATCAAGAAAAGATAGCCTTTACATGTACATGGGGCACCTTCTATTGGAATGTCATGCCTTTTGGGCTCAAAAGTGTTGGTGCTACATATCAATGAGCAATGACCACCATCTTCTATGATATGATGCATAAAAAAATGGAAGATTATGTTGATGACACAATAGAAAATTCTAAAAAATGAGACACACATCTTGATAACCTTAGTTTTAGTAGAAGTTCATGAAAGCCAACTTCATAGCTTGCCAAGATCACCTACATGCAAATAGCCTATTGAAGAGAAACCAAAGAAGGAAAGGTAGGGCTTGGAGAATCTCAACAAAGTGAGAAACTATATTGTAACAATGAAAAATGAAATTAATGTACGAAAATGATATGCTAATGCAATAGGAGAGTTTGTTTATAAATGCCTCTAGGAAGTTTCTAAAACAAGCTAGAAAGTGCTAGGAGATAAGTATGACAACTAAGCATACATCCAAAAAAGTGGATTACCCTTCAAGTAGGTGAGAGGATAAGTATGACTAAGTAGGAACAAACTCCCATGTTGTCAACAACTCCTAGATGACAACTAATAACTAAATGCATTTATCTAAGTAAACTTAAGTAAAGTGTAAATAATAATTATTTACTCTAACATCCCCCTAAGTGCAACTTAGGGGAATGCACTCAAGCTTACAAAAGCTATGATGAAATGCAAAATAGGTCCTGACAACAAGGCCATGTTAGGTACCCATGTACAAATGCAAAGAAATGCAATGTAATCTTTGTAAACTAGAGAAAAAGAAGAAAACTCAGTGGGAAAAACCCCTCTCCAAAAAGAGATAGCTAAAAACCTAGAGAAGGATTGTAGAAGCCTCCAACTATAGGAATGTCTAAAAAAATAGGAACAAAGAGAAGATCATGAAGAACATCACTAAAGCATGAAGAAGCTGCAAACTCTGTCAAAGGAAATTGCTGATCTGAAGAACCTTCTCTGAAATAGAAGGCTACAACCAAAGTAGGAACAAACAAGAAAATGTCTATATGGTAGATGATCTATCTCACCAAAATTCATAGGCAACCAACCACTGCAATTGTCTAGTATGTAGGATCAAATACTGAATACATAGCCCACCCATCAAACCATCAAACCAAGGAAGCATTAGAAATAATAGAAGAACCCCCCTTAATGCAAACATGGTGAGGGGATAGGCAACTAAGAAAGTCTCTACAGAAAGAACCAAGATTAGAAAGAGAGAGGAAGAGGTACAAATACCTATAAAGGCACATGTCACTAACACATCATGGGCCTAATATTGTGGAAGGGAGACTCACTTGACAAAGGAAGAGGGCACAAAATGGCATACAACTAACGCCCCCATGGGACTTTATAAGATAGTATGAGTACAACTATCTCAAAACAACATTTAAGATCCTGAGATGCAAGAGTGACACTTTATCTTAGTGTGTTTGCATAAAGATGATTACAAATGATTAGGAAGGGAAAAAAGCTGATACAATAGATAATATAGCTCAAAAGAAAAGATCCCATGCCATGAAAATGATCCCAAGATATCTAGCATAGTGAAAAAAGAAAAAAAGCATGATAGAAAGAACATGGTGTAGAATCTAAAGAAAATTATAGCATTTCTAAGAGATGACATAACCAACTTTCCAAAAAATGAAGATGGGATGCACAAGATAAGCTCACCAAAGTGAAAAAGAGATCATCCAAATTTGACTACAAAAATAGGCAAAAAAACTATAGCAAAACCAAAAATACCTACACCAATGTCTCTGTCTCAGAACTAGCTTTTTGATGCTTCTTTTAGATCAAAAAAGACCTCCATATGCTCAAGTTATGGCCAAAAAATAAAGAGTAGGTCAAAAAGGACTTGTGGAGCTTGTAGGAAGGATGATATAGTGTTGACATCATGTTGATATCAGCATTTCACTATCCTAAAATTGATGGCATGGAGGCCATCACAACAAAAAAAGAGACTTTTGTATTGCATGCCATGTGGTAGTGGCATCCATGTGGTAGTGGGCCAAAAAATGAAATACTACTCCAAAATCAAGCTCACTAGAAAATTATAGTCACTGAAAAAATTTGATGGTTATATGACCGTCAACTAGACATCGTCGAAAAAAATCTAGCTTCTGAAAAATGAGGTTAGCTACCATGGAGTGACTCAAAAGCTAGATGCAAGAGCTAAAGATAGATGCATGAGCCAAAGCCAAATGCATGAGCCAAAGCTAGATGCAAGAGTTGAAGCCAAATGCAGGAGCCAAACATAGGAGCTAGATGCAAAAGCCAAAGCCAATCACAAGAGCTAGATGGAGGAGCTGGATGCAGAAGCCAAAGTTGATCACAGGAGCTAGATGCAAAAGCCAAAGCCAATCTTAGGAGCTAGATGCAAGAGCCAAAAGTGCCCCAAAAAAATGTATTTCCTCCTGATTGAAGAAAAAAATTCACAAAAAAACTAGGGTTTGTGTCTTTGAATCACAGCTTTAAAAATCCTTCAAACCAAGAAGCAGTAGGGAGGATCTGATACCATGTAGAAGTTGATGAGAGCCAACTTCATAGCTTGCCAAGATCACTTGTATGCAAATAACCTGCTAAAGAGAAACCAAAGAAGGAAAGATAGGGCTTGGAGAATCTTAATGGAGTGAGAGAAATTATATTGTAATAATGAAAAATGAAATTAATATACAAAATGATATGATAATACAATAGGAGAGCCTATTTATAAAGGCCTCTAGGAAGCTTCTAGAACAAGCTAGAAAGCCCTAGGAGATAAGTATGACAACTAAGCATAGGTCCACAAAAAGTGGATTACCCTCCAAGTAGGTGAGAGGATAAGTATGACTAAGTAGGAAAAAACTCCCATGTTGTCAACAACTCCTAGATGAAAACTAATAACTAAATGCATTTATCTAAGTAAACTTATGTAAAGCATAAATAATAATAATTTACTCTAATAGTTTGATCTTGGATGGTATGGAACAATTTCAACTTAGGATAAATCCAACAAAGTACGTCTTTGGTGTCACATCTAGAAAATTTCTAGGCTGCATTATATTAGCAAAAATAATTTAGGTTGATCCTAAAAAGGTACACACAATCATGGAAATGCCTCCTCCAAGAAATATCAGTCAACTCAAAAGTCTACAAGGTCATCTACAATCCATTAGAAGATTCATTTCTTAGTTGGCTGATAAAGCTCAATCTTTAAACAATAATTTGCATAAAGGCTCTACTCATATCTAGAATAAAGATTTCCAACAAATTTCTAGACCAAATCAAAGGATACTTGGCTAAGACTCCTATATTAATGCCACTCATATTGGGAAAACCTTTGATTTTGTACATCTCAGCTACAACTTCCTCTCTAGGAGCATTATTGGTATAGAGTGATGAGGCTAGAAAAGAATGTGCAATATACTACATCAGTAGCACTTTGGTGGCTTATGAGATGAACTATAGCACCATTGAGAAGGCTTTCCTAGCAGTGGTCTTTGCTTCTCAAAAACTTAGACATTACATGTTGGCACATACAGTTCACTTGATTATTAAAATTGATCCCTTGAAATACTTGTTGAGAAAAGCTGTGCTTACTAGTTGTTTGGCTAAATGGATGATGATTCTTTCAGAATTTAACATTATGTATGTTGAATGTAAAGCTATCAAGGGGAAGGCCATAGCTAACCAATTGGCTAATTTTCCACTAGAAGATACAATGCCTATGCAAATTGATTTTCCAAATGCCTTATTTATGTACATCATGGAGAGAACTTGGAAAATGTTCTTTGATAGTTCTCATAAACAAAATGGGGTTGGAGTAGGTGTCTTATTTATTTCACCTCATTTTTATACAATCCAAAAATCCTACAAAATCCTATTCCCTTGCACAAAAAACATTGCAAAATATGAGGCATTAACAAATGAGATCAAAATGGCTCTTCAATGGAGAATCACTGAATTGCACATCTATGGAGATTCCCAACTTATTATAAATCAAGTGAAAAATGAATATCAAACAAAGGATGATAAGATGATACCTTACAAGAAGCTAATTGATGCTTTGAGGAAATATTTCACTTTTTTAACATTCCAGCAAATTCCTAGAGCATAAAACAAGGTTTTTGATGCTATGGCTACTCTAGCATCTATCTTCTAGTTGCAAGAACATGAATCATGATTTTAGTTCCTAGTGGAAGAACTACATCATCCTACCTATGGTTCCTCAGGTAACCACATGATCTACACCATTGTAGGTCATGATTCTTCTTGCTATGCTACTATCTTCTCTTACTTATGTGATCAAGTTATTTCTAAAACTCTCACATGCAACAAAAAATGTCAACTCCTTCGCAATGCTTCACATTACACTTTGGTCTCTGGTGACTTATATAGGAAGAGTCTAGACAAAATGTTGCTTAGGTGTTTAGAGCTAGAAGAGTTTGAAAAGGTACTAGCCAAAGTCCATGGCAATATTTTTGGGACACATTCTAATGGCCTTGCACTTGCTCAAAAAATGCTTAGGGCAGGTTATTGCTAGCCAACCATGCAAGATAACATTATTTGTTATGCTAAGTCCTATAAGAAATGTCAACTTCATGGTAATTTGATTCATGCTCCTTGTTATGAGCTAATTCTCTCTATGACATATTGGCCATTTCAACAATGGGCCTTTGACTTGGTAGGAAAAATTCATCCAAGGTCATCTAGTGGCCACAAGTTCATCATCACAACAATTGAGTATTTCACCAAATGGGTTGAGGCTATGTCACTATCTATTGCTATAGGAAAACATGTTGCCCTATTTATACTAAATCATATCATTTTTCATTATGGCATTCCTTCCTCTATTGTTACTGATAATGGAGGAAAATTCAAGAACAATGACCTCAAACAATTGTGCAAGAAATTTAGAATCAAACAACATTGGTCCTCCATCTACTACCCTCAAGGAAACGACCAAGCTAAGGCCTCCAACAAAACATTGCTGAAAATCTTGCACCAAATGGTTCACAAATATAGGAAAGACTAGCACTTACAGATTGATCCGGTGATATGGGCCTATAGAACTACCATCCATACTCCTACAAGGGCCGCACCTTTTTATTTAGTCTATGGTTCTGAGGCTATCCTCTCCTTAGAAGTTGAGATCCCCTCATTGCAAGTCTTCTTACATGGGTTGATAACCTATGAATACCATAGGTCTATGTGAATACAGGAACTAGAAACTTTTGATGAATGTCGCAAGGCTTCTTTTGATCACATGAAGGCTTATCAAAAGTGTATGTCTACTCAGTATAACAAGAAAGTTCATACTCATGAGTTTTAAGTGGGTGAACTTGTGCTTAGTGAAAACCCTAAAAATTAGCAAAATTTGGAACATAAAGGGAAGTTTTAACCTAACTAGTTGGGCCCATACATTATCAAAACAACATTTGGGTCTAGTGCTTATCAACTTTCTACTCCAGATCAATATCCTACATCTAAAGAAGTTCTATACTTAGAGGGGCATCGCTCAGTTATTTTGTACATACTTATTGATCTTCAAAAAATCCAAAAAAAAAAGAAAATGCCCTGAAAAAATGATCATCTTAGTGAAAACCTAGCAACAGGCACTTTGATGTATCACCAAAAAAAAAATACAAAAAATACAAAATAATTGAAATAAGTCTTGAAAAAAATTATGCCAAGTGGTGAAAACCTAGAAACAAGCACTACTTGAGATCCTTGCACTTATGTCTATCAATATCAAGCACTCACTCCACAACACATTTCCTATATTGGAATTATTTCTTGTCCTTGTCTTGAGAGCACAATTACTTAGCCTACTGAGGTCTCCTTGTGCATTAGGGTTTCTTTGGCAATTCACAAAATAATATTTCTCAACACTACCTTCTTTGACATCAAGTGTTTCTCAACACTTTTCCAGATAGTTTACCTATAGTCTTAGATGTCTCATGATATTTCTCACTATTAGAACCAAGTCTTGAGGAAATAGCCAAGTGACTTACATACACACACTTAAATATTTAAACGTCTGAGTTATGATGAACTTTATCTACTTTTGTGTGTTGTCTATGGTGATTTCTTTGCTAGATGTCTTGTCCCTAATAGTCTATCAATGATGTAATGAACTAGAAGACTAGAGGCATGGGGCATATTTTCTTCCTTTTTTCTTATGGGTATACTTTGTTTGTCTATAGTATTTAAAGAATTCATTCTTGTCCTATTTGAAACTTTTACTCACAAATGTATCATCCTTGATTGTTTTTGCAAGACCGCACTCAAGGGTTATCTTGGTGCTTATACCTTGATAAAGGTGTAATCTTGCTATATTAAACTTAGGGAATCTAATTGCATAGCCATCTTGACTTATGTATCTTTGATGCTTAGATTGGATTTCCACATTTTGATCTAATATTGATCATATTCATATCCTCATAGTTACACTGGTGATTATTGTATGATCTCATGACATCTCTAATAAATGCTCAATAATGAAATTAGAGTCTAAATGTTGTATTTCTTGCCTTTTAAAATACTTTGCATATACATTTTCATTTTAGGTTCATTTTCTAGCTTAGTCTTTCATTTTTGTATATGGGGAGAACTCTCTCTTCAACTTTTTTTTGGAGATGTCAACTAACTACTTTTATACCTTCTTTGCTTTCTTCTTAATCATTTCCTTTCATCTTCTTTATCTTTCGCTTCACCTCTTTTTCTATCCTATCATCGCAAGGGGTTAATCTAAACATTGCATCTAATTTATCCAAGTATAACATTTTACAAAAACATAAGTCTGCATCATACACATGAGAGTTAAACATCATACATGAGAATAAAACAACACATACATGAGCAAGAACCTAAAACATCACATGAAAATTTAAAGTGCTAAAACATCCTTAAAAATGAGACAAGTACACAAAACTCTTGATCAGATCCAGTATCTCATATATATCAAAATGTGACACTATACATATACAATGTGAGATCCAAAATATGGATATCTATCTCAAAATACATGAGGTACAATAAAAAACTATCATGATACATCAACCTAGACCTAAGACTGGCTTGTTCCCTCTACAATTGGTGGTGGTCCTAGTGGAGGAGCATGTCTCCTATCCTGTGGCTGTACTATACCCTTTGATCTATTGGCTCGCTTTGAGTAGTCAAGAAGTCACTACCTTGTCGACACCATATCCCTATAGGTAGCATAATAATATGTAGCTCATATGCCATGATGCATTGCCTCTCACCTAGCAACATCTCTCTCCTTGTAGAGCTCATCCACTCTTGGCCACTCATTTATGAGCTGCTAGTCTTGGACTGCGATAACTACCTGTGCTACCTACAACTTTGCGTCCATAGCCTACAACCTAGAATCTCACTCATCATCACCCCTAGCTAGATTATTTTCCTACACCTCTACTCGGTCCACTCATTGACATCTCAGTGGTTGTTTCTCCTCCCTTGTGGCTCGGGCTTTTGTCCACCTCCTCCTAGCTCAAGAACTACCCCCAACGTCCATCCATCTTCCTCTACTTCTACTTCTACCACCATCTCTCATGTCTTGCTAATGTGAGTGGGAATTCAACTGAGTAAACCATGGGAAAGGATATATTTTCCTCTCATATAGATATGTTGGATCAACACTTGTGTCTACTACCTCTGGATTGTAATCCCAAGGCTCTTGTACTAATGTTGCTATCTCCTGGAGGGTTGTGTGATAGTCCAACATAGAAAGCCAACCCTATGTCTCCTCTCCATGGAACCGTGCATAGGTGTTTGTCTCCACTAAAACCACTTTCCAATTTGCAAATTGCTACCATACTTGGCTAATCACAAATTGACCAACAATCTTTGCATGCCTACCAACTAGGGGCTGATTGTAATGCATATACTCTAGCTCCCACAAATCAAACCATCTATGACATTGTCTTTATGGCCACCATAAAAAAAATGTGACCTCATCTAAAACTTGCTGATGATATGTTAGATCTCCATTATGTTTGTGGTATAACACCTCTATATCTAAATATATAAGGTTGGCTATGCTCTCATGGCTGCACCCATGGTTGGATCACAACAATGTGCTCCTACACCCATATCTAAGCCATCACTACTCCACATGCTCAAGAGTGTCCCTCATGATAGATGACCTCGTGCAACTCATGATACATATCTACAAGGATCACTAGTCCCTATGCCATCCTCCATGGTCACCCAATCAGGTCTACTACTAACTTGTCACATCCTAGTAGGAAGCTCTTCTAGCCCCTGTGAGTAACTAGATCCTAAGTAACTAGAGAAAAAATTAAGCACTACAGTGGGTACTCATCACCATACTCATATATAATTTGCTCCCAACTCAAATGGCAATCTAAAATGGTGACATCATGGAACATCTCATGTACCATTTCTCTCCCCTTTGTTAGATTCTAATCATAATAAACCTATGACATATAACAAACCTTGCATTAGTATACCTCACATGGATATCAAAAACCTAAATATGTACTATTGGTTTGATTTTTCACAATGCAGAAATTTTGAAAATTTTTAGTGAAAAATCATTTGGGTCTTTGTGTCTTGCAAATTAGGGTTTTGTTCCTTGTATTTTTCAAACCCTTAGATTTCCCTAGTTCATAGCCTAGTCTCTGTGTCATTGAAATCCTATTAAATTCTCAAGGTTTGTCTTCAGAGAATTTCTCAAGAACTCTTACACCTTGTCTTGTTTTTCCTTAGCCTTTGAAAATATTATAAAGTAATATTTCAAATACATTTTGGCAGGACACTTTTATGTTAAGGTTTATTCACGCAAAGATACCTTTATTCATCTTTTTAATAAACCTTATAAAGTTTTCCTTAATTGCACTATTTTATTTGAAAAAAGTCCAAGTTGCGATATCTTTGGAGCACCATAGATCTTTGAAAGATCTAGGGTTAGCGCTTGCCCACAATATGGACTTGCATGAGAGATAAATAATGCGAGCAAGCAATTTTTTGACATATGGCAAGGTGGGGTCAAGAATCTCTAACTGTATGCTGCGGTGTGCCACACTATAAATCAATTGCTAATATGTAATGCCAAATGTGCCATTGAAGAAGTTTGTCTGCCAAATAGAAGTGAAGCCTTATCAGCCATAGATCTTTTAAAGATTGAGGGTTAGTACAATCTCGCATTAAGAAACTACTCAGGAAATAAGGAATGCGGGTATGCACCTTTGTGACGCATGGCAAAGTGGGACCAAGATTTGAAAGGAATGTTGAGCCATGCCATGCTAGAAAGGTCAAATGAAGTAAAGTGCCCTCATTGATGGAATGTGACAGGTATGCCGAGTTGGAAATGATAATGTAATAAGTGCAAAAACTCTAAATGATGCAATTAAGTTTGTCAGAGGCAGTTGATCAAAGCAATGGTGATTTGACTAGTTTTTATTATTCTAGCATTGAGTTTTGTTAAATCACTAGAGCTCATTACCTCACTATCGAAAACTTTCAGCATCTTGCCATTAGCGACATAGTGAGGCACTATGAAATGAACATGTGGTGGGACCTCAAGCAACATGGAAAGATGACTAAGATTAAAAAGGGTTTTTCTTATTTCCAGCAGTGCAGAATTTCCTACATCATTAGTGCCCTGGACCCACAACTCATTTATAAAGTATATAAGGGACTCTAATCATTAGATTAAACTTGAATCGACAATCCTTGCCATCTCATTGTGGAAAGTTGAAAGTTGTTTACTCTATGCGACATAGCGAGTATGGGACCAACCACTCTTTAGGGTAATTTGTGCAGTTTCTTTACCTTTGATTGACCTCAAATCAGTGACCGTTGTTATCTCACCATGAAGAGTTACTTGAAGGATATGTATAGCAAGGTAGCGAAAAAGGGCCCACCACTGTTCTTCTAAGCAATGTAGTAATGTGTCATCCACAAGATCAAGATCGAATCAATGGCTATCACTGCTTCATTATGGCAAGGTGCTCATTCTTTATGTATAGAAAAGTAGCAACCTATCGACACATGTCCTTAGTCATTAGTGGGTCTAGATGGAAGTTCCATCAAGGAAGGAGCTATTTACGTGATCATTTTTCATTGGATTGACTGGCCAATTTGTCAAATAGAATGCCAAGTTGTCTTTTCTACATTCCATGATCATAGGAGTTTGCGAAGATCAACGGACAGTGCATGCCTACAATAACAAAGTGCACAAATGTTATACATTGCGGGGAAGCACCAATGCGATGCATGGCATAGTGTGACATCATGGGCCCACCTCTCTCAAAAGTCATGCAAGATTTTTAATCATCAAATCAAGCATGGATCAACGATACTTGCTAACTTTCTATGAAAAGATGTGTGAAGATTATGTATAGAGAATTAGAAAATGGGGGGCCCACCATTTTTCTCTTAAGAGTTGTTCCAAGTGTCTGCCACATGATCAAAGAAAAATCAATGGCTATCACTATCTTTCTATGGAAAGATGCTTGAAGGTTATACATAGTGAGGTAGTGAATTGATGACATGTGTCCCTAGTCATCAATGGGCCTAGACTGAAGTGCTAGCATTTGAAGGAATAGTATAGATGGAAGCATTTTATTGGGTTGAATGCCAACATGTTAAGAAGAAAAATGAGTCAGCCTAGTTTTCATTTCTAGATCGTCAAATTTTTCAAGGATCAACGATGCAATTGAAAAAAAAAGAACCTAGTAAAGATGTGAAGTGATTCCTCATTTGTTCAAGAGTAGTTACAGAGGTTCAGAGAAGAAAAAGTTTGGAAAATCAAGCCAAGAAGTTCAAAACTAATTTTTGGTAAGGTAATGACTTGAATATTAGTAGAAGACAGTGAAGATGTAGCTAAGGTCAAATTTTGATAAGAGTCACTCAGTAAAAACTCAATTTTACTAGCATTTCATGAGGTAGATCAGATATTTTGGCAAAAAAAAGTTTTCATCATTGAATAGAAGATATTTTCAAATTAGTTATAGAATAATGATAAAACCATATTAGATCAGAATGAGAGAAGGGAGAAAGAAGTTATTCAGTTGCAGGAGATTGAATTTCAAGTGGACAGATGTCAGTTGCATAACAGATTGGGGAATTTACTTCTTGCTATATCTTCCTTCCTTTCATTCATTGTAAAAGGTTGTGAATTTTGGAAAGTTTTCTCTAGAATGAAGGCATTTAGTAGAACTAGCTTGGAATTGATGAATTCTGAGTGGAAGATCTAGGATATGTTGGTTCCAAACCATGAAACTTTGCTTTGGCTGCAATACCCCCTTCCCATCCCATCAATTTTTCATTCCTACCATTTTCTCTCTTGTATAACAACATAAGTTATTGTATAGTTTGGTTTATTAGGTTGTTTATGAGTCAATTTTATGCATTTTCATGTATTATTTCAAGGAAATGAATACAAAGAACAACAAGGGTTGAGTTTCATTTTAAATCTTGTCTCCATTCTCAGTGAGTTGTAATATTTTATGATCTTTGAACAAAGAGCTTAGTTCATAGTTGTAGTCCATTAAGGTTTTATGTTGTTTCATTGTTGCTTGTAATTCAAAGAATTATGTAAATGCTTCAGAGAAATCAACAGGATTGCAAATTTATTGAGGAGGATATCAGGTAAGAATGAGATTTAAATTGAACATTGATGTCTATTTACAAGGTGAATGGATAAATTAGATATCTGAATATATGAATAAGTATCAGATATCCAAAATGCATAAGAGATATTTATGAATTTGCCCAATGGATTAGGCACTGATCAGCTACAGGGTCATTAAGTTGTTGTCTATACATGGTTTTCATCCACTTTCCCCACCCACATAAAATCAAATCAAAAGTCAAAGTCATCTTTACATTTTATGTTGAAGAGCTAGAAAAATTTAACCCTCACTCAACTTGTGCATTCCATAGAGTTGTAATTTTCTATTGCATTTCTTTGTTACTGCATGAGTTATTAGGAGATTTGGGGGTTTTATCTACCTTATATTAGATTCAGTTTATGCTTTGATAACTGGTACCATATAAATAATCTATAGGTCCACCCGCCTAGGTTTTGCAGAGCCTAAAGTAGAAGAAGGAGTTATGACTTTTAGTTGGCCCAAGACTACAGTCAAGTGTATTTTTCATAGGAATTTGCTAGCCTTAGATGCATTTATCTAGTTTCTTGGTCATTTTCAAAATTGTTAAATCAAGAGCCAACATGTACAACAATGATCAAACATAGAACTCACTGGATCATCATAACATGATACTCAAAGGATGTGATATACATCCTCCAAAGTGATTGTAACCTCTTTAGTAGGTAGGTGAAAGGTGTTGTGCTCATTATTCAACTGCTCCACTAGCACAGTTAGCAACCCATGGTTTTCCTATATGTGGGGCATCTATGTAACCCACTTCAACCCCATACTTGATATGGTGGCCCTCTCATCATCCATGAAATGATCTAAAACATGCAACCTTGCCACTTTGGGGGCCCTAACAAGAAATTTAGGGAACACCATCTATAAAAAAATGACAAAGAAACAATTGTAACATTGCCAAATAGTGCTCAAACCTTCAAAATTCAACTAAAAATACAAAAAATCAGGTTGTGCAATACTTTTTCCTATACGCAGGTGGTACTTTTTTCTAAGTATCACACAATAATTTTTATAGTACCCAAGTGATACTTTTTTCTTGGGTGATATTTCACATTGGTTTGTACAATGGTTGGGTATAGCCCATATGACAAAATTTTACAAAAGGCATGATACTTTTTTCATGAGAAATATCATTTGATATTTCTCAAAGTACCTGTGTAATACCTTTGAAATATCACATGATATTCTATATTTCAAACCCTAAAACATGTGAAAAAGGAAATAAAAATATTAAAAATGAAAAAAATTGACAACTTATTAGCACCTTATAGCCGAGAGGCTAGTTGTGCAACTGACTTTGCTCAAAATGATGTCAGTGGATTAGAATGCTTGCTAAAGCCATTTTCTCTCTCAAAGTCATTCTAAGCTCTCCAAAAACAAAAGACAAAATAATTTGAAAATGACACTTGGACCCCTTAAATAGCCTTCCAACCTAATTTTTAGGATCAAAATCAAAATCCAAGTTCATCTTGATAGTCAAATTTTCATTTAAAAATTATATCTTCTTCTATGCAGTTAGTTGACCCCTTGAGGTCCAATTTTTGAATCTTCATTGGGACATCTTCATCTTTTTCATGTCTTCATCATTTCTACACTTCATATCTTCTTCAATTCACTTTTTCATTTTAAAATCACTTTTCTACTCAATTTGATCCAATTTTAATGCTATATCCTTTATGGTCAAACTGGGGTATTCTATCATTTCCTTATGGTCACTCTTTGGTCTTAACATATATCTATAATCTTGGACATTGCTATATCTCAATTTTCTCATATTTAGTTGTTTTCTATATCCTATTACCTCATTTTGATTTCAATCCTAAGGGGGTAGAAATAATCTATCATCACTTGCTACAACTATCTATTTCTTAGGAGCATATGTTTGATCTTTTAATTTTCTCTCAGTCTATTGGATTTGCTTGGTGTTAGTATTCTTCTTGATTTATAACATCGTCTCTTTGCTAGGTGTTCAATACTACTACTATAAGGTTGTGTATTTAGGATTTTCTATCTCTTTCTATATTTTGTTCTTCAGAATCAAATATCTCTATTGCTGCCTACTTGGGTTCTATTTTTTTTGAGGTAATGTGTTCCCAGATTGATCATGCATTAGTCAAAGAGGAGAAAATGTAATCTCCTAAAAATGGTCATCTAGACTATTAGCCCCCTTCTTATCATTAATTATTTAATCGATTACCTAGACCAAATTGCTATAAGTCAATTAATTTGATTATAACCTATAGTTTTGACTGTACTATCTTAAGTTCATTATTTGATTAAAAGAACATGTCCTCTTTTAATTAAATAAAATCCCCCTTTCTTCTAACCCACTCAATGTGCACACGTAAAGCATTATTTCTATTTTACAAATCAAAGGAAATGACTCTTTTTGTCTCATATGAAAAGTCAACTCTTTGTTTATTGGTTGACTTGTGTGTGCACATGGATCAATCTCATTTTCAAACTCCATCCTTGTTCTTCCATCATCTTGATCTTGATATCCATAGTCCATACAACTTTAAAAGAGAGAGCTTTTCCCCTCCAAGGATAAACATTCTTGAGTACTGTTATGCTGCAAGTTTACGATTCGAATTCTTAAGAGCTTTTGTGGAGAACTTCCATTTTCTTGTCTACATTCCCTCGTACCACGACATTTTAGTGTAGTTTCATGATAATCTAGTTTTCGTTACTATAATTTGGATCATATAGCATAATAGTTGGATTTTTAATACTCTTATTCTTGTTAACATAGCTGTATTTTGCACATTCATAATAGTTTAGTCTACATTAGCATTGCATTCTTGAGGTATTATTTGTGGACATTTGCATTTTTGCATCTTATCTCTAAAGTGAACCTCTCATTGCATGGTTTACTAGAAATAAATGTATTTCCAAGGCTCAGCTGAGATCCCTCATACATTCAAATATACTTTCTTGCACTCCATGGATAGGGAACTCTAAGTTAGCATCCAAGCATTCTGAACTCATGGAATCACTTGAATAGAAGGATTTAGAGTGTGACACATTTTGAGTGCACACTTCCAACCCTTAGAACAAGTTGGATTTGGTCTTAAATAGACTCGGCATGTATGGTTCCAAATAACTAAGATGGTTGAATAACTCCCACGAATAAGTTTCTCTTCTTGCATAAAAGTTGCAAAAGTTGTTAATAACAACTTTGCAACAAAATAGCAATTTTTGCAATTTTACAAATTGTTTACCCAAACTTGCTCTACTTGCTACCAAAATTTTCAAAAGGCCTAATATGAACCAAAAATACCTAATAAGGACCCTAAAACACTTTCTTTCCCTATTTGGCCCTCAAAACCCAAAAATGCCCTATAAAGCCAAATGAGCAATTTTTGAGCAATTAGGAGCAATAGTGCATTATGGAACTCTTCAAACCTATTAAACCTCACCTTAGGACCAAGTTGATCCTATTATTACTCTAGTGATGTGTCTAGCATCACTATAAGACAAAATTAACAAAGAAGCCCTAGGTCTACCCTTTAGTCTACCTAGGTGCTCCTGCACCACTCTATGCACACATTCAATATAGGAAGTGAGCGTCCTTAATGTTGGGTCTCTCTTTCCCTTACATACACATATGCTAAATCTCATCTATGGGTAACACATAATAATTTTCTAAATACCATACATGAGTAATGCATCCTTATTAAACCTTACCATGGTGATATGAAGAATGTTGATCTATGGGTGGGTCTTTGGATGGGTTTACTGGTGGGTTACCACCCTATTAGACTATTTCAATTCCATCTTTTTTACAAACTCTTTTTTTTATTTACATTAGGGTGGGAATTATACTCGGTAAGATAATCACTCCCCTCATCATTTTTTTTAGTCAACAATTTCTCTCATTATGATTTAAAAGTTAGCAAAGTCTCAATCCCTTGGGGGCTTGATGAATTCTTTATCTCCTTATTCATAATAAGAGTATCCTATGCCTTGTGCTCTACTTTAGCAAGATTTTTGACCAAGTACATACTCTCACTAAAGTGGGGGCTAAATGTACCATCTTAAATTGGACACAATCCAATTTAATGAAGGTTTTGTTGAGCGGTCATTTTGCATGATGCTAACGATATAAATTTTCTCAAATCTCTCTCTTGAAAAGTTGACCAGTGACCAACTCCAAGGTTCCAGATGGTTATTTTTCAACCTACTGGGTAACTCAATTGAAGATAACTATGAATGTTCACATGGAGGCCTTTTCTAGTATCTACCAATTCTACACAGCTTTACTGAAATGTGACCACAAAAACAATATATTTGTGTATTCTATATTTTATGATGAATACAATTTATCAATGCAACTATATGAATTCCTATTCTAACCAAGTGTTTGAAAAGAAAATAATAAATATAAATTAAAGAAAGATTTAGAACAAATTACTAAAGGGAAATTCCTAACTAACATAAGCCAAAGTAATAACACATTTGTGAATTGAATTATCAAAAGGATCTGGTAGGAAACTAATGAAATTAGGAGCAATGCTTCCTCAACTCCACTAATGAGATCATTAATGGGAAATTTAATCAAAACTTAAAGATGTTTCACATTTCATCAAATTTTGAGGCCATGTAAGGTGCACTCACATGAGACAAAATGCTATGAAAGAACAATAGTGATCCTTTCTCCAATTCATCACAACAACAAAAAAATTTCACATGAGGAAAAAACTTGATTTAAAATATCACACAATTATAACAATTCAATAAAACTATTAGCTCCATTGTAATCATTCATGAAAATGAATTCACAAAAAAATAACACACTCCAACAAGATTTACTACACTCAGAATGAAAGCACCAATAGCATTTATTATTACATCAAAATATCAACATGGAGTACATATTATATCCATGTATTTAAAAGAAATACTCTCCTCTTTTTGTCTTAGGAGTGAGAGCTTTTCTAATGAAAAAAGCTATGCTAAAAACTAATAAAAAAAAAAATTTATATACAAACTGACTCTCTAAATGGTGCTAAGTAGGTCTCCACCTTTGTTTATATCAATTAATGGGTGCATGAGCCTTTACATGACTTAAAACAATAAAAGAAGAAGAAAATAAGAGGAGAGAAGCCATGAGATGATCTAACAGTCATTGAGGCTTCTAAAAGTGGAAGCTTGGCCTTCTTTAGGTGTTTTTGGGAGTTGAACTATCGTTCAAACACATTTATGTTGCATGGAATGTTCAAAAAAAGTAATTGGCAATTAATTTTTGGTGTACTAATTAATCTTCAAAATTGTTGATGCACCTCTTGATTTGGTGTACCTTGTGAAATGATAAGCTTTGAAAAAGTGCACCCTTCAAATGTGCACCTTTAAAAAGTTCACCTTGTGACAAGATAAAAAAAAATCAAAATTATAACACTTAGTTAGAATTGAATTTCCAATATCTAGGTTTTTTCCCCTTTAGACCAAAATTATTTATGGATGTTTTCTTTTAACTTTTCAATTATCTCTATGATTGCCTTAGCTTTTGGGAAGTCTAATGGCTCATACTTATTGCACACCACATGGTGATAATTACTTATTTCTATCCTCGTATCTGTATAATCTTCCAACTTGGAATCTAACTCCAATAAAGCTTCTTATGTTTTGAAGATGTGTCTTACATCATCTTCAAATGAACCAACCTCAAATAATGATTTGAACCATTACATTATTTTATACTGAAGAAATTTGAGTCCTTGACTCATCCTTAAAAATATTTGGGCTAGAGACATTATAATATTTGTCTGCTTCCAAAAATTATCCTCAAGCTTTATTCCTTATCTCTTGTATATCTTCATACAATACCTCCCTAACTTTAGTCCATAATAACAATTTGTCAATCCAATCATCCAATTTATCCATTTCTTCAGCAATATATACCTCCATCAATATTTGGTAACTTTTCCCTTTAAAATATTTTAGTGCTTGTAAATCATTGGCCCAAGTACGTACCTCATCCATCAACCCAAAATATTAACCATTTTCTCTTTTGACACATAATGGTATGCTAAAATCATGATCATTTCTGATGATTAAACTAACATTGAATGAGAGGCAACATATACTAAACTACTTTGGATCAACACTAAAACCATGGATAACCTCTCTTTGAGCTTGTTACACAATAATAGAAAAGTGTTCCAGTCATTATGTCCCATCTCAATATCTCAGATCTTAGAATTCTTGTCTCTAAATCGAGATTTCTTCTATGCTCCTTGATATTTGAATGTAACTAGTTTTGGTGTAATCTTTGTGGCCATGGAGGATGAAGAGGATGCAATTATATCTACACAAAAGAGAAATGTTAGTATCATTAGTGGTTGAAAACAAAGATGACCCTAAGTGTGACTCAAACTGAAAGAAACCTAACCAAAATAGAGGAAATTGATTAGAATCCCCTATACAAATGCATTCCTTGGAAGGTTTTCCAAAATTAGAGAATATATAAAGTTTGATTAGAATCTCTAGTTTGTAATTGTCAAAGTTAGATAGCTTAAAAAAAGTGAGTCTACCTACTAGACCTTCAAGAGTTAGATTATTTCCTAGAATACATCCCAATTCTTGCATTGGAGAAACTCTAATAGCATAAATAGGTAATAATATTCTTAAGACTTTACTTAACATAGTATCATCATCTATATGGCTAGTAGCTCCTCTTATTGGACTAAAAACTTCTTTTATCCTAGCAACATATTGAGTAATATTTTCACCTCTTCCATTCTCATATCATCAAACTTACCTCTGAGACTCTTAGATTTGGCTCTTTAAACATTTTTGTCTCCTCCATAGATGGTGTTTAGGGCATCCCACATTTTTTTTTTGCAATATCACAGCCTTTGATATCATGAAATTTAGCATAGCTTAGGGTAGAGGCAATCACCAACATCACCTGATTGTGTTCCTTTTTCTTCTTCATATCATCAATAGTTAAGGTTCCAACTAGATCAACATGTTCCACTATAATGGTAGATTCTTCATGATCTCCAAGTCCTCCAAGGTGTAGCTTCATCAAACTTTTCCTTGCAGGAAAGTTGTCTCTATTGATCTTGGGCACTTTTCTTTTAGACATCTCAATCTTTGTGCTTCTAGTACTTTAAAACTAGTCCTCTTAAGTAGATGAATCTGATACCAATTGTTGGAATTACTTTAGAATAATTGAGGGGGGGAGGGGGTGAATCACTTATCCAAGGTCTAGATGTATAAATAAAACTTTTCACAATTTAGTAAACCCATAAAACATTCATACCCATGCATGCATCCATTGTGTATTTACTAAAACTTTTATGTTACTATCAAATCAGTTTGTAGAAGTGTAAATCATAAAACACAACACATTCATCATCACACTTGACAGAATGATTTACATGGATACCAAATTTGGGAAAAACTACTAGTAACATGCTACTCCTTTTTCACTCTTCTAAAGTGATGCCCTATGAAAGGCCAACCCTATTAAAGGTTACAATACACACTATTAAATGTGACCCAGTTAAGGGATTTCAACCACCTTGTTAAAAGTGAGCCTTGTTAGAGGACTTTAGGCCATTCACTTGGCATGCCACCCTGTTAAAGGATTTTTTAATGATTGTTAGGTCAACCTTACTCCAAATGATTTACCCTAGACTGATACAAGTGTTAGAGAGTAATAGTAGAGCTTTAATTTGATATAACCTACAACTTCTCTTCTAGATTATAGATACCTATTATGTCCTCAATTCTACTTGGCTTTCATACTTTGCAACTCTGACAACTTGTTCACCCTTCAAGAATTCATCTCCTTAAGCCTTCTTGCTTAACATGCCATTACAAACTCTTCTCTTGAGTCACTTGATGAAGCAAAACCCCTAATTCCTTCTCCTCCTTAGGTTCTTGCACATGACACCAACCTCTCTTGCTTCATGACCAGACATTCCTATAAATAAGAAATTAGAATTTTTTTTTGCTCATTATCCATCATCCAAATTAGGGATTTGGATGGATTAGGTAGGATACAATGTATCTACCCCACATCTTGTCTTTTCTAGAAACTTCTCCTAGAATCCATTTGAAATCACCTAAAAATAATTTACATCAAATTCTATGCCACCAGCTCATCAATCTTATCTTCCTTGTGGTTCACAAGTTTCAAAAAACAAACTTGCCAGCTTAAATTAGGTGAATCTTCAATCTTTATCATAATGTAGCATCTCAACATTATCAACCTTTTGATGCTTGACACATACTGTATTTCTCGGCATCAACTATAAAATCACTCAACATCAAGTAAAGTTTGCTAGTGCTCGACATCAACTGTCTTGCTTGACATCCACTAGATTTTTCTTTAACTTAGCTCCAACTAACTTTCTACTTTGCTTGCACTAACTTTGTCTGGCACCTACTATCTACTCAGTCAAGCTTGGTAGAAAAACTTTGTCTAAATTATTTTTATAAACTTTCTAAGTGTAGCTAGCCATTTTGTAACCTTAAGTAGATCATCAATACATCATGTCATCACTTCCTTAACTAATCCTTATACTTCATTTCATAATCATAACTCAACCTTTTCTCTAGGTGCTTTTGTTACATCTTATTGATCAAATCCTCTTTATCAATCAACTAAGTGATAGTACTTGAATCTTATAAGCAATTGTCTTACCAGAAAATAGTATGTTGGACATCAGTGACAAATCAATTATTAAAACCCATAATCTTCTTCAATAATCTCCTTCTTAACAATCTCTTTTTCAATGATTTTTTAAATCAGTTTTCAACATTTGATCTAATTTGGAAACACTTGACCATGTTTGACTAATTATACCCATGTTTGGACCTCTTTCCATCATTTTGGGCATGCACACAAATTTTTAAATCATTCTAAGTCCAGTTAGGCTGATTTTGGGCTCCAGGAGCCTTCTAGGAAGCAGTCTGTAGTATCAGAGCATAGTTGGGCCTGCCAAGTGTGCTTTAGGTGCACTTTGTATTGTGCACTTGGCATGACCAATTTCTCCCTAGGAACACTTGGGTGCATTTTGGGTACACTTGAGGTAGTTAGATGCCTAGAGCCCCTATTTTGCACTTTGAAGCCCATAACTTTTATGTTTCTACTCTGATTTTCAATCTGTCAATTGCATTAGATTTATATCTTTGTTTTGAATAAACTAAGCTATAATTTTCATTATTTGGTCATTTTCTTGATTGGTAATCGATGAAACTACTCTTGGGCCCCCGATTGATCCCACTTTGCAATTTGGGCCTTATAAATTTCACATCTGAGCTTCAATTTGTGATACATTAGTTGTTATGGATTTGTCTTCTCATTGTAAAAAATTGACATATCATATGCTCATGTTCATCAATTTCTCAAAGGGGCACCCATATGTGTGTGTGTGTGTGTGTGTGTGTGTGTGTGTGTGTGTGTGTGTGTGTGTGATCTCTATTGGGACATGTTGACATGGCTTTCTCATCAGTTATTCTTTGACACAACGATCTAAATTTCATTGTATCAAAGAGGGGCAAAATGTAGATGCTCAAAAATGGCTCATGTATGTGGTTTCATCATATTTTCATACTAAATCATCCCATTTTCTAATTCCACTAATTTTGATCTTTTGTCCAACTTTATTATATCTCAATAATGTCCTTCATCATTCATAACCTCTTTCACATCAATAGTAGATCATTTTAGAATAATATCAAATCAACCTAAAATCATATCAAATCTACCTAGAATCACCTAGAATCAGTCCTAATCAACTTGGAACATGTCAAACATCCCAAATATATCATCATTTGTCCAACTCAAGGTGTTGTCATGTCTCTCAATTCCTTGGAAATCTATCAATTTATCAAACCTATCAATCTGACCTTAGTATTGTCATGGATCTTAGTGCTAGGTCAAACTATCATTCACATCATTTGATCTTTGACATTGTCAAGTCCCTTAGTGTCAAATTGTTATATCATCAAATCAATTTAATAACATTGACAGTGTGCGTCGATGTTATTATGATCAACCCTATCAACCAATCTCAATTTTGTAGCATTTACAATGTTAGTTAAATGTTACATATCCATGTCATGTATCCTTGACATGATTACCAATCTAAATTAGTCATTCAATTTGACCATGGCTTTGGTCTACCTGTCAACAACCTAGTTGATCTACATAATTTTCACATTTCATAAAAGGATATTGTAGCATTTATCAAATCAAATAGGCCAATCATCTACTAATTTTCTCTATAGGATCAAATAACCCATAATTTGATCATATCATTTCAATAATTTTTCATCTTGCATTACTAATCATTCTTCCTAGCTAACATTCTCAATTAATTGATGCTCATTAATTAATTGATTCATCTTCACAAAACCATTTAAATCCTTGATTTCCTAAGTCATATTTTCTACTTCTAATTCCAAATTCCTAATTCTCAATTGTGTGGATATATGAGTTTTTAATTCAAATATTCCAAATAATTTTGATACAACCTTGACATCATCGTGACACATGGACATATTAGATCATGGATTTAATCATCACACTTGGATAAGATATGCCATAATCCATATATTTTGATTCCTTACACATATCTAAATTTAGCTTCCATTGTCATAGATTCTTGTCTTTAAGGGGGTTTGAGGTGTCACATGACACATCATAAATCCTCTTCCATTTTCAGCCATGTTGACTTTATGCATCATACAATCCTATGTTTGGCATCTTGTGTCATATGTGTCATGTATTTACTAAAGGAATCTCTTTCCAAGTCACATATCTAAGGTGATGAGTCCAATGCTTTCATCTTGCGTGTTCATTATAAATTGAGCATTCTTCCTCTCATTTTTGGTCCCTTGTTCTTTGTTCTATTAAGCTTAAAATCACTTCTTCTAGTATTCTCATAGCATTATAATATCATAGGATTTTTCTTTTCAATTGTGTGCATTATAGGCAATTGGAGCTACATCATATGGAAAAGAAACAAGGACATGCGAGCTACAAATGAAAGAAGGGGTTTGTACTTTATGTTGCTTTCTTTGTTTATTTGGCTTTCATGGTAGACTAGAGGATATCAATGTATGTTTATTGAGTTTTTGATTTTCTCATACTATGTTATATATTAGCCCATTTTCTAGTCCTACAACAAGAATTTTTGACCTCTACTTCATAGATTTCTTGAAATCTTCAAATTAACTTGTCATAACTGAATCAAAATTCTCTACTAATTTCTTAATGAATTCACTTGTATGTTGGGTAAAAGACTGACTAGACTTCCATACTACCTTGCCAAATGTAGGAAATGTGTTTTGCACATAAAAGAATGTACAAACAAGGAATTAACCAAATTTACATGAAGAACTCTTTGCCTTTCTAATATCTTTTAGGTTTTTTGATAGTCATTGAAGTTGCAACTTGGTTAGATCATAAGAATGATCTTTCTTTATGATCTTATAACCTAGGTCAACAATAATGCATGACACACTATTGAGTTGGCTCAACTAGTAGAATTTGTGTCCTATCACTCTCATTATGAATACAAAAACACAAAAAATAAAATATATCTTTTTTCTAATCACTTGATTACATCTTAATGTATGCTAATAGATGCTTTTCATTACTTGAATGCTTGGAACTAATGAAAATATATCATTTCAGATGTCAGTTCCACACATACCTTTGATTGCCTAGTAGGGGGTGATGTGATCACCTAATCCATTGGATGAAGTGACCTCATCTTGACTTGATGTGTTGCAATCTTCTTTATTTTTCCATGTATTTTTCATCTACATCTTTGTCTTTTCAACATCTACCTTTGTTTTTCCTTTGTTGAATTCATTGCTCAGTGTAGGTGAATGATTTGGATAGTTTTTGTTTACATGACTAATCTTAAGAAAATTAAATCATAAAACCTCATTCAACCATCTATTGTAATTACCTCTAAAATGTGTCCTAATTTAATTTACAACAACATGAACATACTCACCACAATAATGATAACTATACCTTGTATTGTAATCCCAATCATAAGTATTCCCATGATAATGTACCTTGGTTTGCTTGTTTGATGTCCACTTGGTTTTGGATTTGCATTCATATCCCTTGTGTCCATACTTTTGATGATTGTAATAGTATCCTTCAAATCTTTGAGTGTTGATGGTATTTTTCTTCCATTCATGTGTTTGATGTCCTCGCTTCTTGTAGTTATGGAAATGTCCCTTGACTTTCTACTTGGGGCTTTGAATTCCAGTGTTGTTCCTCCAGATATTTTCTATGTGACCCAAGTTTCCATAGTGATGACAAGTGGGCTTGTTACTCTTTCCCTTATATTTCCTTTTTGCACCACTTCTAGATGATTCTCCTTTCTTAGTAGTAGAATAACCCAATCCAACTGTTCCATTGTTTGACCTTGGTGCTTCTATTAATTTTTCAAAATACTTTATGGCTTCACTAGGTTTGTTAAGCTTTTCCTTTTATGTCTTCAAGACATTTTGTGGTAGGGAATTTAGTATTTCCAAAGTTGTAATCTCAATATCTTTCCTATTTAGTTCTTGATTTGTAATCATTGGCTAATTCATCACGTCCAACTAAATGCTTGATAACTTTTACACATCTGATGATTTCTCCTCAAGTCTATTGGCTAGTAGTGTTTTTTCTTCTTCAATCATGACTCTACCTTCTTCAAATTTCTTTTTTAGTTTAGTTGTCTAGTCACATAACAATATTAACTGAGTTTCTTATTCCCTTTTTAGATTCCTAACTTCTTCACTTAGGGCACTGCTCCTTTCCATCAAATCTGCAATAATTGCATCAAATTCATTTTGGTTTTTGTCCTCAAATAATCTAGTAGTTTCTTCTTATTAATATGGAGTTTCATATTGTTGAATGGAAAATTCTTTTCTTTTCTTCAATGATTTTTTTAGTTCATCTCTTGCCTCTTTGAGTTGAATTAAGGCAAGTCGTATTTCAATCTTCTAGTTCTCAATAATCTTTCCCAATTTGTAGGCTTCCATCTTCAAGATCTTACCACCAAATTTTTCAAACTTTCTTATCTAGAGAACAAAGCTCTGATACCAATTATTATAATTAACAATAGGAAGAGTGGGCTGGTGAATCAACACTTAAAACTTTTACCTCTAAAACATTTCAACATACATCAATCTGTAACCATTCATCACATCCAAACCATGAAATTAATCAATACATAACACATAAGATTTTGGTTTCCCAAAAACCCTCTAAAGAGAAGGTAAAACTAGAGTGGGGATGACACCCACAAATCTTCACTGCTGTAGTTGTAAAGTGTGGCCTATTATGGCTACATATTTTGATCATAAAGTATTATCTACCCTATGAAAGGCTTACAAGACTGTTAGGTATCACCTTGATTAAAGGATTTTAACTCACAACTAAGTAAGAACTTTGTTAGAAGATTTAAAAAATTATGTTAAGACTACTCTATATCACCTATTAGAATGATTCAACACTTGATCCTTTAGTTAGCACCTTGTTGCTTGATGTCAGATCTCCTCTTTACTGGTTATGTCTTGATCCTCCTGATCAAATCTATCTTCTTTATCCCTTCATTACTTGTCTCTGTTCTTCTCAGAATGATTATGCATTTTAGTTCCATAACTTAGCTATCATTTACACCTTGAAATTCTCTCTTCACATCCTCCTTCAAATGCATAATGTTCTTTAGGGTATACCTCTTTTTGTAGGAATTATGGAGATGGGCTAGTTTAAAATCAATGGTTTTGGTTTATCCTTATTGCTGCCTAACTCTTCCCTTTATCTAATTGGTATCATGTATTATCACAAGGATTTGTAATATGACTAGATCCTTATTTTTTAATATCAAAAATTAATGTTCATGTTGGCCAAAAATGGTTTAAATAGAAGTTTGTGCCATAACAAAAATCTATGTCAAAGATGGATAACTCAACATCAATAGACCATGATGGTTAGCCTTCATTGTGCTTTATATACTAGTACTCGACTTCTAAATGGCTCAACACTCACTCTTTCTTAGAAACTAGATCAATTGATGCACTCTATTTTCTCAACACCTGAGTGACTTGGCACACACTGACTACTCGATACATACTAGTGTTTGGCACTGACTATAATATTAGTTGGCATGAATTGTATGGAGGCTTATGCTCAACATATAATATGCACTCGGCTTACACTTTTCTTTGGTGAATAGTGACTAAGTGTTTAGTCACTACTTTGTCAAAACCATAATGAGATTAATAGAAGGGGATCATTATGGTTAGGTCTATCTCTAGGGACATCTTGAGGTTAGCAAGTGATATGTTATGATGTAGAAAAGTTCCCAACCATGTCTTGAAATTGGGAAAAAATGATGTTATTAGGTATTGTTGACTCTTATAGGGATTGGTCAAGGATATTTTGATGTTGGGGGATGCATGTAGAAAATCCATGATGGATGTTTGTGTGGGGGTTTCTCCCTAATAGTCAACAAGGTTGTAATAACAAGAAGTGGGAGTGGTAGGTCTGCCAGGGGTTGTAGGTCTAGCAAGGGCTCTAGGTAAGGTGCTCTTGGTATGAAGCATGGTATAAAAATAATGAGGATCTTCAGCCTTTAAGTTTAATGTGGACATGTGTGGGTCATACTCTTTACAAAAATTTATGCTTTATTCATGCCCAACATGAGTGTAATTATCTTGTAAGTTTGAATGTGCATTAGAGGCTTTTCCTTTATGATGGTTTCCCAAAGGATCTTTGAAACTATTATGATCAAAATTGGAGGATAACAATGAAGGGTCTATAGCAATCACTTCATCTATAAGATCTTATATTTTATGTTTAAGTTGGAAACATGAAGTGGTCTTGTGTCCTTTTGTATGATGGTAGTCACAGAACTTGTTGTCATCCTACCAAGAGGATTTGGTTGTTGGTACATCTTTGAGTGAGCATAACTGTAAGAAGTTATTGTTGAGAAATTATTGAAGCATAGTCTCAAGTGGTATCCCTAGGGGTGTAAATTTTTTGTCTTTATACCGAGGACATATTTGAGGTTCATCTTATATCGAGGTATTAGTTTTTTATTTTTGAGGTGGAATTTGGTTATGAGTATGCAAATTTGTAAGATTTGCAACTTTAAGAGTCATCTAACATTGTGCCATGTTAATTGTTCAAGCATCAACAATACCATCATTTGTGACATTTTTATTCTTGGAGAAGAACTTTTCCTTGTCATTAGATGAGTTTGTATTGGTATTTTATTTTTTTATCTATAGGATGCCTTTACGAATGGGGGCATCTTCAATTCTAATCCTTGTTTTCATTAATTTGGCAATAGTGCTCAGAATTTTGGTCTTGAGTTTTTACATTAGATTAGGGATTAGTTTCTAAATGCATAGATTGACTTCTTGATCTTCTAAAATATCTAGTGAGCTTTGACTGACAAGGTTTCTCCAACATAATAAGAATGTTATGAATGGTTCTCTTATCTTTTTCTTTGTTGAGAAAAAATCATATAGTGTCATGTCATTTGTTATGTTAAAAGAGAAGTGGGATATGAATTTTTTTGCTAATTCTAACCAAGAATTTATAGCACTTAATTATTTGGAGTACCATTCAAGTGCTAGCCCATCAAGAGAGTGAGGGAATAATCTCATATGGTATGTTAGTTCATCACTAAGCTCATTACAAGAGGAAAAAAACTCTCTAATATGATCGAGTGGGTTTCATTGTCCCCAGTATTTCTCAAATATTGGTGCCTCAAAATATCTTGGAAATGGAGGCACATACAAACTCATGTAAAAGGGATTAGGATGTAAATTTCTTTCTATGCATAAAACTTGTTCCTTTTGGACTCTAAATACCTCAACTTTTGTAGCCAATTGTTTGAATTGGTGTAAAAAATCATCATTATGGTGTTGAGCACTAGTCCTTTACTCGAGTCTTTTGTATCTTCAAATAGATCTATTTCTATGGTGAGAAGTATATCTACTCATTTCTAACATATATGTATCTAAAGACTCAAGTGATGTATCACTAGGAGGTGGAGGTATGTTGTCACCCTTAAGATGGAAAGGTCCTTGTTGTAGTTATTTTGGCATTGTTTGTGATTATTGTACCATTACTTGTGGTTGTTCTACCATTGGTTATGGTTATTGTTGAGGTACCTCTTTTTGTGGAATGTATGGTCATGTATGAGATTGTTTTTGTAGAGGTATTTGAGGAGCTTGTTATAGAACATTTTGTTGTTGAAACAATTTTTAATGATATTTCAACTATTGTTTCACAAACATTTTTTGTTATTTTAGATACATTGCATGTAAGTCAAGTGGAATTAGATTAGGTTGTGTTAGGAATGTTGGGTCCTTGCACCACTTGATGTTTTTGTTGTTTCTTTGAATGCTGATATGTTGCATGTATGTTATGTGGATTTTGAGTAGGTTGCATGTTAAGAATGTTGGGTCCTTGAACCAGTTGATGTTGTTGTTGTCTTGGATGTTGACTATTTCCCTTAGATGTGTGCATTGTCTTAGGATCCTTGATTTTATACGTTTAGGGGGTTTGATGCTTCACCTTGGGACATCATGTTTATTTGGAAATAGGCCATATTCCTAAGTGGGATTAGAGAAATTTCAATAAGACTCTTCCTTTGTGATTCTATAGGTGATTTTCCAATAAGTGTTGATGCTTCACATGGTGTACTTATAGAAGTATCTATAGTAGTTTATGTTGTAGTAGTTGGTAGGGTTAAGAGTAAGGGTTCACTTTGTTGATTTTCTTCCAAAGGAGGTATAATTGGAATCCCTATGGTACAAGTACTCTTAGGCATTTATTGTTGTTGCATCATTTGATTAAGGTCAATCCTTAATGTCCTTTTAGGGTACTTTGAAAGAGTCTTGTTTCCATTAATTGATGGAGGCTCATAAAATAAAGGATTGATATTGATGTGTTCAAAGTTACCTTGAAGAATCTCAATGGTTGATTCTTGGTGAGGTCTCTTAGGTGTTACCTTTGTAATTGAAAATTCCAAAGGTTGTATCTTTTCAAATGTAGGATTGTCTTGAATTTTTTACTTAGGTCCTCCAAAGTTGGAGTTAAAATTCACTATTTCTTCGGCCACCAAGATATTGAAGTTATTTCAAAATGTTTTGTCTTGGCATGCTTTATCCATCTCTTCTTTGGGGATACCATAGTCTATGTTGGAATCATCACTTAACCAAAAGGTAAATTGTTGTATGTTTTAAGGATTATGGGACCTTGTGTTTGGTGTGCTAAATTCAAATGAATGGGTATGTTTTTCCTTTGGTGTCATAGGTACACTTCCACATCTAGGTGGTATAGGTACAAATATAGGTTCAAATTTGGGACTCCATTGAACTATTACATGTGTAACCAATATGTTAAGAGGGAATTCATGTTGGACATGTTAGGGATTTTTTGTCTTGTGTCTTGGGGGTCACTACTTGGAGGATACATGCTTGGCAAGTCTACAAGTAATGGTTGTTAAACTTTAGTTTGATCCATATCAAAAGTTTGTTGAGTTTTCTTGGTATTCTTTTGTCTTGGATGAGGTTTTGATTATGTGTGTAATTGAGAAAAAAATGGTTGATATAATTCTTCTAGTCTTTGAACTTATTGTGTCCTTGTGAGAGCTAGTATGATACCTAAGGATGTAGACACAATTAGTGGTTTTAAAATAGATTTTATATCTCCCAAGTGCACACCTAAACTACCAATTGCACCCAAATAGTACCAAGTGTTCCCCTGAGGTGTGCACTTGGAACCTAGAAGGGTCCAATTGGTAAATGAGGCATTTGGATGGAAAAAATGTAGAGTATGTATGTCTTATGTGTTTTTATGAGTTTCTAAGGGTTTATACATGCAATACAAGTTGTGGAAATATAGTTTTGGACTCTCAAACCTAAAAGGGATTCCCTAATTACCAAGTGCACCCTGAAACTACCAAGTGCTCCCTAAAACTACCAAGTATTCCCCTGAGGTGTGCACTTGGTAAAAATGGGGGTGCAGTTGGTAAAATAGGTTAAAAATTGATAATTTGAAAGAGGGTTATGCAAGATATGACATTTTTTGGAATTTTAGGGATTTGCGTGTATTATGCACGATATGGAATTCCAAAATGACATAGGGTTATGATATAAAATGTGTAAATGACCCAAGGGGATGATGCACAAGTACAAATGTGAGTGATATTTTGGAATTTTTGATTAAGGGATATGAAGATGATTCTTAAGGTATGCAAAATTCAAATTGTATTTGACCTAAGACTTTGGATCTATGAAAATTAACGGGTTGATGTATCTACCTAAGATTGGATTATGAAAGGGGTTATGGTAGGGTTGATAATGATGTTTAAGACATGTAATATATGGACATGGGATCATGTAAAGTGTTGGGTTTGACAAATGATTTGGACAAGTTGACTATTGGCGATGTTTGTGGGATTTTGATACTTGGAGGAAATTTTAGGGTTTTGGACTATGCAAGGTGAAGTGATTATGCAACTAGGGTTTTAAAAAATGATGTTTACGGAGACTCAAGATGTACTAATAGTTATGAAAAGTGTATGCAAGGTTTGAAATTAGGAGAAAATATTTCTAAAGTACCAATCTAAGAGTCTAACCTTATGAAGATAGATTTTAGATCTTGATCAAAATAGACAAAAATAAAAAAAATCAAGTTGATAAAAAGGACAAGGTCAAATCCATAAGGACATAGATAAAGTTTGAACCAAGAAAAATGATTAAAAAAGATGACAAAAAGACCAAGGTCAAACATCATTGATCCATCAACATAAGCAGATACTCTAAGACTCATAATTTGTTCAAATTTTTGGCTAAGTTTAAAGGGGTATTAGGTTCAAGATGAGGGCTATGAGAATTGGCCATGCAAGATGCAAGGATCATGGGATGCAAAATGATGTTTAAGACATGATCAAAATGAAGTCATATATAGGCATCTAGGGGCAATTCTAGGGTCTAAAAATGCAGTATGAAGGTAGAAATTGACTATTATGGGAATCAAGTGCACCCAAAAAATGCCAAGTGCACTATAATAGAGCCAACTATGCATATGGTGTAGTTGGGGTCCAAAAATTCATAGTTGGTAGTTTAGGGGCACAATTGGTAAAGGGGGATTGAAACTTAGTGATTTTGGACTTGCTGATTTTTAGGTTGCTATGCTAGAGAGTAGGTTGAGTAGGGATGATGTTATTATCAGAATGGGGATGCAAAATGAGGGTTAGGACATGAGAAATGAGGAATAGGATGTGCCAAATGAGGGTTAAGATATGAAAGAATGCAAGTGGGGGATGCATTATGAAGACTAAAGGTTGAAAGGTAAAGACTAGGAGATGCAAAATGAAGACTAGTGGACACAATAAGAAGGCTAAGGGATGTTCTATGAGGACTAAAGATGTAAAATGAGGGCTAAAATATTCAAGTATGTGGATCAAAATATGAAAATGCAAGGGTATGCTATGAAAAGTGGAAGTCTAAGTCATGCCAAGGACTCCTAAGGCTACAAGTCTTCATGTTTACAAAGTTATCAAGGGTTAAACAAAAGGTTTGCAATGTTTTGACAATGTAATTGTTTAGAAGTGTCAAAGGTTCAAATTTTTTTGGTTTAAGTTTATAAATTGTAAATTATCTTGATTAATGTTATGCACAGACATAAGACATAATAGGCAAGAAAATTTATTGTTAAATTTAAAAGAAACATCACAACCTAGGCTTTAAGACTATATCCATTAAATTCCCACTTGAACCAAAGTTCATCCATGCTTATCTAGAGTGAAAAATCTAGGATCTTGGCACCACAAGCTCCTCCTTATAGTGCACTCACTTCTTGAGGCTACCAAGATCTTCTTCTTGTATGTATGCAATGTGGCCTCTGTTAACACACACACTTCAACATAGTCATTACCTGCGAAGTCATCCTGGAATAAACATTGAATTGTTTATCCAAGACACCTGACAACATAACCTGTTGCCTTCTATCTAGAAGGATTTTTCCTATTAATGTCTTCAGCTTCAAGGCACATGAAACCAAACCTTCTAATAACAAAGGATTTAAAGAAAATTAATCTATATGAGTGTGCAAAGTAATCCAGAGTGATTATGCAAGTAATTTAAGAACTTGTAAAAGAAACTATATTAAATGTATGCATTTTAAGAGCTAAATGAAATTAAACTAAGAATGTAAATATATGAAAATGTATGAGCTAAAAAGAGTATGAAATGCAGCAGCAATTCAATATCAATTCAAATCGACCCCCTTTTAATGAGGAATTATGAGTCCCTTAAATAGAATTCCTAGAATCCATCAACGGTTGAAACCAACTCAGATTGATGGTCGGGATTGAAGCACAATTTCAGTCATAGTGGAAGATTCCAAATTTAGATGGAGTTAACCACCTCAAATCTTGAGTGCAAGAAATAGTTAACTCAGATAGACTCTAGTGTGATAGCAAGTGATTTGAATCACTTGATTTGAGAGCAAGTGAGTTAACTAGGAATTTCCATTTTGAAGTGAAGAGTAGAATTAGGAAAGATATTTAATTTAATAAAATGAGGTATGACCTCATAAATACCTTTTCCATTCAATTAAATAATTTCATTCAATTGATTAAATAAGTATATTTATTAAATAAAATAAATTTAACTCCTTAGTATATTAGCCTTAGGTGATAATTTAATTTAATAAAGTATAAATACGTTAGATTAAATTAAATTTAAATCAAATAGGTTTCAATGTGACTAATATGAGTAAATACTATAGGAATTAAATAATAAGCATGATGAATGCAAATTAGGTTTTTTTGCATGTGACAATTAAGTCAAGTAGCGACAATCAGAATGAGAATTGCCTAATTAAATAGGACTTTAGAACTAATCAAATAGACCAAAATTTGTGTAATGGCAATGAGCCAATTTTAGGGTATTACATTTTGCCTCTCTTTGAATGAATGTGTGAGCAACATGTTCAATTCAAAGAAAATAAGAAAGCATGATGTCAAGATGATATTGGTTCTGAAGTTGATGGTACAAAGACCAATTGATAAGCTTTTAAGAACCATCTCTAGAGCAGAGTTTGATCCTAGAGAATCCAAGAGGAGCACCTAGATACCCAAAATGATAAGCATTCTAAAGGTTTCCATTTGAATGAAATTTAACCTTTAAGAATCCAAATAGAACATCTAGATACCTGAGATTGACAGTATTTAAAAGATTATCTCCTAAATAGAGCTCAATCTTTAAGGATCTAGATAGAATGTCTAGATACCTGAGATTGATAGCATTTAAAAGACTATCTCTAGAATGAAGCTTAATCTTAAAGGATCCAGACATAACACCTAGATACCTGAGAGTGATAAGCATTTAAAAGATTATCTCTAGAATGAAGCTTAATCTTTAAGGATCCAAACAGAACATCTAGATACCTGACAGTGATAAGCATTTAAAAGATTATCTCTAGAATGAAGCTTAAACTTTCAGGATCCAAATAGAATGTCTAGATACTTGAGAGTGATACAATCAGCTAAAAGATGAGATATATGATAAAGATTCTAGATAGAGGAGAAGGAGATGCCCCTAGTAATGAGATGCCCTAAGTGATGAGGACATAAGATAGGGACAAGATGCCTCGAGCAATGAAGATTCAAATCGATTTTGATTTCAAGTTCAATGATGTAATCATCCTGCCCCCTTGGGAGTGAAATTGAAATATGACACACTAGAAATATGATGTAAGGAGTATGATGAAAGATATAGAAGAAATTGATGGTTTAGCATAATATAGAAGAGATCAGAATGATCAGAAGAAAATTTAGAGTCGATTTGCAGTGATTTCAAGGTCTAGAAGACCAAGTATGACCAAAAGTTGACCATATTTGACCACAGTTGACTTGAGTTGACTATTTCCAAAATGAATATTGAAAATATGAATAATTTTGAGTTGAAAGAATTCTAAGAATCCCAAAATATTAGAAAAATTTGGACTACACAAGCGTTCGATTACGTCGGTCCCCAAAATTTTAAAATGCATTTTTGAGACACTTAGGTGTGTCAGATTTTGAATTCAATCCCAAAAATGAATTAAGAGCAGTCAAAATAGCTAGGGGGTGATTTTTGTACAAATCAAAGCACTTTAAAAAATAAGGTCAACTCCTATATAAGGGCGCAACGGGTCATTTTCAATTCATTTGTGCACTTTGTCTTTTAGTGAATTGAGCTCTGAGAGAGGTATGGAACTGAATGTGAGATATCATCATTTTGAGTGCTCCCAACAACAAAGCCGACCAATAGACTATGGACCTCCGATGAGTTATCGATATCCCAGCTTTGTACTTTCATTTTCATGCATTTTGAGGTTATTTATTGCACTTTTAGTGTTAGCTTAAAGAATAAATTTGACAACTGAGTGTTAATACACTTAATTAAAATCAAGAACAAGTGCCGAGTGAAAACAAGTGCCGAGTGATAATAAGTGTCAAGCGCAACATGTGTCAAGTGATATAACATGTGCTAAGTGATACAGTTTTTGTTCAAGTGCCGAGCTATCCAGAAAATAGTATGTGCCAAGTGTCAGAAATACTTCAGGAGCCGAGTAACTCAGTAGAACAACATAAAAGTTTGGAATTGCACAAATTATGATACTAACAGTTTTTGCAGCCGACAGAAGGTAAATCTCGAAGGATTGAATGATAAGATCAAATCTTTTAATTTTCGTATGCAATTTGCATGTGGCCAATTAAGAAAATGCAAAAGGCATGCAACCAATCAGCAAAAGATAAGTATTGAGCAGGAAATTGAGATTCAATATGAATCGTAGATCCAAAACAAACCCTAAGTCTTTGGAGTCTTTATAAAGAAGATGAAATTTCACTGTAATAGTGAGAGATGAGACATATTGAAGGACATACAAGGGCGCAAATCTATTTTCAGAAGCATGAGTTATCAGATCACAAAGGATCAAGATCAGGAGAAGGCGAAAAGGAGCCTACATTCAGCAATCAAGGATTGTAATCTATTAGGTTTATTGCATCTAATACTCTCTAGCAATTGTATTAGAATAAGAATCCTATGGTGATAGGTTAGCTTTACAGCTATTTTGTAAGAACCTTTTGATTAGGTGATTAAAATCCTTTAACCAGGTGACACTTCATGTTAACTGTTTGCAAATCCTCTAACCAGGTCACTATTAACACAGTGTAAAGCCTTTAATAGGGCAGGCCTTTAACAGGGTAAACCATCAGAAGTGGTTGAACAAATATTACTACAGTAATTTTTGTGGGTATCATCCCCACCCTAGTTTTACCTTCTTATTTCTGGAGGGTTTCTGGGTTACCAAAATTCCTGTGTTGTGAGTTATTGATGCATATGTCTTGTTATATGTTTATTTGGTATGCATGCAATTTACTTTTAGTTAAAATTTTATTGGCTAAAGTTTGATACTTATGATTCACCCCCCTCTCATAAGTACTCTTTCCATATTTGAATATTCCAACAATTGGTATCAGAGCCTAGTTGGGTTCTCACAAGAAATAGCCTAATAGCTTGGAGGGAAAAGATCTAAAGATGGAAGCTTCCAAACTTGGAAAGATCATTGAAAATTAGGTGATAGATGTGTAACTTGCTCTGCATAGCTTGGAGGAATTTAGAAACAAATTGAGAAACTCATTAAAAAAGAGGAAGGATCTAGCCATAGCTGAAAATGATATACACTACAAGGAGATTGACACCACCAACATATTTTCCAGTGGAGACACTAAAGAGTTTGATGCAGCAATAGAAAAACTGATGGAGAAAAATAAAATTCAAGTAGAAGAAATAAGAACTCTCAAGATGGAACATGAATCACAGGCTATAATGATATGTGAAATTACTAAACAAAAGAAAAGAGTAGTTGATGATAAGGTCATGATGGAAAATGACAAAAGGAATCTTGCAAACAGACTTGAAGAAAAATGTACTGAACTGACAAGGATCTCAAACATGCAGATGGATACACTTGCGCAAATGATGAACCTTCATCATGAACTTAATGTAAAGGATATTGAGATCTCTACCTTGAAGATGAAAAATGAACAAATGCAGAATGAATTGAACAGGGAAAAAGAAGTAGCAGAGAATCTCAACAAATCAAGTGAAGCAATCAAATATTTTGAATAGTTGCTGAAATCACCAAAATCTACCCATGATACATCAGGACTAGGATACAATAGCACTGAAGTTGGAGAATTATCAAAGAGTGCTGAACAAAGAAGTGATAAAAGTAAGAATTCAAAACCCACTTGTCATTTCTATAATAAGAAGGGACATACAGCTAATGTGTGCAGGAGTAGAAGATTCAATCAATCAAAAATACCTAAAAGTTTTTGTCACAAGTGCAACATGCAAGGACATATGACTCAAAATTGCAAATCCAATGTTACAAGAACTCAAAGATTTGATGGACATTGTTATAATTGCAAAAAATATGGACATAGGGCATTTGAATGTAGATCAAAATCTATGTGGGCATTAAATCAACCAGTAAAGACATCAAACCATGAATTTTGCGATTACAACACCAAGAACAGTTGTCACTATTGTCAAGAATATGGACATATCCCATAGAATTGCATAAGAACACATTTTAGAGGGAACTAAAAAAGATGGTTGAGTCAAACCACATGTTTCAGTTGCTTAAAAACTGGTCATGTCAACAAGAATTGCCCAACAAGGTCAAAGGCATCAAGTTCTGAGTTCAGCAATGGAAAGGCAAAGATAGATGTTGGACATATCAAAAGTGAAATGAATAAGACATGGAGGAAGAAAGATGGGTCTAGCACATCAAATACAGAGATCACTCCACCTAATAGGTCAAGTGATCACACTTCATCAAATTAAGTAAAGAATAAGTGTGAGGGATTGATAAACCGAGTTACATCATAAATCAGTCCCAAGACATATAAGAATTGCAAAAATGAAATCAACATAAATAAAGACGCTAAGTCAAAATTGAGAACTTTGTGAAAATATGTCAAAATTGTCTTTAGGAGCCGAGTTGCTAACAACGACTGAGTTAATAGTTGATGCCGAGCTATGAAATATCAATAGGAGCTGAGTAAAGTAAAACATAATGGGAGCCGAGTTATGAAGAAACCTTTCAAGAGTCGAGTAGACAGTTGGCGGCGTACT
This sequence comes from Cupressus sempervirens, assembly GCA_028749045.1. NCBI lineage: Eukaryota > Viridiplantae > Streptophyta > Pinopsida > Cupressales > Cupressaceae > Cupressus > Cupressus sempervirens. The sequence continues at coordinate 469,244,562 of CM053784.1, read as the reverse complement.
AAGCATTTATTACTCTATTTTGAAGGGTACATAAATCCAATTTTTGATCATTTTCTCACCATTCGAACAAGAAGCAAAGCCGAAAAAGGAGCGGAGAAGATCAAGAATAGCTTAGAAGCCATTCGTAAAAGATTTCAACAGCGATTCAAGACAAATTTCGTCGATTTAAGGTATTTTACTTAAGTGTCGAGCTACGTAGGACTTATAAACTTGTTTGAGTTATAAACCCTAGTTTGGAAAACAATGGCATTTGGGTCAGGAACCACCAAGGGTTTAAAGAGTCATGAAGTTCAGTTGGTCAGTAACGAAGTAAAATAACCTGAATTTAAGCCCATTCCAGAAGTAGCATACAAGAATGATCCTGCAGGAGCATTATCAGTTATTCTGAATAAGGTTGTTATGGTACAAGATGTTCACAGATGTTATAATTGAAAAATTGGTGCCATAGGAGACTTAGAAATTCATAATGCATATGATAAACTGTGTGAAAACAAAGTACTAAAAAATGAGTTTTCAATAGTAGAAAGAAAAGGATTGACCAAAACTTAGCATTTTTTACTGTTTTCAAAATAGAATGGGTACGAATAATTTTGAGCCAAATACATGACAGAGCTTTTTGGTTAGAGTCAGGGCCAGTAAAATTTACCAAGAAAACTGTTCATAGGGTTACTGGTATTCCAACCCTAGATCGGCCAAAAACCCTGCGAAGTGACAAAAGAGAATAATAGAGAAAAATACAGGTGCCAAATGGAACAATAGAGGAATGACTATCGACACAGTCATAGATCCCCTACTAGATTTTGCTGTGAGAATTATTTCATAGAAATTCTATCAATCAAGCAGGTTGAACAATGTACCTTGTATAGTAGTTGATGTTGCATACAAGATAATCAAAAGAGATCACACTTATGATTTGGCAGAGCTCATGTTTCAACAGATAAATGAAAATCTGGGAGCTATAAGGAAAAGCAAGGAAGCTCAATGCAAATTTGGATCAGTTTTGATGTGTATGTTCTTCTATCTGATGAAAGAATTTCCTTCTATAGGGAAAGTAAAATGGAATCCAAATAAAACAATTGTTGAACAAATCAATGGATACATTGAACAAATGGGTGAAAATTTTCATGCCCAAATGACAGGTTATTTTGAGGACTTCAAAAAGTCCATGAAAAAAAGAATGAGAATTCCAGTCTCACTGACTGAAAAATATGAAAAAGACATTTGTTTTCTTGTAGATATAGATTATACTTACATACAAGCAGTTATACCTAGAATAAGATGGCTTAGGCCACTAGGTTATGAACTTGATGTTGATCAAGCCTCTACAGCAATAGCAGCTCTACTTGCAGAAGAAGCTGATAAAAATGCACAAATTTTTGGAACATATGATGTTGTCAAATCAAAGGTAATAACATATTTGAAGACTGCTTCAGCAGTAAAGAAGAAAGAGAAAATGGTGAGACAAATCAAAAGAAAGTTTGGCGTGGAAGAAGAAGAAGGAACAACAGAAGAAGAAGGAGAAGACATTGAAGAAGAAGGAGATAAACTTCAAAGTCAAACTCAAGGGTTAGGAGAAGACAAAGAGGAAAGTGTTGAGGTAGAAGAAGCCAAGGAAGCACCAATTAAGAGAAAGACCACAATTCCCTCTGCTCCTAAATCCAAAGGAAGGAAAGTGGCTGCCCCTACATCAAAGAGACCTACCACAAGGGCTACAGCACAAAAAGCCCAAGAAGAGGAAAAAGGAAGGAAGAAAGACTCAAAGAAGAATGTTGCTGAGACAAAGAAAAGGAAGTTTATTCCCCAACCTGAAATAGATGAGGAGAAAATAGAGTCAGAGGACAACAGTCAATTTCAAGTGGTAAGACACAAACCTCAGACTGCTATTGATAAATTATGTTCAAAAATTAGAAATAATGATTTAAAAGGTCTAAAGAACCTAAATTTTTCTAAGCTCACCAAAGTAGAGGAAAATAAACTAGAGGAATCTGTGTATGCTATGATGGTTGAGTATAAGCATACACCTCTAGAATTAGATGAATCTATGCCAAGAGAATTGTATAAAATTGTAGAGGATAAATAGCATTTTTGTTTACAAATGGAAAAAGAAATAAGGGAGTCTACATTAGCAAGATTGTTTCCTGATCTGACTAAAGATCAAATAATAAATGCCGTTAAAAGGCACAATAACAGATTCACTCCTAATTATAGAGTATTTAGTATATTGCAGAATAAAATTGAAGAGGTAGTTACCAAATCCACAAGATTGTGGAAAATAGTTTACAAGAAAATTGAAGATGTATATAATGAAGAATATAAGGTAGAAAAAATTGCCAAGACAAAGGAAAAGAAAGCATCAGAAACAAAAGAGAAGAAAATAGTGGAGAAGGAGAGTAAAGAAGAAAAGGAAGAAGAGTCACACAATGAGGAGAAAGAGGAAGATAAAGATACAGTTGAGCCACAAGATCAAAGTATGCAAGACATACAGCCATCTCCTCCTAGTCCTCCTCATGCCACTATCACACCTGTAGATATCATAAAAATAAAGGATGTTACAGATACTTCAAATCTAAACATCAATCCATTAACTATAGAGGATTTGGAAATCCTTGACCAATCATCACTTGTAGCAAAATTAAGTTCAAATCCTGTATTGGTCAGTGTTGATGAATTACAGAAACCAAAAGTCAAGGTAAAAGCACAAGTGCCACCTTTGACCACACAAACTACTGGTATTCTATTCCTTCCACCACCTCCTCCACCAAGTATAATCATTGATACACAACAAGTGCCGAGTACAGCAGCAAGGGAAATAAAAGAAACATTTGAACAATCTACAAAGTCAACCCCATCTAGCATTCATAAAAGGGATATTCAAGCTGAAGAAAAAGAGACACAAAAAAAGGAGGAGACTGCAATACAAATGTTGGTTGCATTACCAAAATCTGGTACTCCTACACAAACTCTTCAACAGTCGAGCACAGATGGACTACAGTTGCAAATCAGGACGCTAGGCTCGAGCTCATCAAAGGCAGTCAGGAGACTTCACTATGGAGTTCCTGAGCTTGATGAAGAAATAAAGATCCCATATTATGAATCTAGCACTCTTACTGAAGAAAAGATTAATGAAATTCAGAGTGCATTAGACAAAAGAAGGAGACAAGAAGCACTAAGAAAGTAATACAAGCATAAGCTTACATTAAATGAAATTAAAGACATATTCACAGAAGCTTTTTGCTTACAATCTCCAGATGAGTCAAGACCAATCATGGAATGACTATCTGATATAGTTGACTAGGTGACTAATGAAGACCAGGAAACAAATGCTAGATTGCTTGAATGGTCAGAAAAGAAGTTCCAAGGTAAAGTAAATATTAAAATATCCATTGATATAGCACTGTCACAAGAAGAACTAGCAAAGAAAGTTATAACAGTTAAAATTGTACTAGGAAACATTTTTTCCCTATACAAAAAGTTGTGTGATTTTTCTACATTCACACAAGACACAAGCCAGAAAATACTGAGATTGGAAAATAATATGAAAACTTCTAGCATGCAACTCCCCACAGATCCAGCTCAGAGTGAGAAGCATTTTGTCCAATCGCTTCACACACAAAGAGAGCTAGCTATTTTAGCAGCAGAGGAGGAAACCACAAAAGCCAAATTGATACAAATTCAATCATCAATTACTCTTCATTTGGAGTTACTTCACAAGGAGCAGATAAATGTAGAGACAATCCTCAGGAAAGATCCCAACCTTTCTTAATCTGATGGACTTGTACACCTAGCAGCAGAGATTGCCATCCAGCATAAGATGTTGGATGTTGCATTAGAAAATTGGGATGCAGCTCTGAAGGTACTCCTTGAAGTAAACAACTCATTTTTGGCCAAGTATGGCATTTCACTGTAAAGACCATTGACATAAGTCTCAAAAAGGGGGAGATATCATTGAGTACAGGAATGAAATAATAAGTATAATAATAGGGGGAGATAGCAGAGATAGAAAATTTTGTGAAATTTTGGGAGATAGAAAATTTTGGGAGCAAAGTTTGAATGAAGGATAAATTACTGAGTCACATGGATCTTAATTAAGTGTTTTTGCCACTCATGTCAAAGGGGGAGATTGTTAGCTTAAAGAATAAATTTGACAACTGAGTGTCAATACACTTAACCAAGATCAAGAACAAGTGCCGAGTGACAATAGGTGACGAGTGATAATAAGTGTCGAGCGCAACATGTGCCAAGTGATATAACATGTGCCGAGTGATACAATTTTTGTTCAAGTGTCGAGCTATCTAGAAAACAGTATGTGTCGAGTCTTAGAAATACTTTAGGAGCCGAGGAACTCAATAGAACAACATAAAAGTTTGGAATTGCACAAATTATGATACTAACAGTTTTTGCAGCTGACAGAAGGTAAATCTTGAAGGATTGAATGATAAGATCAAATCTTTTAATTTTCCTATGCAATTTGCATGCAGCCAATTAAGAAAATGCAAAAGGTATGCAACCAATCAGCAAAAGATAAGTATTGAGTGGGAAATTGAGATTCAATATGAATTGTAGATCCAAAACAAACCCTAAGTCTTTGAAGTCTTTATAAAGAAGACAAAATTTCACTGTAACAGTGAGTGATGAGACATATTGAAGGACATACAAGGGCAAAAATCTATTTTTAGAAGCAAGAGTTATCAAATCACAAAGGATCAAGATCAGGAGAAGGCGAAAAGGAGCCTGCATTCAACAATCAAGGATTGTAATCTATCAGGTTTATTGCATCTAATACTCTCTAGCAATTGTATTAGAATAAGAATCCTATGGTGATAGGTTAGCTTTACAGCTATTTTGTAAGAACCTTTTGATTAGGTGATTAAAATCCTTTAACCAGGTGACACTTCATGTTAAGTGTTTACAAATCCTCTAACTGGGTCACTATTAACACAGTGTGAAGCCTTTAACAGGGCAGGCCTTTAACAGGGTAAACCATTAGAAGTGGTTGAACAAATATTGCTGCAGTAATTTTTGTGGGTATCATCCCCACCCCAGTTTTACCTTCTTATTCTTGGAGGGTTTCTAGGTTACCAAAATTCCTGTGTTGTGAGTTATTGATGCATATGTCTTGTTATATGTTTATTTCGTATGCATGCAATTTACTTTCAGTTAAAATTTTATTGGCTAAAGTTTGATACTTATGATTCACCCCCACCCTCTCATAAGTACTCTTTCCATATTTGAATATTCCAACATTTAGTACGTTTTAGGTAGTCAAAATCAATCTTCATGCGAGATTGTCCTTTCTTGAATGAAGGTCATCTTTTCTCACGCGAAGATTTGCCAACCTGGTGTATCTTCATGCATGTTAGTGGGAATTCTTGCACAGGAGATACCCACTCCTCACATGAAGAATGGTCAAATTTTTTGTAGGTCCTTGTCACCTTTCATGTGAGAGAATCTCTTTTCATGCAAAAGCTTGTTTCTTCACACAAAAGAATCTCTTTTCATGCAGGGATCTGATCACTTGTTTGGCCTTGCATTTTTTGTGTGAGGATGTGTTTTCTCACATGAAAATGCACGTTCTCATGCAAATAAATACATTTTCATGCGAGGAAGTACATCTTTTCATGAGAATCTATGATAGAAGTGTGTTTTAAAATTGCATTTTTGACATTTTGAACATGATTTTCACATTCATTTCTGTATCATTCCAATTTGTTGATCAAGTACAAACCATTTTCTTGTGGTTTGCTATTTGTTCATGTGTGGAAGAGGTCTTTGAAAATGTTTCATTTAGATCCCACTATTTTCCATATGGGGCATTGTTGCAGAGCTTGGATGCAATAGAAATGACCCATATAGACAAATTAGGACTCAATTATCTATGTCAGATCCCAGCATTGCTAGTGAATCATGGCCTATTGACTACCTTAGTGGAGTGTTTCCATTTAGAAACAAATACATTTCACTTGCCATAAGGAGAGATGATGATCACTCTCCAGCACATATACAGGATACTGTGGATCTCCTTCCATGGGTTGAGAGTGACCTATGACACAGTGCCCCGGGTAGGGTGAAATGTCCCTTTCTCTAATTTTATATGATATTTTAAGCCTCAAATCAGATCTTTAAAATCAAGCAACCAATATTTTGAAGATCCACCAATTTCTCAATAAACCCCAAATCGAGTATGCCAGAAATAGTGCCAAAAGCTTCACAGCTTCACCTATTATTAATAAATCTAAAAGTGGAATTTTTTATAGAAATTTGAGTAGCATAAAAATATATAAAATGATATTTCCAGATCTATATAACATGCACACAATAGCTCCCAAACGGAGGACAAAAACAATGCTCATCGGGCTCCTGAAAATAGCACAAAATAGCTCAAAATCACCACAAAAACTTAATAATATATCATAGAAGTATAATCATATCCAAATAAATATATTCAGCTCTATTTTAACATTTTAAAGTCTTATATACAGCAGAAACCCAAACTGATATGAAATACTCAACCAGAAACACCAAACTCTTACAAAAAACACACTCGAAAACCCACAAATCTGCACTGTTCAACACAAAGGAAAACTCTGCATGAGCATACACATGGAATGGATTCAAAATATCATCCTTAACCTTCCTAGAAACCTGTGAACTCCCATTCTTGGGTCTCCTTCTCCACAGGTTTGGCAACCTCTAAAGAACAACAAAGAAATGAGCAAAAATCAAGTTTTGGAATGAGCCCAAAATGCCTCCAAACCCCTTAAAAGAGGGCATAACCCTAACTCACATCCAAGAGGGGTTAATAAAACATATTTTAATAATAATTTTCATTTATTAGTCAATTAGCTTCCAAAGATTATCCTCTTTTTTTTGAAACTTCACCTTTTTGGGCCTGCCTGCCTTAGAAAAGATTATTATTTTTAATTATTTGAAAAGGGGACATGACAAGTCCTCCCCTTCCAAATATTTCTTGTCCTCAAGCAATGGTTGAACAATAAACCAATCAATCCACCTGGATCCCAAATGTAGTCATGAACTATACTATTGTCAATCAACACAGGCTCCTGCAATATCCTCTGCAATATAACCAAGAGGAATCCGTAATCAAACTGACAATTACTGCTCAATCAAACTCCAAAGTCACAACTTCCACAGTCAGAAACCCACAAGACAAAAACTCTTAGAAAATCAAAACACAAGTAAAGTGGACAAATCAAACTACCAACATAGTAAATACCATCAACGCATCCCACTAGCCTATACAGAATGTACAATCCAACTCTGCAACAATGGTGAATGCTCCCGAATGAAACTATACCAATTATGGAGAATCCACACACTATACAACTCCTACAATCAACACAACTCTGTAGATCACCAGCCACTATCTCATAACCATAACTCCCATGTACCCCTAATGGTGAAAATCCATCACAAGATAAATAGCAAGAAATGGAACCCAAACCAAATTTTCCTGCCATCAACTCCTCAACACAAAGATCAAATGCTAACTGATGTACATACCCTGCAATATAATGTTGATAAAAAAAACCAACGTCAGTCAACAGCTCACCATGAACAAGTGACACAACCCACTATGACTAATCACCCGCTAAGTCAGGAGATTTCATAGCCAAAGGAGTAGAATCAATAACACTTGCTGAAGCATCACTCCAAAACTCCTGTTCTAAGTCATGTATTATCAAGTTGTCAACTGCAGAACCTATTGCCATGTCATGCCCATCAAAACTCTCATTTTGAGGCATCAAACTATCCCATAACTGATGATAAGCACTAGGAACCAAAGTACATCTCTGTATCATCATCTCATCAGCATGGTCATCAAAGGTAAATTGATGAGCATACCTCATAGTGTAGTGCTAATAGAATGCGCCAATCTCAATCAGTGGCTTAGACTGCAATCCAGATGAAACTAATTGCAATCAATCACTAACCACGTTGGAATTGACTACTACCTCTGAAGACATTTCCAAGGGAGTAATATTACTAGCAAGAACCATGCCAACTGCCAGCTCACCAACATCACACATGATCTTTGATACAACATCTCTAGTCTCTGTGCCATTAGTAGTAGAGGCCACCACCATGTCAGGCATACTACAACAATTTTTTGCAGCACCCAACTCAACTGAACCTGACTCTAGTGGGAACAAACCCAATATGCCAATGTTAGTATCAAGGATGGATGCATCCCTATCTCCATTATATCTGACAATCTCAACCATGGACATCCTCAGATCACTAGACACCATAGCTTGTGACTATACAAAATTTGGTAAAGATTACAGTTGCTCCAACTCCATGGTCACCTTAGTCAAATGAAACTGTGACTCCTCAAAAGCCAACTATGTACTCTCAAGAATCTTAGAAGTCACCTTAAGTTGCTAAGTAAGCTCACTCACCTCATCTTCCTTAGCCAATAATGCATCGTATGCTGTACTCCCCCACTTCGTAAGATAATCTCTGTCAACTACCAACTACATATAATTCTGTCTCAAAATCTGAATAGCCTCCCATAAAGAGTGGATCTCTATCAAGGAAAGATAATTGCCTTCCTGCTCATCACTAGTAGGAGAACCCCATCCATAAATTGCTAACAACTAATGAGCAACATTGAAATGTTGGCAAGTGATAGCAATGTCTTGCTCACTAACTCTCAACTGATTAGACACATGATGACACTGGCTAGACTGTCTCCTACAAACCTCCTCTGATGCACTGTCTAAAGGAGTATCCTCAAAGTTACTAGTCTCTAGAGTATTACCATCCATATCCTGTGAATCAACTCCAAAGCTCATATCAATGTACGAACTATCAAAAATTGTAGCACTACTATCCAACTCTTTTATACCAAAAGAAACTCCAAAGGAAACTAAGTCTTCAAAACTGCCCACTGCATCCTCCTGGATGTTATCAATACTAATATGATCCTAGGACTCATCTGTACACACTGCCAAATATGAAATATCATCAACACATTCCAAAAAGTATGGTCGACTAGATATATGAACAAAGCCCAACACCGATGTGTAAAAACTAATACCAACATCGAATAAGCTGCTAGCACAAGAAAAGACAACACTGTGCAATCTGCTAATCAAATCCATGATAGCACCCAAACAATCACTGCTACCAAAAAGTGTTAAAGATTTCCAGTCAACTGAATCCCAAATGCCAATATAACAATCTCAAGTCCATATCCATAAACTATAATCAGTTGGTAACTCAAGCAAACTCCTCACTTGATTAATATGACCAATACCAACTAATTCCACATACCTGTCTGACATTGTCCCTATATCCTGGATGTGAATGCAAGATGAACTCACAACATTATCAATGTCCACATATGATCTACCATTCACAAAAAGCTAAGTATTAGGAGTGCAAGATGAAACTAAACTCAATTCCATGTCATGCTTATCCCCATGTCTCTCCCAGTCTTGTAATGCCAATGGATTATTCACCAAAGAAGCTTGAGTGTCCTCAAGCTCATGAGAAAGCTTGTCAACTTCCTCCTCCTTCCTCCTCAAGGCATCTAAATAGTCTCCGACAAGGCTAAGAAGATGGTCACGATCTGATAAAAGATGTAAATAACTCAACTTCATCGTTCCCATTCCTTCCCTAATCGCTTGTAAGTCAACACAAGGAGATTTTTCCTGAACTCCCTTATGTCTACCCTATAACTGAATCATCTGAATGTGATCCTCTATCATATCTTGCATCCTGTCATGATGAGATAATGAAGTCACAATACTATCTTTGTTCACCTTCAGCTGGCTGGACAAATCATGTGAAGTACTACCTGCCTCAACCTCATGTAATGAAGCATCTAACTGTGTCTGGTACTCTTTCTCAGCAAAGTCATGAATGCTCAATGTTTGCTCATTTCTACCAGGTATCTCACCATCATGCACAACAAAATCCTCATAATCATCATCTAAAATCACTACCTCATGTGGCAGAGTAGAATCTGAGACCTTTTCCTGGCTATAAACTAGTTTCTCAAACTCCTCATGCAAGTTCTTGGTAATTGTGTCATCTGCCCTATGAGAAAATCTACCAAATAGAAATCTAATCAACTTATCCACCTTAGCTAGGTTGGACAACATGTCATTCATCATATGGTGGTGCTAAACCAATGTTTCAAACATGTCATGGCTTATTTTCCTAAGTTTATCTCGAATATCTAAATAACCATCCTTTCTACTGTTCTGACTCTGGATATCAATTGTCCAAGATCGTGTCCTCTGAGACTCTCTACTATACCTGTCCATTCTAGATAAAGTAGAGTGTAACCCCAATAGGTTATAACCTCTTCAAACACCAAGAACTAACATACAATTGATTAGAAGTAGCATGCAACCATATATTTTGACATGTAGTTGATTAGAAGAAACATGCAACCACCAAATTCACCAAGAACTAACATAAAAATAATTTAGAATTAGCATGCAACCATAGATTTTGACATTCAACTAATTAGAAGAAACATGAAACCACTAAATTCACCAAGAACTAACATGAAAATTATTAGAAGTAGCATGCAACCATAAATTTTGACATGCATCTGATTAGAAGCAACATGCAACCATAAATCATGTCATGCAAGATTTGGGTAGTTGTCAAAATTGACATGCAAACTTCTACAAACCCTCAGGCTGGCAAGATCATAGCTCTAATACCACTGAAATGTCCCTTTCTCTGATTTTATATGATATTTCAAGCCTCAAATCAGATCTTTAAAATCAAGCAACCAATATTTCAAAGATCCACCAATTTCTCAATAAACCCCAAATCGGGTATGCCAGAAATAATGCCAAAAGCTTCACAGCTTCACCTATTATTAATAAATATAAAAGTGGAAATTTTTATAGAAATTTGAGCAGCATAACATTCTATAAATTGATATTTCTAGATCTGTATAACATGCACACAATAGCTCCCAAACAGAGGACAAAAACAATGCTCATCGGGCTCCCGAAAATAGCACAAAATAGCCTGGAATCACCACAAAAACTTAATAATCTATCACAAAAGTATAATCATATCCAAATAAATATATTCAGCTCTATTTTAACATTTTAAAGTCTGATATACAGAAGCAACCCAAACTGATATGAAATACTCAACCAGAAACACCAAACTCTTACAAAAAACACACTCGAAAACCCACAAATCTGCACTGTTCAGCACAAAGGCAAACTCTGCAGGAGCATGCACATGGAATGGCTTTAAAATACCATCCTTAGCCTTCCTAGAAACTTGAAAACTCCCATTCTTGGGTCTCCTTCTCCATAGGTTTGGCAGCCTCTGAAGAACAACAAAGAAATGAGCAAAAATCAAGTTTTGGAATGAGCCCAAAATGCCTCCAAACCCCTTAAAAGAGGGCATAACCCTAACTCATGTCCAAGAGGGGTTAATAAAACATATTTTAATAATAATTTTTAATTATTAGTCCATTAGCTTCCAAAGATTATCCCTTTTTTCTGAAACTTCACCTTTTTGGGCTTGCCTGCCTTAGAAAAGATTATTACTTTTAATTATTTGAAAAGGGGACATGACATAGGGACAGAGGCATTGTGTATAATTTTTGGGAGACAGTTAGTGATTAGACAGGCCATCACCTGGGATGAGCTTGTCCATACATATGGGCAGACACATAGATTGGCTATAATTTTGGCCATATTCCTCAGTTGCTTCTTGGTACCTAACAGAGGGCAGCATGGACTAGAGTGTGGATGGGGCATTATGCTGCAAAGGATGTTGGATGCACCAAAGAGATTCAGGTGGGGCCAGTGCATGCTCACCCATATGTTTTACAAGATGCACAAGGTAGTGTACCATGAGTGGAAGAGTATGGCCACTGGTGTGTATGTCCTGCAAGTTTGGGCATGGGAGCACTTACCAGTCACCAAACTAATTTTTGAGGATGCCCAAGAGCCTGTAGAGCCATACATTTGCAAGTATAGAGGACAGATTACCCAAGTAGGCCTAGGTAAGATGAAGTAGTGGAGGGCCTATCTTGATGACCTAGTCTTTATCGTATGGTGGACATGGTGAGAGATCAAGGAGTGGGATGATGCTCCTAAGGAGCTTAGATGGATGTTTAGCTCATGACCACTGGTGGGCCAAACCTCAAAGATCACCAAGCAGTTTGCCATCAGTTGAGTATGGAGGCAGTATGGGAGATAGCAGGACATCTTCCAGGAGTTTTGCACCTACGCACGAGTTGCAAAGGATTTGACATAGGGATGGCCAATGAGGCTTGATGTAGGGTTGTCCATGATGATTGATGTGCACAACGTAGTTGTCACACAATGGGACTACCATCCAGAGGTAGCAGATGTAGGGGTGACAGTGACATACTAGGCATATCATATCGGTCACCCCTTCCCACAATTTACTAATCCATTGGGGGGAGTAGGACTAGGCCCACAATAGGCACTAGCATAGTAGGAGTAGCCATAGCTACAACCACAAGTTTATCATAGGACTCAACAGGTATATATCCCTCCATAATAGATGGGATCTGACACAGGTGCTGGAGGTAGTGGGACAGAGCATGGTTGGTGATGGAGGTCAAGGACTAAGGAGTAGACACCACAGTAGTAGGGCCCTAAGTTATTGGATGAGGAGATGCCTGATTAGCCTACTGCTAGGACATAGGACATAGTTTAAGACTATCGAGAGTAGATTCATTAGGCCTCCCAGTAGTTAGGAGATTCACAGATTTAGGTAGCTGTCAAAGATGCACAGCTGGTAGAGCAGGATTAAGAGATTGGTTGATTGAGAGAGGGAGTACAAACTACCAAGTAGAGGGCAAAGATACTGTAGGATGAGGTCCGATTATAGGTGGCCTAAGAGGCCTATTATTTTGCAACATACTCAATAGTGGTGCCTGATGAGGCTCTACAAGTTCAGTGATTCTTGCAGTATGCTCATGAGTCTAGGGGTGCATGACCTCCTACCAAACCTGACATGCTGCCACCTCCTCTACCTACCACTCCTGCTCCTCCCAAAGATGAGGGTATAGGATAGAGTTAGATGCTATGTTCCTGGCTCTTGATTTTGTTATTTGGCTATGTATCAATTGGTGTGCCAGCACCATTTTGTATCATTTTGATCGATGGCAGTCGAGTAGTGCCTACTTTTTTCTACTGATCTATTTTTTGATATATATATATATATAATATTTTGAGTTGAGTATTACTATATACATGTCATTGTCTATGTTTGCTTCACTTTGATGTACATGAGATATCAACATTATGACTATGAGATGCATGTATTATGTGATGGATGCATGCTCACTTTGATGTGATGTAATTATGATTATGATTATGTAGAGTAGATGATATGAGTATATAGATGTGATGCATATGGAAATGAACTAACATCTCATGTAGTGTTGCATGTTTTTTCTTGACAATGATAGATATTTGATCGAGGAGTGTGAATTGATGAACCAAATGCTTGTTCAGCCATGGAGAATCTTGATACATTTAAAGATACCCCCAATCCCCCATCATGAAGGATAGAAATAGAATCACAACTGAATTGCATGCTTATGCAAGTGAATTATGTAATGCAAGATTATATTAAATGTGACGCTAGGTCTAGTTACCAAGCCTCGATAATTTATCATCACTAGACTTAAACAAGGCATATATGTCCCACAATTACCACTAGCTTTGCAACCATGGAAATATGAATATGACATATGTCATAGGTTTGTCAAGATTAAATATAAGCATTCGAGGCACAAGAAGCTAGAATGACTAGAACATTTGTTCCTTTTAATGTAGCAATTCAACATAAGCATCCAAAACATAAACATTAGGATGACTAGAATGTTGCTTGCATGTAGATACACCAAACACATGAGAGATCCATCTAATGCTAAGTATTCAGTAAGTATTATGTCCACAATGACCCTTGCATTTGTAACCTAAGACAGAAATGTGCTAGATATACTCGTAGTGACCCATACATTCACTTAGCAAGATGAGTATCAGTATTTACTATAACATGAAGAGTTCATTCCAATAGATAAGGAGAAGAACCAACGTTATTGACATATTTGTATAAAAGGAATTGAGGTACACTTGGCCATCCAATACAAGATGGAGGCTCTTATAGTGGACACCCCTCTTATAGGAATGTTGTCAACTAATTGGAACTAAATTGTAGACAAAAAGAAAAGAAAAGATCATGCCCCCAATCATTACTTCTCTAGTTAGAAATAACATCATCGAGATGCTTGAGGAGACATGATGAAGTAGAAACAAACCAAACAAAGAAAATGCTCAATGCATCCAAACAAGTATGTAATTTTGAGTTCATTTTTGTGTCATAAGATTGATGTCAAGTGTCAGTGTCAGAACATGTTTGAAAAAAATCTCTTTGGTAGGGTGACAACAGTAGGCAGATGTAGTCAGAATGACTAGTGACTAAGATCAAAGAGGAATCTTCAATGTGAAGAACCTAGGAGGACTGAGCAACAATAGACAAACAAAGCCAAGATGACTGGTGACTAACACATGAGAGATCTTCCATAAAGGGATTTGTAGACATGACCTAAGCAATAGTAGGAAAACACAACTGAGACAACTAGTGACTATTGTGAAAGAGATTCCATGAGGAGAATTCGAAAAAAGGTGACACCAGTGATAGTAGGTAGACTCAGCTAGAATGACTGGTGACTAATGCAAGAGAGATCTTCCATAAAGGGATCTAGAGATGTGACCTAAGCAATAATAGGTAGACTCAACTGAGATAATTGGTGACTATTGTGAAAGAGATTCCATGAGGAGAATCCTAAAAAAAGTGACACTTACGATAGTAGGCAGACTCAGCCAAAATGACTGGTGACTGTCACAAAAGAGATTCTATGAGGAGAATCTCAAAAAGAGTGACACTAAAGGGGGGATGCCCCCAAGCTATGACAAGACTCAATCCAAGGATACATGAGCAAAAAGAAAGAAAAATAGTAAAGCAATTGTACAGAGAGCTAGAAGATGCGCTGCAAGATGGTGCATTGGGAACAAGAGGCGAATGTTACCAAGTTTTCACCTTCTTGGTAGAAATTCTCTTTTTTTTCTACCATGATGTCTATTTCTAGGTTTTCACCAATGGCACTTTTCTATTTTTCAATTTTTTTGTATTTTTTATTTTTCCTTTTTCTTTTGGTGTTACCAAGGGGTCTATTGCTAGGCTTTCTCCAAGATAACAATTTTTTTAAGGATTTTTTTTTATTTTTATGAATTTTTTTAGGAGATATAGATATGTACAAAGAGCTACTGATATCAAATCAACTATAAAACCACTTCAGGTGGAGAGCGTTGAAAAGTTCCTTGAGCACTTCTCCTTCAGTTGTGAAAAATTGGTAGGCACCGAAGCCATATACTATAGTAATTATATAAGGACCAAGCTAGTTTAGTTCAAACTTCCCTTTTTGAACTTGTTGTTGTTGATTCTTAGGGTCCTCCCTCCAGACAAGATCACTCAGTTGGAAGTCACTTGGCTTAACCCTCTGTTTGTAGCTTCTTGACATTCGTTGTTGATATGCTCGCAGATGATCACCAACCACTTGTCGACATTCATCTAGTAACACTAGCCCTTGAATCTGAGCTATGCTATAGTTGTCATTAGTAATAAGACCCTTCATAGAGATTCTCAATGTAGGAATCTAAACCTCTATAAACCAAAGCAAAGGGAGTTGTGCCCATTGGGGTTCTAATGCTTTTCCTATACACCCACAAGGCTAGATTAATCTGGAGGTGCGAGTCTCTCCTTGATTTGCTGACTATGCAATGAAGGATTTTGAGAATCACCTTATTGGATGCCTCATCCTAGCCATTACACTGGGGGTAATAAATGGAAGACTAATGCTATGTGATTTTGAATTTCTTGCATATCCCCTTGAGGTCTTTGTTCTTAAATTGTCCTCCATTGTCAGTAATGATTGAGGATGGTACAACATATCTGTAGATAATGTAGTTTGTGATAAAAAGAGCTACAATTTTTCCATTGGCAACTATGAGAGGTACTGCCTCTACCCACTTTGTGAAGTAATCTATAGCCGTGATGATGAATTTATGTCCATTGGAAGAGGTTGGGTGAATTTGACCCACCAAGTTGAAGGCCTATTGTTGAAATGGCCATGTTGTAGTAGAGGGAATCAACTCTCTGGCTAGAGCATGATTCAGATTCCCATAAAGCTAACATTTCTTATAGGATCTAGCATACTTGATAGCTTCTTACTCCATTTTAGGCCAATAGTAACTAGCTCTAAGGAGTTTGCGAGCTAGTGTCAGGCCATTTGAGTGAGATCCACAAATGCCCTTATGAACATCAATTAGTGCGTGTTTGGACTCTTTAGGTTCTAAACACCTAAGGAGTGTTCCATCTAGACCTCTCCTATATAGATCATCAGTAATAATGACATAATGTGAAGCATTACAGATTAGGTAATGTTTCTCAGTTCAGGTCAGACCTTTTAGAATGGTGTAATTATGGTAATAAGATTAAATGTGATGGTAGCAAGATGATTCTTTTCCTACAATAGAATAGATCATCCTAGAATTAGGGGTTTCATAGGTTGGGTAGTGTAACACTTCCACCAAGAACTCATGTTGGAGGTCATTTTTAGACCTCTATAGCAGGGAGGCCAAAGTAACCATGGCATCAGCCACTTTATTATCTACTTGTGGTACTTGCTAGAAGGTGATGTGTACAAAATACTTCTTTAAGTCATCAACCATGTGCTTATAAGGAATTATTTTGTCATCCTTTTTTTGGTACACATCATTAACCTGGTTGATGACAAGCTGAGAGTCACCAAAGATATCTAACTAATCCACTCTCCATTCAACTACAATTTTCATGCCATTGATCAAAGCCTTGTATTTAGAAATATTGTTTGTACAAGGAAATAGAATCTTGTATGCTTTGGGCAATGAATATCTCTATGGTGTAATGAAGAGTAATCCAGGGCCTGATCCTTATTGTGTGAAGGACCCATCAAAGAACATGACCCACATTTGATGTGTAAGTGTTAGGATTGACTCATCAGGGAAATCAATGTTAATCAGTAAGAGACTTTGCATAAGTGCATCAGCTAGTTGATCTACAATTTCCTTTCCCTTGATAGCTTTGCATTCAACATATTGGGTGTCAAACTCACTAAGTATCATAACCCATTTAGCCAATCTTCCCATGAGAGATGCCTTACTAAGCAAGTACTTTAGTGGATCTATTTTAGCCATGAGACACATAGTTTGGGCAAGCATGTAGTGTCTCAGCTTCTAGGAAGCAAAGACAATTGCCAAGAAAGCTATCTCAATGATGCTATAGTTCCTCTCATAAGAGATTAGTGTGTGACTCAAGTAGTAGATAGCTCTCTCCTTGTTGTCATTATCTTCCCGAGCCAATAGGATTCCTAGAGATGTATCAATTGCTAAAATTTATAAAAGCAAAGGCTTCCCATGGATAGGAGGCATCAAGATTGGTGGATTGACCAAATATTGTTTGATTTGTGTTAAGCTTTTCTCACAATCCTGGCTCCAATTGAATTTCACACCCTTATGTAAAGTCTTTGTGAAGGGTTGTGATCTGTTTGCCAATTGTGAGATAAACCTATGAATAGATTGGAGTCTTCCTTGTAGACCTCTCATATAACTAATGTTCTAAGGTGGTGGCATGTCCATTATTGCATGTACTTTCTCTAGATCCACCTCAATTCCTTTTGTACAGATGATGTATCCTAGTAACTTTTTTGATGTGACACCAAATGCACATTTCTTAGGATTGAGACAAAGATTAAATTTTTCCATACGATTGAGGATGGGTCACAAATCTTGTAGATGAGTATTGCATTTAACAATTTTGACCAAGGTATCATCCATATAGTCCTCCATGGTTTTATGCATCATATCATGAAAAATTGTAGTAACAACCCTCTAATATGTAGCACCTACGTTCTTCAAGCCAAATGGCATTACATTCTAGCAAAAGGTTCCCCATGCACATGTGAAAGCCATCTTCATGGAAAATCATCTTTAGGACATGCCAAGTTGAGATCATAGAAGTCAGTACAAACCTTGATAGATTTATCATTCTTGGAGACTGGAACAATATTGGATATCCATTTAGCATAATCAATTGCACAGATGAAACTAGCTTTTAGAAGTTTCTCTAGTTTAGCTTTGACGAGCAATGCAACATGAGGATGCATTTTTTGAAGCTTTCATTTAACTAGTTTGATGCCTAGTGCTATGGAAAAGTGATGCATAGTAAGATCAGGATCCATTCATGGCATGTCAAAGTATGCCCAAGCAAAATTTATCTTCTTTTCTTTGAAAAAAATAATAAATTCTTCCATTTCTTTAGGTGACAGTGACTGTGCCAGTGGTATCATACAAGGATGTTCTTCTCTGCCCAGATTAATTGGCTGTGTGGGATCTATCAACACTGATGATCTCTCCTAAAAGTGACTTGAAAGCACATCAAATATCTCATCCATGGGTGCCTCAGAGAGGTTTTCACCCTTGGATACATTTTTTATTTTTATTTTTTTGGATTTCAACATTGCCACAATGTGGTTTTCACCGTTGAACCTTTTGCATTTTCTCTTTTTAATTGTATGACTAAGATATTTGATGTCAGCCTCAGTCATGTTGACACTCTACCCATTGGTGGAAGACATTATAGGTCTGATAGCATTTAGGTAACAGGCAAGAGAATAGTCATTTTGGAATGTGGGGACTTCACTAGATGCATTAGGGTTCCAGTCTATAAGCTTAGGATGTGTGAGTGAAAGAGTAGTGGCTAATTCAATTGTGTTCATACTATAGTCATTAAGAGCTTGGACCAGCAATTTGAGACCTACAACAACTTTTTCCATAGATGTGTTCAAACACCTCTGAGTACTAACATCAGCAATTAACAACTCTAGGACACTAGTTGGATCAGACCCATCCAACCAAACCCTGGACATTTCACCCATTTCAATTTGGTTTTCATAGACATGAACTTGGTCAATGTCTTTATCAGTAGTTTCTTCTGACAGAGATTCAAACTCATATTCCTTAGAATTAGTGCTACATGGCGAGAGACTACAGAACTCCCCAATAGTGATAAGAACATACCTGCCTTCACCATCTAGGTTCTTCCACAGATACTCAATACATAATGACTGACTAGACTCCCCCTTTTCTGAATGATCTTTAGGTTGCTCAGTGTTGTCCGCAAAAAATCACTAGTATCATACATAGTGCTAACACGTGGCACAAAGTCATCTAGCTCAGCGAAGAATTTAGTGAGATCATGAGGAATAGGATAAGGATAGGAATCCTCATCATCAAATTGTTCCTCTTGAGTATCAAACTGAACTTGTAACCCATTTCCAGATGAACTCTTAGGTTCTAGTATGAATTTATTAGGTCCCAAGTGGAAAGGAACCTTCTTAAATCCTAGGCCAGTTGTATCATTGTTTCTTTGAGTTGTTTCTTTGATAGGATCAATTAGGCCATTATTATTGCACCCAATAGGACCAGTTCCCTTGTAACCAAAATGCTTCATAAGCCTAAGACTAGGCCCATATTTCTTAGGAGTGATTTCTTGAGCTTGCTTTGTTAAGTCTATTGGAATTGTATCCTTGACAAAAGTGCCATTATACTTAGGGTGTGTGGCCCATGAGTTTCTTGATTTGTTCTCAAATGTCTTGTTGTTAGGAGGAAGTTTCTCAACATTTTTGGCTACATTGAGGCCATTTGTGAGATTAAATGCCACCTTAGTAGGTTTGGGAGTGACATTGTCAACAACTCCATCATGTACAATTTCTCAATTCTTGTTGACATAGTTGGTTTTATCCTTGTTGGAGGTGGAACCTTGTTTTGTGTGCTTCTGAAGGGTGAGTTTACCTTTCTTGACCATAAATTCCTCGATGCAGATAGCTTATGCGATCATGTCTTCAAAGGTATGAGGACCTTGAAGTTGGATTCTATATCTAAAATTAGGTAGGAGATTATTAGTAAAGATGTCAAGTTTTTTCATTTCCAAAATTTTGCATGAATACTTAGTGTAAAGTTGTTTCCACCATTGGAGGAATGTGAGAAAAGGTTCTTCGACTTTCTACTTAAGGTTGCATAGGTCTCAAATGTTGATAGGGTGTTGAATGTTATAAGAATACTTTTGGACAAATAAGTTGGTAATTTCATCAAACATCTTGATATTGGGAGGTAAGTGTGAGAACCACTCCAAGCCCTGACCACCTAGGCTCCTAGGGAATAAACACACGAGGTATGTTTGATCATGTATAAACTCCATAGATAAGGTGCCAAACTCCCACAAGTGATCTTGGGGATTAGTAGTACCAAAGTACTTGTTGTACTTAGGTAGCTCTATGCCTCATGGGAATGGAGGCATGTTTATGCTTTCGTCAAATGGAAATGGACAAAGAGCATCTAATGTGTACATTTTTGTAGGTTTCTCTTTCTCATGCAGCATCTGAGCCAGTTGATTTTGCATAATTTTAAGTTGTTTTTGGGGTTTGGAATTCTCAGTTTCCTCTTTAGGCATGAGAATGGTTTCTACATTGAAACAGGAGGGAAGCTTAGCTCCCTCTTGGGAAAGTTTGAGAAAGTACTTTTCTTTCTCTTTGTTGAGTAGGATTCCCATGACATTTTGAAAGTTTTTGTCTCTTCAACACTTTTCTATGTGTTCAAGGAGTATTTCCACCTCTTCCTATTCCTCAGCAGTATCATGGTCTTTCTCTTTCTCTTTGTCATTCCTAGGTGGTTCTTGATGTCTACTGTGGCTACCATGTTCAAGTTCATGATTAGTCATTGTAGGGATGTGTTCAATTTTAGTATGTTGTGTTGTGAAAGGTCCTTTGAAAACAAAGTTAGACATCTTTTTTGGAGATAAGGACCTCTACCTGCCTCAGGATCCTCTTGATACAAAGTATTCCTAGTTTGTTGTAGGTTTATGGAAAATGTTTGTTGGACTCGAGGTGACGTAATGGGTGAGGGAGATCGTGAAGATGCCTCACTAGATGAATTGTACGGAAGCTTTGTAACAAAAGGTAGACAACCTCTACCATGATTATGACCCCTAGCATGACCTTGTCTAAGTCTAAGAGGATAAAAAAAATTATTGCTCCTTGTTGTGATAGTCATAGACAAGGACAAAAGGCAAGAACCTGGACAAGGACCACACTAAAACTTAGTCTCAATAAGACAAGATAAGACTATTATATACTAAGGCATGAGTAGTCTAATTTGAAGGCTAGAATAGCCAAAGGTTATGACTAATGTAACATGAAGTATGACAAGCACTAAAGAACAAGAATCTAGAGAACTAAGGACAAGACTAGTCAAAATGCAAATCACAAATCTTCAGTTAAGCTAAATGACGATGTTTGAGACTGTGTACAAATAGGGAAGAGACAACTTAATGTAGGAAATAGACTAAATGTAGGTTATAGATTGGTTTAATAAGTTTATTTGATAGTTTCAAAGAAGGTCTTGTGCTAAGATTCTCTATGAGCCGCACGAGAAAGTTTACAGAGTCAGGTTAAAATTTAGAACAACACTTTAAATTTGCGTGAAGACTTTCTTTAGCTCACACGAAAAAGTGATAGGACAACAAAGAGAGGTGACAAGATCTTGTGTGGGCATGCACAAGTTCTCACACGAAGACCTAAACCAATTCACACAAAAAATCAAATTCTCATGCGAGAAAAAGCAAGACTGTATGCAAAATTCAGGACCAGACTGACAACAATGTTGGATTTTTTTTTGGAAGAAACTTCTTGACTATTTGGACAGATTAGAAAAACTAGTTGAACAGGACTAATTTGTTGGATAGAAAGCAAGGTTAACTCTAAAAATCATTTAAACAAGTGTTTCAAGTTGCAATTAAGGTAACATGTTTGAACCAAATAATGGGAAACAATCAATAGTCGAATACAATCCAACTAAGGGCAAAGAAACTCAGAGGGACAAGGGAGTCTTGACTCTTAGTTTGTTTGAGGAAGTTTGGACATGTTTTGGACTCAATAACAAATACACTTTATCCATAGAAATATAAAATGGTAGAGAAGGAAAAACCTTTATCCCACATCTTGTGTGCATGCGTGTACCTCACATAGCCATGTCACCCATTAGAGGGCGCCCATGTTTTTGGTATATTCAAAGGACTCAATAGTATATGCTAAATGAGAGCCCTTGTGGTAGGGGACAAGTGTGTATACCACCTTCAAAAATCTAGTAGCATACCTATGGTGAGTTCTATAGGAGAGATTCTTCCCCCTCCTTGCGCCAAGATTATGCCTCCTTTCAGAGGTAAATTGGGTAGCTTCTAACCAAGAGGTTTTTACTTGGCTTCCATTCATATTAATTCCTATTGGCTTTGCAAGTGGAGTTGAGACCAATAGCCCATGCCAGCATCTAAAAGTGCACACTACTTGCTTAGCAAGCTAGGGACTAGCACCGACTAGTGCATAGATAGAGCTTCCCCTTGATATGTGATATCAAGAATCAAGGAAAACAAATTAATCAGGCTTTGGAGTCTTTTTCTATAAAAAGAATCTTGATTATAGTGAGTTGGAATCTCTGGTGAAAGGAGTGTGCTCACTTGGGTCATTCCTAGAGGTTGGATCACTCCAGTAGGCCCTCTAAAGGATTGAAAATGGATTGGTGGTTTGGATTTAAGGGTCCAAGTTTTTGATTTCCCTCAAGGGGAAAGAGCATAATCCTCTACCTTATTTCCTTGCCTAAACATGCAAAATAGACTAATTACCTACTTAGCTTAATCAATCCAGACCCATTCTTCCTAAAGACTTTGATTCCCTTAAAAAGGAAACCATCATCTCATCATAGAAAAGAACAAGCACTAGAGAACCACTAAGTTGCTTGCCTCCCTCGAAATGTCATCTTTATGAAGTGTCTAGGTTTTTGATTCACCCTTGGTCATGACCTCCAAGTGGTGAAGAGCATAATCTCCTATTCTTCTGTCTTGTACCCTAAGAAGTTCACAAGCCCTAATTATTCTATGTTTTGAAAGCAAGAAAGAAGACATGCATGTTTTGTAGGTTTTAAAAGTAGTCTTTGTCAAACATATCTATGACAATCATCCTGCAAACAAGGGTCTGTTTTTGTTTAAGTGGGTTTTATAAGGAATCTTTGTCAAAATATCCTGCAAACAACTATTAAGCTATAGAAAAGTAGAGAAACATAACAACATAGATTCCAAGAAAAACACGTTAGCAAAATTGAATGAATAGAATGCTGAAAAATGCTAAAATTGAACTTGTTGTTGCAAATTTTTGCATGAAATCTTGCACACTGTCATGCGAAATCTTTCACCAAGTCACGTGAGAAAATGATGTTCCACGCAAAGACTTGCACAATAGGGAACTTTTTCATGCAATACGACCTAAAACTTCACACAAAAACCTTCAAATCCTTGCACGAAAATGGAATGCCTCGCATGAAGATTTGAGTAATGGTATGGAACAGTACGAACAAAACAATAAAATAACAAAAAAAACCACGGTGGGTGCCAGAAATGTATGTATGAAATGTGATCTCTATTAACACACACTCTTCAACGTAGTCATTACCTACGAAGTCATCTTGGAATAAACATTGAATTGTTTATCCAAGACACCTGACAATGCGACTTTTTGCCTTCTATCTAGAAGGATTTTGCTTGTTAATGTCCTTGGATTCAAGGTGTAGGCAACTAGACCTTCTAAGAATGAATTATTTAAAGAAAACTAATTTGTATGAGTGTGCAAAGTAATCTAGAGTGATTATGTAACTAATTTAAGAACTTGTAAAAGAAACTATATTAAATGTATGCATTTTAAGAGCTAAATGAAATTAAACTAAGAATGTAAAGATATGAAAATGTATGAGCTAAAAATGAGTATGAAATGTAGCAACAATTCCAGATCAATTCAAACCAACCCTTTTAATGAGGAATTATGAGTCCCTTAAATAGACTTCCTAGAATCCATCAACGTTTGAAACCAACTCAAATAGACGATCGATATTGAAGCACAATTTCAGTCATGGTGGAAGATTCCAAATTTAGATGGAGTTAACTACCTTAGATATTGAGTGCAAGAAATAGTTAACTCAAATAGACTCTAGTGTGAGAGCAAGTGATTTGAATCACTTCTAATTTGAGCAATAATTAACTAGGAATTTCCATTTTGAACTGAAGAGTAGAATTAGGAAAGATATTTAATTTAATAAAATGAGATATGACCTCATAAATACCTATTCCATTCAATTAAATAATTTCATTCAATTGATTAGAATAAGTATATTTATTAAATTAAATAAATTTTTCTCCTTGGTATATAAGCCTTAGGTGATAATTTAATTTAATAAAGTATAAATACTTTAGATTAAATTAAATTTAAATCAAATAGGTTTCAATGCGACTAATATGAGTAAATACTATAGGAATTAAATAATAAGCATGATGAATGCAGATTAGGGTTTTCTACATGTGAAAATTAAGTCAACTAGCGACAATCAGAATGAGAATTGCCTAATCAAATAGGACTTTAGAATTGATTAGATAGACCAGAATTGGTATAATGGCAATAAGCCAATTTTGGGGTATTACACTTCCCAAAGTTTGTCACTTCCCAAAGGACTATTGCCTCTACTAAGGCCCACAAGATTGTGGGATGTATTCATGAGCATGGGTGAACCCCTAAGCTAAGGATAGAAAGGATTTTGGCCACTAAGACATGGTGTTTAGTTTGGGCACTCCATCTGGAAAGTGAATGATAAACTTCCTCAAAAGGTCTCCCATCCTTGAGAACTGGGGTTTGACACACCACAATGGTATTGGAGGAAAGCTATTGCTCATTAATAGGGATTAACCATATTGAACCTACTATAGCAGTTGGAGTGTAGATCTGGCATTGGTTCTTTACTGCTTTGAGGTCAACCCCCGGGACTCACTAAGTGGTGAGTCATGGTTCCAAGGAAGGCCTCTCTAAAATAAATTGCAAATATTTCTCTTACACCCAAGATCAATGAATAGTGAGGGAAGAGGATATGTCCATGCAATTCTTTGGGTTCTAAACAATGTAGAGACACCAATCATAAAAGACTGTTCATTTTAAAGTGCCAAACTAAGTATTAGCTAATGTAAATAAAACCACACACATAGTTTGAACAAACATAAAAGTCTTCATCAATCTCCTCCACCAGACACATTTTTTAAAAAAAAATTGATTAGTCTTCTCCTAATGAGCACCGCATGTTGCAAATAGACCATTAGTAACACAAAAAAACTATATTCTAGGTTCTAGAATCAAAATAAAACCCCATATGTAGATTATGACTAAAACTTGACCTTTTTGTGAACCAACTATGCAAAGACAGTACCAATGGTGTCAGAGAGGACCAAAAACACTCAACAAGCTCCCGAGTGTGCTAGGATAGTGCCAACTATGCCTATGCTACAATTAGGGCCCAAAAGGGTGTAGTTGATAGTTTAGGAATGTAGTCAGGAAGCTAGGAACCAAACAAGGTGTTGCAAGGTCAAAATGGCACCAATAATGTATGCAGAACTCAAAGTAGGGCTATCAAGTGCACTCTGACAATACCAAGTGTGCCCTTGGTATACTTTGGGCCCAAAAGGGCATAGTTGGTATTTTAGGGTCATAATTGGTTAGAGTAAAACAAAAATCTAAGATGATACTAGCTCCTAAGCACCTAAAATAGCTTCTTAAGGCACCCAAGTGTGCCCTAACAATACCAAGTACACAATTGGGACAAAGAGATATAAAAATAGATCAATAATGGATAAAATATTATTACTTGACCTCATAATTATAATAGCTATGATCACAATAAAAAACCATTAGAATCTCTCAAATGATCTCCATCCTTGCAGCTACAAGCACAAACAAAGAAAAATCAAGTTAGTAAACATTATTCATGCTAGGTTCACCAATTGTAGGACTCAAAAATAGGTTAAAACCTAGCATACTATAAGCCACCAAAAGACCTAATTAGAATATGCTAAAAACTAATCTAATCTACCATGAAAACCAATGAAAATAAGGAGATTCAAACAAGTAAAACCTCCCTTTTCAATTCTAGTTCCCATGTCCTCATTTCTTCTCTATTGTTGATGTAGCTCTAACAACCTAGAGTTCACACACAATTGAAAGAAAATGAAAAATTAATATGATGATGGGGTGAATGATATTGAGAGTATTACAAGCATGGTTTGGAAATAATTCAAGAGAACATGGATATTAAGGATGTGGGTTGAAGACCAAAAATTAGTGCTAGATGGCTCAATTCATAGCCAAAATGAAAGATGTAAGACATGAATAAGGAGATGGACATCAATTCAAGTGCACAACTCGGCATGATATTCCTTAGAATATCTATGAAAAATATGATGCAATATGCCACATATAGAATTCTATGACACATACAAGTCAACATGGCTAAAAGTGGAAGAGAATCTATGACATACATATGACACATCAAAGCCACTTGTAGACAAGAATCTAGATGATTGTGGCTTATTATAGTCATGTGTAAGGAATAATATATGTCAAATATGACACATATTAGCCAAGTGTAGAGAGAGGATATACAATGAATTATATCCATGTGTCAATATTAGGTGGAATATTTGAATTACAAATTCATAATTCCACACAAATGGAAATAGTAAATTAGGAAATAGAAATGGGAGAACAGGACTTGGAAAATTGAGAATTCTTATAGTTCACAAAGATGGACCAATTAATTAATAAATATTAATTAATTGAGAATGCTGGTTAATAGGAATAATTAGTAAGGTAGGATGAAAATGATTATCCAATTTAATGAAATAAATGTATGATTAACCTTTTGATGAAATGCAATGATTATGTAGATCCACTAGGATAATGGTAGATAGATCAAAGTTTTGATAAAATTTATTGGGCAATTAGGATTACACAATACCAATGTTATTAAATTTATTGGGTAATACCATGATTTGACACTAAGGGACTCAATAGTTTCGATGATTGGATAACTAAAATGATAGTTTGACCTAGCACTAAGGGATATGGAAGTACTAAGGTCAGATTTGATAGGGTTGGTAGATTTCTAAGGCACTAAGGGACATGAAAATTCCTGGGATTAGATAAGTGATGATTGATTTGAGATATTTGACATGTCTTGGATTGATTAGGGTTGGTTTGGTAATTTTTTGGGTTGATTAGGGATAATTTTGGATTGATTATAAAGAATTGATATTGAAATGGTTTAGGATTGATTGGATGAGATTCTGATGAGTTGAAATGATTTATAGTCAGTTTTGAAATTTTTAGATAAAACATGAACTGATTCTAAAATGATTCATAGTTGATTTGAAAAGGAGTGCAAGTGATGAATAATATTGTCACAATATGCTTGAATGATAATCAAGTTGACCAAAGATCAGAATTAGTAAAATTAGAAAACGGGATGTATTAGTATGAAAATATGATTTAAAAATAGACATGAACCATTTTTTAGTGTCTATAAAACTACATCACAATTTCCTCCTGTAGGGTAGGGATATGTGATCCTATAACTAGGTTATGATATTTTGCAATCAAAGTTATATCAAGATCCATTACCCTGCAAGAGCCTAAGTTTGATTGAAGAAATGCTACTTCATTTGGAAAATTATACTCTATGATCATTGTCTTTAAATTTGGCCCGACATCTATTTTAATTTGGGTGTTCAATCCCTTCCAAGATATCCATAATTAGGTGAAGTCAGTTGAAAACCAGCCTCTTAGGAACTGGGTCCATTCTCTTCTTGCTAATAGACTATATGTTTTTGGAATATCTACCACATGTATGTCAATGATATCTTAGATTTGGGGGTCTATAGTCAACTATGTGTGAACTTCTTTGAACACTCCTATGATCTTCACTTCTATTTTGTCAAGTTGGATCATTATTCAATTTTTTAGTTGTGGGGTGACTCCTAACTTCTGAGATATCAAAAGTGGCATGGCATTGCAAGAAGCTCTTGAATCTATGAGGAAATTGTGAAGATTTCTTCCAAAGATTCTAACACTAAGCACGAAAGGGGACACTTTGGCTTTGTATTTATACATGGCAGGGATAGCCTTAGAGGTGTTAACTTGTGGCAATACTATCTTCAAAGGGATAGCATCTAGTTTTTTCTTTATATGATCAATATTTTTCAATAGTGGTTCCCTTTGACTAGGAAAAATTTATAGAATATCGTACTTGGAGATATTAGCCTTAGTTCTTTTTAACTCTTCAATGACATTATACTTTTTAGTTGACCAACAAGATTCTTTAGTATAGTAGGTATGTTTCATTGTGCCTAAATTTGTTGTGTGTTGGTTGTAATCCAAGGGTAATTCCATTAGACATGGGTTCACTTTAATTTATGTAAGTTATAAGTATTCCAATTATCATTCCAAAAAGTGATTGTCTTTGTTGGTTTAGGGTCTGATTCTTGCTTAACTGGAAAGGCAAATTCTTTGTTGAACTACTCTCCTATTTTAGTGTTCTCTGGAGAATCTTAAGATTTTTTCAACATGGAATTGAACTAAATAGGGGACTCATTATTAGTGCAATGAAAATTTTGGTTCATTTTTTGATTTCCACTAAAAATGATATGATATCACTAGGTATACTTGGACTAGTGCTTAGTTAATTGTGTTGAAAATATAAGCTAGGCTAGGTTACTAAGAGCACAAGGGTTAATCAAGAACCAATAAAACTTTAACTCAATTCACCAATTAATCCTTTGTATCTTATTCTAATCCAATTGAATGCATGAAAGAATGGAAGCAATAAAACATTCATAACACTTTTCCACAAAATATGGTGACCTACAAACCTTCCAAATAGAAAGTAAAACTAGGGTGGGGATGATACCCACTGTAATACCCCAAGATTGGCTTATTGCCATGATCACCAATTCTAGTCTATTTTTGATCAATCCTAAGACCTATCCTAATAGGCAATTCTTATTCTGCTACTCGCTACTTGACTTAATTGTCAAATGTAGAAAACCTAAATCTGCATTCATCATACTCTTTATTTAATTCCTAAAGTATTGATTCATATTAGTCAAATTAAACCTACTGATTACAATTTAATTTAATTTAAAGTATTTACACTTTAATTAAATTAAATTATCTCCTAAGGCTAATGTACTATGGAATTAAATTTATTTAATTTAATAAATATGCCTATTTTTAATTAATTAAACAAAATTATTTAATTAAATAGGAAGTCATTCCTAATTAATTAAATGAAGTTATTTAATTAAATAGAAAAGTTTCTCTAATTAATTAAATGGAATTATTTAATTAATAAGAAAATATATTTATGAGAGCATATCTCATTTTATTAAATTAAATATCTCTCCAAAATCTCTCTTCAGTTCAAAAAAGGGAAATTCCCAGTTCACTGCTGATCAAATTAGAAATGATTCAGATCACTTACTCTGACACTAAAGTCTATCTGAGTTGACTGTCTCTTACACTCAGATCTGAGCCAGTTAACTCCCTTTGATTTGGGAATCTTCCTTTATTACTGAACTTCAGCTTCAATCCTAACTATTGATTGAAATCGATCTCAACCATCGTAGGTTTCTAGGAAAGTCTATTTAAGAGACCCTCATTTCTTCATTTTGGGGGATGAATTAGAATTTGCATCAAATTTTTGCCAAATTGCATACTCATTTAAGCTTATTACATTCTCATAGATTTTCATTGTTAGCTTAAATCTCATCTAGATCTAATATGCATACAGCTTTAACATAGTTTCTTTTATATGTTTTTAGACTAGCTTGCATATCTCAATTTAGATTAATTTGCATATTCACATAGATTAGTTGAATCTCATTTTCAAATCCTTTGTTCTTAGAGGGTCTGGTTGCTTGCACCTCGATTTTGAGGATATTAACAGGCAAAATCCCTTTAGATAGAAGGCAATAGGTTGGCTTGTTGGATGATTTTCGGATGGACAATCTAATGTTCATTCTGGGATGAATCCTCATATAAAAACTATGTTAAAGTGTGTGAGTGAAGTGTAAGGCCACATTCCACATATACATTTTTGCTGCCTACCGTGGATTAATTTCTTCCCCTTGATTCTTGATATCACATATCAAGGGGAGGCTCTATCTGTGCATTGGTCGACATCAGCCCCTAGCTTGCTAAGCAAGTAGTGTGCACTTTTAGATGTTGGTGTGGGCTGCTGGCCTCAACTCATCTTGCAGAGCCACTGGGGATTCATTCGAATGGAAGCCAAGTAAAAACCTCTTAGTTAGAAGCCACTTGGTTCACCTCTAAAAGGAGGCATAATCTTTTTGCAAGGAGGGAATCTCTCTTGTAGAACTTACCATAGGCATGCTGTTGGACATTTGAAGGTGGTATACACACTCGTCCCCTACCACAAGGGTGCTCATTCAGCATATACTATTGAGTCCTTTGAATATACCAAAAACATGGGCGCCCTCTAGGGGTTGACATGGCTATGTGAGGTACATGCATGTGCATAAGATGTGGGACAAAGGTTTTGCCTTCTCTACCAATTTTTCTTTCTAGGGATAAAAGCATGTTTGTTCTCGAGTCATCAACAAAGTCCAAACCAATTACAACAAATAAAGGTCAAGACTCCCCTATCTTGTCGAGTTGCTTTGTCCTCGGTAGGACTGTTTTCAACTACTGCTTGCTTGCCACTATCTTGTTTAAACACTTTGCCTGGATTGAAAACTTGAAACTTTGTCCAAATGTCTTGTGAGGTCAATCTCGTTGTCTGTCCAATTGAACCTATCTCAAAAATCTATCTATTCTATCCAAAAAGTCCAAAAATCTTGTCAAAATTAGTTGTTGTAAAAATGGTTTGCCTTCTCGTGCAAAAACTTTTTTAGTCTCACGCAAAATTATTTGTCCTCATGTGAAATCATTTTATCCTCGCATGAAATTAAACTATTGTCATGAGTCTTTGCACAACCCTCTGAATTTTCTCACGCAAAATTAAACTATTATCACTAACTTTCGTGCGATCCAGGAAACTTCTTCACGCGGCTCAAAAAACTTCCTTGTGCAGCTTGTACAGGTTTCTTGCGCAAAATCTTGTGTCAAAATTTCCACTTTTTGATCTATTTTAGCTGTCTGTGGCCTACATGCTACCCTTTTCTATGTTCGTTTGTCACTTTTTGTCTGCGAACAATCCTAAAATAGCAGCACTTTACTTTGCTAAGGGCTTGTATCTTGCACTTTGACTAGTCTTGTCTCATAAGTTTATTTATTTATCATCATCTTAATGCTTGTCATACTTTGTGTCGCATTGGTCATAATCTCTGGTTGTTCTAGCCTTTAAATCAAACCATTTGTGCCTTGGTGGACAGCATTCTTTCTATTATCTTGTCATTTTTGAGACTCAGTCTTAGTGTAGTCCTTGTCTAGGTTCTAGCTTCTTGTCCTCTTCTATGACTGTCACAACCAGAAGCAGCAACATGTTTTATCCCCATAACCTTAGACATGGTCATGCCAAGGGTCATAATCATGGCAAAGGTTGCTTACCTTTCGTTATGCAATTTATATCTAGTTCGGCTAGTGAGGCATATTCACGATCTCCCTCACTTGCCAAGTCATCTCGAGTTCAACGAACATTTTCCATAAATTTGCAACAGGTCATCTCGAGTTCAGTGAACATTTTCCATAAATTGCCAGGTCATCTCGAGTTTAGCGAACATTTTCCATAAATTAGGAATCCTTTGTACCAAGGGGATACTGAGACAAATAGAGGTCCTATATTACCAAACATGATGTCTGGTCCTTTTTTTAGAAGACCTTTTGAAACACAACACACTAAAAATGAACATGTTCCTATAATGACTAATCGTGAACCTGAACATAGTAGTCATAATTGACATCAAGAACCACCTACGAATGACAAAGAGAAAGAGAAAGACTATGACACTGATGAGGAATAGGAAGAAGTAGAAATCCTCCCTAAACACATAGCAAAATGTCGAAGAGACAAAAACTTTCAAAAGGTCATGGGAATCCTACTCAATGAAGAGAAATAAAAGTACTTTCTCAAACTTTCCCAAGAGGGAGCTAAACTTCCCTATCATTTCAATGTGAAAACCATTATCACACCTGGAGAAGAAACTGAGACTTCTAAACTCCAAAAAAAACTAAAAATTATGCAAGACCAATTGGCTCAAATGATGCATGAGAAAGAGAAACCCATGAAAACATACACATTGGATGCTCTTTGCCCATTTCCATTTGACAAAAGCATAAACATGCCACCTTTTCCACAAGGTGTAGAGCTACCCAAATATGACAAGTACTTTGGTACTACTAATCCCCAAGATCACTTGTAGGAATTTGGTGCTTTGTCTATGGAGTTTATACACGATCCAACCTACCTCATGCATTTATTCCCTACAAGCCTTGATGGTCAGGCTTTGGAGTGGTTCTCACATTTACCTCCCGATATCAAGATGTTTGATGAAATTGCCAATATTTTTGTTCAGAAATATTCTTATAACATAAAACATCTTATCAATATTCGAGATCTATGCAACCTTAAACAAAAAGTTGGTGAACCTTTCCTCACTTTCCTCCAAAGGTGGAGACAACTATACACTAAGTATTCCCATAAAATCCCAAAAATGGAGAAGCTTGAAATTTTCACTAATAACGTCTTACCTAATTTTGGATATAGAGTCCAACTACAAGGTCCATGTACCTTTGAAGACATGATTACATAGGCTATCTATATTGAAGAATTTATGGTCAAGAAAGGTGAACTCACTCTTCAAAGAGACATCAAACAAGGTTCCACTTCCAACAGGGACAAAACCAAACATGTCAACAAGAACTAAGAAATTGTACATGATGGAGTTGTTGACAATGTCGCACCCAAACATGCTAAAGCTGCATTTAATCTCACAGATGGCATCAAAGTGGCCAAAAATGCTGAGAGACCTCCTCCTAACAATAAGACATCCAGGAAAAAATTGAGAAACTCTTGGACAACATACCCCAAATGAGAGTATACACCTTTGGGATAACCTTTGGGTGTGGTTTACAAAACATTGCTACAACATAAGCTTATTTCACCAATAGATAACCCTCATCCCTATGATCCATAACCACGTCCACCATGGTGGAATGAGACCTTGTTCTATGAGTATCACCAAAACAAGGGACACAAAACTAGCAACTGTATAAACTTGTACCACAAAGTCCAAGACATGATTGACGCTGGTGATCTTGTGGTAGATGGACATAACAAAAACTTGGATCACAACACATTCAAAGAACCTTTTCCAGCTTATGAAAAAGGAGAGACTTCAAAACCACAACCCTACAACAAGGTCAACTATACATATTCCAATGACAATTTCATTCACATGGCTGAACCTGTAGATTCTAAATACTGTGACTTTATTACCATTAAGGGCAAGCAAGATAATGACAAACCCAAGACACCATTTGTCTTGAGGGGCCCTACTTCCAATGAAATGGATAATATGCTTTCACAACACTGTGTTAATGTTGTCACTCGCTCTCACACCAAGTTGGTGCTCAAAGGCCCTATACCTCCTACTTCAGATCTTGAACAACACAAAGACAAAGCCCTTGTTGGTCCTTCTGGCAAAGGTGCAAAACCCACAAAAAACTTGACTGCAACTAGTTATAGAGTTCTTGATCAACTGAAATGAACTAATGCTCAAATTTTTGTCTTTGAGCTACTTAAAATCTCGTCTGCTCATAGGAAAATTCTGGATAAAGCCCTCATTGAGGCAAATGTTCCTCAAGATCTTGATATTGAGTGATTTCAATCCATGGTGGGTCACCTAACCTCGCCTTACCTTCTGACCTTTTCTAAGGAAGATGATAACTCGTTGAGTCACCCACACAATCAACCTCTACACATTGAGGTTATGATCCATTAGACACATATTCGTTGGGTACTCATTGATAATGATGTTGGCCTAAATATTGTCTCTACTACCTTGCTTAGACAATTGAATTATTCTAAGGACTCTATTGATCCTTGATGTAAGATCACTATCAAAGCATATGACAAAGTGGAACAAAAGTCTCTAGGACTTATGGTTTTACCAATTTGCGTTGGTCCTATCGAAAGAGATGGCACCTGTTACATGCTTGACATTCCCTTGGCCTACAAAATTCTGTTTGGATGACCATGGGTACATGAGATGCGTGTTGTTCCATCCACATACCACCAATGTATCAAGTTCCCATTTCATGCCTCCAAGGTTACTATTCTTGCCACTACTAGCTACACTTGCAATATGCTCAAAGCTACTGAAACTTTCATCCCTACTAATTGTGAGTCCACTAATTATCATGACAGTAAGCTGAAACAAATTGAGCAGTCATTCAAACTAAAAGAAACTGGTATGGGAGAGTACCACATTGAACAAGTGTTGTCATTAACATCTCTCCCAGAGTCTCCTTGACATTATGGGAGACCCTCAGAGGCAAAGAAGCCATTCGTGCTGACACCTTAGACCAAGTATAATGGTGCTTTTGTCAAGGCTACAATTCCCTTATAAGATGAAAGTGAAAATAGAGCCATTGCTACATGGCTTTATAGAGAAGAGGCTCTAGTGGACCTAACAAAAAAATTTTGAGAAATTATTTCTAAGAAAAATGGGCCTGGTCTTAGGCTTATGAAGCGATTTGGTTACAAGGGAACTAGCCCTATTGGGTGCAATAACAATGGCCTAATTGATCCTATCAAAGCAAGAGCTTGAAGAAACCATGATACAACTGGCCTAGGATTTAAGAAGGTTCCTTTTCATTTGGGACAAAATAAATTCATACCAACACCTGAGAGTTCATCTGAAAATGAGTCACAAGCTAAGTTAGATACTCAAGAGGAAGAATCTGATGATGAGGATTCCTATCCTCATCCTATCCCTTATGATCTTGCTAAATTTTTTGTTGAGCCAGATGACTTTGTGCCACATGTTAGCACTGTGGATGATACTAGTGATTCTTCTGAGGAAAATATTGAGCAATTCAAATATCATTTAGAAGAGGGAGAATCTAGTCAGTCATGTCATGTTGAGTATTTGTGTAAGAACCCAAAGGATGAAGGTGACTATGT
Organism: Cupressus sempervirens; assembly: GCA_028749045.1. Taxonomy (NCBI): domain Eukaryota; kingdom Viridiplantae; phylum Streptophyta; class Pinopsida; order Cupressales; family Cupressaceae; genus Cupressus; species Cupressus sempervirens. The sequence continues at coordinate 469,209,355 of CM053784.1, read as the reverse complement.
CCCTATCACTATTGGGGAGGTCTATAATCTCTTGCCATGTAGCATTGATTTTAAGGAATATGAGTTTGACTCTCTTTTAGAAGTGACTATTGATAAAGACATTGACCAAGTTCATGTCTATGAAAACCAAATTGAAGTGGGTGAAACATCTAGGGTTAGGTCACATGGGTTGGATCCAAATAGTTTCCTAGAATCATCAATTACTAACGTTCATACTCTAATGCATTTGAACACACCTATGGAAAAGGTTGTCGTAGGTCTTGAATTGCTAGTCCAAGCACTTAATGACTATACTGTAAACATAATTGAACTAGCAACTACTCTCTCACTCACACATCTCGAGCTTATAGACTAGAACCCCAATGCATCTAGCAAAGTCCCCATGTTCCAGAATGACTATGCTCTCTCTTGTTACCTAAATGCTATCAAACCTGTAACGTCTTCCACCAATGAGCAAAGAGTCAACATGACTGCAGCTAACATTAAATATCTCAGTCACATAATTAAAAAGAAAAAATGCAAAAGGTTTGATGGTGAAAACCACATTGTGGCAGTGTCAGAACCAAAAAAATTAAAAATAAAAGACGTATCCAAGGGTGAAAACCTCTCTGAGGCACCTGCAGATGAGATATTTGATGTCCTTCCTAGTCACTTTTAGGAGAGATCATCAGTGTTGATAGAGCCGATGTAGCCAATTAACCTGGGCACAGAAGAACATCCTCATATGATACATCTGGCATAGTTAGTGTCACCTAAAGAGAAGGAACAATTCATTGCCTCTTTCAAGGAAAAGAAAATAAATTTTTCTTGGACATACTCTAACATGCTAGGATTGGATGTTGATCTTATCATGCATCATTTTTCCATCACACCAGGAATCAAACCAGTTAAATAGAAGCTTCAAAAAATGCACCCTCACATTGTATTACTCATCAAAGCAGAATTGGAGAAACTCCTAAAGGTTGGTTTCATCCGTACAATTGATTATGCTAAATGGATATCCAATATTGTTCTAGTTCCCAAGCATGATAAATCTATTAGGGTTTGTATAGACTTCTGTGATCTTAACTTGGCATGTCCTAAAGATGACTTTTCGCTCCCTAATATTGATATGATCATGGACATGATAGTTGGCTATGAGATGTATTCACTTATGGATATTTTTTTGGATACAATTAGATAAAAATTGTGCCAAAAGATCAGGAGATAACGGCTTTCATAGGTGCATGGGAAACCTTTTTTTGGAATGTGATGCCATTTGGTTTGAAGAATGTTGGTGCTACATATTAGTGAGTTGTTACTATAATTTTCCATGACATGATGCATAGAACCATGAAGGACTACATTGATGATACGTTTGTCAAAAGTGCTAAACACAATACCCATCTAGAAGATTTGGGTCCCATCCTAGATCATATGGAAAAGTTCAGTCTTCGGCTCAATCCCAAAAAATGCATGTTTGGTGTCACATCAAGAAAGTTGCTAGGATACATTGTTTCTATAAAAGGAACTGAAGTAGATCTAGAGAAAGTACAAGCAATAATGGACATGCCACCACCTAAGAACATTAGTTAGATGAGAGGACTACAAGGAAGGCTTCAATCTATTCATAGGTTTATTTCACAATTGGTAGATAGATCACAACCCTTCACAAAGACCTTACATAAGGGTGTGAAATTCAATTGGAGCTAGGATTCTGAGCAAAGCTTAACATAGATTAAACAATATCCTATCAATCCACCAATCCTGATGCCTCTTATTCATGGGAAGCCTTTTCTTTTATACATTTTAGCCATTGAAACATCTCTAGGCATCCTATTGGCTTAGGAAGATAATGACAACAAAGAAAGAGCTATTTACTACTTGAGGTGAACATTGGTCTCTTATGAGAAGAACCATAGCATTATTGAGAAAGCTTGCTTAGTATTTGTCTTTGCTTCCCAGAAGTTGAGACACTACATGCTTGCCCACACTACATGGCTTGTGGCTAAAATAGATCCATTAAAGTACTTGCTCAGTAAGGTAGCTCTTACAGGAAGATTGGCTAAATGGGTTATGATACTTAGTGAATTTGATATCCAATATGTTGAACGCAAGGCTATCAAGGGATAGGCAATTGTAGATCAATTGGCCAATGCACCCATACAGAGTCTTCTACCATAGATGAGTCAATTTTGACACTCATGCACCACACATGGGTTATGTTCTTCGGTGGGTCCTTCACACAACAAGGATTAGGTGTTGGATTACTCTTCATTACACCACAGAGATACTCATTGTCCGAAGCCTACAAATTTATGTTTCCTTGTACAAACAACATTGCTGAATACAAGGCTTTGATCAATGGCATGAAAATTACAGCTGAATGGAGAGTGGATTAGTTAGATATCTTTGGTGACTCTCAGCTTGTTATCAACCTGGTTAATGATGTGTACCAAAAAAAAGATGAGAAATTAATTCCTTACAAGTACATGGTTGATGACTTAAAGAAGTATTTTGCACACATCAATTTTTAGCAAGTTCCTTGAGCAGATAATAAATCGGCTAATGCCATGGCCACCTTGGCCTCCCTGCAACAAATTCTTGAAAATAATCTCTGACATGAGTTCTTGGTGGAAGTGTTACACTACCCAGCCTATGACACCCCTGATTCCTAGATGATCTATTCCATTATAGGAAAAGAATCATCTCACTACAATCACATCTATTCGTACCTTCATGATCAAACCATTTCAAAAGGTCTGACCCGAAATGAGAAACGTTACCTAATTTGTAATGCTTCACATTATGTCATTATTTCTGACAATCTATATAGGAGCGGTCTCAACAGAACACTCCTTAGGTTTTTAGAACCCGAAGAGTCCAAATGCACACTAATTGACATTCATGAGGGCATTTGTGAATCTCATTCTAATGGCCTGAGACTAGCTCGCAACCTCCTTCATGCTAGTTACTACTAGCCCAAAATGGAGCAAGAAGCTATCAAGTATGCTAGATCCTACAAGAAATGTCAACTACATGGGAATCTAATTCACGCTCTAGCCAAAGAGCTAATTCCTTCTACTACAACATGGCCATTTCAACAATGGGCCTTCAACTTGGTGGGACAGATCCACCCAACCTCCTCTAATGGACATAAGTTCATTATCATGGCTATAAATTATTTCACGAAGTGGGTAGAGGCAGTACCTCTCACACTTGCTGATGGAAAAATTGTAGCACTTTTTATCACAAACTACATCATCTAAAAATATGGTGTACCATCCTCAATCATTATTGACAATGGAGGACAATTCAAGAATAAAGACCTTAAGGAACTATGCAAGAAATCCAAGATCACACAACATTGGTCTTCCACTTATTACCCCCAAGGTAATGACCAAGCTGAGGCATCCAATAAGGTGATCCTCAAAATTATTCATCACACAGTCAGTAAGTCAGGGAGAGATTGGCATCTCTAGATCAATCCAGCCCTATGGGCATATAGGACAAGCATCAAAAATCCAACAGGCATGACTCCCTTTGCTTTGGTGTATGGAGTGGATGTTGTGCTTCCAATAGAGGTTGAGATTCCTACCTTGAGAATCTCTATGAAGGGCCTTATCACTGATGATGACTATAGGATAGCTTGGCTTCAAGAGCTTTTATTACTGGATGAACGATGACAAGTGGTATGTGATCATCTGCGAGCATATCAACAAAGAATGGCCAGAAGCTACAATTAACAACAACAAGTAGAAAAGGAAAAGTTTGAACCAAACTGGCTCGGTCCCTACATCATTATTGTAGTATATGGGTCTGGTAACTATTAGCTTTCCACAACCGAGGGAGAAGTGCTCAAAAAACCTATCAACACTCTCCACTTGAAGCGGTTTTACAGTTGATCTAATATCAAAAAGCTCTTTGTACATATTTATATGTCTTAAAAAAATCTAAAAATTAGAAAAAGTCTTGAAAAAATTGTTACCTTGGTGAAAACCTAGCAATAGGCACCTTGGTAACACCAAAAAAAAGTGAAAAATTAAAAAATACAGAAAAAGAGAAAAAAGAGAAAAATACCAAAAAAATTGAAAAAACAAGAAAAGTGCCATTGGTGAGAGCCTAGAAACAAGCATCATGGTAGCAAAAAAGAGAATTTTTTGCCAAAAAGGTGAAAACTTACTAAACAGGTGCCTCTTGTTCCCAATGCTCCATCTGGCAGCACATCTTCTGGCTCTTTGTATAGTTGCTTCACTACTTTTCCTTCTTTCCACTCATGTATCCATGGATTGAGTCTTGTCACAACTCAAGGGCATTTCCCTTTAGTGTCACTCCTTTCAATATTCTCCTCATAGAATCTCTTTCACGACAATCACCAGTCGTTGTAGTTGTGTTTAATGACTCTCGCTAGTGTCACTATTTTTGAGATTTTCTTCCTAGAATCTCCTTCACGATAGTCACTAGTGGTCCTCACTATGTCTATCTACTATCACTAGTGTCCCTCATTTTCAAAGATTCTCCTCATAGAATCTCTATCACAATAGTCACTAGTTGTTTCAACTATGTCTGCCTACTCTTGCTCGGTTCACATCTCTAGATTCCTTTCTGAAAGATCTCTCTTGTGTCAGTCACCAGTTGTCCTGGCTATTTTTGTCTACTATCACTCAGTTCTTCTTAGGTTCTTCATTATGAAGTTTTCTCTTTGACCTTAGTCACCAGTCATTTTGACTACGTCTACCTACTATTGTTACTCTACTGAAGAGATTTCTTTCAAACATGTTCTGGACACTAACACTTGACATCAATCCTGTAACATAAAATTGAACTCAAAATGATATACTTGTTTGGATATGTTGAGCATTTTTTTTGTTTTCTTTGTTTTTCTTTATCATATCTCCTCGAGCAACTCGATGATGTCATCTTTGACTAGAGAAGTAATGATTGGGGGCATGATCTTTTTCTGTTCTTTTTGTCTATGGTTTAGTTCCAATAGGTTGATCTATTCCTATAAAGTGGGTGTCCACTATAAGAGCCTCCATCTCATATTGGATGACCATGTGTACCTTGACTCCTTTTATATGAATACGTCAATAACATTGGTTCTTCTCCTTGTTTTTTGGAGTGAACTCTTCATGCTACAGTAAATACTAATACTCGTCCTGCTAAGTGAACGTACGGGTCACTGCGAGTATAGCTAGCACACTTCTATCTTAGGTTATGAACACAAGGGTCATTGCAAGTAGAATAAATACTAAATACTGAGCATGAGATGAATCTCCCATGTGTTTGGTGTGTCTGTCATGCAAGCAACATTTTGGTCATCCTAGCATTTATGCTTTGATGCTTATTTAACTTGCTATATTAAAAGGGACAAATGTTCTGGTCATTCTGGCTTCTTGTGCCTTGAACGCTTACATTTAATCCCAAAAAACCTATAACATATGTTCTATTCATATTCCCATGATTTCAATGTCAGTGGAAATTGTATAACATATGAGCTTTGTTCTATGTCCAATGATGATAAATTGTCGAGGCTTGGTAACTAGACCTAGGGTTGCATTTAATATAGTCTTGCATAACATAATTCACTTGCATAAGCAGATGATTCAATTGCAACTCTATTCCCATCCTTTGTGATTAGGAATTGTTGGCTTCTTCAAAGCATCATGTTCTTCATGACTGCACAAATGATCAATTAATCACTCTCTTGGCTACTTTAGTTTCTTTGAACCCATTTTCGGGATCGAATTCAAAATCTAACACACCTAAGTGGCTCAAAAATGAATTTTAAAATTTTTGGACCGATGTGATTAAATGCTTGTGCAATCCAAATTTTTCTGATACTTTGTGACTCTTGGAATCTTTTCAACTCAAACTTGGTCTTTTGGACCATGAAATCACTTTGGATCAACTTCCAAATTTCTTCAGATCATTTTGATCTCTTCAAATTTCTTCAGATCATTCTAATCTCTTCATATTTTTTTAGATCATTCTGATCTCTTTATATTTTTTCTGATCGTTCTAGTCTCTTCCATATTCTACTAAATCTTGGATTTCTCCAATATCTCTTTATGTTGCCTACATCATATTTTTGGTGTGTCATCTTTCGATTTCGCTCTTGAGGGGGTAGGATGATTACATCATTAAACTAAATGTAACTCAATCTCAATCTCATTGCTTGGGGCATTTGGTTCCCATCTTATGTCCTTATCACTTGGGGCATCTCATCACTCAAGGCATCTTGCTCCCTCTTATCTAGCATCTTTGCCATCTATCTTATCTTTTCATCAAATTGATCAACCTTATAACAACTCTTCTCAGATTTCGATGGACAGGTATTGGGATAGTCTAAACCTTGACTCCTAAGGATCAAGCCTTGTTCTGGGGATGATTCTACAACTCATGATTAGACCTTGTTATCTTTTATCAATCTCAGGTATGTATGTGTTCTATCTAGATCCTTGAAGGTTAAACTCCATTCTGGAGATAATCTTCTAAATGCTTTCAATCTTAGGTATCTAGGTGTTTTGTCTAGATCCTTGAAGGTTAAGCTCCATTTTGGAGACAATCTTCTAAATGATTTTAATCTTAGGTATCTAGATGTTCTATCTGGATCCTTGAAGGTTAAACTTCATTTTGAAGAAACCTTCTAAATGATATCAATCTCAAGTATCTAGGTGTTCTATCTGGATCCTTGAAGGTTAAGCTCCGTTCTGGTGATAACCTTCTAAATGCTATCAATCTCATGTATCTAGGTGTTCTATCTAGATCCTTAAAGGTCAAACTTAATTTTGAAGAAACCTTTTAAATGCTTATCAATTTTAGGTATCTAGGCATTCCGCTTGGCTTCCTTGGGAGTAAGCTCTATTCTAGAGATAGTCCTTAAAAGCTTATCAATTGGTCTTTGTATCATCAACTTTGAAACCAATCTCATCTTCACATCATGCTTTCTGATTTTATTTGAATTGAATGTGTTGCTCGCACATTCATTCAAAGAGGGGCAAAATGTAATACCCCAAAATTGGCTTATTGCCACAATCACCAATTTTGGTCTACTTCTGATCAATCCTAAGACCTATCCTAATAGGCAATTCTTATTCTGCTACTCGATACTTGACTTAATTGTCAAATGCAGAAAACCTAAATCTACATTCATCACTCTTTATTTAATTCCTAAAGTATTGATTCATATTAGTCACATTAAACCTACTAATTACAATTTAATTAAATTTAAAGTATTTACACTTTAATTAAATTAAATTATCTCCTAAGGCTAATGTACTATGGAATTAAATTTATTTAATTTAATAAATATGCCTATTTTTAATTAATTAAACAAAATTATTTAATTAAATAGGAAGTCATTCCTAATTAATTAAATGAAGTTTTTTAATTAAATAGAAAAGTGTCTCTAATTAATTAAATGGAATTATTTAATTAATAAGAAAATATATTTATGAGAGCATATCTCATTTTATTAAATTAAATATCTCTCCAAAATCTCTCTTCAGTTCAAAAAAGGGAAATTCTTAGTTCACTACTGATCAAATTAGAAATGATTCAGATCACTTACTCTGACACTAAAGTCTATCTGAGTTGACTGACTCTTACACTCAGATCTGAGCCAGTTAACTCCCTTTGATTTGGGAATCTTCCTTTATGACTGAACTTCATCTTCAATCCTGACCGTTGATTGAAATCGATCTCAACCATCAGAGGTTTCCAAGAAAGTCTATTTAAGAGACCCTCATTCCTTCATTTTGGGGGATGAATTAGAATTTGCATCAAATTTTTGCCAAATTTCATACTCATTTAAGCTTATTACATTCTCATAGATTTTCATTATTAGCTTAAATCTCATCTAGATCTAATATGCATACATCTTTAGCATAGTTTCTTTTATATGTTCTTAGACTAGTTTGCATATCTCATTTTAGATTATCTTGCATATTCACATAGATTAGTTGCATCTCATTTTCAAATCTTTCATTCTTAAAGGATCTGGTTGCTCGCACCTCAATTCTGAGGATATTAATAGAAAAAATCTCTTTAGATAGAAGGCAAGAGGTCAGCTTGTTAGATAATTTTTAGATGGGCAATCTAATGTTCATTCTAAGATGAATCCTCATATAAAGACTATGTTGAAGTGTGTGTGTGTGTGTGAAGTGTAAGGCCACATTCCACATATACACCCACAAGCTTTAGTATTGCAATATAAAATTGGCATGTTAAGGCTTATAATTGACCACTTCTGGTGATCTACCTTGTTAGGAGAAATAAAGACTATTTTAGATTACAGTAAAAATAGGTTTTGAAGGGACCCTAAAATAATTTAACAAAAATAGAAAAGATAAAACATGAAGCAATACCAAGTTTTACAAGGACCTAAAACCTAAAGTTTAAACAATATCAAAATCAGGTTTTACAAGGACCTAAAGCAATAAGGACTATTAAGTCCACCTTTTTAAATGATTTAAAAACATATAGTGAAGTATGCAATTTTTTAGGAGATTTAGAAAAATATTGTTAAGTCTACTTGGTTAAAGGATTTTACTGTTGCACCTATTAGAATGAATTAGTGGTTGATCTTTGATCTGCAACTTTGATTTTTTGAATGAGATTCCTTGAATCGTAATGATCACCTTACTATGATAGATAAGTCTCTACTATACCTTATACTACTTGTAGCCTTCTTCAATTCACACTCATCTTCTTCTTACCTCTTCGCATACATATACTTGATTAAATTTGGATATGATACAATGCATTACATATTTATCAATCCAATTAATTACCTTCTCAAGTTGGCTACAATACCAAATTCATCATAGTTCACATGGTCATCCCATTGTTGTAACTTGGGTTCAGAAGAAAAACTTGATGATGTTCTAATGCTAGCCATACTTTGGTACTTAGTTAACATTGAAGATTGGTCCATACTGATCACTTTGAGTAGCACAAAGTTAGTTAGCACTATATGACTTAGTGAACACCGACAAACTCAATAGATACTAAATCACTCAATTGACACTACATGAATCGATCAAAATTAGACTCTCTTTGTTAATACTATTAGCTTGGTAGATACTCTAGAACTTGGTTAACACTGCAGAGCTCGATTAACACTAAGATCTTCATCACTTCTACTAGCTAGCTTAGTAGACTCTACTATGCTTGAGTGATAGGGTAAACTATCTCAGATGCTCATCACAACAATTTAGCTCAATAGCAAGTGAAACATTGGTTGACACTATTGGATGAATGATAAGCTTGGTGTTAATCTCATATTGGTTTTGACAAGTGAGTGTCTATACACTTAAGTCATTACTTAGTTCATGTTGAACAAAGTAACATATGTCAAGCACAACATGTAAGGATAGAGCATGCTGAGTAAATAGTGAGTGCTAAGTTACTCATATGCCGAGTCACTCAAGTGCCAAGAAGATAGTATTTTATGAGTGATTTAGGAGTCAAGAAAGTAGTGCATATTGAGTTATTTAGTTTCCAAGAGACAACATTGAAGTCATAGTTAGTGCCGAGCACTAGGGACTTCAGATGCTGAGTAACATAGTTTTGTCATACTTGTTTGTATTGGCACAAATTACTATGTAAACCATTTTTTAGACAACTTAAGGATTGAATTATGATATTTTGGTGATAAGGATAAATCTTAAGTGGGAATCCCTATGTATTACATGCATCCAATTGGGTAAAGGGAAGGTTTAAGTGGTAATATGGATGAATCATAGTAGTTGATTCATACCTAACCATAAAACACCTAGGTATTCTTAAGGAGGATAAACCCTAAACTTTTCAAATAGGAGAATGAAGGAATGAATGAATGATCAAGGAGAAAGAATGAGAGTTTGCATGCACAAATAGGACATTCATGGTGACCAAGGTATTATGGTCTAAATTGCATTGTGAAATTAGTTAAAGGAGAATAGAGGAAGGAAACAATGAACAACAAAGAGACATCTAATCAAGAAGGATCAAGTATACATCATTATAGAGGTGATCTGACATCAAGCAATAGAGAACTAACCATAGGATCATTGCTGAGACATTCTAAAAGGTGAATCAATTAAATCTCTTAATAGAGTAGTCCTAACAAGATGTATTGAAATCCTCTAACAAGGTGCTTATTTAATTGTGATTTTAAGTCCTTTAACCAAGCATACTTCTAGCAAGGTTTTGAAATCCTCTAAAAGGTAAGACCTAATAGTCTATGTAAGCTTTTAATAGGGTAGACCTTTTATAGGGTAGATCATGTTTCATGATCAAACATTGTAACCTTCAGTGGATACACTTTATTATTGTAGTAGTGAAGATTTTTGTGTGTAATCCCCACCCCAGTTATACCTTCTCATTAGAGGGTTTTTGGGTAATCATATCTTGTGTCATATGTGTGTGAATGCTTACTTGTTTACATACTTTAGATTTATATGATTTACATGGTATTTTAGTTTACTTGTTAAACATTGAGATGAATGTATGGTGAATGTTTTTATGGATTAGAGTTTAAAGCATTGATTCACCCACCTCCCCAGAGTTTAGCTTTCCTATTGTAATTCCAACAATTAGTATCAAAGCTTTGTTCTCTAAAAGTAAGGCTTTACATCTTTGAGGAAACATCTTGAAAATGGAAGTCTACAAGTTAGGAAAGTTATTGAGAATCACGAGATTGAAATACAACTCATTCTACATTAGTTGAATAAAGCAAGAGAAGATCTAAAGAAATCATTGAGAAGAAGGAAGCAAATTTCTATTGAGGAGAATGACACACAATTCCAAAAAATGGACACTACTAAGATATTTTCAAATGGAAATTCCAATGAATTTAATGTAATAAATGCATATCTAATGGGAAAGAACATAACACTAGCTAAAGAGACCAAAAATCTTAAGAGAGAGAAAGAATCTCAAGCCATACTACTATGTGAACTGACTTAACAAAAAAAGAAAGCTATAGAAGACAAAGTCATGATTGAAGATAACAAAAGAGTTTTGACCAACAGAGTAGAAGAGAGATCATCAAAGGTAACTAGGATTTCTAACATGCAATTAGAAACTTTGGGTTAAATGATGATTGAAAATCATGAACTGAATGCCAAAGATATTGAAATCACGACACTAAATTTGTAGAATGAATAGTTAAGAAATGATCTAAAAAGGGAAAAGGAGTTTGTTAAAAGTCTCAATAAACCCAATGAAGCCATCAAGTACTTTGAACAATTGATGAGATCCCCAAGATCTAGCAATCATACATCTGGACTAGGATACACTAGTACTAAAGAAGGAGAATCATCCAAAAGTGTTGAAGAAAGAAGTAACAAAAGTAAGAATGCAAAACCTACTTGTCATAATTGTGGTAAGAAAGGACATACTACTAATGTGTGTAGGAGCAAGACTATAAATCAAAATTAAAAAAAAATAATAATAGGTCACTGCCATAAGTGCAATAAATAAGGTCATCAGGCACATGAATACAAAACCAAGACCATGCACATGCAAAGATCTGGAGGATACTATTATAATTGTTAGAAGTATGGACATAGATCTTTTGAGTGCAAATCCAAACCCAAGTGGTCATCAAATAAGCAAACAAAGGTAAAGAATAATGACAAATCTTATAATTGGGATTATAATACAAGGTATAGTTGCCACTATTTTCAAGAGTGTAGACATGTTCCTAAGAACTATATTGGAACACACTTTACAAGTGATTACAAAAGGTATTTGAGTCACACTACATGTTTTAACTATTTGAAGATTGGTCACATTAGAAAATATTGTCCAACAAGGTCAAAGGCACCATTGTTAGTTAAACAAAGGAAAAGACAAGGTAGATATCAAAAATGTTAGAGATGAGATGAACAAGACATGGAAGAGAAGCAAAGATTACAACACATTAAGTGTAGATGAGATCACTACACCCAGTGGTTCAGGTGGTCACACCTCATCAAACTAAGCAATCAAGAGGTATGTGGGACTGATATTTAAAAGATATGACATGCATTAGTTCCAAGGATTTAGTTTTCAAAAGGCTACATATGCATGAATAAATATGCAAAATGTTGTTAAAGGTCAAGGATAAACCTTTAAGTTTTGTTAGTTTTTTTATGTTACTGTCAAGCATGAAAAGTTTCTTGTGGATGCCAAGTGAAATGTTAGTTGATGCCAAGCTATTAAAATTTGTTAGTTGAGGCCAAGCTTGCAGTGGTTTTTGTGCATATGGAAAGACATGTGGATTCCAAATGAGCCAAAAATTAATTGATGTCAAGCTTACAACTATGTAAGAACTTAGCATTAATTGCAATGTTTTAAAGGTTATTTGATTGATTTTTGCTCATTTAACATCACTTTAATTCAAAGAAGATCATGAAGAGCTATGTGAGATCTAGAGAACATAATATATGCATTTACAAAAGATTTGAATGATTGTTCGACACCATTTCAATAAGATTTATAAGGTATTTACCATGTGTCAAGCTATGTAGTTTTAAATTTTGAAAACCCTAGATATATGTAATGGCATCTAGTTCTTCTAAAGAGAAAGGTGTAGAGGGAAAAGAGGTTTTGAATGTTTAGTTAATTAACAATGAAATCAAATAACTTATTTTCAAGGCTATCCCAAACATAGCTTATAAACAAGATCCCTCTGGTGTGTTGTCTATGATACCACCGCGAGTCTTGATGATTCAAGATGTTAGGAATTGTTATACTTTCAAGATTAGAAGCATAGGAGACATGGAAATCATAGAAGAATATGGGAGACTATGCAAAAGAAGAGTGTTAAAGGAAGAATACAAGATTATTGAGAAGAAAGGGTTCTCGTGTGCCCTGGATTTCAGTAATTTCTTCAAAATAGAGTGGATTAAGATTATCTTAAGTAGAAGCCATGATAGCTCTGTATGGTTAGAAAATGGGCCAGTTAAAATCACAAAGAAAATTATTCAAAGGGTAATAGGGTATCCAACCCTAGATTGGCCAAAGACTATGAGAAGTAAGTCAAAGGAAGTTATTAAAAAGAACACAAGGGCTATATGGAATAAAAGGGGCATGACTATTGATAGTATCATAGATCCCCTAATATCTTTTGTACTGAGGGTAATAGCACACAAGTTTTATCAATCCAATAGATTAAATAGTGTACCTTACATTTCAGTGGATATGGGCTATACAATTGTGAAGAAAGATCATAGCTATGATCTTGCCAAGTTGCAATTGCAACAATTGATTAAGAATTTGAGAGCCATAAGGAAAACTAAGAGTGCTCAATGTAAATTTGGATCTATTCTGGTATGTAGTTTCTTCTATGTGTAAAATACATTTCCTACATTTGGCAAGGTTGCTTGGAAGGTGAATAGATCAATTTCAGTTCAAATAGGGGAATTTATTGAGTAGTAGATGATAACTTTGAGTTAGTAATGACTCATTATTTTGAATATTTTAAGAAAACCATGAAGAAAAAATTGGGAATACTAGTCTCACTAGTGGAGAAACATTATGATAATGTTTACTTCTTAGTTGATACTAATCAAACATATGTTCAAGCATCAATTCCTAGTGTGAGATGGCTAAGGCCATTAGGTTATGAGATCAATGTTGATGAGACCTTTGCAACAATCACAACATTACTTACAAAAGAAGTGGATAAACAAGCCAAAGCATTTGGTAATTATGACTTGGCCAAATCAAAGATCATTATGGATTTGAAGACTACTTTAGTGATAAGAAAGAAAAAAAAATCAGTGAAGAAACTAAAAGAAAAATTGGGTGAAGGAGCCAAAGAAGAAGAAGAGGAAGATGATGATGATGATGAAGAAGAAGAAGAGGACACACAAACTCAAGCACCACTGACATTGAAACAATGACAGGATGAAGCTTAGCAAGAAGAGGAAGTAGGTATTGTAGAAGGTGTCGAGGAAGAAGAAGTTAGTGAAGCATCTATTACTATTAACAAGAAGAAAAGGAAGGCAAAGACTCGAGCAGTGAGAAAAAAAAAGAAGGTTGAAAAACCTAGTAAGCCCAAACCAACAACACCTACCACAAGGGCTAGTAGAAGAGTCATTACATATAAGGCTAAAGAGGTAGCCAAGCCTAAAGAATAGGAAGGTGGAGCATAGAAGAGACCAAAGAGGAAATATGTTTCTCAGGCTAAAATTGATGAGGAGAAGACTAAATCTAGTGATAACAACCAGTTCCAAGTGGTGATTCAAAGCTCCTTCTCAGACCTGGATAGTTAATGTGAGAATATTAGAAACAATGTTGATTTGTTAGGTTTCTCTTACATTGAGTTTGATAATCTTTGAAAGATTGAGAAGAATCAAGAAGAGGAGGTAGTATATGCCATGATGGCTACATTCAAAAAGACTCCTCTAGAGCTTTCCAACTCCATTTCTAAAATCTTATATGATAGAGTTGAGAAAAAATGGTATTATTGTTTGAACACTAAAAGACAAATTAGGGAGATATCCCATCCTCAAGCTATGCCAAAACAATATTTGTACCTAAGTATAAGGAATTTAGCATATTATAGAACAATATAGAGGATATTGTAAATAAGTCCAAACAAATGTGGAAGTTAACATATGGACTAACAACATCAAAAGAAGATCACCAGACACCTATTAAGGTAGGAGAAGATGAAGAAGATGACAATGAACAAGGCATAGTAGAGGGAGGTACTAATATGAATATTGATGATCAGGCACCAACTGAGAAAGAGCAGAAAATAAAACAAAGTGTACAAGATACACAAATGTCAAGTAACAACCCTCCATAGGTGACAAGTATAAGCACCAAATTTATCATAGTAAAGGACATTTTTGATACTACTGATTAGAACATCAATCCCCTAATAGAGGAAGATTTGAAAAAGATACTTGTCCAATTCACTCTCTACGAAAAATTATGTGACAACCCTTTAGTGGTGAGTGTAGATGAACTTCATAAGATAGAGACTATAACTGCAAGGGAGGAAGTGAAAACATAGGAGACACCTATAATCACTCCTCAAGTCACAGGTGTACAACTTTCATAACCCATTGTTATATATAAAAGGAAGGATACAATAGGTTGCACTATAAATACACTCATGGAAGGCATTCCAATCTTAGAAATTGCACAAGAAGTTGAAATAGACAAGGTTGAGATTGTTGGAGAAGACAAGGTGGAAACACTAGTCAATGATGGGACACAAAGACACATAGGTTAGGTAGATGTACCTACACCTCCAACACAAGATCAAGGTACAACCAAAATCATAGAGGTAGAAAAGGAAAAGTGTGAAGAGACAAATTTGACACCCAAGATGAAGGAGCTAGAAGTAATACAAGTATTGGTGATATTACCAAAATTTGGTACTCCTTCCAGTCAAACTCTTTAGAAGCTAAGCATAGATGCTACCATATTACAATTCTCAGTGCCAAGTCCTAGCTCATCTAAGGAACAAGAGGTAATTACTTATGGAGATTTAAGCATAGATGAAGAGATTGTATTGCTAAAATTTGATTATGCTACAATAACAATTGAGTAGATGGGTATACTACAAGAGGCCCTAGCAAAGAAGAAACATCAAGAACTACTCAAAAGTGAGCATAGGCAGAAGCAAGCTTTGATTGAGACCAAAGAAATTTTCTTAGATGCATTTAGTCTACCTACACCAGATGAAACAAAGCCTATCATTGAATAGTTGACTAATATGGTGGAATGAGGAAGTGAAATAGACCTAGATACTATACACTCGAAAAAAGTCACACTCTAAACCCTTCCATCCAAGTGATTCCATGAGTTCAAAATGCTTGGATGTTGACATAGAGCTCCCTATCTATAGAGTGCAAGAAGGTATGTTTTAAGAATGAAGGCTCTCATTTGAGCCTTAGAGATACACTTCTTGCTAGTAAACCATGCAACGAGAGGTTTTTTGATATAAGATCAAGAATGCAAGTGTCTACAATGAATCCCTCAAGGATGCAATGCAAGTATGAAGACTATACTAGAATGAATCTACAAAGTGCAGCTATTCTAAGCATGAATGAGAGTGTTACAATCTAACTAATTACTAAGTGAGCTAGATTATTGCAAAATAGAAGTTAAACTAGCATCCAACATGATTTTAGGCTAAAATGCTATGGCATGAGAGAATAGTTCTCCACAAAGATCCAAGGAAACCTATTAGAAAACTTGTGGTATAAAAATATTCAAATGAGGATGGATCCTTTGAGGGGGAAATCTCTCTCCCTTTTAAAGTTGCATGAATAATAGAGATCAAGATGAAGATAGTGGATGATCAAAAGTAGAATTTGAAAAGAGGAGTGATCCATGTGCACACACAAGTCAACCAACAGAATATAAGTTGACTTGTCATATAAGACAAAAGTCACAAAGCCTTTTCTTTTAATTCGAAAATTAGAAAAGGACTTTATGTGTGCACTTTAAGTGGGTTAGAAGAATGGGGTATTTTATTTAATTAAAAGGGGACATGTTCTTTTAATCAAATAATGTACTTAGGATAGCATAGTCAAACTATAGGTTATAATCAAATTAATTGATTATTAGCAATTTGGTCTAGGTAAATGATTAATTAAATTAACCAAAATGTTAAGAAGGGGGATAATATTCTAGATGATCATTTTTAGGTGATTACATTTGTCCCTCTTTGAATAATGTGTGATCAATCTAGGAACACATTACATCAAAGAAAATAGAAGCCAAGTAAGCAGTGATAGATTTAGATATCTAATTCTGAAGAACGAAATACAGAAAGAAATAGCACATCCTGGATGTATAGCCTGATAGCAGTAGTACTAAACACTAGGAAAAGGACAATGTTAGAATTCAAGAATGATGCTAACACCTAGCAAAGTAGATAAATTGAGAGCAAGTGAAAAGATCAAACAAATGCTCCTAAGAAATGGATAGTTGTAGCAAGTGATGATAGAGTATTTCTACTCCCTCAAGATTGAAATCAAAATGAGGCAAGGGGATACAAAAATAAGCTAGATATTGGTAAATTAGGAAATAACAATTTCCAAGATGACAGAGAGATGATTAGAACCAAAGGGTGACTATTAAGAAATGATAGAATGCCCCAGTTTCACTAGAGTTGACCACGAAGGATACAACATAAAAGTTAGGTCAAATTGAGTAGAAAGATTATTTTAGATATTAAAAAGGTGAATTTGAGTAGATATGAAGCATAGAAGTGATGAAGACATGAAGAAATGAAAATGCCCCAATGATGATTTAGAGATTAGACCTCAGAAGGTCAGCTAACTACTTAGAAGAAAGTAGAACTTTAAAATTCAATTTTGACTATCAAGATGAACTTAGACTTTGATTTTAATCCTGAAAATGGATCCAAGACATTGAAAGTAGCCAAGGGTGCAATTTTTGCAAAATTTCAAGGAGTTTGAAAATTAGCTCAAAATGAGGTTAGAGGCTATAAAAGGGGCCCAAGTGTCATTTTCAAATCATTTTATCTTTTATGATTTTGTGAGTGCTTGTGAGTGGTCAAGAGAGCATCATGGCATTAGCAGGAATTCTAACTCATCGATACCATTTTGAGCGTAGTTGGTTGCACAACTTGCCAGACGACTATGGGGGGCTGGTATGTAAAATCTTTTTTGTCATTTTTTTGAGCTTTTTTTGGTCTTTTTCACATGTTTGAAGGTTTTTAATGCAAAATATCATGTGATATTTTAAAAGTATAGTATGGGTACTGTATAAAATATTGCATGATACATTGTGTTACATAAATGTGTCACATAGCTATTTTGAAATGTGTCATATGGGACATACCCATTTGTCACCTAGACTAGTGTGAAATATCACACAACAAAATTATGTTGCATCACTTTCGAAAAAGTATCGCATGATACAATGTTAGCATTTTTTATCACCTGCATATAGGAAAAAGTATTGCACAACCTATTTTTGAGCATTTTTTGTTGATTTTTTGCATTGTGATCATGTTTTTTATTATGTACTAGTGTTTACATGTTTTATACTTATAGAAGGTATTTCCAGCACTAGTTATTAGAGCCCCAAAAGTGGTGGGGTTGTGAGTTGTTCAGTATTTGACCAATGATGAGCATGGTGCTATATTGACTATGGGGTTGAGATGGGTTATATGGATGCCCTATATATGGATGAACCATGGGCTACTAACCACACTTCTAAGTGGCAGCATAGTGAGCATAACACCTTCCATCATGTATTGCATTCTATGAGTGCCTTGTTATGGTGATCTGGTAAGTTGTACATTTAATTGCTTTGTCATGTTTTTGTAATTAGATTTCGATGTTGTACTGATGTCAAGTTTGATTATGTGTCATAGGTGTACTATGATTAGACCCCGATAGAGGGGTGAGCAATGATGCAATAGCTATTCTAGGATGTTACCATCCTCGACTACCATCTGAGTTGGGAGTGGCTCATTGACAAGTATGGAGCAATTACCCTCTTCCCATCTTGTTATGTTCTTTGGTAGCCCAGGCCTTGGTGACAAATAGGGGCCAAAAGGGCTTCCCACTAGGATGGGGTCAATTGGTGATAGATTTGATTACATGGCCACACAAGATGGCATGGGGGCCAAATATTCTAGTAGATATGTACCATGAGCTCCATGAGGTAGTATACCATAGTAGTTATTCCTAGACATGTGGGGCAATGTTGGCACAAATTTGGTCCTAGGAGCATATTACAGTGATCCAACCATAGGTGTAGCCATGGGAGCAGAGCCAACCCTATATTTTTGCTTACAAAGGATTTGTGCCATAGACTCATAATGGGGATGTGACATATTATTGGTGCATTTTTTATGAGCTAATAACATTCAGATGGTGGCCTTACCAAGATTTCTAGAGATGGTCAGATGCCTGGGAGTTATATTACATGAGATACTGATAGGTAGACATTTAGAGATCGTAGAGCGATTTGTGATCATTTAGGTTTCGCGACAATTTGTAGAGTAATAGGTGATATCTGTGGAGTCTACCACTTATGTTTTTTTTCATTCTGATGAGGCATGGGGATAGCTTCCTATGTTGGATTATCATATAGTAGTGTGAAAGATATTGGCTCTAATGTGGACTCCCTAGGATTATCACCTAGATGTGGCAGATGCAAGAGTAGACCAAACATATTTATATGAGATGCGAAGACACCTATTTCCTCAGTTTATAGAGCCTGATGTGCTACCTATAGTAGGGGGACACAAAGGATGTGGAGGTGGAGGAGAAGGTAGAGGTGATGGAGGCTGGAGAGGGTTCTCACTCTAGGAGGAGGAGGAGGAAAACACAAGCTGCTAGAGAGGAGGAGGAGGAGGAGGTGCCACTGAGGTGGTGGCAAGTGAGGTGAGTAGAGGTGTAGGAAACTTGAGGGGATGATGACCAAGATGTGATGATCTATACTTTAGAGGTAGAGCTATAGGTGGCTCAAGTCACTATTGCAATACAAGATTAGAAGCTTATGGATGAGTGGAATCGGGGAGATGAGCTCTGTAGGGAGCAAGATATGATGAGGTGAGAGGCATCTCATCATCATGCACATGCTGCATATTATTATGCTACTTACAAGGGTGTGGTGGTACCAGGGTAGGGGCTTCCTGATTACTTAGAATGGGTAGGCAAGTTAGAGGGTGTGATAAATTTACTAGATAGGAGATAGGCTCCACCACCATGGCCACCACTAGCTAGAGAGGGTGCAAGCCAGTCATAGGCTAATTATGATAGTTTTGACATTTTTTATTGTAAATCATGTATTCTTGAGACAAATATCCAAATTTTTGGATGTCACACTTGTATATGTTCTATGACACATTAATATATCTATGAGATATTGGATTTGATCAACAATTTTGTGTACTTGTCTCAAATGGATGCTTCAACATTATAGTTTTCATGTGATGTTTTAGTTTATATTGTTTGTTCATGTATGCATTTTTTGGATAATTATGTGTATATTCTCATGTATCTCTCTTACGTATGATGTTTTTTAGCTCTTATGTGTATGATATAGACTTATGTTTCTAAAAATATGTGACACATGGATAGATTGAATGTGATGTTTAGATTAACCCCTTGTGATGACATGATAGAAAAGAATAAAGTTGAAGATCAAGAAGATAAAAAAGACATGATAAAAAATAAAGTAAAGAAAGATGTGAAAGGAGATGGTTGATATGTCCACAAAAAGGATGAAGATAGAGCTCTCCCCATATGCAGGAATCCAAGACTAAGCTAGAGAATGAACCTATAATGCAAGCTAATATGCAAAGTGGTTTACCAACAAGGGATGCATAACATTTAGACTCTTATTTCATCATTGAGATTTTATTAGGGACATCACAAGATCATACAACCATCACTAGTATAACTATGAGGATATGAATATGATTGATATTAGATAGGTATATGGAAATCTAATCTAAGCATCAAAGAAATATAAGTCAAGATGACTACATGATTAGATTTCCTAAGTTTTAGTATAGCAAAATTACACCTGTATCAAGGCATAAGTGCCAGGATAACTCCCGAGTGTAGTCTTATGAAAATAGTCAAGGATGATACATATTTAAGTCAAAGTGTCAAAATAGGACAGGCTTGAATGCTTGAAAACACCTTTAAACAAACAAAGTATACCCACAAGAAAAAATCAAGAAAACATGCCCCATGCCCATAGTCTTCTAGTCAATGACATCCTCAAAAGGCTATTAGGGAGGGAACATATAATAAATAAATCATCATACACAACACACAAAGTAGATAAATATCAACATAGCATAGTAGTTTAAGTGCTTAAGTGCATGCAAGTCACTTGGCAATTTCTTCAAGACTTGAATCTGATAGTGAGAAATATTGCAACATTAGAGACCGTAAGTAAACTATCTAAAAAGTGTTGAGAAAAACTTGATGTCAAGTTGGGTGTAGTGTTGAGAAACACCATTTTTTGAGTTGTCAAAGAAACCCTAATGCACAAGGATAGCTTAATAGGCTAAGCAATGGTGCCCTCGAGATCAGGAAAAGAACCAATCCCAAGCTAGGAAAATGTGTAGCGAAATGGGTGATTGAGACTGATAAACATAGGTGCAAGGGTCTCAAGTATCACCTATTTCCAGGTTTTCACTTCTTGAAAAAAAAATTAGGAATTTTTCAAATATATTTTTTTGGGTGATACATCAAAGCGCCTATTGCTAGTTTTTCACTATTATGATCATTTTTCAGGACATTTCCTTCTTTTTAAGATTTTTTTAGAATCATAGATATGTACAAAATAGTTGAACAGTGAGCCTCTAAGCATAGAACTTATAAATATATGACATTAATAGACTCTAGTTGATAAGGGCCAGGCCCAAATATCACTATGATAATGTATGGGCCTAACCAGTTAGGTTCAAACTTTCCCTTCTACTCTCTACGCTACTAATTTTTAGGATTATCTCTAAGCACAAGTTCACTGACTTGAAACTCATGTGGATGAACTTTCTTATTATACTAAGTAGTCATGTGCTTCTAGTAAGCCCTCATGTGATCAAAAGTAGCCTTACAATTTTCATTGAGATTTTCTAGTTCCTGTATTTATATAGCTCTATGGTCTTCATCAATTATTAACCCATGGAAGGAGATGCACAAGGAGGGTATCTCAACTTCTAATGGGAGAATGACCTCAAAGCCATAGACTAGAGAAAAGGGCATAACCCCTATAGGAGTATGGATGGTAGTTCTAAAGGGCCAAAGTGTAAGATTTATCTATAGGTGCCAATCTTTCCTAGACTTGTGAACTATGCAATGTAAGATTTTCAGAAATGTTTTGTTAGAGGCCTTAGCTTGGTTGTTCCCTTGAGGTTAGTAGATAGAGGACCAATGTTGTTTCATTCAAAATTTTATGCACAAGTGTTTGAGGTCCTTGTTCTTGATATATCCTCCATTATTAGTAACAATGGAGGAAGGAATACCATAATGACAAATGATGTGATTTAGTATAAACAGGGTGCCAAAAATGTACACTCGAAAAGAGTCACACTCTAAACCCTTCTATCCAACTGATTCCATGAGTTTGGATTGCTTGGATGATGGCATAGAGCTTCCTATCCATAGAGTGCAAGAATGTATGTTTCAAGTATGAAGGCTCTCATTCAAGCCTTAGAGATACACTTCTTGTTAGTAAACCATGCAATGGGAGGTTCTTTGAGACAAGATCAAGAGTGCAAGTGTCTACAATGAATCCCTCAAGGATGCAATGCAAGTATGAAGACTACACTAGAATGAATCTACAAAGTGTAGCTATTCTAAGCATGGATGAGAGTGCTACAATCAAACTAATTACTATGTGAGCTAGATTATTGCAAAATAGAAGTTAAACTAGCATGCAACATGATTTTAGGCTAAAATGCTATGGCATGAGAGAATGAGACAAGATGAGAAGTTCTCCACAAAGCTCCAAGGAAACTTGTTAGAAAACCTGTAGTATAACAATATTCAAATGAGGATGGATCCTTTGAGGGGGAAAGCTCTCTCCATTTTAAAGTTGTATGGATAGTAGAGATCAAGATGAAGATGGTGTATGATCAACAATAGAATTTGAAAAGAGGAGTGATCCATGTGCACACACAAGTCAACCAATAGAATATAAGTTGACTTGTCATATAAGAAAAAAGTCACAAAGCTTTTTCTTTTAATTTGAAAATTAGAAAAGGACTTTATATGTGCACTTTAAGTGGGTTAGAAGAATGGGGTCTTTTCTTTAATTAAAAAGGGACATGTTCTCTTAATCAAATAATCAACTTAAGATAGCATAGTAAAATTATAGGTTATTATCAAATTAATTGATTATTAGCAATTTGGTCTAGGTAAATGATTAATTAAATTAGCCAAAATGCTAAGAAGGGGGCTAATAATTTAGATGACCATTTTTAGGTGATTATAGATACTATTGTGTAACTATTAGAATGGTTTGAAAAGAAGTTTCAAAACAATATGAATGAGAAGATATCTAGTGATATTGCACTAACATAGGTTGCATTGGAAACTAAGTTAGATGGTGTGAAGAAGGTACTAGAGAAAAAAATTTCTCTGTACACCAAACTATGTAATCCTACACTCTTCACACAAGAGATAAGGAATCACATCCTGAGTTTGGAGAGCCAAATGCAATCATTTGGTGCAACATTTCCCAAGTCTCCAAATCAAAGTGAGAAACACTTTAGGACCCTACTACAATGCCAAAGTCAGTTAGCATAATTACAAGTAGATGAAGCCAACCTAAGGGCTAAACTAACTAGCATTTAGTTGACATTGACTCCTCATATGGAGATTTTACACAAGGAACTAGGCTATGCAGAAACACTTATGAAGAAAGACCCCAATCTTTTGACATTAGATGGCTTAGTCCACCTTGCTGCCAAGCTGACCATCCAAATTAAGTCTTTGGAGGTAGCTTATGATAATTGGGATGTAGCTCTTTAAATTATACTTGAGTCCATAAATTAGTTTTGGACAAATACACTATTAGTGTATAACCCATTGACATTAGTGTCAAAAAGGGGGATTAAGAGAATGGGGGAGTAAGAGAAAGAGAGAAGGCAAGTAAGAAGAGAAAGAGTATCATTTGATGCAAATCTACACAGAAGGAGACAAATTTTGATATAGAGTATGGTACAAAAAAGATCAAACAACTCAAGGGGAGTTATGAAATTTTGAGGTATAAGTCATGTTGCAAAATTTTGACATTTTGAAATTTTGTATAAAAGCTGTATAGACATCTATATTATGCTTGTAAGAATAAGAGTATTAATGTATGACCAAGTGTTTTTGACACTCATATCAAAGGGGGTGATTGTTAATATCAGATTGGTTTTGACAAGTGAGTGTCTATACACTTAAGTCATTTACTTAGATCATGCCAAAAAAAAGTAGCATATGTCGAGCACATACAACAATAGAGCATGTCGAGTAAATAGTGAGTGTCGAGTCACTCATGTGCTAAGTCACTCAAGTGTTGAGCAGATAGTATGTGTCAAGTGCTTTGGGAGCTGAGAAAGTGGTGCATGCCAAGTCATTCAATTGCTGAGAGACAACATTGAAGTCATAGTTAGTGTTGAACACCAGGGACTTCATATGCTAAGTAACATAGTTTTATCATAGTTGTTTTTATTGGCACAAACTACCATGTAAACCATTTTTTAGCTGACTTAACGATTGAATTACAATATTTTGGTGATAAGGATGAATCTTAAGTGGGAATCCCTATGTATTACATGCATCCAATTGGGTAAAGGGAAGGATTAAGTGGCAATATGGATGAATCACAATTGTTGATCCATACCTAACCCTAAGTCACCTAGGTCTTCTTAAGAAGGATAAACCCTAAAATTTTCAAATAAGAGAATGAGGGAATGAATGAATGATCAAAGAGAAAGAATGAGAGTTTGCATGCACAAATTGGATATTCATGGTGACCAAGACATTATGATCTAAATTGCATTGTAGAATTAGTTAAAGAAGAACAAAGGAAGGAAATAGTGAACAATAGAGAGACATCTAATCAAGAAGGATCGAGTATACATTAGTATAGAGGTGATATAGCAATAGAGTGATAATCATAGGATCATTGTTGTGACATTCTAACAAGTGAATCAGTTAAATATGTTAATAGAGTAGTCTTAATAGGTTGTATTGAAATGCTCTAACAAGATGCTTAATTAATTGTGAGTTGAAGTCCTTTAACCAGTCACACTTCTAAAAGGGTGTTGAAATCCTCTAACAAGGTAAGATCTAACAATCTTTGTAAGCATTTAATAGGGTAGATATTTCATAGGGTATATCATATTTCATGATCAAGCATTGTAACCTTCATTAGATAAAATTTATCACTATAGTAGTGAAGATTTATGGGTGTCATCCCCACCCCATTTTTACCTTCTCATTGGAGGGTTTTTGGATAATCATATATTGTGTCATATATGTGTGAATGTGATAAGCCTCTAAAAGGTCATTATTTTTAGAACCTTTTATCTTTTTTTTAAACAATTATCTTGCAAGAAACATTTTATGACTCTATAGTTTAAGCAAAAGAACTTATATTTTATGAATATACTATCTATATGTTAAGATATAAAGATTAAAGTATAGATTGTTCAGTTACATTGTGTTTCCTTGAATCTATGATTTTATGGTTTAATGAAGGAATATTATATTCTAATAAACATTTCCTCCTCCATGCTATGTTGGGTAGGTTCTTTCCTGCATCCATAGGATTTGCAAGAGTGATAATTTGAACATTATACCTTTTCTAACATTGATGATGAAATGAATGCATGTATGTAGAAGTTGTTATGTTTAATGCTTTGTAGGTATTTTTCATGTATATTAAAGACAACATTTTAGCACTGAGTCAAAGATGACCAAATAATTGATGAGTCACTATGTAAAAATATTATAGTGTGAATTCTATTATGGAGGTGCATGAAGATAGCTTCCTCAACCAGCTATATTCTTGGAGGAGTTAAAATGTAGTTAATAGTGTTTATGTTGTAAAATTTATATGATGCAGGAGCATCCTAGGTTGCCTTATTATCGTGCTCATTTTGTTCACCTAGAAGTTCCTTCATGTGCCTAGTAGTCCTTCATGTTCCTAGAAATTCCTTCATGTGCCTAGCAGTTCTTCATGTGCCTAGCAATTGCTTCATGTGCCTAGCAATCCTATTTTCTTCATGTGCCTAGTAACCCTATTTTCTTCATGTACCTAGTAACCCTATTTTCTTCATGTTCCTAGTAACCCTATTTTCTTCATGTGCCTAGTACCCCTATTTTCATCATGTGCCAAGTTATTGTAGCAATTCCTTCATGTGCTGAGTTATTGTAGCATTCCTTCATGTGTAGAGTTACCTAGTGTACGCTGAGTGATTCTTCATGTGCCAAGTTACTCAATGTATGCCAAGTGTTTCTTCATGTGCCGAGTTACCTAGTGTAAGCTAAGTGTCAATATTTGGACATGATTTTGTGATCTAACTTGCGGGATTTATTTCATTCGCAACATTTATGTTAAGATCTTTTCTTGGGATGAGTCCAGACCATTGTTGGTTTGTCCTTCCTCTTATGTAATGATTCTAGAATGATCTATAGGCCATTTTGGAAAGTATAAATAGAGTGTTTAGGCTTAGAGTTAAGTAATTTTTTAGAGAAAAATTTTTGCGAGAAGAAGTTTTTGGGAAGAAGATTAGAGAGTAGAACTGAAAGTGTGAATTTGCAGTTGGATCTTTGAATGTGAATGTATTTGTAATTGGCCATAACCTAGAAGGCCTTATAGTTGGGCATGTATGAAGATATCTTGATGAATCAATAAAAGTGTTTCACTCTTCTTCCTACTTTGGTTGTTGTTCTTTGTGTTAACTCTTGCAGGGTAGTTTGGATAGCTGGGTGAGCCTTTGCCCCTAGTTATTCACCCTCTTGCCTACATTAGTAGGTATCAGAGTTTGAGGTTCATCCTTGTGGAGATTCGATCATGAAGAACCCTAATTTGGATTTGGTTGTAGGGTGGTAGATCTATGGATTTGACCTATAACTTGCAAAGGGGTACAATCTTGCAGGAACTTGATTTGTGAAGATGGTTCATGGTAGAGGAAATAATGTTGATAATGCTATACTGAATTAGTTGAGAAAAATTGCAGCCAGATTAGATGCTGTGGAGATAGCCTAGAGGAGAGGAGGGCATCTTGAAGATGTGAGTGATGATGAAGTAGCAGTACCAAACCATAATCCAAAACCTGAAGAATATCAAGATGAAGAAAGATTGTTGTGAGTATTATCTAGGGCAAACTCAAAACCTGCTATAGAAGTTGTTCCTTATGATGGAAAATTGGACACCAATGATGTGTTGGATTGGATCTCTGATATGCAAAAGTTCTTTGAGTATGAAAACACTCCTAACAATAGAAAGGTGAAGATTGCAGTCACTAGGCCGAAAGGTCATGCATCACTATGGTGGGAGCACTTGCAAACTAATAGACAAAGGAGTGGAAAGGAGAAGATCAGAACTTAGCCAAAAATGGTGAACAAGGTAAAGAAAAAATTCCTTCTTGTTGATTACCAAGTTATCTTATTGAGAAAGATACAAAATTTGAAGCAAAAGGACATGACTGTAAAAGAATATACTGAGGAATTCTATAGATTAAACATCAGATCTGGACATGTGGATGATGATGTTGAGAAAATTGCAAGTTACATTAATGGATTGAGATCTGGAATACAAGATAAAATAAGTTTTGTGAAGCTAGAAAGTGTAGATGAAGTGTATCAATATGCCTTGAAAGTTGAGGAATTATTGAGAAAGAAGCATGAACAAAGATAGAGAGGTAGAGGTGGTAGATTCCAAAGAGGCAGAGGTAGATCTTATGGAGAAAGTGGCATATCTGACAATTCTATACAGGATAAAGGAAAATTTGAATGGAAGAATGATGACAAAGGAAAGACTGAATGGAAAAGTGGTAATTCTTACCAAGGAGGCACTAATTCTTACCGAGGAAGAGGTAATTCTTATTCTAGAGGTGGGTTTCATGGTAATTATTTTAGATGTGGCAAAGAAGGGCATAGATCCTTTGAATGTAGATCTTATGAAGGTGGGCATAGTAATAGAAATGCTATGATTCAAGAAGACATTGAGAGTTCACCAAGTGGACCTGAGGCTGGAGAAAATTTGATGGTGAGAAGAACCTTATGTAATAAGGGAGGTGATGAGGAACCTATTTTAAGGAGAAGTCTTTTCAAGACAAGATGTAAGATGGCTAGAAAATGCTATAAGGTGATCATTGACAGTGGAAGTTCTACAAATTTGGCATCAGAAGAGCTAGTTACAAAGTTGTTGTTGCAGAGGCTAAAACATCCCAAACCTTATCATGTTTCATGGGTAAAAGATGAGCATAAGATGTTGGTAAGTGAGCAATGCCTTGTGAAGTTCAAAATTGGACATTACTTTGATGAAGTTTTGTGTGATATTATGCCCATGGATTGTTGTCATATTTTGTTGGGTAGACCTTGGCAATATGATAGATATGTTGTACATGATGGAAGATTGAATGAATATACTCTTTGGGTGAATGAGAAGAAATAAACATTGTTGCCTTTGATCAAAAGTCCATATGAGGTTAATTGTACTACTGTAAAAATTTGCATGGTTAATGGGAAACAATTTGAAAAGGAAATGAAAAAGAATTAAGTCTATTTTGCTATATATCTAGGAAAATCGAGTTTTGTCAATGGAGACTGAGTGCAAGAAAATAGTGTTAACCGAGTGCTATTCAGTGGTGACTGAATGATAGATGGTAGTATTGATCGAGTGCCAAAAGAAATTGTAGAGTTGTTGAATGAGTATAAAGAAATTATTGTTGATGATATTTGTGATGGTTTACCTCCAGTAAGAAGTATAAGTCATTGTATGGATCTGATCCTTGGAGCTAGTTTGCCGAACAAAGCACCATATAGATTGACACTTGCAGAGAATGAAGAACTTAATAGATAAGTGCATGAGTTGTTGCAGAAAGGTTTGATCAGAGAAAGCTTGAGTCCATGTGTTGTACCTACTATATTAGCACCTAAAAGAATGGAGAATGGAGAATGTGTACTGATTCTAGAGCCATTAACAAGATAATAGTGAAATATAAGTTTCCTATGCCAAGGATGGATGACATAATGGATTGTTTGAGTGGAAAAAAGTATTTTACCAAGATTGATTTGAAGAGTAGCTATCATTATATTAGAATCAGAGAAGGTGATGAATGGAAGACTACTTTCAAGACAAAAGATGGTTTGTATGAATGGTTGGTTATGCCTTTTGGTTTGACTAATGCACCTAGTACTTTCATGAGGTTGATGAATGAAGTTTTGAAAAGATTCTTGGGTAAATTTGTGATTGTTTATTTGGATGATATTATAATATTTAGCAAGACTAAGGAAGAACATCTTGAACATATTAGACAAGTATTGTAGAGGTTGAAAGAGGAAAAGTTGATGATTAATCTGAAAAAGTGTTCTTTTATGCAAGAGGAGATTGTGTATTTGGGATTTGGGATTTTAGCTGATGGATTGAGGATGGATATTGAGAAGGTTAAAGAAATTTTTGAATGGCCTACACCTAAGAATGTGAGTGAGGTAAGATCATTTCATGGTTTGGCTAGTTTTTACAGAAAGTTTATAAAGAATTTTAGTGTTGTTTGTAATGCTATGACTGAAAGAATGAGGGGAGATAAAAATAAATTCAAGTGGACACATGGAGCTTATAAGAGTTTTGAGACTTTGAAACAAAAGGTTGTTAAATTACCTGTATTGGCTTTACCTAATTTCAACAAAGTATTTCAAGTTTAATGTGATGCAAGTGGTAATGTAATAGGAGCTGTATTAAGTCAAGAAGGTAAGCCTGTTGCTTTCTTTAGTGAAAAGTTGAATGATGCTAAAAGGAAATATTCTATGTATGATCAAGAGTTTTATGCTATTGTTCAAGCATTGAAGAAGTGGATACATTATTTGATGCCTAAGGAGTTCATGTTGTATACTAATTATAAAGCTTTACAATACTTGGGAAGTCAACATAAATTCAATCAAAGATATATGAAGTGGATTGAATATTTGCAAAGTTTTACATTTGTGATCAAGCACAAGAGTGGAGTTACTAACAAAGTTGTTGATGCATTGAATAGAAGACATTCTTGGTTTTGATGAGATGAAAGAGTTATATGATGTTGATCCTAATTTTTCTGAGGCATGGAGAGAGTGCAAAGCACCAAATCTAATAGATCACATAAGTAAGTATGATGAGTATTTCATTCAAGAAGGTATGTTGTTCAAAGGCATTCAGTTGTGTATTCCTAGAAGTTCTACGAGGTTGAATTTGATTAAGGAAAAGCATAGTGGTGGATTAGTTGGACATTTTGGAATTGATAAGACATTGAGTTTGCTGAAAGAGAAGTATTATTGGCCACAAATGTATAAGGATGTTCAAAAATTTGTAAAGAGTTGTGGAGTTTCTCAAGTTGCAAAAGGAGTGAGTCAAAATACTAGTTTGTATACACCTATTACTATTCCTGAGAAACCTTGGACTGATATCAATATGGATTTTGTTCTTGGATTGCCTAAAATAGTGAAAGGGTATGATTCCATATTTGTTGTAGTGGATAGATTTTCTAAGATGGCTCATTTTATACCATGTAAGAAGACATCAGATGCTGAGCATGGTGCTAAACTTTTCTTTAAAGAGATTGTGAGATTGCATGGATTACTAAGAAGCATTATTTCAAATAGAGATAGTAAGTTTATTGGTTATTTTTGGAAGACTTTGTGGAAGAAGATGGGTAGTGAATTGAGGTTTAGTTCTACATTCCATTCACAAATAGATGGATAGACAAAGGTTGTGAATAGAAGCTTGGGAAATTTGCTGAGATGTTTAGTTGGGAATAAGCCAAGTAATTGGGAGATAGTATTGTCACAAGTTGAATTTGCATATAATAATTCTGTAAATAGGAGTATAGGGAAAACACCTTTTGAGATTGTTACCGAAATGCATCCTAGAGGTATATCAAATTTGAGAGATGTTGCTGGTGAAGAAAAGAAAAGCACTGCAGGAGAAGAATTTGTTGATTTTATGGAGTCCTTGCATAAGGAAGTGAAGTTGAGGTTGGAACAAAGCAATCAAAAGTATAAGGAGAATGCTGATCAGTCTAGAAGACACCCTGATTTTCAAGTTGGTGATGAGGTGATGGTTCATCTAAAGGAAGGAAAATTCCTAGTTGGAACATATAGCAAGCTAAAGATGAAGAAATTTGGACCTTGTAAGATCCTGAAGAAGTTTGATAGTGGTAATGCTTATGAAGTTGAGTTACCTGATGACATGGATATATCTCATATATTTAATATTATTGATTTGTATAAGTATCAGGAGTCAGAGGATGAAGTTGTTATACCAGATGATTATCCTAAGAAATAGATTGAATAAGTTGAACAGATATTGGATTAGAGAGTTGGCAAGAGTACAAGAGGAAAAGATTACTATGAATATTTGGTGAAGTGGAAGAACAGTCTTATTGAAGATGCTTCATGGATTTCCCAATTTGAGTTGGATTCAGCTCAGGTTGGGACATCTCAATGATTCAGGAGAATCCTTTCTTT
Organism: Cupressus sempervirens; assembly: GCA_028749045.1. Lineage (NCBI taxonomy): Eukaryota > Viridiplantae > Streptophyta > Pinopsida > Cupressales > Cupressaceae > Cupressus > Cupressus sempervirens. The sequence goes on along the minus strand of CM053784.1, from coordinate 469,178,216 downwards.
CAACCCCAGTTGTCTGATGCAGGAGCATCCTGGGTTGCCTTGTTATCCTGCTCATTTTGTTCACCTAGAAGTTCCTTCATGTGTCTAGTAGTCCTTCATGTGCCTAGCAATTCCTTCATGTGCCTAGCAATTCTTCATGTGCCTAGCAATTCCTTCATGTGCCTAGCAATCCTATTTTCTTCATGTGCCTAGTAACCCTATTTTCTTCATGTGCCTACTAACTATGTTTTCTTCATATGCCTAGTAACCTTGTTTTCTTCATGTGCCTAGTAACCCTATTTTCTTCATGTGCCAAGTTACTGTAGCAATTCCTTCATGTGCCAAGTTACTGTAGCATTCCTTCATGTGCCGAGTTACCTAGTGTATGCCAAGTGATTCTTCATGTGCCGAGTTACTCAGTGTATGCCGAGTGTTTCTTCATGTGTCGAGTTACTTAGTGTATGTTGAGTGTTTCTTCATGTGCCAAGTTACTTAGTGCATGTCGAGTGTTTCTTCATGTGTCAAATTACCTAGTGTAAGTTGAGTGTTAGTATTTGGATGTGATTTTGCGAGCTGACTTGCAAGATTTATTTCATTCGTGACATTTATGTTAAGATCTTTTCTTGGGATGAGTCTAGACCATTGTTGGGTTGGCCTTCCTCTTATGTAATGATTCTAGAATGATCTATGAGCCATTTTAGCAAGTATAAATAGAGTTTTTAGGCTTAGAGTTAAGTAAGTTTTTAGAAAAAAAAATTTGGGAGAATAATTTTTTGGGAAGAAGATTAGAGAGTAGAACTAAAAGTGTGAATTTGCAGTTGGATCTTTGAATGTGAATGTATTTATAATTGGTTGTAACCCAAAAGGCCTTACAGCTAAGCATGTATAAAGATATCTTGATGAACTAATAAAAGTGTTTCACTTTTCTTCCTCCTTTGGTTGCTATTCTTTGTGTTCGTTTCCATTGTGTTAACTCTTGCAAGGTAGTTTGGATAGCTAGGTGAGCCTTTGGCCCTAGTTATTCACCCTCTTGCCTGCATCATTATAATCTATAACTTATCCTTATTAATGGAGTGATCATAGGAGTATGAAGTTGTTGAATTTTTCCTTTAAAAAATTTCCACTATAACCTTGAATGGGGATTTTTATGATCTATTCCTAATTTTGACCAGAAGGAAAATAGAGTAGATTGTTCTATTCAACAGAGTAGAATCTTGTTTTTAAATGTAATTTCTTATTATGAATGAATAGAATATAGAGTTAAAGTTTCCACCTTTAGACTTGATTATTTTTTGTTCACTCATCCAAGGGGGCCCACTTGGTAGTGAACTACTTTGTTAGAATAGATTTCATTTCTTAGTTTCTTTCCTTGCAAAGTATACTTTTGCTATTCTCACAGCCATTAATAACAGAATCATTGAACTATTACTAAAACATAGGTGTTTAAATAGATTTATTTTTTGCAGCATTACTCGAACCTTTAAGGAAAATGTCATTTCAATTCCTAGCTTAGTTTCCTTCAACATTTGTTTCCTATTGTAGTTGTAATGACTTAAAGAGGAATCAGAGCATATACTTTGCAACCACCCTCTCAAGCTTATGCTCCTGAGTTGAAAAATAAAATGAACTCAATATGTTATTCTTAGGAAAATGCATGATTTTATCTAATCATGGAGTCAATGTAGAAGGATGTCCAATCCTTTATTACTAAAGTACTTAGCTGACTAGCCAGAATGCTTACTTGTTACATACTTTATATGTATATGCTTTACATGATATTTCAATTTACTTGTTAAATTTTGAGATGGATGTATGGTGAATTTTTTTATGGGTTAAAGTTTAAAAAACATTGATTCACCCCCTACCCCCCTCTCAAATTTTTTCTTTCCTATTGTAATTCCAACACTCAATAGAAACTGTAGCGATCACTAGAAATGAAACCAACTAACATAGTGTTAAGTTACTAATACACAAATTGACCTTAATGTCAACAAATTGATGTTGATGAACTAGGTATTTTTATTATTGTTTGTAGAGATACTTCTATTATTTGGATGGGTATTCCATTGTCAATTTTGTCTCTAGAAACCATAGTTATAATCTAGTGGGTTGAAATTGTTTCGTGTTATTATTTTCACTGAAATTCATTTTAATTTTGACCATAGTTATTTTTGTAAGGGACAACATTTTTTCTTTGTAAATTATTGTTCTACCCTTGTGACAACCTCAAACAATTTAGCTCATTTGCTATCTAAGACATGGTCTTTTTAATTTGAGCTAGCTCAATTCTAACATTATTTTCTACTTCAACAGAAGGTGCAACCTTTTTCTCAAAGAAGGTAACTTTTGGAGGTTTATATCTTGGGTAGGTTATAATTGGAGAAAAGGTAGTCAGTGGTTTTTATAATGGGATTGGATTTAATGAAATAAATTGACTACAAATCACTTGCACTCTAGCATGGTATGGTAGTATTGTAGTATTAGCATGAGTCAAAACCATCATCCCTCCTCCTTTAGGGTTAGCCTATTTAGTAAAGGTGACTACTTCTTCTAAGACCTTTTCTAGTGTGTCAATGTATGTAGCAAGAAACCTCCTTAGGAAGATGGTAGTGAGGTGGTCCATGGAGTTTAGATAGATTTGAATTACAACCCCCACTGGTATGGTGTAAGAGTTTTCCAACTTGTGGTATGCCATGTGAAAATGATGATTAAAATGTGAGATGGTCTCTATTGGGTCTCTCTTGATAGATATGAATTGGTGGTGTATCAAAGTCAAATTAATGAATGTTTTGAATTGATCCAAGAACAACTTTTCAAAAGTTACCCAATTTTGAATAGATCTCAATGGCTAATTTACATACCAGTTAAATGGAACCTCTACCAATGTACATGGGAAAAAATGAAGGACCACATTTTCTTGTTGAATCTATTTTTGATTGAATATTTCTTTGAAATCCTTGATGTAATCCTCAACTATCTGTGTTTCTCTGTAAATGAACCTTGGGCATAACTTCTTAGGGTTCTTGGGTAGGTCATTGAGTTGACCTTGTAGATTGATTGGTGAATCTACTGCACTTGCAAAGAAATCCATAGTTGGAGGGTTAGGTGCAATGATAGGTGGGGATAATTTCAAGTGTGGAATAGATGAAGATGATGAGATTTGAAATGCAAGTGGTTGGATTCTTGGTATCCCCTTATCATTGTGAGACTTTTGAAAGTGACTAAGTTCTAGGAACTCCTATCCACTGGATCAAGACTTTAAATTTTGTTGAAATGGAGATAGTCATTTAGGATCTTCTAGTTTGTGTTTACTTTAAAAAGTGCACCTTGTAAAAATTACACCTTGTGAAAAGTGCACCTTACGGAAAGTGCACCTTTTGAAAAGTGCACCTTCTGACAATGAAGGACTTTGAAAATTATAGAACTTCTGAAACTATAGAACTATTAAACCAAAAATTGGTTTTTTGGGTAGAATGGTTTCCTGGCCCTCCTTCTAGTGCTACTTCTATTGAGCAGTCTTTTTGCATGATGCTAATGGTGGAAATTCTCTTGAATCTCTCTCTTGAAAAATTGATCAATAACCAACTCCAAGGTTTGAGATGGATGTTTTTCAAGCTAATGGGTAACTCAATTGAAGATAAATGTGAATGTTCATAAGAAGACCTTTTCTGGTATCTAGCAACTATACACAACTTTACTAAAATGTGACCACAAAAACAATATATTTTTGTACTTTGTGTTTTATGATTAATGCAATTTATCAATGCAACTATATGAATTTCTATTTTAATAAAGTTTTTGAAAAGAAAATAACAAAGATAAATTAACTAGATATTTAAAACAAATTATTGAGAAAAAAATTCCTAACAAACATAAGCCAAAGTAACAATACATTTGTGAATTAATCAAAAGGATTTGGAACCACTGAAATCACTAGTACATTTGCCATTTATTTTGGCCCATCATTTTTTACCAAAGGCCATTTTGGCTTATGATTTTCACTTTTTTTTTGTTTTTGTCATGAAAAGGTCAAAATTTTAACCTTTTATAAGTTTTTTGTCAAAATTTTGACCAACACAAGTTATAAACAAAAAAAAGAAAATTGAATCTCATTTCATTCTATCTTAGCCACTTGCAAGTGGGAGAAAGGGTTAAGAAAATGCGAATAGGTATGTAATCAAAATGTGCCCCTAGTGATTTCATGTATTTAGGATTATGGAGTGAATATATGTTTTATCTCTTTTTGAACCCTTTTTATCTACACGTGTGGTCTGTATAGTTAAGGGAGTGAAGATATATTAAATGTCTCTTTTTGTGATGATCTATGTCTTTGCAGTGATCTTATACACTAAAGGAAGAAAGGGGAGATTAAAAGAAAGGGTTTGATGTCTCTATAGTGATCTTCTATGCAAACCCAATTTGATTTCATTTGATGATATGTGCCTACTGAGTGTTGTTTGTCTATACCAAGTACTCCAAAATCATCCATTTCATACCCTCATCTTTACATAATGTCTTTCTAGTTTATTTCTACTCACATGCCCATTTCATTTCATATGATCATCTAAAAATTTTATCAATGTAAGCTCTCAAATATTCCCTAATTGTATCAATGATGCTCAAATAGGAATATTTCAAATATGTTTTGTTGTAGTAAATATGAGTGAAATAATCAATAAATATAGGCCAAATAAAAATAATATTTTTATTTATGAAGGAATTTTGGTTGTTCTCTATTGATTTTGTGTAAGATAATGGGCTTATAAGCACCCAATATGATAAACATAGCCCTCTATAAAAAAAAATAGTGAAAAATAGTATGCCTATTATACCCTTATAGCCATATCAAATTGGCCTTGTATGGCATGGTCATGGGCTTACTTGTAGTCAATATGATATACATATATAGAGTCCCATATAGAAAAAAAATATCTATTGTGTATTATGCATCCTTCCCACCTGCATGTGTATGAGATAATGGACTTATAGGTAATCACTATGATATAGTAAGTCTCATACAAAAGGTAGTTTGTGTGATGTATTTTTCCAACCCATCTTAAATAGGCTTGTACAAGATAGTAGGCTTACAGAAAGTCAAAATGATATTTAGATTCTTTTGTAAAATCAATATTCCTGGTGTACTCTTTCAGCCCCTCATTAGATTTTCCTAAGATTGCATGAACTTATAGATGGTCAATCTAATATACAAAGCTCTGTTTAATCTTTCCTGAGTGAATTTACAAAGGAATGGTCTTATGATAAGAAATACAAGGTATAAAACATGAAATGAACATAAAAAAAAGCCCTCTATACTTTCATCCTTTTAACCCTTCCTAAATTTCAACTGTTGTTACATGCATGTCAGTTTACTATCCCACTATATTCCTATGCTTAATTTTCAATATAAATCAGTTAAAAAAAAATGTATAATGGTATTTCCAAGGAGATGTTAATTTTCATACTATGTATATATGGTTAGGTTTAGTTTAACAAAAGACTATAAATTTAGAAAGTCAATGTTTCTAAAAGCATTTTGATTCAACTATTTATACAGTTTTAATTATCAATGCTTGTTCATTGTGATGGTAGATTGTAGAACATTAGTGTTTGTTAACTCATATTTCTAATAAATTTTGGGCATTAACAATTATTCTAAATTGGTTATAGCATATGCATGCAATGTGGCATTTTGAATCAAGTTGTAGAAATGTTACATTTTTTTTTTGTAATATTGTGTTAGAACCATCAGCTCTGCCACACTTTATATGTGACTTGAGAAAACTTTTATTAGTTTTGGATGCAAATTGTTAACTAATTTAGGCCTTAGAAAGAGTATTGTTTTTTTTTATCATCCCATGAGATCTTTTTTTTTAATTTGTTCATTGTTATAAAGACCTGTGAATTGTTACTATCAAATATTCTGTCCACTGAGGACCGTTACACCATTATTATTTATCATTTTTGTAGTTGAGAATTGCAAGTATGCACTACTTTCATCTATAAATTATATTTAGAGATACTTTTTTTTTTCAACTTCTTTTCAAATTATTGTGCAAAAGTGTTTGATGGAACATGAATATTCACAAATTCATTGATCACATATCCTTACTATCTACAAATCTAAGTATAGATGCTTCAGACATATCATCAGTTACTAGCTATTTATAGTTATATTTGATTATATTGGATTAGTACATTATGCCTTAATTTTTTACTAGAGGCTAATTTGGCTTATCAATTTCATTTTTTTTAAATATGATCCCACTAAGGTCAAAATTTCAACCATACTTAATTTTATTGGCAAAATTTTGATGTTATCTAGATATAAACAAAAGAAAATAAAAGTGAAACACCACTTCATTCTATTTTGAGAAGTATAAACATTGTTAATCCTATAATATCTAGGATATTTCCAAGGTGGGTTAAAATATAAATATTCATGCATGACCATGCATTGAATAATACAATTCCTAAATGTATAAGAATTTGATGTGGTTTTTTGACTGTGGTCTCTTCACTCTCTTTTGTCTACATACACACTAATCAATGATAAAGAGACCAAATTGGGGGCTACATAATGGAAGTTTTTGCTAAGTTGGGAGAATGGAAGGGAAACTAAAAGTCATTAAATTTTGATTGATTGTGTTATTACTTCTTCTCACACCTAAATTTCCCATTCATTCATTCAATCATTTTAGATTAAGTAATGAATATACATTTTGTCTCTTGTTGTGCCTTTGTTATCTATGTCTCTACAGTGATCTTTTTCATTAGAAAAGGAAGAAAAGGAAAAGGAAAATGAAGGGTCTTGAATACACAATATAGTAAAAGTGGCTTACATACAACATTTCCATTTTTGACCGATGTCATTCTTTTCCATTTGCAAGTCCTTGAAAGATACAAAGACATGTCTTGAGAGGCTAGATACAACACACTCTGTCATTCCATTAAGAAATGATGACTCCTTTCCCTTTTCTTAAATTTTGACTTCTTTCATGGTTAGTTCTAAACAATCTTCTTTTAAGTTTATTACCAGCAATTGTTTGATAGTTTGATATGTGTAAATATTACCAAATAAAGCTTGTAAAAGTAAACAAAAATTAGGATTTTTTCATGTAGTCTAAACAATAATTGGGATTATGTCATGTATTCTAAAAAATAGTTAGGGTTCTATTGTGCATCCTTAATATGTGTAAATATCTTTACCTAAAATTTATGAATGTTACTATTTTCTTTAAAATTCTTCCTATTTATGATTAAATATATATTTTGAGGTCTTTTGTGTGCATCTTCTAATGGAAAGATTAAATCCATTTAGTATATTTTTAGGTACTTTTGCACTTAAATTTATATACAAGATGCTACTAATGCTTGTATGTTTATATTTTTTATATTTATAGCCTCAATATTTGCCTGTGAAGAAAAACCATGCCTAGAAATATGTACCCCATAACAAAATAACTAGAAAATTGCTAGATTGTGGTCTCAGTTCTAAAGAAAAGTTGATAAATTTAATTTTCCTTGCAAAAAGTGTAAGGGCTTAAAGAATCAAAGAATTCTAATCATAATAGCCCAGAGTCATTGTAGGCAACGTGGTCACAATAAAGGGGGGTACAATTTGTCGATTGGTGAATGTGGATTTCCAACTAGAAGAACACGAAAGTGTGAATATCCAAGCCAAGGATAATGCTCCCATGGAAAAAGATGATCATGTAGAAGAGAAAATAATTGAAGATGATGGTATTGGTGTAGCTAATAATGTGCTAGAGGACATGATTGAAGATGGTATTGGTACAACTGATCAAGATGATCATGATGATGGTACTAGTGCATCTAATAATGGTGATGAAGATGGTGTTGATATACCTATACTTGAGAAGTCATATGAGCCCCTATACCAAGGCTCCTAAACAACTCTTCTCTTTGTTATGGTGTTATTGGAAAACTTGAAGGTTATGAATGGTTTATCTAATGTAGCAATGTCACATATGCTAAGGCATGCCATTTTTGTCATCTTCAATGTTATAATACCATTACTATTTATTATATTAACAAATAATATTTGTTTTTTTAGGTTGATAGGTGAGTTTTTGTTACCACCATCAAACATCTTACCTCATTTGTACCAATAATTAACTACTATTATGAATCAAATTGGAATGAAGTATCAGACAATACATGCATGTCCTAGTGATCACAGTCTATATCATTAACAATATGAATTTGCAATAGAATGACCTTATTGTCATATTAGTAGATGTCAATCAGATCAAATAACAAAAAAGGTTGGTCACAATGTTCTTCAATACATTTGCATTGTTCTATGTCTTGAACAATTATTCAGGTGCACTAGCTTGGCATAATTTATGGATTTCCATGCATGCAATAGAAGTCTTGATGACATTATGTGAATGGCTATGGATGGTTCTACATTTAAAGAAAAAAAAATTGGCCACACTTTAAAGAAGAATCTCATAATCTCAAGTTTTCATTGGCAGAGGATGATGTCAATCCATTTGGAGATATGATATATGTTTACTTAGTGTGGCCTATTTTTTTATTAATCATAACATTCCTTCTTGGATGTACATAAAGAGGGAGAACATAATGTTGTTAATAATTGTAACAAGTATTTTTTGGTTTAATAGTTATCTAAATTAATTTATAAACACCACATCAAAATGGTCATAATAATTATGTAATATTTATGTTCATTCAACTAGATAAGTATCAAGTTAAAGATATGAACATTTATATTGAGCCCCTTATTGAAGAATTTCTGAAGTTATAAAATGTGGTGACTATGTATGACATCTCAACTAGACCAATAGGACAAAGACAATTTCAATTTCATGCAATGTTTGTATGGACAATACATGATGCCCCTGGGCTAACTCATTTTTGCAGTATGTTATATTGTTAAGGTCACATATTTTTGGTATGTTGTAGTGCTTACACATTTTTTTGTACTTATGTTGTGCATGGTAATTGTAAACATCAAAAATATATATATATATTCAATTGTACATGATCTTTTAGGTCTTCAAACAAAGGCAAAATTTGCATGTCCATTTGTGGTCCAAAGATGAAATATTATCATTCAAGAAGTTTAGGAAAGAAGATGTTCAATGAGTTTAGGCACTTTCTCCATAATAATCATCAATATTGAATTACTAAAAAACATCTTTTTAATGGGAAAGAAGAGATAGCATTAAGGCCACAAAGAATGCCACCTCATCCATGGAAGTTGGAATACAATAGAGTAAATCTTTGAAGTAATGTCATTCCATCTGATGATTTCTATTTGAAATTTATATGTTGATATTGTCTTTTATTTAGAAGTGATGTAATTGATTCTTGTAAAGGTCATCAAGGCATTAATGACCAACTTCCTAGAGGAATAAAAAGTTATTGTAGTCAATTTAGTAGGTTTTTGTACTACAAGGATCTTCCACTAGTGCATTTGTTTGATGCTATGCATATTGAAAAGAATGTAAGAGAGACACTATGGAAAATATTGGATGGAAGGCATGACAAAGAAAAAATTGCCAAAATTTGTAATGACATTCATGAATCCAATCATGCACTGAAAAATTTCATTGAATCAAATAGCAATGGAGACTACATAAATACGAGTGCCCTTCCTTGGTTATTAACAGAGAAGCAAAGTGATGTATTATAGTTTTCAAAAAAAATTCCAAAGGATTTACTACAAATATAAGCAATCTTGTATAAAAAAAAAGTGATTTTGGGCCAAGGTTGAAAACACATGATTAACATACCTTCATCAAGGTAAGTCTTGTTATTCTCTATTTACAACATATTTGTAAAATTGTATGTACTTTTTATTGTATTATTTTATAATATATTGAAAAGATCATTTTGTAATTATTGTAGTATGTCCTACCTCTATCCCTTCTACACTAGTTTGACAATAGTGTTAAACAAGTTATATCTGATCTTGGAAAATACATGAGGTTAGAAGTGTTATTTCTTATATTTGTTGTATAGATATTATATTTAGGACTTGCTTTACATTTTATGTAATTTATTGTAACTTTTTCTAAAATCTCATTTATATGTTCTAGTGTGTTGAATCTCTTTTAGGTGGTTATCATCTAAAGAAATTGATAAAAAAAGCTATAAAATAGAAATTTTCTCTAGCTTATGTGTTGAATACAAAAGTGTCTACTTTCAACTTTTTTCAATGCTCAAGAACACTACCCCGTACATCAAGTTGAGGAGATTGAATTGTGTGGACCTATACAAACTTGGTAATGTGGATGGTTGAGAGACACTTGAAATTTATGAAGAGCTTGGTTCGAAAAAGAGCATGTATTGAGGGTTATATGGTGGAGGGATATATGGTACACTAGACCATGGTGTACATTAGTAAATATCTTCCCATTTTTGTAGCAAATATCCATGTAGATTACATTTGAGATCCCAACTCTATTAACAAATTTGAAAGGGAGTACTTTATGGAGAAAGGTAGATTGAAGAAAGAAAGAGGTAATTATATATAAAGTATTATTTTAGTTTATTAATTCTTATAAATTTTCAATATAAAATATTTCTAAGTGATCTATTTATTTTCTTTATAGTTGGTCATGAGTGGGATGTACTACATTTGTATATTGTAAACAATATTGATTAAATGATGGTATGGATTAAACAATCTCAAGAAAATGATCATTCAATAACATGGGATGGTGTTGCATCATTGGTTAAAGAATCTCAATATAATGGAGATCTCAATGTTAGGCCAATGGTACTTGATCTAGCATATAGTTTAAGAGGTAGAAAGTGTTGGCATTATGTTATATTTTTCATTAGTGACAACACTTATTCAACTCTGAATGGTTACTGAGCTCATAACTTAGTCTACAGTTTATAACAAGCACTTAGTGGTTACCAAGTAAGTTCATCAATTAAGCAGTTCATAATGAGCATTCCTGAAGCTACTAAGTGAGTGTGCAGTCTAGTAGTATTTATGATGCAAGAGCATCCAGAGGTATAAGGGCAATCCTGTGTCACCCAAAAAAATGTACTTAGACTTAGTTTCTGTTTCATGTCTTTACATTTTTGGATACCCATTTGGCTCAAATAAAGGTTCCAACTCTCATAGTTCAACTATCAGTGCGTTTGAAAATCCCAAAAAAATAGGAGCATATATTTGGGCCATCATTTCGCTAAACTAGAAGGTGTGAATTGGCCAAATGAATGTAATCATGATTTAGAGCATTCTAGAAAAAGAATCAGGTCAATAGGCCCCACGGTTTGAAAGTTATTGCAATTTTTTGGTTTTTGGAGACCTCCTAAGAATGCTTCAAAGTTAGGTTTTGAGGCATTAAATGACCTCAAAAAGGGTCAAAAAATGGGGGACGAGCAAAGCTTGTCTATAGATCTATAGAGCGCTTCGAGAGCTTTTCAAAAATGTAAATGGTTCGTCAATCGGAGCTACGGTTTAAAAGTTATGCCTCCCGAAAGTTCGGCTACCGTTTCTGGATTCTTCTAGATTTGCACCGACTTCTAACATAGCTTCTGGAACCTTCTATTTTGTCGGTGGATGCCTACTAGAACTTTCTAGAATGTACCCCTAGTCCTTAACCTTCCGGGGTCTATGTAAGGAGATTTATGGCATTGTAAAAGGCAGTTCAGAGTGGAGTTTGAGAGGAGGTGCTAAAAGGAGAAATATTCTCCAGATTTATGCTATTGTAAGCCCTTAGGGCATGTTCTGAATTTTATTTTCTCTGTACTATTTGTACTAGCTTATTTTCTCAGTTAATATAGTTTCCCTTTTCTGTTGTGTCCATTCTATTCTTGGGTTGTCTCCCCATCAATTTATCGAGCAGACAGTTATCACCGAGTAGATAGTGGTCACTAAGCTTCACGATGTCTATCGAGTCATCAATTTGTGTGATGAGAAGCCAATGTCTACTAAGTGATATATGTGTAGTGCTTACCGAGTGAAAGCAAGGTAAACAAAAGATTCAGTATCTATTGAGTAGCACTATATATATTGAGTCTCCAATGGTTACTGAGTTCGAAGCTACATTGTGTGATTAGTATGAACCAAGCCTCTACTTCTACCGAGTGCATGATGATGCCGAGTAATGCAATAGATGCCAAGTATCAGAAGTTCACCAAGTCAACTTATAGAACCTGAGTTTCTACTATTTGGCTAACTCAGTATTATTTTGTTTACTTTTGTTTTAGTTGACCTTGTAATTGTAAATATTGGAATGGTATATATGTAATGTATTATATCATTTTCAATATATGCATGAGTGTATCAAGGAATGGATATGTAATGTTTTGAGAAGAGTGAATGCAAATCAGCAATAGAGAAAATTATTTAGCAAGGTCTACAAGGAGCAGTAAGGTTATATCAAGCATAAGAGGTGATATTTACTTCAAGAATCTAATCAACAATCAAGTTGTAAGTTAGATCCACTATTTCATCGTAATAGGTGAGTCAGTTTTCTAAATCCTTTAATAGGGTAGACTTAAAAGTCTTTGTTTAAATCTCTTAACAAAGTGCATACTTCATTGTATGTTTGTAAAACCTCTAACAAGGTGGATCTAGCAGTCCAAATTGCTCTTAATAGGGTAGATCATTAGAAGTGGTCAATGTAAGCCCTAATAGAACAACTTTATACTGTAATAGTGAAGTTTTGTGGGTATCATCCCCACCCCAATTTTACTTTCTATTTGGAAGGTTTTTGGGTCACCAAAATTCTGTGTTCATGTGTTATGAATGTTTATCTTTTTTCATGCATGCAATAGATTAGATGAATTAATGATGAATGGATTAAGTGTTGAATTAATTTATGTTTTTTGAGGTTACTAATTCACCCCTCCCCTCTTAGTAACATAGCTAGTCTTCATTATTTCCAACAATTAGTATCAGAGCTTTGTGGTTCTCAAGATAAAGTTTGATAGCTTGAGCAAAGATCAAGGACAATGGAGATATTCAGACTTGACAAAGCCAATGACAATGAGAAACTAGATTTGGAGATGGCCATAGCTCAACTCAAGGAAGAAAAAGAGCATCTTTCCCAATCCTTAAAAAGAAGAAATGAACTTGCAAAATAGATAAATGACCACCAGTATTTTGAAGAAAATATTGAAGACTTGGAGGCAAGGAACAATGAAACTCAAAATCAATCCCTTCAGCAAGAAAGTCTTATCAATTAGCTCTCTAATGCAAATGAGGAAATCATGAATCTAAGATCTAAAAATGAAAGCTTGAGGAATTATTTAATCACTAAAAGACAAATCAATGAAAAATTGAAAGCTGATCTAATTTTTGAAAAGCAACTCATTGAAAGGATAATGAAATATCAAGCAGACATGGATCAATTGAATCAGCAAAGTGAGTAGAATCTCTATAAAAAAAAAGGTAAAGTATGACTTGGATATAAAGAAGAAGGTGAATCTTCTAAACAAGGTGCCCAAAGGAATCAAAGACCTACTTGCAATCACTGTCGTAAGTTAGGTCATACATCAAACAAATGTTGGAGCAATGGAAAGGCAAAATTCAATGGAAAATGTTACAATTGAAGTTAGCATGGTCATAAATCTAATGAATGCAAGGAGAAACCAAAATTTGAAGGTAAATATCACAAATGCAAGAAACAAGGTCACAAGGCATCTGAATGTAGATCTAAACCATTCAATTCAACTGAATAACTTGTAAAAGAAATATTTGGTTGGGACTACAATACTTGGTGTATATGTCACTATTGTGGAGAATATGGACACATTGGCATAAACTATGCAAGGCATCACTTGAGAAAGAAAAATACAACAGTAAGATGTTATACATGCACTGAACTTGGTCATGTAGCTAAGAATTGCATGAACATAGGAAAGGTTGAAGATGAAAAGAAAGCTAAAGCTAATAGTATCAGGAAGTAGATGAGATAGTAGTGGATTCCCAAATCTACTGAGCAGGATAGTTCAAATAATGGCATTTTCACTCAAGAAGAGGGTGACTCCACCATTTGCAACTAGATTCTTAAAGGAAGAACTAGAACTATATCTTCAAGTCAAATTTCAAGTAGTTCCAATGAAACAAATTAGAAGATCCAAACCAGTATTTTAGATACAAAGGGATCACAAGAAATCAAGTCATACTGAGCAAGGTTAGTCATAGACTCAACCAAGCTAGGTCAGGAGAAATAAAAGTTTTGTTTAGATGTTGAGTCACAAGCTTCTACCAAGTAAGTGAGTGGATTATAGTCTATCACACACTACGTCATTATGGTACCAAGCATTAATGGAGAATTTTCATCCAAAATGGTAGAATTCAACTTCATTTTTCACCATGACTTCAGAATACACAAAGTAGAGTGATTCTAGGTGCATCCAAGCAATCACAAGCGAATTTGCAGACAAGATTTGTTTGAAAATTTTTCTCTTTTACCAAGAAGCCATGGCATCTAGAAGCAATAGCAATAGCAAGGCAAAAAGAGGATCTGAGATGTTGCTAAAAGGTGTGGAATGGAAAGTGTCAAATTTCAAGATAGTACCAGTAGTTACGGAGTCACTTGACCTAAATGGAGCTCAATCAAAAATTCCTCCAAAGGTACTCCTAATTAACAACATTCAAACTCATTTTAAGTGTTCTATTCAAGAGATTGGAACCCTAGAGATGGATAGTGCTCTAGGAGAAATGTGTATTAATGGTTCTTTGAAACTCGAGCATAAGCATTTAGAGAAAAAAGGGTTAACCGATATCCTTCATATGCCAAGGAGATTTCAAATTAAGTGGATTAGGTATATTCTCAATTGTGTGCATAATTGTCAATTGTAGTTCGAATAACCATCACCAAAAAAATGATTCATAAGATCACAGGTCTCCCCATGCTGAGAAAAGCCAAAACTACCAAAACCCTAGGTCAAGAAGAGCTTCAAAAGAAAACCCTAGCCAAGTGGGATGGTAGAGGTCTAAAGATTAGCATAATATCTGATGTAGAACTAAGGTTTGGTGTCCACATCATTTCTCACAAGATTTATAGCTCTAGTCATTTGAACAGTGTGTCATGTGAGGTAGTTGATTTTCCATTCAAGGTTGTAAAGAAGAATTTGGAATTTGATCTTTCAAAGTTATTATTGAAATAGTTGAACAAAAACATGGCCAACATTAGGACATCAAAGAACAATCCCTATAAATTTAGTTCTTTGTTAACATGTCTTTTCTTTTATGTTCAAAAGTTTTTCCCATCAAAAGGTTCAGTCGTATGGAGGAAAGACACCCCAATTTTGTATCAAATTAATGAATTCATTGTAGAAATGGATGAAATTTTTGATAGAATTATAGATAATTACTTTGAAGTTTTCATGGAAAAGATGAACAACAAGTTCAGGATTCCACCCAAGCTAGTTGAAGACTATAAAGATGATGTATGTTTTATGGTTGATTGTGATAGAGTATAGATCTAGGTAGTTAGGCCTAGAATTGCATGGGTGAAAAATCTTCCATAGGAGGTTAACATTGATGAAACCAAAGATATCATTGAAGCACTGGTGAATGAGCCAGTAGATCCAAAGTAACCTATTTTTGGAATTTATGAAGAAGCCAAAGCTAGAATTGAGCTTGAAATCAAGCTACCCTGGGCTATAAGCAAAGGCAAGAGGAAGGTAGCCAAGTTGAAAACTACAAGTACCCCTCTTATGCTTATCGAGGGAAAAGGAGAGGATAAAGAGGAATCTAAAGAAGAAGAAGAGCATGAATCTGAGAAGGAGGAAGAGCTAGTGAAAAAGAAAGGTAGGGTAATCATTACCAAGCCACCCAAGACCTCCATAGTTGTATTCACAAGGAGATCTAAAGGGAAAGGAGATAGTGAAGTTGTGTTTGTTAAGCCTCCTCCCACATTTCAAGAAAGACTCAATCAATTGAGAGTAGGTGTTGGAATCAATACTTCAAAGCACTTGAGTATGAAACTAGGACTCCAGTAGAACAAAAGGAAGTTAAAGATCTGATCATGGACAAGCTAGGAAGATGGAAATTCTCTCCTGATCAGTTTTCTTCACAAATCCCTAAAGTCTTATTAGAAAAATTCAAGGTTAGGTGGCAATTAGTTGAACAAATAACTAAAGACATATTTGAGTGATCCTTGAGAAAACTACTACCAAATCTTTCAAATGCAGAGGTTAAGGTAGCAATGAAAAAGAATGAAGAGAAAATGATGATGAGAATTCATACTTTTCTAATTTTGGTAAAATAAATTGAGCATGTGGTCAAGGATGCCACATCTATGTGGGAAAACATCTATCATTTGAACAAGCCAAGTGAAGATCCAATAGAGATCGAGGATGATGATGATGACAGTGATAATGATGAAGAAGATAACACTCCATGTGTCACTTTTGATGTTGAAGACTATCAAGCATTAAAGAATGATGATGAAGAGAAAGAGGAAGAAACTGAAGAGGAAGATAAGGAAGGAGATGAAGAAAGTGATCTAGTAAGCAACACAAGTTATAGCCTTTGTTCCTCATTCTCCACCTAAGATTGTTACATCATCAAGGTTGAAGACAGCTTCAACAAATGTACTAGCAACTAAAATAGACACATCATCTATTTAGTCACTATTTGCTACCTCTTATCTCTAGGTATCAATAATGGAAGTGTCTACCACTTCGTTTGCCAAGTTGCAGCCCTCCTCTTCATTAGCTCTTGAGTCAACAACATCAATAGTATGTGAAGCACTAGTTCTACAATTGTGTTGACTTCTTCAACAACATGTATAATAAGTTCACCATAATGTTCTACAGTTTTGACTACTATAGCTTTGTTAGCACCAAATTTTTTTCTAGTTAGTTCTTCGTTGTAAGTTCTCTAGTTTGTGCTCAACCTATCATTACTTCAATTTTGGATAGCACATCAGTTTTGGATTCAGTTAGCACTTCTTTTAGTTTTCCTTCAATTGGTCCTATTCAAGTTTTTACTACAAGTCCAACTATCTCTACAATTTTTTTTGTTCCTAAGTCCAAGGCAATAAGGTCAAAAGTAGAACCAAGAACACCCCTAAAACTTCTACTTGCTAGTAAGGAAATTGATGAAGACATTGATTTGGATAAAGAAATTGTAATTCCCAAGTTGGATCTGGATATTGCTATAATGAATGAAATGAGACTGGTTAGTTAGCTTTTGGAATAGAAAGCAAGGCAGAATTAACTTAGAGCTGAAAGAGATAGAGAATTCAGAATAATTGAGAATGCAAAGAATATAATAATAGAAGCTATAGGTGTTGATGTATATTCATCTCAACACATTTTTCTGTAATTAAGAAGTAGTCAATAAGTTCAATGAGGATACATCTGGCCAAGAAAAGTCAATTGAGAATCTAGAGAAAAAGTTTGATAATAAGGTGCTTGAGCACATTGCCATAAACCAAGTAGAACTATCCTCAATTTTGAGCAATCTTGAAATTTCTTTTTCCAATGTGAATCACTTTTTTCTAAGCTCTATGATGTTACAAAGTACACCAATGACATCAAAGAGAAACTAAATATGATTGATGTAGATATGAAGGCTAGTGCTCAAAGGCTACAGCTTGACCCTAGCTCAAGCTTAGCACATCACATCAAGGTGAGATTTTTGTTAGATATGAAGGTAGAATTGCCAAGATAGGAAGCTAGGATCAAGTCCACATTGATAGATATACAAAACATGATCCTTCCAGTTATGGACTCAATGTAGAAACATGTTGCATATTCAAAAACATTGGTCTAGGATAACAATTTTTTTATTGCAGATCATATGATTGAACCTTCAGTAGAAGTTCAAGTGGCTCTCTCCACCTACAAAATTTTGCAAGGCAATTGGGATAAGACTTTAGCTCTTATTCTCAAGGCACACTTTAAGTGTCTCTCACATTTTGATGTCTCTATTTGAATATATTGCATAACTCTTTGGCATTATTGTCAAAAGGGGGGAGTAAGAGATGATAAGAGACTTGTGGAGACAACAAGGGAGAAAATATATTGATATATGTACAGAAAGGATGAAAGACTATGTATATATTATGACTTATATATGGGGAGATATGTAAAAAATGTATATATAGTAGCTTTACTAAGATCAAATTTGAAAACTCAAAAATTAGTATGTTAGTATACATAAGTCTTGGCTTATAAGTGTTTTTGTCGCTAATGCCAAAGGGGGAGATCGTTGGCATTGTGATAACACTTATTCAACTCTGAATGGTTACTGAGCTCATCACTTAGTCTATAGTTTATACCAAGCATTTAGTGGTTGCCAAGTAAGTTCATCAATTAAGCAATTCATACCGAGCATTCCTAAAGCTACCAAGTGAGTGTGCAATTCAACAGTGTTTACCGAGAAGATAGTTATCATCGAGTAGATAGTGGTCATTGAGCTTCATAGTGTCTATCAAGTCATTAGTTTGTGTGATGAGAAGTCGGTGTCTACCAAGTGATGAATGTGTAGTGTTTACTGAGTGAAAGCAAGATAAATAAAGGATTCAGTATCTATCGAGTAATAGTATATCTACTGAGTCTCAAATGGTTACCGAGTTTAAAGCTATGTTGTGTGATTAGTATGAACCGAGCCTCTACTTCTACTGAGTGCATGATGATTTCAAGTAATGCAGTAGACACTGAGTATCAAAAGTTCACCGAGTCATCTTACAGAACCCAAGTTTCTACTATTTGGCCAACTCAGTATTATTTTGTTTACTTGTGTTTTAGCTGACCTTGTAATTGTAAATATTGGAATGTTATATATGTAATGTATTGTATCATTTGCAATATATGCATGAGTGTATCAAGGAATGGATATGTAATTTTTTGAGAAGAGTGAATGCGAATCAACAATAGAGCAGAGTATTCAGCAAGGTCTACAAGGAGTAGTAAGGTTATATCAATCATAAGAGGTGGCCTGTACTTCAAGGATCTAATCAGAAATCAAGTTGTAAGTCAGATCCACTATTTCATCCTAATAGGTGAATCAATTTTCTAAATCCTTTAACAGGGTAGACTTAACAATCTTTGTTTAAATCTCTTAACATAGTGCATATTTCATTGTATGTTTGTAAAACCTCTAACAAGGTGGATCTAGTAGTCCAAATTTCTCTTAATAGGGCAGATCATTAGAAGTGGTCAATGTAAGCCCTAATAGGCCAACTTAATACTACAATAATGAATTTTTGTGGGTATCATCCTCACCCCAGTTTTACTTTCTATTTGAAAGGTTTTTGGGTCACCAAAATTCTGTGTTCATGTGTTATGAATGTTTCTATTTTCTCATGCATGCACTAGATTAGATGAATTAATGATGAATGGATTAAGTACTAAATTAATTTAAAGTTTTTGAGGTTACTAATTCACCCCTCCCCTCTCATTAACCTAGCTAGTCTTGATTATTTCCAACAGAAAGGTGTGTATATAAGTTTACTAATCATGACCCATATGCTTAATATCAACTCATGAAAATATTCAAATAATCTTGATATGTTTGAATAATTATAGATCAAACACCACAAACCTATGTACTACCATGGCCATAATTTTTCATAAAAAAGTTAGACAACATGAAGAAAACTTGTGATTTTGGCACAAGTGTATTATTCAAGGTCGCTAATATTTCATCTAGAAATGACATACATCCTCAACAATATAAATTAATAATCTAAAAATTGATACTATGAAATTTTGGATGGTATACTTGAGTGTGACTTTAATTCATTCAAATTAGTTATATTTGTCATCAAATGGTACAGGCTACAACTGAATCAAAATGATCCTAATATGACTAATACAAGGTCATTTGAGCCAGTTGGAGATGAGTCCTATGTTCTTTTAAACCAATGTAATCAAGTGCTTTACTTTGGTGTTCCACATAAACTAAGTTGGTCATTTTTCGTTAAGCATGATCCAAGAGGAAGGATGGTAAATTATAATGTGATGGAAGAAGAAGATACTGGAGAATCATAAGATGAAGTAAATGATGATCACGAATGACTATTACGCAATGATGATGATGAAGAAGAAGATGATGATTTTGGCGATGCTGACAATGATGGTGATGATGATGAGTGTCATGATCATGGTGGTGAAGATGGTGATGATCAAGGAGATGATGGTCATGATAATGGTGACAAAGATGATGATGATGGAAATGAAGATGGTGGTGGTGTTTTTCATGATGATGGTGATGACAACAATGATGATTATGGTGATAAGTACGATAATGGTGATGTTAATGATGATAGTCATGATGATGGCATGCATGAAGATGGTGATCAATGACATGATCAATAAAATATATGTTGAGGTATGATCAATGTCATGTATGAGTATTGATTTATTCATAGAAATTTGTTTGACTTGTATGTTTTTATAATTAATTTATTATGTGTTGAAATCTAATGTCATGGAGTATATACAGTAATTTTGCATAACTACTACACATTAAGTAGAGGTAAGGAATTAAAAAATATCCAATGGTTTTTATGAATACATCATGTAATTTGTGTCTTCTATGTAATTTGTAGCATAGATATCATGTAATTTTTGGCTAACTTAAGATAAATGATTTACATATGTAGGAAATTGAACGTCATTAACTAGGATCATGCACAGTGACATGGATCAATATGTATAAGTAAATAGAACCTATAGATAAAATTTATTATTTTTGTTTCTTCTCTTTACTATCCACATCAACTTTAATCAGACATCAAATTTATTATTTGGTTTTCTTCTCTTTACCACCTTCATCAGTTACCCTCATGTAGAAAAATATAGAGATCCTACTATATCTCTCATTTGATGGATTGTAGGTACCACCAAATAGGTATTTGTCTAATATATCTTCCCCAGTTGAGGAAAATGTGGGAATAGAAGATAAAAATGAGACATCTAGTAGGTCTAAAATAGGGAGATAAACTAGAGGTTAAAAGATTCAAAGAAAATTCAATAAATGAATAATCTATCTTCATTACATAGCTTGGGATTATTTTCCATGGATGGCATAAAGGTTAGTTATAATAAAGTGGTTCAATTGATGGAGTATGTAGGACCTTGTTACAATTACAATAATTGGATGCAGATTAAAGCATGCATAGGTATTGATTGTCATAAAATTATATTGTAGGCCAAAAGCAATAGGGAATATTGCAGGTTTAATAAATATTTCTCAACCTATGTCAACTAATAAGCAACCCAATTTTATATATGAGGCATGCGAGAGAAATTATGTTTTTGTCTATGTGATAAAATTAGTAAGTGCAAGAGAAGAGATTTTGATAGATTACAATTTGAATCGTGTAGATACAAAAAAAAATCACTATCATAGTACCAGGAAGTATAACATTTAAACCAATTGCCTCCAATTAATGAATCTAATATACAATATACTATTTTATTAATAATTTTTTTTGCTAAGTCTATTAATTTTATTTTGTTGTTGATTGCTAAGAATTGCTAATCTTTATGACAGGGCAAAATGGATCCACCACAAGGCATAGGCGGGGATGTTCCTCCCACCTCTTTTTCGATATTGGTAAACTTTAATTAGTGTAATTGTATAAATTATATAGAAAAAATGTCATATTATTATATTCTCTTCTTCATATATTTGGAGTTAATTTCATAGAATTTTACTGATACTAATGTCATAACTTTATACTTATTGATAGGTAAAAGAAAAAATGACAGCAAATCAAATGTGATCTGAAATTGAGGTCACATTTTTAGATGACATTGCATGTAGTGCTGACCCCATCTTCATGGCTAGGGTGATGATAAATAAATATAGTAAATAAATTCTTACCCTTGTCCTAGAACAAACCAAAATTGAGGAGATAGAGACACTCAAAGATGAATTGATGTATAGATTGAATTGTATGAAGGTAAGCAATAATTATTCTTAAACAATAACAAAACTTCAATAAATGTTTATATTTTATACAATCTTATGCATCATGATCTAAAATATGTATATACCCTTCTTACAATATCTTTTCACACATATCAAACTTGGTCAACATGGTGAGGGTTGTAGTGCACAACCTTGATGTAAATAATCCTTAAACCTTTAACCATTCATTTAACCTTTACATGCATTATTGATTCAACATATGTTTGGGATACTTCTAGTACCCCTTTTGATCTCTATCCATTTTTAATGACTTTATTATCAATGTATTCTTTAGCTCATGATGAAGTGTGGATGCCTCCTTCAATCACCACTTCAATATTGCCGACTACATTGTCGGCAACAAGGAGCTTGTAGAAATCTTCGTCTACACCAACTATGGCTGGTAAAACCTTGTTTATCTATATTTTGTTATGTACTAATCATGAATTTTTTTTATTTCTTGGGTTCATTTAATACTCATGGACCTATTTTGTGCACTAATAGATACAACTATAGTTGATACAAGAATAGAGACTAGTACTACTAATAATTTACCACCATTTGTTGGATCAACCCATGTTACTAGTACTAGTTCATTAGGGGGGCTCATTATTGTTGAACAAGAGAAATATGATTCTATTAAAAGTACCCAATCTTCTAGGTTATTTAAAATTGTTATTATTTACAATGTAACTATATTTTACTAATGTATAATTCATTTTATACTAATAATCCCATGATGTTTTTGTAGGATATGATATTTTTGTATGAGACTCTTTTTGAAATGACATTGAAGCTATTTGGGTCCACCATACATAAAAGGTATGTAGCTTCATATCATTGATACAATATTTTTCCTTTTTTCCATTTATTGTACTATATTAAATTTATGTAGTTTTAGTTAATTATTTTATCTAACAATTTTTTTTTTCAAAAAATGTGGAATGAACAGGGTCCTAAGTTAAAATATCAGCTCATTAAATCTTTAGAGGACCTCTTTGGAAATAATATTTTTTACAGTGCAGGATTCTCAAAAAAATCCAAAGATATATAGACTGTGAGAGACCAATATCAAAGGGCTCCAAAGGTCAACCCAAAGTACAAGCATCCTTCTACGATTCCACCAATGGAGTGGAATGAAATAATGGAAGATGCAAAAGAGAAAAGGCTAATGGGTAAGGGAATTCAACTAGAAGATAGAAAAAGAAGGTATGTCATGATAGTATTAGGTAGAATGTAATCATGCACTAATTAGTGATATTTATATTGATATAATATAACATGTTTCAAACTTTTCATATACTTTAGGACACATCAAAAGCTATAGAAGAGAGAGTAAAAAAGGTTGACCAACACAAAGTTGGCTCTAGTTGCTATATGAAACTTTACAGTTGACTTGTAAGTAAAAGTAATGGAATTTTATATCAATTTATTTTATATAAGGTCGCAAAAAAATTTGTCTAACTAAATTAGACATGAAAAACTGATGATCTTAAGCTAAAAATACAATCCATGGACTTCAATGTAGAGCCTACAAAAAAAATTCCTTGAAGCAAGGCTATAAAGTTGTGGCTACATGCCTACGCCAAGAATCCCAAAGACATACCGAAGAATCTAGTGCACCAGATGATACACAGGAAAATTGGTTAAATGAAAAGTCAACCAAATTCAATAGTTGAGAACTTTCATGTTTGGTGTTAATTTTAAACATAAATTGATTATTCTTGTTTTATATATCAAACAATGATGACAATGTCCATGACATATCATTGCATCCTTCAAATTCTATTGCAAAACCTGCACATGATGAAGGCCATCATGTGCATCACAGTGATGGAGGTATTTAATTTTCTATTGGAAATAAATTGTGTAACTATTGATAGAATTTAACATCTTCAATTGTAATTGGTTTAACCTTTTTCTGAATATTTTAGAGCATGTTGAACATCATGGCGAACAAGTGGAACATGTTCCCAATGTTCAATATGTTGAGGTGGGAGACAATCAAAGTGTTATTGTACATAATGTGGAATTTTTAGGTAAATAAAAATGCATTTTATGTTCTATTGTTTAATGAAATACACTTAATAGTAAAAAAATAGTATGCAAATTTAACCCTTTTACTTGTTATTGCAATAGACCACTCTTTAGTGTAGCAGCCTCATGCTTCTCAAACCAAGAGGAAGCATCATAATTTGACATCACAGCCACAAGAAGAGGAGAATGAGGAAAATATTGATGTTCCTAACAACCCTTTCCTTAAGAAATTTAAGAAAAACAAAAAAATAGAAATGATTATTTTAAATGCTCTTTGATAAACCTTGTTTGATAAACTTTGTTGGATAATGAAAGAACGTTGTTTTAATGAATTATTTATGAATATTGCATATTAATATTGAATTTTATGTCATGTTCATGAATATTGTTATGTGTTAATGAATTATTGATTACTATTGCATATTAATGAATTTAATGCCATAATAATGAATGTTATGTGATTGTATTAATTGAATGTTATAGTTCATAAATGGATGAATGAATGAAGTATGTAATTAGATGTTAATAAGGAATTCAGAGTGATGTTAGGGGGAGGAGGGGTGAGGAAAGATGAGCTTACACCTTCACATGGTTAACCTTATTAGGTAGAGAATATTAAAGTATTATCAAAACCAAGTGAAGTTCAAACAAACATACCTTCATTAATTAATTGATTATATTTGTTAATATGGAATTTTGGATGGTATACTTGAGTGTGACTATAATTCATTCAAATTAGTTATATTTTTCGTCAAGTGGTATATGTTGTGACTGAATCAAAATGATCTTAATAATACTATTATTGAACATGATAGTATATTTAAAATGATTAATACAAGGTCATTTGAGCTAGTTGGAGATGAGTCCTATGTTCTTCTAAAAAAATGTAATCAAGTGCTTTACTTTGGTGTTCCGTATAAATCGAGTTGCTCATTTGTTGTTAGACATGATCCAAGAGGAAGGATGGTAAAGTATAATGTGATGGAAGAAGAAGATACTGGAGAATCATAAGATGAAGTAAATGATGATCATGATTGATTGTTACACAATGATGATGAAGAAGAAGAAGATGATGATTTTGGTGATGCTGACAATGATGGTGATGATGATGAGGATCATGATTGTGGTGATGAAGATGCTGATGATCAAGGAGATGATGGTCATGATAATGGTGACAAAGATTATGATGATGGTGGTGGTGTTTCTCATGATGATGGTGATGACAACAATGATGATTAAGGTGACAAGTATGATAATGGTGATGATAATGATGAGTCATGATGATGACATGGATGAATATGGTGGTCAATGACATGATCAATAAAATCTATGTCGAGGTATGATCAATGTCATGTATGAGGTATTGATTTATTCATAGAAATTTGTTTGACTTGTCTATTTTTATAATTAATTTATTATGTGTTGAAATCTAATGTCATGGAGTATATACAATAATTTTGCATAACTAGTATACATAAATTAGAGGTAAGGAATTAAAAAATATACAGTGGTTTTTATAGAAGGATCATGTAATTTGTGTCTTCTATGTAATTTGTAGCATACATATCATGTAATTTTTGGCTAACTTAAGATAAATGATTTACATATGTAGAAAATTGAATGTCATTGACTAGGATCATGTACAGTGACATGGATTGATAGGTATAAGTCAATAGAACCTATAGATACAATTTATTATTTGTGTCTCTTCTCTTTACTATCCACATCAACTTTAATTAGACATCAAATTTATTATTTGGTTTCCTTCTCTTTACCATCTTCATTAGTGTTACCATCATGTAGAAAAATATAGAGATCCTACTACATCTCTCATTTGATGGATTGCAGGTGCACCAAATAGGTATTTGTCTAATCTATCTTCCCCAGTTGAGGAAAATGTGGGAATAGAAGATAAAAGTGAGACATCTAGTAGATCTAAAATAGGGAGATAAACTAGAGGTCAAAAGATTCAAATAAAATTAAATAAATGAATAAAAAATTTCCTTGCTAAGGGGGATCCATTTTCTTATGATAATGAGATCAAAGGTGATGGGGAGGTTCCCTTCAGGTACACACATCTTTAGAACAAATGGGTACCCAAGGAACTACCTCCAGTTAACACTAATTTTTTTGCTAACAAAAGGATATATTGCATAGCTCCATCTTCATTACATAGCTTGGGCTTATTTTCCATGGATGGCATAAAGGTCAGTTATAATAAAGTGGTTCAATTGATGGAGTGTGTAGGACCTTGTAACAATTACAATAATTGGATATGGATTGTGCAATATAAAAAAAACATGCATAGGTATCAATTATCAGAAAATTATATTGTAGGCCAAAAGCAATAGGGAATAGTGTAGGTTTAATAAATATTTCTCAACCTATATCAACTAATAAGCAACACAATTTTATATCCAAGACATGTGAGGGAAATCATTTTTTTGTCTGTGTGATAAAATTAATAAGTGTAGGGGAAGAGCTTTTGATAGATTACAATTTGAATCATGTAGATACAAAAAAAAATCACTATCATGGTACTGGTAAGTATAACATTTAAATCAATTGCCTCCAATTAATGAATCTAATATACAATATACTATTTTATTAATAAACGTTTTTGCTAAGTCTATTAATTTCATTTTGTTGTTGATTGCTAAGAATTGCTAATCTTTGTCACAGGGTGACATGGATCCACCACAAGGCATAGGCGGGGATGTTCCTCCCACCCCTTCTTCAACATTGGTAAACTTTAATTAGTGTAATTGTATAAATTATATAGAAAAAAAATTTCATACTATTATGTTATTTTCTTCATATATTTGGAGTTATTTTCATAGAATTTGACTAATACTAATGTCATAAATTTATACTTATTGATAGGGAAAAGAAAAAATGACAAAAAATCAAATGTGATCTGATATTGAGGTCACATTTTTAGATGACATCTCATGTAGTGTTGACCCCATCTTCATGGCTAAGATGATGATAAATAAATATAGTAAATAAATTCTTACCCTTGTCCCAGAACAAAACAAAATTGAGGAGATAGAGACACTCAAAGATGAGTTGATGTATAGATTCAATTGTATAAGGTAAGTAGTAATTATTCTTCAACAATAAAAAAACTTCAATAAAGTTTTATATTTTATACTATCTTATGGATCATGATCTAAAATATGTATATATCCTTCTTAAAATATCTTTTCACACATATCAAACCTAGTCAACATGGTGAGGATTATAGCACACAACCTTGATGTAAATAATCCTTAAACCTTGAACCATTCATTTAACCTTTGCATGCATTATTGATTCAACATATGTTTGGGATGTGTAGGACTAGAAAATG
The DNA here is from genome assembly GCA_028749045.1 of Cupressus sempervirens. NCBI lineage: Eukaryota > Viridiplantae > Streptophyta > Pinopsida > Cupressales > Cupressaceae > Cupressus > Cupressus sempervirens. The sequence goes on along the minus strand of CM053784.1, from coordinate 469,150,953 downwards.
GGTTAAATGCATAACATACTATGAGAAAATCACAAACTCAATCAACATATATTAGCACCCACTAGTTCTACCATGAAAGCCAAACTAATCAAAATAAAGAAAACATAATTAAAAACTCCCTTTTCCATTTGTAGCTCCCATGTCCTTCTTTCTTCTCCAAATGATTGTAGCTCCAATTTGCCCATAGTGCACACAAGATTGAAGCAAAGAGCCTATGATAGGGATAAAGCCATGAGAATACTTGAAGTGTGATTTAATGTGAGAGCAAGAATGCAAAATGCAAAGAAGTAGAGACTCAAAGACTCAAATATTTGGATTTTCAAAACTTAAGCATTCAGATCCAAGGACCCAAAATGAGAGAAAGAGTGTCCAATTTATAATTGACATGGAGGATGAGAGCATTGGATTTTTCACCCATAGATATGCGATGTGGCAAGAGATTCCTTTGAGAATCCATGATGCATGTGACAAAATATGCCAATTGTGAGATTCTATGACACATGCAAGTCAAACTTGGCTAAATGTGGAAGAGAATCTATGACGCATCATAAGACACCTCAACCCACTTAAAGCCAAGAATCTATGACAAAGAAGCCAAATAGAGACATGCATAAGAGAATAAGAATATTTGATTATGAGAAGTCTTAACCAAGTGTCGAAGGAGAATCCACGAGGTGTCATATCCAAGTGTCATGATGATACAATATTTATGGAATATTTGAATTAAAAATCCTCTTATTCCACAAAATAAGAATTAGTAGAAAATGGAATTAATGATGGAAAATGGAACTTAGGAAATTGTACATTTCCATGGTTTTTAGATAATGAATCAATTAATTAATAAAATTAATTAATTGAGGATGATAATTAGGAAGAATAATTAGTGAGAATAATAGAATTAAATTATGGGTTATTTAATCCTATAGAGAAAATTAGTAGATAATTGGCCAAATTGATTAAATGAATGTGACAGTATCCTTTGATGAAAATGTATTGATGATGGATATGGAATAAGATGATGAAAAGGTAGACCAAATCCATGATCAAATTGATTGATTGAAGTTGATAACATGCCAAGGACACATGACATGAATTGGTTGATATGTAACATTTAACCGACATTGTAAATGCTTCAAGATTGAAATTGATTGATAAGGTTTGATCATAATAACACTGACGAACATTGTCAATGTTATTAAAATGGTTGATGATGTCATGATTTGACATTAAAAACCTCAACAATGTCAAAGATTGGATGACATGAATGATAGTTCGACCTAGCACTAAGAGCCATGACAGTACTAAGGTCAAATTGATAAGATTGATAGGTTGATTGGTTTCCAAGGCACTAAAAGCCACAACAATACCTAGGAGTCAGAAAAATGATGATTGATTTGGGATGTTTGATACAATTTGTGTTGATTAGGACTGATTTCAAATGATTCCAAGTTGATCTGGGGTGATTCCGAGTTGATTTGATATGATTCCGAGTTGATATGAAATTGACGTGAAAGGGGATAAAAATGATGAAATATGGTCAATCTGGCCAAAAGATCAAAGTTAGTAGAATGAGAAAATTGGACAAATTATTATGAAGAAGTGATGAAGTCGTAGATGTGAACCATTTTTGAGCATCTATAGGATGTTTCTAGTACCCTTTTTAATCTCTATCCCTTTTAAATGACTTTATTAACAATGTATTCTTTAGCTCATGATGAAGTGTGGATTCATCTTTTAATCACCACTTCAATATTGCCGACTACATTGCCAGTAACAAGGAGCTTGTATAAATCTTCATCTACACCAACTATGTCTAGTAAAACCTTGTTTATCTATAATTTCTCATGTACTAATCACGAATTGATTTTTTTTCTTGGGTGCATTTTATACTCATGGACCTATTTTTGCACTAATAGATACAACTATAGTTGATATAAGAATAGAGACTAGTACTACTGATAATTTAGCACCATTTTTTGGACCAACCTATGTTACTAGTACTTGTTTTTTGGGGGGGTTCATTATTTTTGAACAAGAGAAATATGATTTTGTTAAAAGTACCCAATCTTCTAGGTTATTTAAAATTTTATTATTTATAGTGTAATTATATTTTACTAATGCATAACTCATTTTGGACTGATAATCCCATGATGTCTTTTTAGGAAATGATATTTTTTTATGAGACTCTTTTTGAAATGGCATTGAAGCTATTTGGGCCCACCATACATAAAAGGTACATAGCTTCATATCATTGGTACAATATTTTTCCTTTTTTATATTTATTGTACTATATAAATTTATGTAGCTTTAGTTAATTATTTTATCTAACAATTTTGTTTTTTCAAAAAAGGTGGAATGAACAGGGTCCTAAGTTTAAAAAACTAGCTTATTAAATCTTTAGAGGACCTCTTTGGAAATAATATTTTTTACAGTGCCCTGATTCTCAAAAAATATCCAAACATATATAGACTATAAGGGACCAATATCAAAGGGCTCCAAAGGTCAACCCAAAGTACAAACATCCTTCTATGATTCCACCAATGGAGTGGAATGAAATAATGGAAGATGCAAAAGAGAAATGGCTAAAGGGTAAGGGAATTCAACCAAAAGATGGAAAAGGAAGGTATGTCATGATAATATTAGGTAGAATGTAATCATGCACTAATTAGTGATCTTTATATTCATATAATCTAACATGTTTCAAACTTTTCATATACTGCAAGACACATCAAAAGCTACAGAAGCAAGAGTAAAAAAGGTTGACCAACACAAAGTTGGCTCTGGTTGCTATATGAAACTTTACAATTGACTTGTAAGTAAATGTAATGGAATTTTATATCAATTTATTTTATATAAGGTTGCAAAAAAATTTGTCTAACTAAATCATACATGCAAAACTAATCATTTTAAGCTAAAAATACAGGCCATGGACTTCAATGTAGAGCCCATAGATGAAGACAAAAAAAATTCCTTGAAGCAAGGCTATAAAGTTGTGGCTACATGTCTACGCCAAGAATCCCAAAGACACATCAAAGAATCTAGTGCACCAGATGACACACAAGAAAATTGGTTAAATGAAAAGTCAATCAAATTGAATAGTTGATAAATTTCATGTTTGGTGTTAATTTAAAACATAAATTGACTACTCTTGTTTTATATATCAAACAATGATGACAATGTGCATGACATGTCACTACAGCCTTCAAATCCTATTACAAAACTTGCACATGATGAAGGCCATGGTGTGCCTCACAGAGGTGGATGTATTAATTTTCTATTGGAAATAAATTGCATAACTATTAATAGAATTTAACATCTTATATTGTAATTGGTGTAACCTTTTTCTAAATATTTTAGAGCATGTTGAACATCATGGCGAATGAGTGGAACATGTTCCCAATATTCAATATGTTGAGGTGGCAGACAATCAAAATATTATTGTACATAATGTGGCATTGTCAGGTAAATAAAAATGCATTTTATGTTTTGTTGTTTAATGAAATACTTGTAATAGTAAAAAAAATAGTATTCAAATTTAACCCATTTACTTGTTATTGCAATAGACCACCCTTTAGTGTAGCAGCCTCATGCTTCTCAAACTAGGAGGGAGTATCAAAATTTGACATCACAGCCACAAGAGGAGGAGAATGAGGAAAATATTGATGTTCCTATCAACCTTTTCCTTAAGAAATTTAAGAAAAACAAAAAAAAAATGATTATTTTAAATGCTCTTTGATAAACCTTGTTTGATAAACTTTGTTGGATAACAAAAAAATGTTGTTTTAATGAATTATTTATGAATATTGCATATTAATATTGAATTTTATGTCATATTAATGAATATTGTTATGTGTTAATGAATTATTGATTACTATTGCATATTAATGAATTTAATGCCATAATAATGAATGTTATGTGATTGTATTAATTGAATGTTATAGTTCATAAATAGATGAATGAATGAATGAAGTATGTAATTAGATGTTAATAAGGAATTTAGAGTGATGTTAGGGGGAGGAGGGGTGAGGAAAGATGAGCTTACACCTTCACATGGTTAACCTTGTTAGGTATAGAATATTAAAATATTATCAAAACCAAGTGAAGCTCAAGAAAACATATCTTCATTAATTAATCAATTTCATTTGTTCTAGGTCTTTGCTCATAAGTGCATTTTGAATGTGTCATTGTTAGGAAATTGTCAATTAATAAATTGGAAGGTCCAATATTTGATTTGTTTGGCATGGTTCAACTTCATTTTGTTTATGTATTATCTTCTTGAATGTGTCAAATTTGCACGATTCCACTTGCAGAGATTAACTTTATAGTTTGACATTGATATTAAATTCTTTGTATATGAAAATTATGACATTGAGAAATAAAATATATGTTTTCTTTAATTCTACTATGCTTCTCTTTATTGGTATTATGGTAATTGTTATACTACTATTAGAATAAATCAAGACCACCTTCCATGATTGATGGGACATATCAGGAACATTGAAAAGGAAACAAGTAAGACTTATTAGTATATTTTTACTTAACTTCAATTAATATGGCTTCACAATGTGTATTGAAAATACACTTTAACTTCCAACTTACAAAATGCAACTTGAACTTGTGAATTTAAACTAGTACTTCTATATAAGGATGCAAGGAGTGAATACACTAGAACTATACTAGGTGTAGTCTTGTTATCTACTCCACTTACCTAGTGCAAGATTTCAAGGTGCATTCAAATGATTTTCAAATCAATAATATATCCTTAATCCCATCTATGGACACAAATCAAAGATACAATATAGATTGAAGTTAATTGTATTTAACTACCAAATTAGCTAGTGCTTTGGTCTATGATCAAGTTACTCAAGGATGCATTCATAATTACTCAAAGAAATTTTGATACAATAGTGATTAACAATAAATTATATCACTACTTAAATCATAATTTTATCATATGCAATATGTCATTGTTATAACTTATATGATTTATGATCTTCTTGTTCATATTTAAAGTCTTCCTTTTTTGTTAAGAATTTCAACATTTATCATATATTATTACTACTATTTACAAACATATTGCACATATGAAACTAAAAGTAATACATTACATATGCTCTAATTCATTAGGGACTTGAATTTGATTACATTTCTAAAATGTGATTGTAAATATTACTTTATCAAGTGATTGGCACAACCAACTACTCCCAAAACTCAAAAAAGTGTGTCATTGACACACTTGGTAAGACCAAGTGCACCATGATAGTACCAAGTGCATCAATGACACACTTGGGAAGCCCAAGTGGTCTCAGAAAGTGCCAAATGTGCCCGAGAAGGCTCTAGGGGCCAAAATCGACATGACGGGGAGCAACTAGGAGCCCAAGAGTAATTGCAAGGATTAACACTCCATACAGTGACCAAATAATGAAAATGATAGCTCATTTTGTTCATAAGAAAGATATGAGTCCAACACAACTAACGGTTCATAAATCAGAGTTGAAACAAAAAAGTTATAGCCTTCAGAGTGCAACCTAGGGGTTTCGGGAGGAGTTCTGGATAACCTAGGTTCCCAAGTGTGCCCAAACTCTACCAAGTGTGTCAATGACATAGTTGGAATGACCAAGTGCATCAATGACATAGTTAGGAACCCCAATTGCACCCTAAAAGTGCAGACTATGCCCTAAAAGGCTCTAGGGCCCAAAATCAACCCGATTAGACTCAGAATGACTCGAAACCGTGCGTGCATGCGTAAAATGATGGAAAGATGTCATAACATAAGGGAAATCATTAAAAATGGTCATATTTGGTCAAATATGATGAGACAAATGTTAGACTGAGGTTGAACTAGGTTGAAAGCCTCATAAAGTTGATTGACAGTGTAGGATGATACAAGAATGCTTGAATGCAAGATGAAGATGATTTGGTGGATCGAAAGATATGATTATGGTGATGGAGAATGAGATGAAGAAGAAAGATGAGATGAGGAGATGTTAGTATGATGGAGAGACTTTTTCTTGTAGAAAGTGCACTATATGTCAAATGGAGCTTTATTTTGATATGGCAAATGGAATGCAACGCATCATGGCATAAAGAGCCAGAGCGCAAATGCAAGCCTTTTGTGTAAACAAGCATGATGCAAACAGAGAATGACCTTGTCCTTTCTAAGGCATATGTACATGCCCCAGACTCTCAAAGGTACATTTTAATAGACAAAAATGGAAAAAAAGATGACCATGAACCATCCTAGCCAGTCTCATAGATTAGTTTTATATCATCGAGTGGCATAGGAACATGATCAAAGAAAAACAAAGCAAAAAATAAATCACTCACTAAAAAATGTGAGCCAACAGCTATCCTTGTCCATTATTACTTATTTTTTAGTGTTTTAGGTCTTGAGATGGTGTTTGACATGTTGATGATGTGGTAGCTTTGTTTATGGATTCAGTTGATAGGTTCCTAGTGATTGGTTGGATTGATTGTTGGTTCACATTGCTCAGATATTGTGATTGGCATTGAAGTGTAGTGCTTTGAGTTTCAATCTACAAAGTGCAAGTGTTCACGCAAAAGGGGTGGTTATCCACAGTGAGTATGTACAAGGTTTATTGCAAATTTTTGATGGGTTTTGTGATTTTTAGGGTTTTTGAGGATATTTGATGTTTTTGCGTGACTAGTTTCTTCAGGAAATTTTACAATTTTTAGGGTTTATTTCAAGACATTTTATGATTTTTAGTGCTTTTTTCAAGACATGTTATGGTTTTTAATGATTTTCTCAAGACATTTTATGATTTTTAGGGATTTTTTCAAGATCGTATAAGCATAAACAAGTGTTAGCTCCAATCTGTTATGCGATAGGTCTAATGGATAAAATGCACTTAGGGATATGCCCCCAGTTCAAATTCAAACTCATGCACCATGTAGGTAATAAGCCTCCAGACAAGACACAAACTATGTACAAAGGCCAATGGCAGAGTGTGTGTGCAGACTGGTGATGCTTAGGCAAGGTAACAAAGGACATTAACCAGTTTGTGAGCCATGATAAGGGACCAAGGATGTCTTGAAATATGAAGGATGTGATCAAGGAATGATGGAGGGGGAAAAGACCAAATGGAATCCTAATAGATGGAGGAGCAACACTGATTACACATGGTGCCTGTTTGTCAGGTTTTCACCATGGTACTTGCCCAAAGCGCCTGTTTGCTAGGTTTTCACTTTTGGACAAAATTTTTCCCTTGACTCAAATTTTTGTGCCAAGATGCCTATTTGCCAGGTTTTCATCAAGGCATCCATTTTTTCATGACTTTTTTTCACTTTTTTCTTTTCTTTTTTGATGACTTTTTATTATTTTTTTGATATTTTTTCGGGACTTTTAGATGAAATCAAGAATGTCACTGACAAATGCTAAGAAGATATCTGTTGTTGGTGTTGCTAGCTGATGACCTCTAGATCCATGACTGACCATAATTATGGAGGATTTGTTTCGAGTCTGTAGCTAAAATCAAACCACTAGAAAGGCCTCGAGAGATACCATCGTGTACCGTATGTAAGACAATGTCTATCTCTTGCGAATCAAGGCATCTAAGGATAATTGGGTCAATAGAAATTTCATGTGGGATATCATTGATGATGACATAGGAAAAGGCTTGTTGGATAGAGGACTGATTTTGGTTATAGGACAAATTAGGTAGCTGGATTGGGGGATAAACAAAGGGATATAAAAGAGGGTTTGGAGGTTTGAGACCAATGACCTTCCACATGAATGCTGATTGAGAGAGCTCCAAAAGTCTTTGTGGCATGTTGAATACTAGAACACTGATATTCATGGCATCATATTTTTCATTTTGTATCCTTGGGAGCTGCTTAGCTTTTGATTTTTTTATAGTCTAATGGCGCCTTTTGATTTTCACCAAGAGACCTATGCTTGCTATCTTTTTCTCTTTTTTCTTTGTAGCTAGAAAGTGGAGTTGGCTCCCCAAAATATGCTAATGTGTTCTCTTTAGGAGAAACTGGTTCTTTATGATCTTCAGTCATAATGCCTTCAAATTCTATTATAAGAGTGTTATCATTGTTGAATCGATCAAAAATTGGTGGTCCACGTTGGTCCCAATCCAAAGGTTCAAGATAACTTGAGGAGATGTCATAATCAGTGTTGAATGGGCTTTGGTTGAAGGTAGATATATGGGTAACTGATTCAACTGGGTCATTAGGGTTATGCTCAGAGACTAGGGGATTGTTGGTTTCAAGTGGGATATCCTCAGATGCCTTTTCATCGTTCGACACATCCATAGTCTTACATGTAGGTATCGTGGTACTAGGAGGACCTATTCGTAATAGTTTAAATCCAAGCCCCAAACTAGGAGGTTTTCCTTCTATAGTGATAGGTTCAATGATTCCTTGGTAAACCCATACAGACACCCACCCTTAGAAAACCTATATAGGCACATGCCTTCAAATTGATCTATATAAGTATTCTCTTATCTTATCTTAGTTTTATTACGCATTAATTCATTTAGTTATCACTTATTAGAAACTCCTTCATGTTTACTTTATCAGACATGTTACTAGGGGTAACGAGAGAAGCCACTTCACACATCTACCTTACATAGCCATGATCATCACATGATGACTACCCAAATGCAATGTAAGTTTCCAACCCAACCCTCAAATGAAAAATCCCTCAGCCAACCTATATCTAGGAGTTTAGGTCTCACAAGACCCCAACATACACACTCACACATTCTTGTGTATGGGCACAACCAACTTCACAAATATAATCACATAAAATGAATGCAAGGGTTGGATATAAGAAAAGAAACAATTGATACAACTATAAATCTAACTCAACCAACCTATATCTAGGAGTATGGACTCAACATGAATCCCAACAAGGTAATGAAACACCAAGCATCATGAACTCACTCAACTGGCCTTAATCTAGGAGTATGGATTCTACATGAATCCCAATAAAGAAACAAAACACTAAGCATCATGAACTCACTCAATAAACCTACATCCAAAAGTATGTATTCTACATGCATCCTAGTGTTCATGAAATAATAAAAATGGTTTGATGAAAAATAATAAAACACCAGGTATATAAATCACTCAACCAAGCGCATTGAAGGGAGTACAGATTCAATACGAGTCCCAATGGAAGAAGAATACTTATATGGCTAGATTAGAATCCTCATGGCTATCTAAACTAAATCCATGAACAACATTTGCCAAGAAACACCCAATAAAACTAGGTGGCACACAAATCAAGGTAGTAAAAAATGCCCAAAATTCAACATTGACAAAAATGAACAAAATTAAAACCCTTTTTATGATTTGGTATAAAAACCCCGAATATCAAATAAAATGTGTCTTTGGAGTCCATATGCAAAAATTACTAGCATAACCGTCTGAAAACCTAAAACCCCAAGTCAAGCCATGATCACATCCATGAAATAAGAAACTAACATCCATGAAATAAGAAACTAACTCTCAAATTTTCCAACCTATCAACATAAAATAGTCAACCACAATCCTCCACCATGATTGTACCTAGAAACAACATCTCATCCCTTCTACATAATGACAAATCATAAAATCATGTGACTAAGAGAATTGACAACCTAGATCTAAGCCACAGATATGAATATGCATCATTAATGAAAGATTAATAGAAAAAGACAACCCATATCCAAACCATAAATGCAACTTTTAAGTATAGATCACTTGCAACACTGCACAACTTGTGAACCCAACAAGTTATTATACATATTCAAACCAAACACTGATAACCATATTATCATGAGACCAATCTGAAATATAAGTTGAGTATACAATGACATCAAATCTCAAATCTTCAAAAAATATGCAATGTCATAAACTCACAATGTTATTATAGACACCCTAAAATTAGCAAAGACCTAAAACAATGTGAATCTTGACCAAACAATGAAAATTAAAGACAAATTAGATAAATGAGGAAAAAATGGACTTTCAAATTAATTACAACATCAAGTCATTTGGGTTGTTAATTAATCACCTAAATCTTTGATCAAATTCAAAAAGACCAAAATCACTTTTAAAAACAGAAAAAACCAATTCATAAAATCATAAACTAAAATAAAAAAGAAAAAGGTAAAGACAAAAGTTAAAAATAAATGCAACATTTAATAAATTAACTAAACCATTTACCCTCTCAAAACTAAAATCCACCTTTTTGGAATTTAAAAGAATTAAAAATCCATATTTATCCTCACAAACCAAGTCTATTGGATTGTTACTCTTAGGGTTTTGTGAGATATTTTCAATTTCACTCCTACCCCTAGTGAAAGGTAAAACCCATATCTTTACACCAACCCCCTTCCAAAATCCTATAAATAGAAGGGAAAATCAAGAGCAAAAGGGACCCAAGTTTTATGCATCTATATATATAGGCATATTAGAGCTATCATTTTGATCATCCATTTAGCATCATTGTTGTAGAGATTTAATGTCATTATAGCATCAATTTAGTATTTATTTAGCATTACTTAGCATTGTTTAGCCTCATACATACACTTATTTTAGCATTTTCATATTCTTATATTTCACTTCATGTAGATCTCATATAAACTTTGATATATATATATATATATATATATATATATATATATATATATATATATATATATGTATGTATGTATGTATGTATGTATGTATGTATGTATGTATGTATGTATGTATGTATGTATGTATGTATGTATGTATGTATGTATGTATGTATGTATGTATGTATGTATGTATGTATGGAATAATCCCATTCTAGAACTATTACTAAGATGCTTGTTTAGGAGTAATTTTAGCAATTGTAGTTAGGGAAACATGAGATGTTTATAGAGTCATTCTATGGGAATTTTTTCTTGGGTCTCGCTTAGTTCATCATTATTCTGATTGCACTCTACACCAAGGTCTCATGAATACGTGACTCCATCATGTACAAACTGGCACCCACCATGGGTCTCCATTTTAAAGCCTCATCCTTATTTAACATTTCATTCTAATCTTTCAATCTCTTTGTAGATTTGTGTGTTACTCTTATTTCTTGTGTAGGTTAGACTTATTGTAGGCTTAATAGCATGTGGAAAGACTCATGACTGCAGCAACATCCCTTCAAAAGCATTGATTCTGACCTCACGAATATCGAATCTGAGATTTTTCCAATGTTCTTGCACTTTTTAACATTTTCTTAATGCTCTTGAATTATTTTATTATGCATTTGAAGTATTTTGTAATGCATTTAAAAGATTTGATAATGCATATGCTAGATCTCCTAGTGTGTTTACTAGCTTCTCTAGCACATTTACAATGTTCCTTGATGCTTTTATAGGATTTTATAATGCATTTGAGTACTACTATAGCACATATGTGTAGTTATGTAACACATTTGATCATAGCTAAAAAATTTCATATTTAACTTGAAAGATCTGGTTTTCGGGTGCTTATAGGTCTCTTCTAAACTAAAGAAGAGCTCCTAGGTCATTGAAGTTACAGGAAGGAAATGAAGACAATGAAAAATGTGCCTAGAATTTTCTACAATTGAATCAAGTAGGCCTATTCTCTCAACTCTCTGAAGTTGACCAGAAGGTTAAACCTTCTAAAAAGGTCAATAGGAATGAATTTGGGAATGAATAGATGCATATACTAAATAGGAGCCTCTTGTTCTCCTAGTTTAAAGGCTTGTAATTGAATGTCCTACTTCTTGTATTTGAGAATTTGGAGTAGTAGGGATATGCTCTCCCAGTTTAAAGGCCTGTAATTGAATGTCCTACTTCTTGTATTTGAGGAGTTGGAGTAGTAGGGATATGCTCTCACTCTTTTAGGGTGATCAAGCTACCAAACCTACTTTCAATTTTTGTCTCTCATTCTTTTTCTATAGTTAGTTTACTCAACCATAGAAAGGCATACCTCCCAACATTTTCCTTAATAGGGCCAATGAGAGGGAAAGCCTTCCAATTTGTATTCCTAATCAAATGCAAGCCAATTGTGTTTGAAACATAGCCTTCCTCTAGTAGTCTTGAAAGAGATTGCACCAAACCTCCCTCATGTTGGTGGGAAGTTCTCTTTCATAGAGAGGTAAATTTGAAAAAATTAAACAAACACGAAAACCCCTAATCACTAGCCTTAGCAAACTATCGTTAGGAATCTTTTTTTTTATTCTAGGTTTTTGCGAGGAATATTTCATACATGTTAAAGAACTTTAGATTACAACACTTTCAAGAAAATTTAGAAATGATTGTCAAAAAACCCTAAACCAAACATATATGTTGTTGTATACCTTGAAACAATGCATTTAAAACCTTAAACATCGCATATGCTTACTCATTTAAGGCATTTGCAACCTTAAATAATGCATTTGACTAATAAAATAGCACTTTTGAACTAAAAACAATGTATTTTGCAATGAAATAGTGCATTTGAATTTAAAATAGCACTTTTTCATTGCAAACTAGTGCCTAGTATAGAATGAAATGACACATTTGAACAATTAAATAGCACATGCAAACCTTTCTACAGTGCATTTGACATAATTTTTAAAATAGTAGCTACTTGCATGCTGAATATCCTAAAATAGAGAGCATGTAATACCCCATCCAAAGATCCTTAGAAAAAGGATTAAAAAAATCCAATATATTTGTTTTTTCAAGCATGTAATCAAACACATCAACATTCAATTGATCAAAAGATCACAATAGAATGCTTAACCACAAAATCTAGGCAACCAATGAATCTCTAAGTGTCACTACTTACTAATACATCCGAAACTAACTATGAAAGTTCATCCAAACAAGAATCTAATGATCTCTAACTTGTTGGGACCTAAGAAGGGGCGCATCCCAAGAGGGTACCTAAAACAACCTTCGACTCTCAACCAACAAGTCTAGAGATGCTTGTTGTTTGCTCGAGTAGGTTTTCGTAAGAATTTAGGTGATACTTTTCTAGTATTATATGACATTTCATAGTACTACCAGGTGATACTTTTCCAATATCGCATGATACTTCTTACTACTACCAGGTGACACTTTTAGGGATTATGTGATAGATCTGAATAATACCATGTGATACTTTAAAATGTCATACAATAAAACTTACTACTATTGTGTAACACTTTCTAGTGTCACGTGATATTTCTCCCTAAGGCATGCAATATTTTTCTAGTATTGCCCAATGCTGAACTTTTATCACCTAGGTTTACAAAGAAATAGCTTGAAGAACAATCAAAAAGGGAAAAGAGTCAGAGCTTCTACACTAGGGAGTACTTGATCGACAATAATCAAGGCTCAAATACTCAAATGAATGTAAAATTATTAATCATGCTAGAAGGGATGAATCAAACATCTAATCACCTAAACCATAGCATCTAGTAACAATGTGGAAAAGTAACGTCACAATAACATACATGAGCATATATAAACTATCTCTAAAAATTGAAATAACTTAAATCACACAAAAACATACTCTAGAAGAAATAGAGAACCATGAGAGCATCCAACTCCAAAACTTAATATGGAGAAAGACCAACTTTGTACCCCAGACCCCAACAATAGTAAAGGTAGCTATGCCTCCCAACCATGTTGAACCTATAAGCCCACTCTCTCCATGTTGATAGAGATAGTGATTTGACCTCAAACACACCTAATATAATCATCCATGGCAAACACTCATGCCAAATAGTATAGAGGGCTAAAACTAAGATCATGAGATAATACAATATAAAAGGTCCTGATCAGACACTATATGGGTATACTACATAGGAACTCTAGTGGAGAGTAATTTCCTTGGTACTCCCAAGTTCAAAATTGTTATGGACCTTTCCCTTTGGTACTCCCTTGGGAGGAGAATGTGTTGCATCCCTGACTAAGCCATGTGGACAATATATTTTCTTATCTTAGTTAATTACCCATGAATTTATTTAGTTATCACTTATTAGAAAATTCCTCATGTATACCTTGTCAAGATAGCCAAGGTGTACAAGTGAAGCCCCTCTACCAACCTTACCCAATATACCCATGCTCATCACATGATGAGTGCATGTAGGCAATGTAGTTTTCCAACCCAACCCCAATGAACATAACTCAACCAACAAACAAATGAGAGCTTGGGTCTCATAAGAACCTAAAAATTCCATGCTCATGTGCTTGTGTATGGGCATACCAACTACATGATGATAATAAATAACAATAGTTGGATGAGAAACTAAAAGACACAAGTAAAAAATCACTCAACTAACCTATATTTAGGAGTACATATTTGACACAAATCCTAATGAAATAAAAAATATATCAAGGGTCAAAAATATATGCCTATAGATAATCTAAATCAATGACAAACTACAATGCCAAGAAAACCCAAGAAATTACGGTGGCACACAAATTGAGGCAAAAACCCAAAAAGTCAAAAATATTGAAATAAAAACTCATTTTGTCTTTGAGTACAAAATCCATTAATATCAAATAAAAATTGGGTGTGGTGTCTATATGAAAAAATGGCTAGCATAATAGTGCAAAACCCCAAACTCCCATCCTAAAACATAGGGAAATGGAAATGCTCACACTCACCCAATCGAGTAGAGCTAGCAACTAGAAATGAAGGGGAACACTAGTTCTCAACCTCCTAAAAAATAGCTACCAAAAATAGAAGCTAAAATGAAGGTGAAATAGTAAAACAAGAAAGCCCTACTTGATAGCCAAAAGGATAAATATAGAAACTTCAGTAGTAAAATAAAACCCCACATAAACTATCAAAAGTCATGGCAATTCGAGGTCTCCCCAAGCTAGATCCAACAAGACCAACCTTGCGACAATCCCATGCCTGTAGCTCCTACAATGAACAGAACAATATTTCCTCTTGAAGAGGATTTAGAATTTTCTCTCAAATTCCTATTTCAAAATTCAAAAAGTGAGGAATGAAAATCCTTTTTGGATATATATTCACTTTTCAAGTGAATAAAAGGATTAGGGTAACTAACCTGATCACCTAGTTAAACCCTTTATCAATCCAAAAAAAAATAGGCTATTCCAAGTAATTGAAATTAAACTATAGAAAAGTTGTCAGGAATTAAATTAAATAAGATTAAGCCCAAAATTCCTTTTAACCAATAAATCACAATATTTCAAAATAAATTTTGTCACAAATGTGAACCTCTAAATGCATAGACACACTCACTAGTCTAATCAAATAATGCTAAAGAGTCTAGATTTATTAAATCACTAGAGGATTTAATTAATCAATTAAATAGGATGTGTCGATCATACAAGGAAAATATTGGCTAGGTAAGAATAGTTGAATCACTAACTCTATGTGCCACTGTAGGGGATATAAATCATGCACACTAAACAACATGATCAAGTGCAATTGCATATAGTAATATTAGTTGAAGTGATAAATGAATCAAATCACATTAAATAGCCATTTATTTAAATCACTCACTACATCATAAAATATCTCAAAGAAAGAATGAAGTAAATAGCTATAGCAAAAAATTAAAGTATCCAAAATCTAATAAGTCCATCATATAATCATAAAATAAAGTATATGTTTGAATAAAAAATAAGGTGATAGCATCATAAAGCATCACATACATCAATAAGCATCCTCATGTAGATATGATCAAATTAAACATCATAGCATCTAACATCTATAATATTGGTAATTCAAAATATAGTATCTAGTCATTAGTTCATCTTGAATGTCCATGAACATGAGTATCAAGTATCTCTTGAAACCAAAATAATGAGGTACAAAAAACAAACATAGGAGGCACTACATACCCCCCACTAGGCATAGGCTAACTCCTAGAAGCCTATTAAAAGATAAGGGTACAATTCTCTCAACTGTGTAGCATCTTGTCAAGTCACATAAGTCTCATCTCCTATGTCCCATTGGACCCTTACCTACTCTATGTCCTAACCTCTGAAGGTCAACCTCTAATGTTAAAGGATACATATGGGCTCCAAATAAAGTTATGCATCCTCCACCTGCAAAGCATCCTAGTCAAGTACATGGGTCACATCAAGAATATATTTCCTCGAAAAAAAACATGAAAAGCATCATGAATGCAAAATAGGCTAGGTGGCAATGCTAGTCAATAAGCAATAGGACCAATCCTCTTGAGAATCTCAAACGGTCTAAAAAAATGTGGTGCCAATTTAGAGCCTTTCCCATAATGGATGGGGCTTTTCCTCAGATGCACTCTCAAGAACACTCTATCACCAACTAAAAAGTGACAATCCAACCTATGGGCATCTACATATTTCTTCTACCTATCCTGAGTAGTAATCAAATGCTCTCTAATACAAACCACCTCCTACTCCATATCTTGAAGCATCTCTGGACCTAAAATAACTCAATCCTCTTAATGATCCCAACTCAAAGGGCTACAACATGGTCTAACAGACAAGGCCTAAAAAGGTTACATGCCAAGAGAACTATGGTACCCATTTTTATAAGAAAACTCAACAAGGTACAGATAGTCCTCCCACTTCACCTATTTGTCCATCACATACATACAAAGCATATCTTCTAGAACTTGGTGCACTCTCTCTATATGACCATCAGTCTCTGGGTGGTAAGCTGAATTAAAATTGAGTTTCATGCCCAAAGCATGTTTGAGAGATGTCCATATTAATGAAGTAAACATTGGATCTCTATCTGATATAATCCATCAAGGGATTCCATGCAAATAAACAATGTCTTCTAAGAAAACATGCACTACATAAGAAGTTGTGTAGGATGCTCTCATGGGTAAAAAATGTGCTACCTTGGATAACTTGTTCATTCTTACCATGATACAATCATGTTATTGTGACGACATAGGAAAAATCATGATAAAATCAATGGATATAGTATCCCACTTCCACTCTAGAATGGTAAATAGCTACAAAAGACCTACTACATGTTGATGCCCCACCTTCACTCTTTGGCACTCAAGACACCAAGAAACAAAATTAGAAAAATCACACCTTATCCCTACCTAGAAGTACAATTGTCTAAGATCAACATGCATCTTCTTGACATCGAGATGTGTGGAATATGGTGCATGATGTGCTTTCAAAAAAATCAAGGTATGAAGATTACTAGATGTCAGCATATAAATGCACCTCAAGTGTCACGAAAGTCCATCAAACTCTAGAAAATAACCTATGAACCTCCCCTTAATGGCATATCTAGACTCATTCTCCACCCTCACCTCTTGATACCATGTGTCACTAGGAAAAATCTCGTGTCACCTCCCACTCAAGGCATCCATGATAAAATTCTTTTTCCCTTTGATGTAGTGAACATAAAAATCATATTCACATAGGAACTCCATCCAGCGATGTTGTGCATTCAAGTTTGGTTGAGTAAAGATATAATGCAAGTTGCAATGATCACTATGCGGCTCAAACCTATGTCCCATAAGGAAATGTCTCTAATGCACAAGTGCATGCACAACTACTGCAACTTCCAAATCATGAGTGGGGTAGTTAAGCTCATGGTCCTTGAGTTTTTTAGACTCGTATGCTATCACCTGACCATCATGCATCAACACTACCCCCACACCCCCCAATGAAGCATCTGTGTAAACCATAAAATTTCCTACAAGATTAGGTACTACAAGGACTAGTGCACTATTCAATCACTCCTTTAGAGCCTCAAATGTTGACTCACACTAGTCTAACCAAACATACTTCTTCCCCTTCATCTATAGAGAAGTGATAGGATGAAACACTCATAAGAAGTCCTTCACGAATTGACATTAGTAACATGCAAATCCCAAGAAGCTATGAACCTTAGAAACATCAGCAGATGCTAGCTAATCCATGTTAGCTTAGATCTTCTTTGGGTCCACACAATACCATCACATGTAATGATATGCCCCAAATACTTCTTTTCAGATTAGAAGAATCCATATTTTCCTAAGTTGCCATACAACTAATGGTCTTATGGGTACTGCAATACCTAGCATAAATGGACCTCATGCTCCTTAATAGTCTTAGAATAGATCAATATTTCATCTAGGAAAAGAAGGACACATCGATCAAGGTATGTGTGAAATACTCCATTCATCAAATTCATAAACACTGATGGCACATTGGTTAACCCAAAAGTTACAACTATAAATTCATAATGCTCATAGTGTGTATGAAAAGTTATCTAATGAATGTTAGCCTCATGAATTTGAAGTTGATGGTATGCCAATTTAAAATCAATCTTTGAGAACACTCTTCCTCCCTTCATATGATCAAAAAATTCATCAATCCTCGACAAAGGATACATGTTCTTCACCATCACCTTATGCAATTATTGATAGTCAATGCACAACTACAAAGATACATCTTTCTTCTTCACAAAGATGACTGGCGCACCCCATGGGGACACACAAGGATGAATATGGCCCTTGGCCAATAATTCCTCTAACTATAATTTGAGATCACTCAACTCCTAAGTAGTTATACAATAAGGAGCTCATAAAATAGGCTCCTCTCCTAGAATGAGATCTATATGAAAATCAATGTCACATTCTAGTAGCATTCATGTTATCTCATCAAGGAATACATCCACATATTCATGAAGGAGTGGGTGATTGTCTAGCATCACCTCATCACCTCATGGCTCTTAGCCTCTTCAAGGTCACTAACAGAGACTGCAAACATTTGGCATCCATGTCACCCACTCCACTTTAGCTACTAAGCTGAGATCATCTGAAGTGAGACTGGCCTCTGAACCCCTGCAAGTTCCACCTATCCACCTATGTAATCCACACACTGTACCAACTTACATCAGTAGTCTATATTTTCTTAATGGGTAGCTAACAATCCATACCCAACATAATGTCATAAGACCCTAAGAATAGGCTGCAAAGATTAACTATGGTGGTAAAGGTTCCCAAGTCCAACACACAACCACTGACTATGGAATCCATAGTCACCTTGGAAGCTATAGCTAACTCAACCTACAACCTATCAACCTATCATTAAGCCACTAGCCCACATCATTAAACAAGGGATGGTGAAATAAAAGAATCTGATGCACTAGAATCCATTAAAACAATAAAAGAATTACCATGCAATGCACCTGTAGCCTTGACTACATTACCTTGGTGCTCAACTTGATAGTTTTCAACTATTGCAGATACCCTATGAGGTTTTCCTACAAAACCCACGATAGGTTCAAACATGGCTACACCACTACTAGGTCCTAAAGATGTCTTCATAGAACACTCCATTGATCTATGGCCGATCTAACCACATGAAAATCATGTTCATCCAAAATTGGAACCAAATCCTCACCCACCCTTGGGAGCTCTAGAATATGGTACACTCCCTCTACTAGAGTTCTACTAATTACCTTGGGATATATGGTTTAGCTAGGACTACTGACCTTGACTTTGTCCATGCCTCTTTCCCTCTATGGTACTTGAACTTTGTCCACCCTTCCATAGATAATGTTGTTGTTGTCACTTTTGATGACGGTGACCACTCTGTGAGGGTGCTAACTGGGCTTGACCCTACCCTATTACCTATGTCTAAGGGGGTGGTACACTTTATCTTTTCTATTGTGTATTATGGTCCTAAGAGCTTTATCTAACACTGAACCCCTAGCCAAATTTCTCTTGGCAATATTTTCCTTCTCAATGGCAAGTGCAAGTGTCCTAGGTTGATGAAGATGGACATCCCTAATGATAGAGTTGTTAAGACCCATAAAAAAATGGTATGTGAGTAGTACCTCATCATAATGGTAATTGGAGTACTATCTTAGCCCAAAGAACTACCTCTCATACTAATCCACATTCATATTTCCTTGTTTGAGATCATGGAACTCATCAGCACAAGCCTCATAGTACTATGGAGATTCAAATTTCTCCCTGAACCTCTCCTCATAGATTTCCTAGGTGAGATCCAATATACTAAACTAGAGCTTCTTACTCTCCATATCCCACCACATGGACCCATGTTCTTTCAACTAAGTAATGACACAATAGGCCTTCAAGTTTCTTTCATAGAAATTTTAGGAGAAGCAATGCCCCGTATCTAGTAACCATGTCTCATCCTTGAGACCTCCTCTTAGGTCATCAAACAGTGGTGGCTTAGACCTCTAAAGGTCTCTCATCATGTCCATTTAAATGGAATCTCCATAATCCTAACTAAAGCCTCTCCTATGGTTATCTCAACCACTAGGTGGTGTACAAGAATGCTCATGTTCATGGCCATTCTCTTCTTTACCTCCATGCTCTAACATGTGGGAGTCTCCATGGTGGGATCCCTCTTCCTAGCCATGGTCCTATTGGTTTTCCTCAACTTGAGGTCCCAACTAATCTATAATATCCTATAACAAAGTAACAATGCCCTAACATCACTTTGATTGTTATCCCCTTGTCCTTTGCCAACTTCCTAATGTTCTTCTTCATGGTGTTCATCTTCATTGATATTCCATCGGTTGTTACCCTGACCATTAAGTCTACATGTTGGAGGCATCACTAAAGGTGCAACAAGATAAGGGTTAGATTCATGCATAACAATCATAAGTGACATAATCATCAGCTAAAATAAGATACCAATGTATGCAATAAAATAATATAATAGTGGGAGCAAAACATGGAGATCCCAATGTTGCAACATGCACTCTGATACCAAATGAAATGCCCCACCTGGAGATCCTTGGAACAAAGACAAACAAAAGCCAATATTTTTTTTCAAGCATGGAGTCAAACACATTACCATGAAATCAATCAAAAGATTGAAATAGAAGACTTAACCATGAAATCTAGGCAACCAAAAAATCCCCAAGCATCACTACTTACTAACATGACCAAAACCAACTATGAAAGTTCATGCAAACAAGAACCTAATGGTCTTTGACCTATCACAACCTAAGAAGGGGTGCATCCAAAGAGGATACCCAAAATACCTTTTGACTTTCAACCAAAAATTTTGGAGATACCTACAATTCTCCTAAGAAGGTTTTTGTAAGAATGCAGGTGATACTTTTCTAGTATTGTACAACATTTCATAGTACTACTAGGCGATACTTTTCCAATATCACATGATACTTCTTACTACTACTAGGTGACACTTTCGGGGATTGCATGATAGATCTCAATACTATAGTATGATACTTTACCAGTGTCATATGATAGAACTTACTACTATCGTGCAACACTTTCTAGTACCGCACGATATTTCTCCCTAAGGCATGAGATACTTTTCCAGTATCATCCAATGCTAAACTTTTGTTGCCCATGTTTATAAAGAAACATCTCAACAAATAATCAAAAGGGGAAAAGAGTTAGAACCTCCACACTGTGGAGTATTGGATCCACAATAATCAAGGCTCAAACACTCAAATTAATGCAAAATGACTAATCATGCTTAAAGAGATAAATCAAACATCTAATCACCTCAAACATAGCATCTAGTATCAATGTACAAAAGTAACATCATGATAACATACATGAGCATAAATCAACTACCTCTAAAAACTAAAATAACTTAAATCACATAGAAACATACTCTGGAAGAAACAAAGGAACCATGTGAGCATCTAGCTTCAAAATTGAATATGGAGAAAGGCCAACTCTATACGTTGGTCCCCAATAGTGGTAAAGGTATCTATGCCTCCCAACCATGTAGAACCTATAGGTACACTCCCACCATGCTAATGGAGATATTGATCTAACCTCAAACACACATAAGACAATCATCTGTGGCTAACACTCATGCCAAAAAGCATAGAGGACTGAAACCAAGATCATGAGATAATACAATATAATAGGTTCTAGTCAAACACTCCATGGGTCTACTATGTAGGGACTTTGGTGGAGAGTAAGTTGCTTGGTACTCGCAAGATCAACATCGTTATAGACTATTCCCCTTGGTACTCCCTCAGGAGGCCAACATATTGCATCCCCTACTGAGTCATACAAATAATGTATTTTCTTATCTTAGTTAATTACCCATAAATTTATTTAGTTATCAGTTATTAGACACTTTCTCACATATACCTTTTCAAGATAGCTAAGATATATGAGGGAAGCCCCTCTATCAAACTTACCCTATATTCCCATGCTCATCACATAATGAGTGCCCGTAGGCAATGTAGTTTCCCAACCAAACCCCAATAAACATAACTTGACTGACAAACAACTGAGAGTTTGGATCTCGCAAGAACTTGACAAGTGCACAATGATCATAAACAACAGGGACTGGATGAGAAACAAAAAGACACAAGTAACAAATCCCTCAACTGGCCTATATCTAAGAGTATGGATTTGAAATGAATTACAATGCAATAAAAAAACACATTAAGGGTAAAAAAGATATCTCTATAGATAATCTAGATCTATGACCAACTACAGTGCCAAGAAAACCTAAGAAATTAGGGCAGCATGTAAATTGAGGCAAAAACCCAAAAAGTTGAAAACTTTGAAATTAAAACACATTTTTCTTTGGGTACAAAATCCATAAATATTAAATTAAAACTGGGTTCAGAATTTGAATGAAAATATGGCCAAGATAATAATGCAAAACCTCAAACCTCCATCCCAAAAAATAGGGAAACACTCATACCCACCCAAGTGGGCAGAGCTAGAAAAAAAAAATAGAATTGAAGAGAAAGCAAATTGAAAATGTGAGAGAAGAATAGAGCGTAGTACTTGAGATAAGAATTGAAGCAGCAACTTCTACTCTAGATAGGAACTTGAAATAGAATCATCCTATAGATTAGATAATAGGTAGTAAGGAAAAAGGAGTGATGACAAGAATCAAAATTAATGAAGAACTATGTCTGATATCTCAAGTAGAACCAAGAAGCGTAGATGAAGCAATCAGAGATGATCACTGGATAAAAGAAATGGAGGAAGAACTCTAGTAGATAATCAAGAATGCACATGGGAATTGGTTCCTAGACCAAAGGAAAAAAATGTGATTGGCACAAAATGAGTATTCAAAAATAAAATGAATGAACAAGGAGAAGTGATAAGAAACAAAGAAAGACTTGTATGCAAAGGTTATTCTTAGTAAGAAGGAATTGATCATGATGAGACATATGCACCTATAGCGAGAATGAAAATAGTCAAAATTTTCCTAGCATATGCAGTAAACAAGAATTTTAAGGTATATCAGATGGATGTTTAGTCAACATTCTTAAATGGAGAGCTTGAATAAGAAGTTTACATTGAGAAACTAGAGGGTTTTCCTTTAATAGAAGAAAAAGATATGGTCTACAAACTAAAGAAATCATTGTATGGATTAAAATAACCACCAAGAACCTAGTATGCAGTGTTGGATAAATACTTAGCAAAGCTTGGATTTACTAAAGGAATGGTAGATGGTAACTTGTACATGAAGAAAATAGAAGATGGTTTGCTAATAATCATTGTATTTGTTGATGACATCATTTTTGGTGGAAATGATGAAGCCAATAACAAATTCTCAGAAGACATGAAGAATGAGTTTGAAATGAGCATGATAGGTGAAATGAAATTTTTCTTGGGATTGTAGATTGTTCAGAACAAAGACGGTATCTTTATTTCTTGAACTAAGTATTTAAAGGATTTACTAAAAATATTTGGTTTAAAAAGTTGTAAACTTGTTGGAACTCCTATCGTAACTAGTCATAAATTACCTAGCAAAGATAAGACACCTATTGTTGAACAAAAAATGTATAAATCTATGATTGGAGGATTATGGTATCTGACTCATAGTAGACTAGATATAGCTAATGCAGTTGGAATTGTGGCATATTTCAAGATAATCCTAAAGAATACCACTATGAAATAGTGAAAAGAATATTTAGATATCTGAAAGGGACATCAGATTATGACATTTGGTATGACAAAAGCAAAGATTTCACTCTTTGCACTTATACAGATGCTAACTGGGTAGGAGATAGGGATGACAATAAAAGCACTAGTGGAGAAGCATTTTTCCTTGGAGGAAGATTAGTTTCTTGGCGCAGTAAGAAGCAATATTATACCTCACAAAGTACTATAGAGGCAGAGTATGTTGCAATAGAAAACAACTACAATCAAGTCATATGGATGAAGTAGATAATGAAGGATATTGAAATCACTTTCACAGATCCTATTATCATTTATTTTGATAACAAAAGTGCAATCAACATGTTTAAGAATCCTATTTTTCACTCTAAAACTAAGCACAAAGAAATAAAGTATCATGTACTAAAAGAGAAAGTTGCAGAGAAAGAAATCAAATTGGAATATATTGGCACCAAGGAACAGATTGCAAACATTTTCACAAAGGCCTTACCAAAGGATACATTTGAATACCCAAGAGGTATGCTTGGGGTTATGCCCCTACCTAGCTTAGAGTAGGAGATGCAGAAGTGCATTAGTCCAGGGTACACAACACCATTGTTAGACTAGATTGAATGTTGATGCTTCTCCAATGGGGGAGTATCTATGATGAATAGAATCAGTCAAGGACTCTTGGAATAGGTAATTGGTATACAACAATATATTTAGATACTTGTATTTTTTATAAAAGAATTGTAGAGAAAAAACCAACTTGTGGTCATGCTAATAGGTTGATTTTTGTACTAGCTTTGACATTGATGTCAATGGGGGAGAGTGAGTGATATGAAAAACATTAAAATGGGAGAGAGAGAGAGAGAGAGAGAGAGAGAGAGAGAGAGAGAACTTTAGAACAAAGTGATTATATTAAAAGTGAACATACATTATGGGGGAGAAGTAAGCAAGATTTGATTGATTGGTATTCTTGGAATTAGATGTTTTTCATCTATGTTTCCATCAATTCCAAAGGGGAATATTGTTATCATGAATGCTAATGCTATGGGAAAACTTCACAGGACATTGTTATAGTGTTTGTTTGTCATTAATGACAACATAGTAAGACTGATAGAGTAGCAGACTAAGATTTGTGAATTAAGGATAGTACATTGTATATCTATCCATGCACAATTAACAAAAGGTACTACAGCATGTATTTGACATGTGGTCAAGTGCACAAAATTTGAATCGACATCATGTAGAAGATATCAGTGATTTACAAAGCACTGCAAGCAAATAAAACATTAGGAAAATAGTCTCTATTGTTTGATCAATATAACAGTTTGTTTTTGGAATGAAGGGTTGTGTAGTTAACTAGAGGAAGTAGAATAACAATAGATGATGTCAAAAAGTGTGTAGGTACAGAAGCCACATGTGTGGAATTTTGTGAACAACTAAGAATTGATAGCATTAATTAAATGCACATTTCATTTAACCAAATATGAAGCTAACTCAAAATAATTTTAAGTATGTAGAGCTAACATAGAAGGTTAATAATTGAGTATGGTATAAAGGAAAAGTTTTTTTCAAGTTCTAATCATCATTTCAATGATCAAGGAGCATAGCAGACTTGCGAATTGTGAAGGAGAAGAGTAGAGTGATCTGTTATGTGTGTAAGTGACCTTAAGGGTTACTGATGAGTTCCAGATCTATTTGAATGATTTGAAGGTGAAGAAATCTAACATACTAGATAGTGAAAGAGAGAAGGATATTTTTCCACATCTATTATTTTGAAATGAATAGTGGGTTCATTGATCTGATCAACAATCTGTTTGGATAGTGGGTGCAAATGCCTTCTTCAACTCCTAATAGGGTTGGAATCTCTTAACAAGGATTCAAAGTCTCCTAATAGGGAATCTTTGTACTAAGCATTGTAATAGAATCCTAACAAGGTCTATCCTCTAACAAGGAATATTCAGATTAGTACATTATTCTATGGGCATTATTCCCACTGAGGTTTTCCCTCTAGTCAAGGGCTTTCCTAGTCAACAAATATAGTGTATGTGTGTATGTGCATTTCTTTATTATTGTTGTTTATTTTGGTTGATAAAGTAAGAATTGTTTAAGATAGATATATAAAAATTCACCCACCCCCCCCCCCCCCCCCCCTCCCTCTTATTTATACTGGTGAACTATCACTTCTAATAGTTTAATTAATCAATTAAACAAGATATGTCGACCATATAGGGATGACATTAGCTAGGTAAGAATAGTTAAATGACTAACTGCATGTGCCCCTATTGGGGATATAAATCTTACACAATGAAAAACATGATCAAGTGTAATTGTATATAGTAATATTAATTGAAGTGATAAATGCATTAATCACATTAAATAACCATTTATTTAAATCACTCACTGCATCATAAAATGCCTCCAAGCAAGAATGAAGTAAACAGTCATAGAAATGAATAAAGTATCTAAGATCCAATAAATCCATCATATAATAATAAATAGAGTATATTTCTAAATAAAAAATAAATAGGTATCATCATAAAGCATCATGTCACATCAATAAGAATACTCATGCAGATATGATCAAATTGAACAACATAACATCTAACATCTATGATACTAGTAAGTCAAAATAAAGTATCTAACCATCAAGTAATCTTAAATGTTCATGAACATGAATATCAAGTCTCTCTCAAAACTAAAATAACAAGGTATAGAATGCAAACATGAGAGGCACTACAGAGCATATCTAAAAACCTTTTTCCTCTATTTATACTACAAAATTTGAGGAACTCTAAAAGTGACCAATATTTTTAATATCAAGCAAGAAATTTCTCATCATCCAAGGCATCTAAATAACCCTACCTAGGGATTTTATCCAGCCATCATTATTACTCCAGCCTTGTACATCAAGTCAAAAATGAAAGGACACACAAATCCTTTCATCCCCTAACTTCACAGAGCTAGATCCCATCACCATTGACATTGCTAGAAATTGTTTGAAAGATATCTTCATACTTGATTATAACTTGGTCTAAAAATCATCCTCACATCATGAAGATATAAAAGGGTTAAAATGGTTTCAATTCACATCCCATGCCACTACACAAAACTAGTGTGAGTGTTAAATAAAGGGAACCAAAAAGATTGCCTACGTGAGTAAATGCAAGAATAGAAAAGAGAACCAAAAAAATTTGCACAATCCTCCAACATCATTGATCCCATAGTACACATTGACTTCTCATCAGCCACCATTTCCAAAGAATCCCCCTTGTCTAAACAAAAAAATTCAAAACTTACTAATGAAATGGATCTATCCTAAATTTGGGGTGAGAATAGCCTTGAGTCAAAGATCGAAGACTTTCAACAAAACCAAGAACTTGCCAATATAATGGAAATATTAATTGAAAGACATAAAGAGTGTTACTTTCTATCCTTGGCACCACAAGGTGCAAAATTACCTATTGATTCTAACATATCCAACCTCAAAAGGGATCAAGAAGATTCATTCGAAGAGGTTTTTACTCGAATACTCCAACACCTACAAATACAAATGGGAAAGATGAAACAAGGGAAAATCCAACTGACCAAATTTATTCTGGAAAAAATGTGTCCTCTCCCCTCTGATAGAAGTGTCATCTTGATACCTTTTCCTCAAAATATAAAAATACCAAAATATGAAAAATATTTTGGTACATTTGATCCCCAAGACCATCTTTGCCAATTCTATACTTTAAGTATGGAATTTTTGGATGACACAACTCATCTTATGTGCTTGTTCCCTAGAATTTTGGAAGGACAAGTCATGGAGTGGTTCTCAAAACTCCCCTCAAATATTAGATTGTTTGATCAACTAACATTCATCTTCACTACACAATGCTCCTATAACATTGAGAGAGAAGTCACCATGTTCAACTTATGCACCATGAAACAACTACTAGGTGAATCTTTTAAAGTTTTCTTACAAAGATGGAGGCATACTTTTTCCAAATATCATTGGGACATCCTAGACAAAGAAAAAATTAATATATTTGTTAATAGCCTCTCAAAACCTATGAATTATTGGTTGCAACTTTAGGTCCTAAGGATTTTAAAACAACATTGGAGAATGTAACCAAAGTTGAAGAAACCTTACTAAGAAATGATATCATTAAACTATTGAAAGATGGTAAAGGTTTCTCTAATAATTCTTCACAACAACCCAACTCATCTGATTAATAAACTAATAAACAAAGATCATGGTGGAAAAATAATAACAAAAATATGGTAAATGATGGAGTGGTAGAAGAAAATAATATCAAACCACAGCTTTACCCCTCCCAAATCAACAATATCCAAAAATCAATAACACCAATGTGCCTACTCACCAAAACCCACAAGATCAAGATAATGTTCATCCATTCTACTGATGAAACACAACTACTTCTCAAACACAAAATACCCTCAATCAACATGTATCATACAACCAAGCCCCTCCACCAAAAAAATATAATTCTACCAACCCACCTAAAGTATACACTCCTATAGTTGAAACTTATGATAGAACTTTGCAAATACTCGTAGCTAATGAGGTTATCATATTACCATAAGATAAGCCCTATGAACCTCAAGTCAAACCTTCCTGGTGGAACTATTGCATTTGGGCCTGAATCTATACATGAAAAACCTACCTATCTGGAGCACACTTAAACAAGAAAAATGCTAGTTGTACATGTTCATATATCAATATTTAACCAATAAAAAAACTAAAAATACTTGCATTTTACTAAGCTAAAAAACCAACAGATATGAGTCTCATGCAACCTAAGATCAGCTCAACAAGGGCACTTATAAGAGGCCTTGTTGGTGTGCTCAATAGTGAGGGATGTGGATGTGCTCTCCCAAAAACAACTATGGATGAATCCCTTCAATGATGAAAGTATGACAATGAGATATGAACCTAAGCTAGATGAGTGAGAAATATTTCAAGAGGAGGCTATGGAAGAAGCCATTCTTAAAAAATTCTAGGAAATGGAGATGAATGCAAGAAACTAAACTAAATTATCAATGCAAGAAATGAAATCTAACAACTACCAAAGAGCTAGCAACAATATGTGAAACTACTAAGAGCTCTAGAATTATACTAGCATGATAACAATGCAAATGAGGGAGATGAAGAATGCTTGAGACAAGGGCTCTATTTATAGGCTTGAGAGAGGCCTTGGGGAGGTGGCATCTATATGGCATCCACATAGGTGCAACAAGGGAGACACATGGGCTAACATAATCCTTTTTGTGATTGAGATGGCTCAAGGTATCTTTGAGAAAGGAAAGAGGACAAGTGTGTAAGAGTGTAAGAGGCTTTTTGGAGGAATTAATGAAATGGGGGCTTTCTTGGATTTTGAGTTGCTCACACGTGTGAGAAAACACATAGGGACTAAAAGGTGTTTAGGAAGGTGTTTAGGATAATTAACTGGGATTAGCTAGTGGG
Source organism: Cupressus sempervirens (assembly GCA_028749045.1). Classification (NCBI taxonomy): domain Eukaryota; kingdom Viridiplantae; phylum Streptophyta; class Pinopsida; order Cupressales; family Cupressaceae; genus Cupressus; species Cupressus sempervirens. The sequence goes on along the minus strand of CM053784.1, from coordinate 469,121,716 downwards.
TAGGCTTAGAAGGATGGGAGTGATGGGTGGTAGGCTAGGTTTTAGGTGGGATTAAGATTAAATTAAATAGGATTTAATTAATCATAAGATTATATAATTTAATAAAGTGGAGGGAATTAAATAAATTAGAATTTATTTAAAAGGGGATTTATGGAGCACTATAAATTAAATAAATTTAACACATTAGAGGGGATGCATTTAAATTAAATTTAAATACTTTAGGGAGGTGAACCTATTTAATTAAATAAAATAGAAGAACATGAAAAATATAATTAATTAATAAATAATCAATTATAGTGTCAATGGAAATATTAAATAAATTAATATAGTGTTTAGGAGAATTTTAAGTATCTACACCGAATTGCTAGGGTAGGTCATCAAAATTGCGATGGCCACTCCTCACCTCAATGACAATAACATGAATTGTCTCCCATCATATAGTCATCATACTTTTGTTTTCACAAATTTTCATGGCAAGGGCATTCATCACAACTATGATGGATAAAGGTTTTGTAACTTGGAACATGTAAGTGAAAGAGTTCATCTTCTTTCCCTCTCATTTGCGACAATAGACCATTGCAATTGTGATGGTGTAAGCTTCTTGTCTATCATTGGACTGATGACTAGCCATTAGAGCTATATATCACAATTGTGATAGCTATGTGATAGGTGTACTCTAGAAGTGACAATTATCTGTCAGAAAAATCTATCACAATTATGATGGGGATCTAAAAAAAATGTTGTTAGTGTGCCTTCTATCCATCGAAACAAGTCATTGCAATGCTAAATTATTTTAATAAAAAATTGGTGGCAAATGAATCTCATTACTATTTTTCCAATCTAATTCACTTTGTAGTTTCATCCATGTGCTAGGTGATAGCCAGTTCCATGAGCTAATATCCCTTTTTAAATGTTCTTGGGAAAGGCTAGGGAAATTCAAGCTAATAGGCTTGCACTATTTTAGTTCCATTATTTTCTTAAACCATCACATGAGACCTTAACCATGGCTGGTTATGGGTAAAATTTCTTTTATATCTATGAGACAAATTTTGATGATTTCTTGGTAATGTAATCTTCTTGACACAACCCAATGTGATCAACATCTATATCTAAAATGTTGATGCAAAATATGACACAATCAAATCTGGAATATGCATCTCTCTGATACAATATTAATTTTATTAATGTTTGATGGAGACACAACCCAAGAACAGAATGGACATAATAGGAAAGGGAAAACTTTATTAACTATGATAATATGCTAATACCCTCAGTGCAGAGATAATAGACTCCAAAACATGCCCTATGGGCTTACAATAGTATAAATCTAGAGATAATTTCTTCTTCCAGTACCTTCTCTCAAACTCCACTTTGAACTACCTTTTACAATGTGAAAAATGTTCTTAAATAGACCCCAAAGGGTTAAGGATTACGAATACATTCTAGAAAGTGCTATTTGGCATCCACCGCCAAAATTTAAGGCTCCAAAAGTCACTTTAGAAGTTGGTGCAAAATTAGAAGAATCCAAAAATGGTAGTCGAACTTTCGAGAGGCATAACTTTTGAACCATAGCTCCGATTGACAAACTATTTACATTTTTGAAAAGCTATTAGAGTGCTCTATAGCCCTATGGACAAGCTTTTCTTGTCTCCCATTTTTTAGGCCTATAAAAGGTCATTTAGTGCCTCAAACCTAACTTTGAAGCATTCTTAGGATGTCTCCAAAAATTGAAAAACTACGATAACTTTCAAACCGTGCAACCTTTTGACCTAATTCTTTTTCTGGAATGTTCTAAATTAAAATTTTAATCATCCCTCCAATTTACACCTTCTAACTCACCATAATTATGGCTTAATTACGTAGTCCTATTTTTTTGCATTTACACGTATCTTAAGGTGCTTAAAATTTCTAACTCAAAACACTAATAGTGGAACCATGAGAGTTGGAACCTTTATTTGACCCAAATGGGTATCTAGAAATGAAAACACGTGAAATAGAAACTCCTTATACTTCTAGATGCTCCTACATCAATGTTAGTTACTTGTCATGCAACCATAGGTTAACATTGATCTTCACTTGATTTCTAGAATAGTTTAATATTCTTTAGTAATCAAGGCCAACCAGGTGAAGGTGGAAGCTCATTTTCCTGCTCCCCCCCCCCCCCCCCCCCCCCCAAACATCTAAATTCCCATTAACATCTAAAATCTTTAAGAAAGGATCAATCTTTAAAGTAGAAAAAAAATTCCAAACCTACAAAAGTGACATCATTTTCTCATCTTCTAGTGCATGTCATTTTTTTGTCACATCCAAAATAAGATTCTACCACTCAAAATCAAGAATGCATGTGCAGATGCATTCTATATGCATGGACAATAGAAGGAGCATTTTTGGTATCAAATCTTCATTGTTTCAATCTATTATTTGGTGTTTTGCAAATTTTCCTCTTATTTCCAGATCTTATATAGCCATGTATAGCTTGGAAACAAGTGTATTTCTATTATGGTAGTCTATTAAATTGAATAATATTTCCATTTCATTTTTTTTGATATTATTTCATGCAATATTGAGGAATTTATCAAAGTTTTGTGAAAATCATTTGTAACTACCCAAAACTCTTATTCATGGTGACTAGTTTTGGGAAAACAATCATGTGACTTTTTATTGCACCATTGGATCTTGCTATAAATTGGAGACATGATACATAATTATCTATTCTAGAATATGAATAGTTTGATTGGTCTAATTATGAATATTTGAAGAGATATTTATGACTATTTATGATTGTATTTTTCATGACCAAAATAGAGTTTATTTCACCTTTGTTAATGCCTCTATCATGTTGAAGAATTTGAGTTTATAATTAAACAACATGGTTGATTTGGGGGTTCTTTGTTGGATTTCCATGATGGTTTGCATCACTTTGTTTCTAGAATAGTTTAATATTCTCTACTAATCATGGCTAACCACATGAAGGTGGAAGCTCATTTGGCCCCACCTCCCCCCTCCACCCCTAACATCTAAATTCCCCATTAACATCTAAAATCTTTTTAAATGGATTTATCTTTAAAGTAAAAAAGAAAGGTTTGAGACCTACAAAAGTGACATCATTTTCCCATCTTCTAGTGCATGTCATTTTTCTATCACATCCAAAATAACAATCTAGCACTTCGAGTCAAGAATCCACGTGCAGTTGCATTCTATATGCATGGACAATAGGCATAGCTCAAAAAATGTAGTATAGTTACATTTATTTAATAGGTCTATTAAGTTTTTTAAAATTTAGACCATCATGAAGATTGGAACTCTATCTTCTTGTTGACATTATGGTCAAGTTTTTTTATTAGTGACTCACACTTAGTCAATTGGTTAAACAACTATTGAGCTTATCTTGTAGTTTTCTATGTTAACTAAGTAATCTAGGTTCTATCAAATTCTATAGTTGCTACCAAGTTTCAGAATCAATATTTAGTTCATGTTGAGTAGTTACTATCGAGTTCATTAATGATAGTCCAAACTGAGCTTCACATTACCAGCCGAGCTTCACTAAGCCATTAAGTGTCAACCAAGTGATTTAGTTTAGATGTTGAGTTTTGTAGTGTTCACCAAGTCACCAGTGTTGACCAACTTTAGACAACTTTGAAGTAATTAGTATGAATCAAGCTTCTACATCTACTGAGAGCATGATGATGCCAAGTGTTCACAATGGTTGTTGAGTATTAGCACCTCACCGAGTTTATCTTTAGAATTCAAGTACCAGGAGTTGGGCTAACTTTGTGATTCTTACTGGTATTCTATGTTGCAACCCACTTTGATGAATTATATTTTGGATTGGTATATATGTAATGTATTGTGTCATATCCAAAAAAATCATGTAGCAAGTAATGATACAAATATAGAGAGTAGAAGTGTGAAGTAAAAAGTATACAAGAAGCATAAGGAGCACAAAATATTTATCTATCACACCAAAGTGATCTTTACATTTCAAAGGAATCTCAACTAGAAAATCAAAGTTACAGATCAAAGATCAGCCACTGGTTCATCCTAACAGGTAGAACAATTAAATTCTTTAACAAGGTAGACTTAACAGTCTTTTACAAATCTCTTTACTAAGCACATACTTCATTATATGTTTTGTAGATCCTTTCACAAGGTGGACCTAGCAGTGCTTATTGCTCCTAATAGGTTAGATCATAAGAAATGATCAATTGTAAGCCTTAACCAGCCAACTTTATACTACAGTACTAAAGCTTGTGGGTATCATCCCCACCCTAGTTTTATTTTCTATTTGGAAGGTTTTTGGGTCAGCATATCTTTTGTTAATATGTTATGAATTTTTTATTACTTTCAATCTTTCATGCATGTAATTAGATTAGAATATAGATGAAGGATTATTTGGTGAAATAAGATTAAGTTTTATTGGTTCCTAATTCACCCCTCCCCTCTTAATCACCTAGCATATCCTATATTTCCAACACTTCTATGCCTAAGGGATTTTCATCATGGTCTTTAACTTAAAATTCCTAATTAAAGACCTCTAACAAAAAATACAAACATGCTACATTTTTTAAATACATCTGATGTCATATGCATATGAATTGAGATTGCATATTGAACTATGGCCTCCCTCTACATCACTTGAAACTAAGAGATTCACATAGTTAGTTTTCATACAATCTACATCATCTTAAAATGAAAGAAATTCCATTTTGGTAGGTTTAGCACCCTCTTTTAGTATATTTATCATGATAGATTTTCATTTAAGACACATTCTACACTTGATTCCTTTATTCTAGGTGAAATTAGGGTTAGGATATTGAAGATTCTCCTTAATTTCCCTCCTCTATGGCTCTATTTTATAGATAGGACTTAGGCATAGGTCTTGCTAGCCTTCATTATATTAATTATAGGATTTTGTGCCTGTTATTGGCATTTAGTCTTATTCTGATATCATTTCTAGGTTTTCAGGTATCCTTGAGACCTTCTATTTTCTACTCTAGCTAGGTTTGGACCACTAGGTTGATCCTAATCTAGGGAAAGGTCGACTAGGTTGACCCTATCTTGGGGTAGGGTTAAGGTCCTCCCTAACCTAGGCTATGACCTTGACCTTCTTCAGGATTTGATCCACCTTTTCAAATTTTGGTTTCGAAGGGCCTTGAAATCAATGCCAATCTTTTAGATCCAAATGTGGAAGGGTTTTAATTTGAGATTAATTTATTTATTTTCCCTTATTAGTTATTTATTGTGATTGGACCATAATTCAAGGTGAAATTTGAATTATGGGTCCTCACATTACTCTAAAAGCCTCACCTTGAAGCCTCTATATAAAGACTCTCAATTGCATCTATTTACAACTAGAATCAAGAGATAACAAGAGGTCATAAGAAGCATACAAGAAATGGTGAAATGAAGATGCAAGATTGTAAGAGAATGATATAGAAGATCAAGCTATTGTGGATATCAAGCATTTTTATGAGTACACCATTGTGAACATCTATTTGGAACAAGAGAGGGCCTATCTTCCTTGATTTACCATTATCAATATTCAAGAATTCAAAGATACAATCATGGAGTAGAAATTATGGATTATGAGTTTGGTATGAGTACTTTATCCTGGGGGCTCGGTATGTTTTCTTATCCTATTCAAGTCTATGCATTTCTTTCTCATACATATTCATGCTAGGGTTCCAATCTAGTGGATTAGATGATGGCATTACACATTCTACTATATCTAACTATTCATGGAGATGGAAATCACAAAAATGGCAGTTTGACTAAGGTAAAACCCTATATAGCCACCCCAAAACCCCATTTTTAGATATATGCAGGTGTTGTTTCAAGGATCGAAGTACATATTTAGATACCCTTTTTGGAAAAAAATTGAAATCCGTAAATAGAATTTTCATCGGAGTAGTGCAGGTTCAAATTTTTCATGCACAATTCTACCCTAGGGCAAGATTTTGCCCCACTATTTGGATCAAGCTTGACCTACCTTCAGAAGGATAAAAGTTTTCTAGGTTTTTTCCATCTTGAAATTTCCAATCCAGAACAAGTTGCAAAATTTCAAAAACTATGCATAAGCATTAGAAAACAAGTATTTCTAGATTGGTTCTATTTTGAGGTATGTATCTTATCTTGCCTAATTTCAATAATTTCCTTTACTTATTCCATATCAACTCTAAAATAATAAATGAATAGTGGTGAATGTTAGAGGCATTGTTAAAGATCCATTTTACCTTGTTCATTTTGGTGAACCCACGATAGACAACTCTTTCTTTTTGGTGTTAGATTTAAATCTTGCATTCAATTTCCTTTATTTATATATTTCAAAAATAAAAAATAAAAAAGAAATTTTTTTAATACAAAATCATTTACATTTTCATGCTTTTAGTATTTCAATATGTATGATTCTTGTTTGGAATACTTTGATGAGGCTTTTATTTCAAAAGAGGATAGATTCCCTAATGAGGTACATGATAGTGAGGATAAAAATGGTTCAAATAAGATCTCCATTGATACTATCCCTATTTCACTCTCCTCCACAACCTCTTCAATTGACCTTTACCATAGGGTGTGTGCATGGTTACCTTCATGTTCCACTATATGCAACATTGATAAACCTAATATGATATATCCTACACCTTTGATGATGATAAAATGATGTCCTCAAATAACAATTAAGGGTAAACCTAGATATTCTTTAGATTTCTTTGATAATACTAATTTTGTTTCACATGCTTGTTGCACATAGAATTTTAATCACCTAAAAATGGTCATCTAGACTATTATCCCTCTTCTTAGCATTTTGGCTAATTTAATTAATCATTTACCTAGACCAACCTATAGTTTGACTATGCTATCCTAAGTTCATTATTTGATTAAAAGAACATGTCCCCATTTAATCAAATAAAATCCCCTTTCTTCTAACCCACTTAAAGTGCACACATAAAATCCTTTTTCTAACTTACAAATTAAAAGAAAAGGCTTTGTGACTTTTTTCTGATATGGAAAGTCAACTTCTATTTTATTGGTTTGCCTATGCACATGGATCACTCCTATTTTTGAACTCCACTATTGATCTTCCTTCATCTTGACCTTAATCTCTACTATCTATACAACTTTTAAAGAGAGAGAGCTTTCCCCCTCAAAGGATCCATCCATCTTTTGAGTATTTTTATGCTACAAGTTTTCTAATGTGTTTCTTTGGAGCTTTGTGGAGAACATCTACTTATCATCTCATTCTCTCATTCATCACATGTTATTTTAGAATCATATTGCATGTAGATTAGTTTCTCTTTTACTATAATCTATCTCACATAGTAATTATTTTGGATTGTAATACTCTAGAGAATTCTTGTTAACATAGCTTCATTTTTCATATTCATACTAGTTTAATCCACATTTGCATTGCATTCTTGAGGCATTCTTTGTGGACATTTGCATTCTTTCATCTTGTCTCTAGGAGAACCTCTTGTTAAATGGTTTACTAGAAAGAAAAGAATCTCTAAGGCTCAGCTAAGAGCCTTCATTCTTGAATCATACTCTCTTGCACTTTGTGGATAGGGAGCTCTAAACTAGCATCCAAGCATTCAAAATTTGTGGAATCACCTAGATAGAAGGGTTTAGATTATGACACCTTTAGAGTGTATAGGGATAACCCTCAACCTAATATTCCATTTTCTTTACCACCTTCTCAACTTATTCTTCCTCAAGCTCCTAAGTTTTCTTCTATTTTTAAGAAGTATAACTTGGTCAATTATGTGCTACTCCAACTAAGATATCTTTATGGGAGTTACTTCATACTTCTCCAACATATTATGAGGCATTGCAAAAAACTTTATCTACTCTTCCTCCTTCACTTCCTAATCAAGAGAACATTCATTCTATTTTACATTGCATGCATGCTATGCCTTCTATACCTCCTATTGCATTTTTTGATAATGATTTATTTTCTATTGAGGTGTAGAATCAATATGATGCTCTTATGGTTGTTGTTTCTATTAATCAAAGTATGATTCAAAGAGCATTAATTGATAATACATTTGGGCTTAATGTTTGTAGCATGGAAATTTTAAAAGCAATTAAGGCTGATCATACTACTATTTAACTTGATAATGTTCCTATACATGGATTTGATATTATTGGGAAAATAATTTTAGGCATTATTACCCTACCAAATAAACTTAATGTATATATTACATGAAAATCATGTGTCCAATCCTTGCTTAAATGCACAATATGTTAAGATCTTTGAGCCTCTTCAACTAAGCAAAGAGATTGAAAAACAACCTTAGATACACAAACTAAGATTCAACAATCAGAAATTCAATCTTCTTCTTTGACTGAGGATGATTGTGTAACATTGGATTTTAATCCTACTTTTATTGGAGAATAGAAGTTCTCCAATTTGTAATTCATGAAGCAAAAAAGTGAATTTGAGAAACAAGTTTTTTTTCCTTCTCCACTTTCTAAGGAACTAAAAAGTAATTGTGTTGCCACTTTGATTAATGAAATGATTGAAATGATAAAACTTGATTATTCTAACATTGTGACATATGTCACTCCTTGGACTCTATTTGAAATGGCTTATTGATATGGTTCTAGTTATCATTTGCTTAAGATATTAGGATTTAATAGGAAAGGATGTGATAAGTATGAAAAAGGTATACAAGTAACTTTGGATACTGAAATTTATTATCATACAAATGGATTAGGATTTAATCTATATAAACAATCATTGGCTTATCCTCTTAATGTTAATCATATATGTGGTGGTCACTTGAAATTGGTTAACCCACTTCTCATTGACATGAATCAAGCACCTATTTTAGATATTTTTCCTAAAGATGAAACTTTAATGGAATTTTTAGGGTTTTATGAAGATTTACCTAAGTTCCATCACAAACAAAGGAAGCCTTATTGTTTGAATATAGATGTTTATTTTGGAGAATGTGATAATCAGGATATTCTTCCTTTACCAATGGATCCTTCAATATGAAATGATTTGTTAATAATTGAGACTATTGATATTCAAATGGATGAAAATAATCCTAAAAAAAATAATAAAGATTAGGAAATGTTTGAATCAAGATGAATGTGATCAATTGGGTTCCATTTTACTTGAATTCTATGACATTTTTTCTTGGACATATTTAGATATGTTGGGTATAGACTCTAATATTATTACTCATTATATTTTTTTAAAACCAAACATGAAATTGTGAAGCAAAAAATTTGAAATATGAATCAACAAATTTCTTTAATAGTCAAAAGCGAAATTGAAAAATTATTGGATTCTAGATTTATCCATTCTATTGATTACTCAGATTGGATTTCAAACATTGTGCCTATTTCAAAAGGAGAAAATAAGATAAGGATGTGTAATAATTTTAGAGATTTAAACTAGACATTCTTAAAGGATAATTTCCCATTAACCAATATTGATATGATTGTGGATTCAATGGCGAGTCATGATTTGCTATCTTTTATGGATGGTTTTTTTGGATATAATCAAATATTTATTCCTCCTAAAGATCAATTTAAAACTACATTTATAAAACCTTTGGGAAAATTTTGTTGGGTCATGATACCTTTCAAATTAAAGAATGCAGGAGCAACTTATCAACAAGCTATGACTTTGATTCTTCATGATTACATCCATAAGATCCTTGAAGATTATGTGGATGATATCTTAGCAAAGTCTATACAAAGAGAATACCATGTCACTATTTTACAATAAATATTTGAAAAAATTAGAAGTTACAACATGAGATTGAATCCTACGAAGTGTGTTTTTGGAGTATACACTAGTAAATTATTACAATTTATAATCTCTAAGCAAGGTATAGAAGTGGATACTAAAAAGATTGATGCTATTTCTAATATGCCTCCTCCTAAGAATATGTCTCAGCTACATAGTTTACAAGGAAAGATACAAGTTATTCATTTCTTTGTTTGTAAATTAGTTGATCAAACAATTCCTTTTACTTCCTTTCTTAGAAAGGATACCCCTTTCTCTTGGACTGATGAATGTAAACAAACTTTTGAGAAATTTAAGGACTCTCTTGAAAATCCTCCTATCTTGTAGCTAGCTAAATTTTATAAGCCATTTCATTTGTATATTTCAATGACTCTAAAGGTCATGAGTTCCTTGTTAGCTCAAAATGATGATATTGGTAAGGAAAGACCTATGTATTACATTAGTTAGACTTTATTAGATTATGAAACAAGATACACAGATCTAGAAAGACAATGTCTAGCTATATTTTATGCATGTCAAAAACTCAAGCATTATCTTATAAATGTTGAGGTCAATGTGATTTTCAAGTTCGATCCTTTGAAACATCTTTTCTCACAAACTCATCTCTTTGGTTGTTTGGAAAAGTGGGTGATGTTACTTATAAAATTTGATATTAATTTCATTTCTCAAAAGTCTATTAAAGGACAAGCTTTAATAGATTATTTAGCTGAAGCTCATTTTCCTCATTCAAATACATGTTCTACTTCTATAGAATTTCCTAATGATACTATACCATCTATTCAACAAGATGATATTTGGTAATTGTATTTTGATGGATCTAAGTGTACGAACAGTCCTGGTGTTGGTATTATATTAATCCCTCCTACAAAAAATCCAATCCCTTTATCATACAAATTGACTTTTCCTTGTACTAATAACATTGTGGAGTATAAAGCTCTTATAGCTGGTTTACGAGTAGCTTCATCCCTTAACATCAAACACTTGCAAATATATGGAGATTTGCAATTTATTGTTGAACAAATTAAAGGAGGTTATCAAACTAAGAATGATGAAATGACACAATATAAAGATTTGGCTCTTGATGTGCTTTCATAATTCTCTTCTTATATGATTCAAATCTTACCTAGAAAAGATAATCAACATGCAGACACCATGGCAAGCATGCCTTCTTTAGTGTGTCTTGAAAATAATGTTGAAAACTTTCAATTTACTATACAAACTCTTAAAAAAACCCATAATTTCTAAAAGCATTACCTCTGATTGTTTCAATTTGTATTTGGATGAATGGTATTCCTACATTTTTCATTTTTTGAAAGATGGTACTTTTCTTGAATTAGCAACAAGAAACACACATAATCATATTAGGAAGCTTGTAGCACATTACATTATTTTAGCAAATACATTTTACAAAAGCTCTTATGAAGGATTTTTATTAATATGTCTCAACAGACTAAAATTTTGGTTAGCTTTGGAAGAAGCTCATTTTGGTTCTTGTGGAGAGCATTATGGTGGAAAATATTTGGTTAATAAATTACTTAGAATGGGATATTATTAGCAAATGATGGAGAAAGATTATTTTATGTTTGTTAATATATGTCCTCAATGTCAACAACATAGTAATTTGATTCATGCTCTTGCTCATGAGCTTCATAATCAAGTTTCTCCATGGCCTTTTATTATTTGGGGTTTCGACTTTATTGGAAAAATCTCATGAGCTTCTTCTCAAGGTCATACTTACATTATAACTACTACAGATTATTTCATGAAGTGGGTTGAAGTTTTCCCTCTTTGTTTAATGGCTGTAGATGTTATTTGTAATTTTATCCTTCATAATATCATAACACAATTTGGTATACCCTCAATGATAGTTTTAGATATAGTACCTCTTTTAAAAACAAAGAAGTCATGAAATTCTTGGAGAAATATCAAATTCAACATTAATTTTCAACTCCTTATTATCCTCAATCTAATGTTCAATTTGAAGCTTCAAATAAAATTATTGAGTAGATTTTGTGAAAAAAAATTCACAAACATGCAAAATAGTGGCATATTCAATTGACATATGCTTTATTGGCTTATAGTATGAGTGTTCATACTACCACGGGTACTTCTTACAATCTCATTTATGGTAGTAACGCTATTATGCCTTTGCAATTAGAAATACCTTATTTGCATGTTTCATTTCATGGGATAATTGATAAAGATACTTTTTGGGAACAACGCCTACAAGAGTTAGAAATGTTGGATGAACAATGAATACATGCATTAGAACATATAAAAGCTTATCATAAATTTCTAGGGAACCAATATAATAATAAGGTAATTGAACAAACATTTTTGGTTGGTGATTTAGTTTTATATGAGAATCAATGAAATGTGAATGCTTTACTTAGTGAGAAAGGAAAGTTTAGACCTAATTGGCTTGGACCTTTTGTTGTCATTGAATACTTTGGTTTAGGTGCTTATAAACTTGCTGATATGGATGGAATTTCTTTTAAGGAACCTATTAATATTATGCATCTTAAATATTATTATCCTTAATTTTATTCTTTCTTTTCTTTTTGTATTTATATATTCCTTATAGACTTTGTTTTATAGGTTATGTAGTTTTAGCAAAATTACATATTCAAAACATTTATGCACCTTCTTTCTTTCTAATAATTTTTATATCAAGCATAGAACTAATTAGTAAAGAAAATTTTCCATTCATCAAAAAGTGATTTAAGTTTTGATACATATGTGGCCAATGGTCCTATCTATCACTATGCCTATCATTACACTCTGATGGTTGATGGTTGTTAGATCTCTCTAGCCTATAATAGGAAGATATCAATCTATGTATCCACATGTGGATCCTAGATATGCTCATACCATGTGAGCACTCTCAAGCACTCTATAGCTCAACTATTAGTTTCTCCTCCCTTTCTTTGCACATCCTTAACTCTCAATGGACAACTGCAAAGCTATTGTTATGCCTACCAAGATCTCTATAGCCAAGAGAGGAATTTTGCATGCTCACTAGTAGTTAGTACAATATTTATGTATCCTTTAGGATATTGGATACAAAACTCCTCCACTCTACTATGCTAGCTATAGAAAAAAAATTACATTTATCAATTTCATACATTTCAAATCAAATTACATATTTAATCATATCTCATATTTTATACTTGGGTCTCCCTCTTGGATTCACTAAAAGGTCTAAATGGTAGGGGCATGGAGTGACTACTCTCTCCACACTTTTTTGTGTCTAGGCCTCACCGGTGGTGTTTTTGTGTGGGTTCATGGTGGTCATCAAGATCTCAATGGTGATATATGATAGATGTGTACATCTACACCAATATCACCAGTTGGGGGCTTCTCCTCTTTTCTATATTCTTCTCTCTCCTCTTCTATCTCCTCAATTCTCTCCTCTCTCTCCTTCTCCATGGGATCTCCCTTGGAGATGTTATCCTCCTCATCTCTAATATCCTCATCATCCTCTATTATACCATCATTTTGGTGTATCCTCTCTGAAACACATGGATCACTTATAGGATAATCCTCATGGAAGATAGGGTGCAACCCCTACAGACTCCAATTCTTGATGTAATCTCAACTCATGCCTAAATAGGTCACATCTAATGGTACCTCTATATCCTCTATAACATTGAAATCATTGGCCTCTATGTCTATTTCCAATGGTTAGCATATAGCATCAAGTTCTGATAGTGCCTTGTTGGAGGTACATAGCAAGGTACTACTCTAGGGACTCCATGTATTAGGCCAAACTATCTCATCACCCGATCATAATAGTAAAGTATCACTATATGATTTTGATGACCCTCTAGCATCTTTTTCCATTATGAGTATCTCCTCTAGAATCATATATCAGGCACTCTATCATCTAGTGGTAGGGTCTCCATATCACATCTACACTCAAAATGTAGTCTAGAGATACTCTCCAATAGAGGATATCTCTAAACTGCTAAGCATTCTTTAGCAAATAAGAAAACACTCTCAATGTGCTCACATCTACCATCACTTGGATACCCTATTAACATGTACATGTAAAGTTTTCAAACAACCAAATCTGTAAGAGTGTGCATATCGACAGACTCTTTATCTCATACCTCACCAACTAGCATAGCTCATGGTATAGTTGGGATAACATGTTGCAACCCCATGAGAATACAATCCTCTCACTCTCCATCCTCCATATAACATGGGTAAGAGGTGTAGAAAATATGGTACCCTTTGAGTTGGGTAACATGACCAAGGATGCTATACCAAGCATCACTCCCTATACCAAAGGTGTAAGTTTGGATGATAGAATGACATGATCTGATCAGGTCCACATCTATGGAACCTATCCCAAGAAATACTTCTTGTCTACAAGGATCTCCTCACAAACTTGTTTCACTCTAGGTCTAATAGTCTCACCTCAAAGTGGAAGCCACAGGATCATGTAGACATCCTCTAATGTCACTGTAATCTCTCTTGAGGGAAGATGAAAGGAGCATGTATCCTCATCCCACCTCTCTATCAGAGTTGATAACATTGCCCGATGTAGCCTAATCTATGGTAGTTCTACTACCTATTATAGTCCTATGTCTCTTAGTAGCTATATCTCGTCCTCATCAAGCTTGACATTCTCTCTCTAATGATAATAAGAAACTCTCTAAAGGGATGCTCTTAGACATGAACCATGTCTTGTATGCATAAATAAATAGCATATCAATATTTTGTATCATCAAATTTGAAAATTAAGCTTAACTAGGTCAAGGTTAGCCTCACCTAGGTTAGGTTTGACCTTCTTGGGTCAAGGTTGACCTTCCTAGGTCAAGGTCAACCTTTCTAGCTCAGGGTTATCCTTCTCAGGTCAAGGATGACCTCATCCTAGAATGAGTGGAAACCTGCTAGTCTATGTCAACCTTCTTGGGTCAAGGTTGACATTACTAGGTCAAGGTCAACCTTTCCTACAAAAATCAAAAAAATTCAAAGAACGGAAACAAACAACAACAAACTCACCACAGGAAGTGATCATTTAGTAGCTAGGCACTATCTCAATAGCTTTAAGCATGTCTCCTGAAGTTCTTCTCTCCTTAGCATCCTACTTCCTCTTTTTGAATCTATAAAATGTAAGAATTAGTAAGTATAATTTCCTTTTCATTATTTATAGGAAAAATTTAGGGTTTCTTTTCGAGTTTACTCATGGTAAACTCAAATTCCCCTTTTCTCATGCATTTAGATAGACATTCACTCTTTTCATCATAACTTAAGTTTAGTAACTCCATTTTTAGCACCATTAGTGGAATTAGAATCATGATTTAGATACGTAACTCCTTAAATAAATTTAGAAAGGGTAAGAATCCTTCTAATTGGTTTAAGAAAGATCTTTTCAACAAACCGCATATCCTGTGTCTAGAGTTATCCTTATCACCCTATTTCACCCTTCAGAAATAGAAAGCCAAAATAGGAGGGGCATAAGGGGCTTTATACCCTTCTAAAGTGTTATTTAGTTAGCTTTAGGTGATTTATGGATTTTTTATTAACCTTGTGTATTTTAGGTTCAAACAATTTTTTGCAGGATCTCTACATCAAGGACTTGGCTATATCCTTTTTATTTACTATGATGTTTTCTTACTTTAGCTTGCATATTCACATAGTGTCATATCTGAACTAAAGTGGGGGTGAAATGTATCATCTTAAAATAGAAGAACTTCCATTTTTGTAGGTTTAGCACCCTCCTTTAGTACATTTATCATGATATATTTGCATTTAGAACAAATTATGCACTTGATTCCTTTGTTCTAAGTGAAATTAGGGTTAGGATCTTGAAGATTCTCCTTAATTTCCCTCCTCTAAGACTCTACTTTCTAGGTAGGAATTATGCATAGGTCCTCCTAGCCTTCATTATATTCATTATAGGATTTTGTGCCTATTCCTAGCATTTAGTCCTATTCTAATATCATTTCTAGGTCTTCGATCATCCACAAGACCTTCTATTTTCTACTCTAGCTAGGTTTGGACCCCTAGGTCAACCCTAACCTAGGGCAAGGTCTACCAGGTCAACCCTAACCTATGGAAGGGTTGAGGTAATCCTTGACCTAGGTCATGATAAAGGTTGTCCTTGATCTTCTTCAAGATTTGATCCCCCTTTTCAAATTTTGGTCCCAAAGGGCCCCAAAATCAATGTTAGGCTTTTAGATCCAAATGTGAAAGGATTTTAACTTGAGATTTATTTATTTCTTTTACCTCCTTATTTTTTATTATGATTAGACCATAATTTGAGGTGAAATTTGAATTATGGGTCCTCACATTACTCTAAGAGCCTCTATATAAAGACTCTTATTTGCATCTATTTACAACTATAATCAAGAGATAACAAGAGGTCATAAGAAGCATGCAAGCAATGGTGAAATGAAATGCAAGATTGCAAGAGAATGATATAGAAGAACAAGAAATTATGGATATCAAGCATTTTTACAAATACACCATTCTGAACATCTATTTGGAACAAGAGAGAGCTTATCTTCCTTGATTCGCCATTATCAATATTCAATCATTCAAGGATACAATCATGGGGTAGCAATTACGGATTATGATTTTGGTAGGAGTAATTTAGCATTGGGGGTTTGGTATGCTTTCTTATCTTATTGAATTTTGTGCATTTCTTTCTCATACATATTCATGCTAGGGTTTCAATCTAGTGGATTAGATGTTGGCATTACACATTCAATACACACATGCATTCTATTATATCCAGCTATTTGTGGATGTGGAAATCAAAAAAATGAGGGTTTGACTAAGGTAAAACCCTATATAGAAACCCCAAAACCCCATTTTCAAATATATTCAAGTGGCTTTTCGAGGATCAAAGTACATATTTGGATACCCTTTTTGGAAAATTTCAAAGATCCACAAACAAAATTTTCATCAAAGCAATGTAGGTCAAGGTCAACTTTTTGGGGCATAATTATGCCCTAGGGTAAGATTGTGACCAGCTATCTAGGTCAGGGTCAACCTTCCTTTAGAAGGATAAAAAATTTCTTAGTTATATTTATCTAAGCATTTCTAGTGTAGAACAAGTTGCAGAATTTCTAGAAATTGTACAAAGGCATCAAAAGTTATATATCTCCAAATTGGTTCTATTTCAAGGTATATATCTTATCTGGTCTAATTTTGAGAATTTCCATTATTTATTCCATATCAACTCTAAAATCATATATGAATAGTGGTGAATGTTAGATACATTATTAAAGATCCATTTTTACCCTATTCACAATCATATAAGGTTAATGTTGAGCTTCACTTGGTTTTCTATGTTAACATCTAAGATCTTTAAGAAGGGATCAATCTTTAAAGTATCTAGAATGTCCTCATCACCTCCTACTACTCTTAGGGGAATTGCATCTTCATTGCTCACAAGAAATCCATCACAATTCTTTACTAATTCCCGTACATCTAACATGGGTACATCCAAGAATTTCCTCATCACTTCTTTCATAAAATGAATCCAGTATTACAAAATTCCCCCTAAGAAATAATGATTCAAGTGAAATAAACACATGAAAAATGAGAGAGAAAGAGGGATATACTTACCAATAGGCATTGCCATCACATCTGTGGCCATACTATGTGTTGAGTGAGTTTTATTGTTTTTCTATTGTGCCAAGATCTCTTTTTTTGTATACATACATACATACATAGAAATACACATATGTGTGTGTATATATACATATCCAAAGATCACAAGGGCACATACATACATATTTATATATATATACACATATATATACATACATATATACATAAATACATATATATACATACCTATATACATACATACATATATATATACATACTTACATACATACATATATATATACATACATACATACATAAATACATGTATATATAAAGAGATATCTTTTTTAATGTGTTAAGTGACTTACCTCAAGATCCTACACAAGAATAATGCAGATGGGGAAAAATGGGCATAGTTTGCAAGAAATTTTACAAAATCATATTATTGAAAATATTTTTAGAAAGAAACAAGCCATAACCCAGTTAAATGGGTCTAGTTGTTGATTAGCTAGGTTGATTAAAAATTCTTGTAGAACTATCATTAGATTAAGTATAATAAATGAATGAGATGTAGAGATTACAAGGGACTGATAGCGAGATGCAGAGACCATAGGGGCATGGCAACAAAATGTAGTGACCACAAGAGCATAGCAACAAAATCCTAGATCTCCACTAATATATGCATACATACATACATACAACTATATGTATGTATGTATATAGAGAGATCTTTTTTAAGGTTCTTATTACATCTTAGCACAATAGAAAAATTAATCCAATTGCATACATATTCTAGAATCCAAACAATAAAATGATAAAACTCATTCAACCTATGCTAAGTGACTTACCTCAAAATATTACACACAAATAATGCAGAGTTAATGGGAAATATGTATATATGTATATAGGGGAAATATAATGCCCATTAACAATGACATTAACTTTGCCCATTTTTCTTGGTCTGTGTATATATGTATATATATACATACATACATTCATGCATATATATAAATACACATATATACATACCTACGTCATTTGCATGGTTTAGAGGTAATGTCATTGTGGCAGAGGCTTCTGCAAGAGAATGAGCCTTGTGATTATGGAATTTACACAAAAAAAATGGGGAATAATTAATGTCATGTTTTCTTTTTCTTTTTGTTTATTTTACATTGTCCTCCATATGGCCTATAGTAATATACGTATTGCATCTGCATTTGCTTTTCCATTGCAACAACAATAGTAGATACTTGGGATCCTTATAGGGAGAGCATGCCAATACATGCATGGTTACATCCTTGGTTTCCATTTTTGGGCCAATGTATGGAACCTTTATATCAAACCATTTCTTATAAATTGGGGAATGTGCTTTATTCCTAGCATTCAAGTGATGCATCTGCATATGTAATGTTATCACCTTGGAAAATTATATTTGATTCTACTAGCTAGGAACAACTAATTGTTCAATTTATTGTACGTAATCTGATGACATTTCTAGAGGAATTTGTAATCAACCTAGCTAATTAGCAACTAGATCCATTTATCTAGATTATGACTCAGGCATGTGTTATTCCCATTTATCATATGGTTGTAATGTTGGAGGTAGCATTTTTTCTAAAGTGGCAGTAGGTTTTGTATCATTCTCATTGTTCAAGTATTGATTTTATTGAAGTAACAAAGTGGTTTTTAGGGTGGAAAGGACTATTTCACCCCAAGCTTCTTGTACCAAAATCTCTTTGTATATATACATACATAGGCACACACCATATGTGTGTATATACACATATATACATATACATATGTGTATATATATATATTTATATGCATATGTATATACATACATACATACATACATACATACATATATACATACATACAAACATACATGCATGCAAATCCATAAATAATAGTAATTTATGTATTGAATCTACATTTTCTTTTCCATTACTTATAAGAGTGTTTCAAGGTTTAAAACCACTTCATTATCCTTTGCATGGTTTAGAGTTAATTTCATTATGGTAGATGCTTCTACAAGGGAATGATCCTCATGAGCTAACATATAATGTCTTAAAATAGTAACTCCTTACACTCAACTCTTCACTAAAGTTATACACGCAAATGTAAAAATGGTTGAGTGTATAAATTTAGTGAAGAGTTGAGTGTAAGGAGTTACTACCCTAAACCTATACTACAAGTTCCTAGGAGCCAAGGGACCCTAAACCTATACTATGTTTTTGGGAGACATGGGAGAAGTTACTACTAGCTTCATTACTTCATAACATTCTAGATCATATAGTGATGCCCAAATTAATAGCAGCAGTAGATACTTGGGATCCTTATAGGAAAAGCATGCCAATACAGGCATGGTTATATCTTTGGCTTCCATTATTGGGATGCACAAATGATGGTCTTTAGGTTTGTGGCTTTGGAACTCTTGGTATCTATCTAGATTCTATAAAACAACAAATACTTTCATAATCTAGAGATATATGGGTGATTGCATCATCGGAGCAACTAGTTGAGATGCATTGTAATCAAATTTGAGGAAATCATTGATAAACCAAACATATAATGAAAAAAAAACTTAAAAACTTGAATTTTGAAATGTTGAAATGAAAGCTATCAAGGATCAAACACCTATGCCAGAGCTACAACCCAATATGAAGTTGATTTTAGATATTTAAAAAAATGACATAAATCATTCCCCATTTTTTTTGATTGTGGAGAGCTAAGTGCGAAAGAGGGTGGAGAGCTCTGAATGAGGGTGAAGAGCTTTGAATATTGGTGGAGAGCTCTAAGCTCAAAATTTTGGTGGATATTTCATTTTCATGCCCTTGTTATCACTGCATTTCATTGTCATGCTCTTATGATCTATGCATTTCCTTTTTGTGCCATGGGTGGAGATCAATGGGGATCTATGATTTTGTTTTTGTGCCCTTGTGATTGTTGCATTTCATTTCCATGCCCTTGTGATCTCTTAATTTTTTTTTCATGCCCTTGTGATATTCATGCACTTGCTCTATGATTTTGTTGTCATGTTGTGCCCTTGTGATCTCAGTGCCTTTGCAATATAACATTTGGGGTCAAATTGTGACAACAATGTAATTTATGGTTATTTTCATGTTTTTTTTTTGCAATTTGTGGTTTAATTTAGGCCCAAATGTAGTAGTGTTTTCTCTGCAATTTTTTTCAAGGGGAGATGAGGTACCTATGTAAATGTTATTTTCTTTTCCTTATAAACATGTATCTCTTTATATTTCCCCCAGCAAGTGATTAGAGAAGCTTCTCTTTATGTATATGTATGTGTATATATACATACATACACATATGTGTGTGTCTATGTATTTATGTATATATATAGACATATTAATACATATGTATGCATATGTATATATATGTATATACATACATACATGCATTTACAGAGATCACAAGGGTATGGCAATGAGAGCAGAGATTACAAGGGCATGGCAACAAAATATAGAGATACAAAGATACCTACATACATATACACAAACATACATACATACATACATATATACATATGTACATATACAAAGATCACAAGGGTATGACAACAAGATGCAAAGATCACAGGGGCATGGGAACAAAATGAAAAGATGTAGAGATACATACATACATACATTTGAATATGCAATGTTATCACCTTGGAAAACTATATTTGATCTTTAATCAATCACCAAGGGATAATATAAGTTGTATGTATAGATTTCTGCATACTTACTTTAGTATAAATAGTTCTGATTGAATTTGTTTGAGGACAATGAGTCTACTCATGATGATAATGGCTTTTGTAGATGCTCAAAAATAGTTCATGTCTATAGTTTAATCATTCATACTAACTCATCCCATTTTCTCATTCCACTAATTTTGATCTTTTGGTCAACTTGATTATATCTCAACAATATCTGTCATCATTCGTATCCTCTTTCACATCAATTGTAGATCATTTTGGAATAGTTTCAACATCATCAAAATTATATCAAATTAACTTAGAATCATATCAAATTAACTTGAAATCACCCAAAATCTACCCAAAATCACTTGAAATCAGTCCTAATTGACTCAGAATGTGTCAAACATCCTGAGTCTACCATCATCTATCCAATCTTATGCATTTTCACATCTCTTAGTGCCTTAAAAATCTATCAATCTAACCTTAGTACTATCATGGCTCTTAGTGTTAGGTCAAACTTCCATTCACATCATCTGATCTTTGACATTGTCAAGTCTCTTAGTGTCAAATTGTGGCATTATTATATCAATTTAGTAGCATTGATAGTGTTCATTGATGTTATTATGATCAACCCTATCAATCAATCTCAATCCTATAGCATTTACAATGTCATTTAAATCTTACATGTACTTAATTCATGTCATGTGTCCTTTGCATGCTATCAATCTAAATCAGCCATTCAATTTGATCATGGCTTTGGTCTACCCATCATCATCCTAGTTAATCTGCATAATCATCACATTTCACCAAAGGATATTGTCGCATTTATCAAATCAAATTGGTCAATCATCTACTAAATTTCTCTATAGGATTAAATAACCCATGATTTAATTCTATATAATTTCAATCATTTTCATCTCACATTATTAATAATTCTTCCTATTTAACATTCTCAACTAATTAATTTTATTAATTAATTGATTCATCATTCACAAACCATGGGAATTCTCAATTTCCTAGGTCTCATTTTCCACTTATAATTTCCAAATTCCCAATTTCCATTTGTGTGGATATATAGAATCTTAATTCAAATATTCCACATAATATTGACATCATTGTGACATCATTGTCACACATGGGCATGACACATCATAGATTCTATCCTTACACTTGGCTAAGATATGTCATAATCCATATATTCTTATGCCTTACACATATCTATATTTAGTCATCATCATGATAGATTCTTGACTTTAAGTGGCTTTGAGGTGTCACATGACATGTCATAGATCCTCCACCATTTTCAACCATGTTGACTTTTATGCATCATACAATCTTATATTTGGCATCTTGTGTCATATGTGTCATGGATTTCCAAAGGAATCTCTTGCCAAGTTGAATATCCAAGGTGACAAGTCCAATGCTCTCCTCTTGTGTGTTGGCTATAAAATGAGCCACATTTCTCCCATTTTTAGTCCCTTGCTCTTTGGTCAAGCTCAAAGCTTAAAATTTCTCTTATATATTCTCATAGCATTATCATATCATAGGCATTTTCTTTTCAATTGTGTGCATTATAGGAAATTGGAGCTACATCATATGGAGAAGAAAGGAGGACATGGGAGCTACAAATGAAAGAGGGGATTTTTACTTTGTGTTACTTTCTTTTCTTATTTTGATTTCATGCTAGACTAGTGTATGTTGATTGAGTTTAGTTATTTCTCATAGTATGCTAAATGTTTAACCCATTTTTTGGTCCTACAATTGGTGAGCCCGACATGAAGATCATGCTTAACTAACTTGGATTTTCTTGTTTTTGTGCTTGTAGGCGCAAGGAAGGAGCTCACTTTGAACAATATAATGGCTATATTCTCTTACTTATCACACCTAGTCTAATTAGGGGGGCTAATAATATGATTTTAAGCTTTCATTTATGCATTTTGTTAGCTTTTTGCCACAGGGTGCACTCTACTCTATCAAGGTGCGCTTGGGACCTCTAGGAAGCAGTTTTAGGAGCCTAGGAGTCACCATAACCCCCATCTATTGTACATAGCTTACCAACTACACTTAGAACCAACCAACTATGCCCTTCTAGGCCCCAAGTGCACCATGGGTGCACTTTGCACTCTCTGGGCACACTTGGTTAGCTAGGTTTCAAAAATTTTAGTTTTGGGTCTTATTTAGGCACCATTTCCCCACAACCTACTTCTAGTCTCCCAACTATACCTAGAAGCTACCAACTACACCCTTTTAGGCCCCAAGTTCACCATGAGCACAATTATCACTGTATGAGCACACTTAGGGACATCTTGAGTCATTCTAGCCTTTTGGGGTGCAATTTTCTCTATTAGAGCACATTTGGCTCAAATAAAGAACCTATTTTCATTAGAATCTACATCTAGGGTTTTGATTTTATTCTAGGATCTAGAGTAGATTATTTTTGTTATTGATGATCAATTTTCATCATGTGGCAATCTTTGGGAGAAGACATTCATTGAAAAACTACTAATAGTTGTTTGCAGGATGTTGTTGAAGACCTGCATGCTTGTCCAAACTCTATGTGTGGTTTCTCTAGATTAGATAACACTTCATTTGGTGCACTAAAATGAACTTTCTATACTATTTGGTTTCTATGGATTGTTTAAAACCCTATGAGTTGCTTAGACATATCCTCTCCCCTTTCCATTCATGGATCTTGAGTGCAAGATAAATCCATGCAATTTCTATAGAGAGGTCTACCTTGGATCCAAGACTCACCACTTGGTGAGCCCCAAGGGATGACCTCAAAGTGGTAATGGTCCAAAGCTATTTCAACATTCTAGCCACTATAACAAACTTGATATGGTTAATGCCATGTCAAAAATATTTTTGCTTGATAGATCTCCTCCAATATCCTTATGGTGCATCAAACCCCAATTCTCAGAGCTGGGAAACCTTTTGAGGAAGTTTATCAATCACTTACTGAATGGAATACCCACACTATCCAAAAACTTTTATATCCACTAGCTCAGGGGGTCACCCATACCTATGAAGACATCCCACATACTTGTAGTCCTTAGTAGAGACAATAGTCCCTTGGGAAGTCATGCCCCTTCAGAAGCAAATCTTGGTGGCTCCAAGAAGTGAGTGCAATATAAGGGGGAGCCCATAGTGTCAAGATCCTAAGTTGTCCACTCTAGATAAGGGAAATTAAACTTTGGTTCAAGTGTGAATTCAGTGGATACAATCTTAAAGCCTATGTTGTGGTGTGTCTTTTCACTTTAACAAAAGTTTTTCTTATTTATTGTATTTTGTGTGTGTGGAAAATATTAATCAAGATAAAACAAAATTGGAAAATTTACACCTTGGATACTATTCAAACCTTTTCAAAACATTACACATTGTCAAAATGTTACATCTCTTGTCAAAACATTGCAAACCTTGGTCCAAAACATTTGAAACTTGGAAAACATGACAACTTACAACTTTAGACATGCTTGGCATGACTTAGATTTCACTCTTGCATAGCATACACTTGCATTCACCATATTTTGAGTCTCATGCTTGCATTCTCTAGGCCTCATATTGCATCTTTATATTCCACATTTTGCATCAATTAACATTCATATTGCATTCCTTAGGCTTCACTTTGCATCCCTTAGTCCTTGCATTTCAACCCTTAGTTTGCATCTTTCATCTTGCATCCTTGCATACCCAACCTTCATTTTTCCCACTTTAACCCTCATTCTAGGTGTCATAACCATCATTTTTCACCTTCATTCTCTTCCTAGAACTATCCTCTGCCATCTGGCTCATTGGAACATCAATCTGGAAACCACAAAACCCAAAAATACCTTAGTTTTAGCCTAGCTTACCAACTGCACTCTAACTAGCCCCAAGTGCACCATGGGCACATTTGGTACTATTTGAGTAAACTTGGTAGTCTAAGAACCTAGTTTATACTTTCAGGTAGCATTTTGGGACCTTAGGAGTGTCATTAGGTACCTAGATAGGCCCCCATTTCTCAGCATATCCTTATTTACATTTTTCATGTCCTAATCATCATTACCTTCACTTTGGATTCATTCTTTAGGAAAAAAAATTCATTCTTCATCTCCTATCCAATCATAACATCATCCCTAGCATTCTAGCTCTCTGGTATAGCAACTTAGCAATCGCCTAGTTTAAAATCAACAAACATTCAACCTAGTCTCCCAAATGTGCCATGAAACTACCAACTATATTGAAACTATCCCCAACTGCACCATAGGAATTTTTGGTGTTTTTGGTTTGTACTTGGTGCTTTCATATCACACTTGGGTACTTGCATGACCATTTTGGGCCTTCGAACTGCATTCTGGGACCCTAAAACTGCATCTAGAAGTCTTTGTAGGTCCTTATTCTACACATGACCCAAAATAGTATCTTGTACACAAAAATTCATTTTTCATCCTAGGACCTTTGAATATTGCATATATAATCAACATAACCAGAATTTTGATCACCCTAAAGGTCCTTTTGAACCCAAAACCTTTGAACTTAGTCAAAAATTAGAACAAAGTATGAGTCCTAGAGTATCTCCTAGCATTGATGGATGATGGATCTTGACTGGTCCTTTTGTCATTTTTATCATTTTTATTTGGTCAAACTTTATCTATGTCTTGATGGATTTGAACTTATCATATTTATCAACCTAATATTTTTGTCTTTTATCTATTTTTGGTCAAGATCTAAAGTCCATCTTCACAAGGCTAAACTCTTAGACAAAATATTTTGCAAAGATTTGATCCCAAGTTCAAAACCTTTCATACACCCTTTTCATTGCACTATCATATTTCTAGTATCCCTAAATGTCATTTTAACTTACCCTAGTGGCATATCCCCTTCATCCTTCATTGTTTGAAACCCTAGCATCATTTCTGATATCAAACTCTATCAACTTGTCCATCAATGAACTTCTCTTCTTGATCTCATATCACCACTTTACATGTCCTGAACATCATTATCAACCTTAGCATACCATCCTTTGCATGTCTAACTTGCATAAATCAACCTCTAACATCATTCCCATGTCCAAAATCTAACCCTAATCTTTATTTTGCATACCATAGAGTCATTTTCATCTTCTTTAGTCAAAATCCAAAATGTCATTTGCATTTGCATTTCATAATTTCCCTAGGACATTTGCACCTTGTATATCAAAACCCTAGTTCATTTGGCACTTCCTCACATTTCATAACATCCCTACACACTTTAAAATCCAAAAAAACACTCATATCTTGCATAGCCACTTCTAGATTATCAAGTTTTGCCCTATTTTACCAACTATGCCCCTATTTTACCAACTGCACACTTCAGGTGTGTAGTTGGTACTTTTAGTGCATAGTTGGTAGTTTTAGAGCACACTTGGTAATTAGGGATTTTATTTTAGGTTTAATAACCCTAATCTTCACTTCCATAGCTTTCATTACATCCCTAAACCCTGGAAAACACCCAAAAACACTCAAATCATTCACATTTTGCATATTGGTCACCCTAACACCTCTTTTTACTAACTGCATACCTTCTTCTTACCAACTTCTTACCTTTAGGTCCCCAAGTGCACCAAGGGTACACTTGGTACTGTTTGAGCATATTTGGTAGTTTAGGTGCACACTTGGGAGGCAGAGAGTCCATTTAGGTTTGTCTTCATTGCATCTACATCCTTAGGTATCATGTCAGCACTTACAAGGAAATAGTCAGCTCAAAGACCCGAAGAACTATATCAACCCTTATTTTCTAAGGTACAAACACAACCCAAAATGAAACCTAAAACTTGTCCAAGATAAAAGAAGAGAAATAAACCCCAACAAACATTTATCAAAGACAAAATCAAAGCATTACAATCATTACTTGTGGAACCCTTAAGCATGTATCCACAAGATCATAACCATCAAGGAATGACATCACCAACCTTAAAAAACACACCTACTATGAGATTCCCTTCAAGAACTTTCCCTACACACAAAATATTTCAACGGGGTCCTAATTTTGAACCCATATTCATATCTATACCACCCAAATGTGGAAGTGTACCTGCAACTAATAAAGATGAAGAAACTCATCCATTCAAATTTAGTCAACCCAACACAAGTACCTTTATCCCCAACATATAAAATATACAACAAGGTATTTTACACCTAAGTGATGACTTTGACACATATTATGGCATCAAATTTAATCCACACTTGGAGGGACCTAAGTCCAAACATTGAAAAAACCCAACACTTGAAAATATATGACCCATTATTAATTTGGACTTGGACAATGGAAAACAACCTTTGGAATTTTTACACACAATGATGACACCTATAAGATCCCATCAAGAATCAACCATTGAAATCCTCCAAAGTATGTTTGAACACATTAACATCGATCCCTTGTTTGATGAACCTCCATCAATAAATAGAAACAAAACTCTTCCAAAATATTCCAAGAGGACATTAAGACTTGACCACAATTGCATAATACAACAACAAGATGTGCCTAAAGGGACTTGCACTCTAGGGATGCCAAACATAATTCCTTTGGAGGAAAATCATCAAAGTGCACCCTTCCTCCTAACTCTACCAAATGTTATTACATCAAATGTTATGGAGCCTCCTATGGGTATACCATGTGAAACATTAATTGCAACAACCCCTATTGACATACCAAGGAAGAGTCTTATCGACATTTCACCCATTCTCAAAAGGAACACATCTCATTGCCAAATCAATATGATGTCCTAAGGAGAAAAATCTAATACACAAAGTTTTCCCAAAAAAAACCCAAACATGATGTTCAATTCTCAAGGGCATAACCACTTACAAGATAACAACAACCTACAATGGTACAAGGAATTAACATTTCTAATACACAACCAAGTCAAAACCCACTTAACATGCATAAAACATATCAAAAACAACATCGACCACAATAAAAATCTTGAGTGGTACAAGGATCCAAAATCCCTAACATGCAACCCAATGTAAATCCACTTGACTTACATACAATGTACCAGCAAAAATTCCAACAACAACAAGCCATCTTTGCTAAAAAAGAGAAACTAAAACAACAATTGGAATACCAAAGCTTCCTTGAGAAAAAAATCATCTATCAACAACACTTGCTACAATAACAACATACACCATGACAACCTCAATAGGTACCTCTACAAAAAAAATCACATACATGGTCTCACATGCAACCAATAGAGGTATCTCAACAACAACTACAACAAATGGCACAACAAAAACCACAAAAAGTGATGCAACAACAACACATGGTACAATAATCAAAATCAATACCACAACAAGTACCCCAACATGTACCACAACAAGGACTCTTTTGTCTTTTAGGTACTAACATACCTCCACCACCTAGTGACACATCACCTAACTCTTCAAACATAAAAATGTTAGAACCAAGTAGACATAGTTCTTGCCATAGAAAATGATCTACTTGTAGACACAAAAGACTTGCAAAACCCTAATGAAGAGTTACTAAAACAATTCAAACAACTTTCCAAACAAGTCTAGGAATTGAGAGTCCAAAAGAAACAAGCTCTATATATAGAAAGGAACTTACATTCTAATCCATTTGATAAAAGTTTGTATATGCCTCCTTTCCCAAAAAAATTTGAGGGTTCAATATTTGCAAAATACTAAGGAGAAGCTAACCCCATTGATCACATTAGGGAATTATGTGCCTCTTGTACTAAACTTAGTGATGAGCCCACCTATCTCATGAGACTATTCCCTTGTTCTCTAAGGGGTGATGCACTTGAATGGTACTCCAAACTTCCTGGTAACATAAAATCTTGGTTAGTATTAGAAAAAAAATTCATCTCCCACTTTGCCTTCAACATTACAAACAAGGTGACACTTTGTGATTTATGCTCAACTAACCATTTATCACATTCTAATTACATTGGAGAAACTTAGTTAGTCAATGCTCACTAAACATTCCTAAAGAATAAAAAGTTAATTTGTGCATTAAAAATCTAGTCCTTGACTTAATGTATGAACTCAAGATCAAAAGTCAAAGAATCATTTCCAAGTTGATGAAAAAGAGGGCTAGTATTGAAGATGCCCTCATCTGTAATTGTATCCTTAAAATGAACAAGGAAAACACCAACACCAACTCATCTAATGAAAAGGAAAAAAAATCTCCAAAAACAAGAATGTAACCAATGATGGCATTCTGGATGCATGAATAATCAACACAACACAACCTCAAATGACTCTAAAAGGTGAAAACCTTAAAAATTCACAAATTCCCAATCAAACAACACCTCAACAATAGAAAATTGAGAATTCCATGCAGGATAGACCTCAAATACATCCTAGAACCAAAGATAGAAAATTCACACCCTTGGGGATACCTCTCAAGACTGCACTTCAATAATTACTAAGTAATAACTTCCTATAGTTACCCTTAATCAAAGACAAACCATTAACTAAAGCTTCTTGGTGTGATGACAAAAAATTCTATGATTACCATTACACCAAAGGTCATAAGACCTCATCATGCTTTTAGCTAAAACATGAAATGCAAGACCTTATCAATGATGGTATAATTACTGTTGATCCTTCCTTACTAGCATCCAATGTTGATCATACCATCTTTAAAGATCCTTTGGGTAATCATGACAAAGAAAAGGCCTCCAGTTCAAACTCAAACTCACAAGCCAATACAAATTACACATGTACTAGATATGACTACACCATAAATTTCTTTAATGAGTTTAACTCCCACATATTCATATTCAACTTAAATTCTAAAGACCCTTGTGGCATTGTCACTATACGTCATACCAGGATCACCCTACCAGGAGCTCCTTCTAGACCCACTACCTCTACTAGACCTAAAACCCCCAGTAGACCTAATGCTCTTACTTCATCTAATTAAAGCCTTTTTGAATATCTCAGCAAGACCCCTATGCAAATATCCATCTTGGACTTATTGTGTGCATCCCCCAAACATCAAAAGATCTTGGATCCAGCCCTTAAAGAGTCAATAGTCCTACATAACATTGATGTTTCCTAGTTCCAGGCCATGGTTTGGAACTTATCTACATCACATCATATCTCTTTTTCCCCTTGGGATATTCCTAAGGATATATCCAACCGCAATGATCTCCTTTATCTCAAAGTCTTTATCCATATTGCCAATGTCAGACATGTCTTGATAGATGGAGAAGTGGAACTAAATATCTATACCCTTAAAGCTACTAGGGGTTTGGGTTACTTTGAAGAAGATGTGGATCCCTCTCATAGAATTAAAATAAAGGCCTATGATGATGATGAACCCTTCTCTAAGGGCATCATCATATTACCCATTAGAGTTGGTCTAGCTACTAAGAATACATTGTTCCAAGTCCTAGATATCAAAATGAATTACAACATGATACTAGGATGCCCTTGGATCCATCCTATGAAAGGAGTGTCCTCTACATACCACCAATACTTAAAATTTTCCTATAACAATGTAGAGGTTACCATCCTTGGTGATCTAGACCCATTCCAATTATGTGCTAGTCTTAGAGGAACTACTACATACCAAATCCTGACAAACCATGCAACAAATCTACTCGAGTCCTCCAAATATGTTGATCCTTCCAAACTCTCATTTGCATTCAAAGAAAAGATCAAAATTAAAGACCAAGGTTGTGGTGAGTATTCCATGTCACATGTCTTTCATATTGGGAAGATCTGTCTCTCCCAAGTCATATGGTAAACCACATCTTATGTAGATCAAGCCTAAATTCACATTCTAGAAGAAACCTCCTATAACTTTCACTACTGGATTTTCATGGATTAAAAGGCTAAAGTAGAACAAGAACCTATTCCTATATCCTTAGATAAGTATGGACCTAGATTCACCATCATGCAAAAAAGGGATATGATGGATGTAGTGGCCTAGGACCTCAAAACAAGGTATTATTCAGTCCATTACTATAGCAAGATGACCTCATAGCCTAGGACTTGGATTCAAACCATTTGTTTTGGGTCTCCCTAATATTGAGTCATCCTCATCTAAGAATGTGAATTCTTCAACTGATGAAAAGGCATTTGAGAACACCCAACCTGAACCCATAGAACCTATATCCAACATTGATGACCTTGATACCTCCTTTGGCCTTGACCACATCTTTGATCCTGATGAACTACCTATATAGGATAAGAACATCACTAGCAATTCTATTGGCCCCTCATTTCATCCAGAATCTTGTGATGAAATACATTAAGACTGAAACCCTCCTACTTTTGAACATGGTACTTATGACCCCTTTGATAGCGATACTCATATCCTTGCCTTTGACCAAATCTTATTCAAAACTAATGATGGAATTTCCCTAGTTTACCCTAAACTCATTGATTGGGCCAACAAGGACTATTGACCTTTGATCAATTCAAAAATGATGATGCCAATGCAGAATTCTTTGAGCTACATGAAGAGTTTCCATGAGGAGATCACAAGTTAGGATTTTCCATTGACCTAAATATCATGGCATACTCTGGGAGTCAACTCCATCTTCCAATCATAAAATTACAAAAATAGAAAAAAAAATAAAAATGTAGGTCTCTTGGTGAAAATCAAAAGGCATCATTAGACCATGAAAAAGTAAAAATAAAGGATGTATCCAAGAGTGAAAACCTCTCTAAGGCACCCAAGGATGGAAGATTGGACATACCCTCATTGAAGCAAAGATCAATACTACTTGTGGAAATGATAGAAGATATAAATCTAGGAACACCTAACAACCCTAAGATCATACATTTTTCAGCCTTATTATCCCTAGAGGAAAGGGATGAATTTGCTAGATTCTTTTAGAGAGGCAGATCAACTTCACCTAGTCTTATGCAGACATGCCTAGATTAGATCGTAAGATAGTCCTTCATCACTTGCCACTAAAACTAGTAAAGAAAAAATTGAGAAAGATACACCCTCAAGTTTCTCTCCTTGTCAAAACTAAATTGAAGAAATTATTGTATGTTGACTTTATAAGATCCATTGACTATGCAAAGTGGATATCTAATCTAGTACTAGTAAAAAAATACTTTGTGGGAATCTAGATATGCATTTACTTCTATGATCTTAACAAGGCATGTCCTAAAGATGATTTTCTATTTCCAAATATAGAAATCATTGTAGATATAATAGCCAAATATGAGATTCTATTTCTAATGGATGGATTCTTTGGTTACAATTAGATAAGAATAGCTCCTAAAGATCAACACAAAATAGCTTTCACATGCCCTTGGGGAACATACTATTGGAATGTCATGCCTTTTGGCCTTAAAAATATTGGGACAACATATCAAAGAGAAATGACTACCATCTTCCATGATTTCATGCACATCCTCATGGAAGACTACATAGATGACTTACTTTGCAAATCTCATAGAAGAAATGATCATTTGGGCATTCTAGATCAAATATTAAATATAATGGAAAGCTATAAACTCTATCTCAATCCAAACAAGTGTGTATTTGGAGTTGTTTCTAGAAAGCTCCTAGGGTACATTATTTCTCAATGAAGCATTGAAGTGGATCCTAAGAAAGTAAAAGCAATACTTGAAATACCTCCTCCATGAAATTTGAGGACATTAAGAAGTCTACAAGGGATATTACAATCTATTTGTAGGTTTATTGCACAACTAGTAGACAAGTGCCACTCCTTTCAACACCTATTACATAAAGGAGTATCTTTTCAATGGAACAACTAGTGTGATGAGTCTTTTCAACAACTCAAAGACTATCTTCTATATCCACCAGTTTCAATGGCTCCTATTCTAGGAAGATCATTCATTTTATATATATTTGCTACAAACATAGCATTAGGAGCTCTCCTAAAACAAAATATGTATAAGGGAGAGAGTGAGCCATTTACTACATCAAAAAAACACTAGTGGGGTATGAACTAAATTATTCACTCATTGAACAAGCTTTCCTTTTTATCATCTTTGTAGCCCAAAAGATGAGGCATTACATGCTCCATCAAAAAATAATGCTTGTCTCTAAGACTGACCCACTAATGTATCTCCTAAGAAAGGCCACTCTCATATGGTGCTTAGCCAAATGGGTTATGATCCTTAGTGGATTTGACATTGAATATGTAGACAGAAAGGCAATCAAAGGGAAAGTGATAGTAGATTAATTAGAAAAACTATCTATGATAGATGATCATCCCATGTTGATAGACTTTCTAGATGAAGCCATATTTAACATGGATATAGCTAATGAATGGATGCTTTACTTTGATGGTTCACATAAAAGAAATGGTTCAAGAGTTGGCATTATGTTTATCACTCCCCAAGGAGATAAAATCCCCAAGTCATATCAGATAGCATTCAATTATACAAACAACATAGCAAAATACAAGGCAATGATCACAGGACTAAAGCTTATAGCTATCCAATAGAACATACAATATTTGCAAGTTTTTGGTGATTTCCAATTAGTCATCCACCAAGTCAATGATGACTATGAAACTAAAGATGATAAGTTAATGCCTTACAAGCAAATGGAAGACTTTCTTAAATCTAAATTTGTCATTATCTATTTTCATTAGCTACCAAGAAAATACACAACAAGCAAGCTAAAACTATGGCTACCATTAGTTCTATGATTGATATGCCTCAAAATGGAGAGAGTTGTGAGTTCCTTGTCAAGCAACTTTTGATCCCAATATTTAAACTCTCTCAATCAGAGTTTGTGTGAGAACTTGTTGGTCCCAATTCCCTCTGGTATCAAGACATTTACAATTACCTACATGCCCAAATCCTCCCCCCTAACTTATCCAAGAAAAAATGCCAAGCCTTTATTCACCAAGCTATTAGATATGTCATCATTGGTGATACCCTTTACAATAGATCTTCTTAACAAACCCTTCTCAGATGCCTTGACTCACAAGAAGCTTAAATTGCCTTACACAATGTTCACGAAGGTATATGTGGAGGTCATTTCAATGGTCTAAGTCTACCCAAGAAACTTGTTAGAGTTGGATATTATTGGCCCACCATGGAAAAAAGATGCCCATGATTTTGCCAAAACATGTCATAAGTGTCAGATACATAGTACTTTGATTCATGCACCAGTACAAGAACTGTAACCAATCATATCTCCATGGCCCTTCTCATAGTGGGAATTTAATCTTGTTGGAGATATTTTTCCTCTAATAGCCATAAGTCCATTATCACAGTAATAGAATATTTTACTAAATGGGTAGAAGTCATCCCTCTAACTTTCACCAATGGAAAGCAAATTTCAAGGTTTATTTTGAACTCTATCATATGTTGGTATAGAATTCCCTTGGCTGTTATTATTGATCATAGAAATTCATTTCAAAATAAGGATGTGGATAAGATTTGCATGAAATACAACATCTACCATGGTATTCTATTATTTACCACCCTCAAGGAAATGGCCAAGCAGAAGCATCTAATAAGACCATCGTCAAGATTCTCCAAAATATTGTCAATGATTATTGTCAAGACTCACACTTACAATTAAATCTAGGTCTTTGGGCCTACAAAACAAGTTTACATGCTCCCACTAGCACAACACCATACTCTCTTATCTATGGAACCAAGGAAACACTTCCCATTGAAGTTCAAATTCCATCATTGAGAGTATCCCTACAAGATGTTGTTGATGATGAACACTATAGAGTATCTAGACTTCATGAACTTGAAATGCTTAATGAGTAGAGGTGAGATGCCTTGAAACATCTAAAATCTTACCAAAACTAACTCAAATGAGTTTATAATAAGAAATGCTCAGGTCATTATTTTGAGATCGGTGATCTTGTCCTAAAGATGAACTACAAGACTTAGCAGCATAGAGAAAAACTAGGAAAATTTGAACCAAAGTAGGAAGGAACCTATGTAGTTACTATAGCATTTGGGGTTGGAATATATCAACTTGAAACACTATAGGGTGAGCCATTGCTCATGTCCATCAAAAGCATGCATCTCTGTAAGCACTATACTTGATTTTGTCTAAAAGTCCTAAAAAAAAATCAAGAAATGGCAAAAAGTCCTGAAAAAATATTTTTAAAAATGGAAAAAAAAAGTCTTGAAAAAAGAAACAAAAAAGTGAAAAAATAGATGCCTTGATGAAAACCTAGGAAACAGGTGTCTTAGCACAAAAATTTGAGTCAAAAGAAAAATTTCAACCAAAAGTGAAAACCTAGTAAATAGGTGCTTTGGGCAAGTATCAAGGTGAAAACCTGGCAAACATGCACCATGTGTAATTAGTTATTGCTCCTTCCTTTATTAGAATTCCATCTGGTTTTTATTCCTTCTATCATTCCTTGATCATATCCTTCATATTGCAAGACATCCCTTGTTCTTGATTATGGCCCATGAACTGGTTAATGTCCATTGATATCTTACCCAAGTGTCACTAATATGTACATACTTTGTCTTTGGCCTTTGTACATAGTTGGCATCTTGTCTAGGGGCATATCACCTACATAGTGTGTGAGTTTGAAATTGAACTGAGGGCATCTCCCTAAGCACATTTTATCTATTGGACTTATCACATATTGGATTGGAGCTAACCCTTGCAACCCCTTACGATCCTAAAAAAATCCTAAAAATTCTAATACGATCCTAAAAATTCAAATATGATCCTAAATAAACTCCTAAAAATCAAATATGATCCTAAAAAAAACCTAAAAATCATAAAATACCATGAGTAAATGTATAAAATTTGTAAAATGTCCTAAACAAATTGATAAAAATCATAAAATGTCTTGAAGAAACTATTAAACATCATGAAATGTCCTAAAAAAATCACTAAAAATTATAAAATGTCCTAAAAAAATTCATAAAAATCATATAAGGTCCTAAGAAAACCACTAAATGTTATATCATGTCCTAAAATAAACACTAAAAATCATAAAATATCCCGAAGAAACCAATCACACAAAAACATCAAATATCCTCAAAAACTCTAAAAATCACAAAACCCACCAAAAGTTTACAATAAACCTTGTAAATATTCATTATGGATAATCACCACTTTTTCTTAAACACTTGCACTTTCACAGACCAAAACTCAAAGCATTACACTTGAATGACAATCACACTATCTAAGAAATGTGAACCAACAATCAATCCAACATGTCACTATGAACCTATCAACTGAATCAGAAAATAGACCTATCACATGATCAATTTATCAACAACTATCTACAAACCTAAAATACTAAAAAAAAAAATTGATAATGGACAAGAATAGTTGTTTGCTCACACTATTTAGTGAGTGATTTATTTTTTCTTTGTTTTTCTTTGATCATTTTCCTATGCCACTTGATGATATAAACTGATCTATGAGAGTTGTTAGGATGGTTCATGGTCATGTTTTTCTATCTATTAAACAATGTATCTTTGATTGTCTAGGGCATTTATATATGCCTCAGGAAGGAAAAGGTCATTTTTTTTCTACATCATGCTTATTTACACAAAAGGTTTGTATTTGTGTTCTAACCTTTTATGCCATGACGCATTGCATTCCCTCTACCACATCAAAATAAAGATCTAATAACATATAGTGCACATTGTGAAAGCAAAAGTCCTCACCTCATACTAACTATTCCTCATATCATCTCCTTTATCTTCTAACATCCACTTCATCTGCCACCATGGTCTTGTACTCTACTACACCAAAAGCATTGTCATCCTACATTTTTGCATATGTCAAAAGTCCAGAAAAACCCAAAGCAATACATATATGCATAAATATGGCATTTATATCATTTCACATTTCATTTGTATTCATTCCATATCATTTTACATTTCATTTTCATTCATTCCATATTATGTTACATTTCATTACACATTCATACATTAGAAAAATATGTGGCAAAAAATAAAGATGTCATTTCCTAAGCATAATATGTGATAAATCAATGCATGATGTCATCATATAAAAGTCAACATAGAAAATCATAAATGCATCCATATAAAACATATTAAATACATGCATAATCCATCTCATATAGTCATCATAACATAGTTGCATCTCATAAATGTTTCACAAATGTATCAGAGTACATGGTCATGGTTTACATCAATACTAACTGCCTGTAGGTGTGAACCATAAAAGAGCATAACAAAAAAAAGGCAACACAGAGAAGCCCCTCTATACATTAGCATGTTTGTGTCAACCTATGCTATCCCTAGCCTTGTGGCCTCTATTTGGCCTCGAGGATGATCCCTCTACTCTTTGTGGTGGCCTCATTGGCCCCATCACCCTTGCACTACTATTTGTCATCTATGTCCATTGTGAGTTAGATCTTGATGCATGAAAGCTCTCTACCCTCTATCCTGGTGGAACTACCATCTCATAATGATCCCTCCAATACTATGTCTCCACATGTGCCCTAGTCATTATCATAGCCATCTATCAGAAGTTCAAATCTTTGATGCTACTAATGAACTCTTGTGACTCATGCACTACCCTCTCTGCCTTGAACACTACTTCATCCCTATCTTCCATAGCATGATCCCTCTCTACTATCACTAATCTCTCCCTATTATCACTACATGCCTCTCTACTACAACCTAGTCCAAATAAATCTAGAGCCCTCCAATCACCTCTATAAGCTCTAACTAGCTAGGTGCTACTTGTACCAGTACTAGAATCCTCTATTGTAATCCACTAGATACCCCTCGACATCCATCTCTACTGCATCCACACACATGTCATCCTCATCACCTCTCTCATCACCATCACCCCCACCCTCCTCATAATCATCCCCATCCTCTCCCCCATAACCATCCCCACTACCACTATCATCACACTCCTCATCATCATCTCCCTTGTCCTCATCTCCCTCATCCTCTCCCTCATCATCCTCATTATCATCATCTGCATTAGCATCCTCATCATCATCCCCTGCATCATCATCCCCCACCTCAGCATCATCTCCATCCTCCCCCTCCTCCCCAACATCATCTTGATCTCCTCCCTCCTCATCATCTTGCTCATCCTCCTCCTCATCCCCCTCCTCCCCTTGCTTTGGATGTAATATCATTCATGGTACCAGCACTACTAGATCTATCAATAGCCTCGGACGATGCTGCAAAAACCACCTATCATATGTTGCTATCATGCCTATGTCCACCACATTCATTCTTGCTCCCCATACCCTTGATTATAGCTCCTCCAATTGTGCATAAGCCACTTGTGTCCTGATAGGTTCTACCCACTCTTGGATCTCTACTCTAGACCATGAAAACAATGCTATACCTATCGACACCTGTTATATCTCCCCAAACTATTTGTATACCTAATTTGCTAGGTACATCTCTATCACCTAGTGAATAATCATTGTGCACCCTATCAAATAACACTCCTATCTACAATATGGTAGGTGGATCTCATCATTGTCCCACCTTGGGAAACCTCTTTCTGGTCTCCAAATAAACTATGTCATAGTATCCAACTAATACCTGAAGAATCGAGTGTACCCCATCAGTCCTCATGCTAGTATGCCTCTATAGTTGTATGAATAAGGCATATACTCCACTATCTCTCTCTCTATGAGTGGTATGAACACCATAATGTTCTCATATGCCTAGATCTATAGTAGTGTACCTCCAATACTAAATGTCAGTCCACCTCTATATGCCACCTGATGCAGATAGTAGTACAACATTCCCAACATGCACAGTCCTCAAGAAAACATGGTCTCGTCCATGACCATCCTCTCTAACACTCAGCCCCATCTAATAGGGAACCTATGTCCATGCCTATCAAGTATTAGTAGTCCACCCAGTACCTAGTAGATAATAGTTATTAATCACTCATGGCATGCCACTAGTAGATCCCATCCTATCTCATAATCTCGGATACCCAACTCTGCATCTCCACATCTAAATAAATGATGTAATGTCTCTTTCCTAGTAGTCAGGTCATACATATCCAACTCTCCATGAATTAGAATCCTAAGGATGTTCCATACACTCTCCAAGGAGACATTTGCCTCCCTCATTGGCAAATGGAAAGAACTAGTCTTTGAATGCCACCTCTCTGTCAGCATTATAAGTAGGGTCTTGTTCCCTCTCACCTTTAGCATTAATGTGATATGATGCAAGCCAAGTCCTACCAAGATCTCTTTCTCACTAGCAATCATCTAATGATGTAGCATTAGGCTCTGAGGCCTATGTCCCATCATCTACAATAGAGGTAGATGCTCCTACATAACCATGTAGCCTACGTCAACCTTGTATGGCTTTATACCAAGTTTAACCTACATTTGACCCTAGTTTGACTTTGGTTTGACTAGGCTTGACCTTTTTGATCATTTTTTACTAAGTTTACCTATGTTTTGAACTCTTTCTAGGGTTTTGAACATGTCTACCAAGTTTTGGGTCATGTCGAGCTCATTTGCATCATCCTAACCCTCTGGCTACCCATCCATCAACTTGTTCTTTTATCTAAGCTAGGTTTGACTAGATTTAACTTTTTTTCTAACCATATTGGCCTAAGTTGACCTATTCTTTCAACTCTTCCTAGGGTTTTGAGCATGT
The DNA here is from genome assembly GCA_028749045.1 of Cupressus sempervirens. Classification (NCBI taxonomy): domain Eukaryota; kingdom Viridiplantae; phylum Streptophyta; class Pinopsida; order Cupressales; family Cupressaceae; genus Cupressus; species Cupressus sempervirens. The sequence goes on along the minus strand of CM053784.1, from coordinate 469,082,148 downwards.
GGTCCAAGTTTTGAGTTATTCTGAGTCTATTTGCACTCTTTCTGGCCCTTTGCATTGCTCTTTATTAGCATCTGATTGGGTTTGACCTACATCTATTCTAAGTTTGACCAAGTTTGACCACTTTGGCCATATTTTATTAAGTCTTACCTCTATAGTCTATTTCTACCTAGATGGATGTGCAAGAGACACTTTTTCTGTTGGTTGCAATGCCTTTTTGCACTCTGGACCCCATAACTTTCACATTTCAACTCTAATTTGTGATATGTTAGTTGCTATGGATTTGTTTTCTCATTGTTGAAAAATTGACCTATCATATGCCCATGTTGGTCATTTTCTTGAGGGGGAACCCATATACACCACCCCTATTGGGGCATACTTTTATTTCTTTTTTGTCAATGTTCTTTGACACAATGCTCTAAATCACATCATATCAAAGAAGGGAAAAATGTAGATGCTCAAAAATGGTTTGTGTCTATGATTTAATCACATTTTCATACTAACTTGTCCCATTTTCTCATTCCAATAATTCTAATCTTTTGGCCAACTTTATTATATCTCAACAATGTTTATCATCATTCATATCCTCTTTCACATCAATTGCAAATTATTTTAGATCCATTTTAGCATCATCAAAATCAAATCAAATCAACTTGGAATCACCCCAAATGTACCTAAAATCACTCATAATCAGTCCTAATCAACCCAAAACTTGTCAAACATCCCAAGTCTACCATCATCTTTCCAATCCTAGGCAGTTTTGCATCTCTTAGTGCCTTGGAAATCTATCAATCTGACCTTAGTACTATCATGGCTCTCAGTGCTAGGTCAAACTACCATTCACATCATTCAGTCTTCAACATTTTCAAGTCTCTTAGTGTTATATCATGGCATTATCATATCAATTTAATAATATTGATAGTGTTTATCGATGTTATTATGATCAACCCTATCAATCAATCTTGATCCTGTAGCATTTACAATGTCAGTTAAATGTTACATGTCCTTAATCCATGGCATGTTATCAATCTAAATCAACCATTCAATTTGACCATGGCTTTCATCTACCTGTCATCATCCTAGTTGATCTACATAATCATCACATTTCAACAAAGGATATTATCGCACTTATCAAATTAAATTGTCCAATCATCTACTAACTTTCTGTATAGGATTAAATAACCCATGATTTAATCCTATATAATTTCAATCATTTTTCATTTGCATCATTAATCATTCTTCCTATTTAACATCCTCGATTAATTAATTTAATTAATTAATTAATTCATCATTCACAAACCATGGGAATTCTCAATTTCCTAAGTCTCATTTTCCACTTCTAATTTCCAAATTCGTAATTTCCATTTGTGTGGATATATGGATTTTTAATTCAAATATTCTACATAATCTCGACATCATGATGAAACATGGGCATGAAACATCATAGATTCTATCCTTGCACTTGGCTAAGATATGTCATAATCCATATATTCTTATTCCTTACACATATCTATATTTAGCCATAGTGGTCATAGATTCTTGGCATTAAGTGGCTTTGAGGTGTCACATGGCGCATCATAGATCCTCCACCATTTTTAGCCATGTTGAATTCTATGCCTCATACAATCTTACATTTGGCATATTGTGTCATATGTGTCATGAATTTCAAAAGGGAATCTCTTTCCAAATTGCATATCCAAGGTGACAAGTCCAATGCTCTCCTCTTATGTGTTGGCTATAAAATGAGCCACATTTCTTCCATTTTCATTCCCTTGGTCTTTGGTCTCTCAAAGCTTAAAATCACTCTTCTAGTATTCTCATAGCATTATCATATCGTAGAATTTTTCTTTTCAATTATGTGCATTATAGGCAATTTGAGCTACATCATATGGAGAAGAAAGAAGGACATGGGAGCTACAAATGAAAGAGGGGGTTTTTACTTTGTGTGTATTTCTTTGTTTATTTGGCTTTCATGGTAGACTAGATTTTTTTTAGTGTATGTTGATTGATTTTATTGATTTCTCATAGTATGCTAGATGTTTAACCCATTTTCTAGTCCTATAGCTCCATGCATTGGGTCTTTAGAGGAGAGAGACTTACAGAAGATTAGATGTTGTTTTTAGCTCAAATTTGCACAACTCAAATGCTCTCACATGGCCTCAACTAAAACCCTCATTATTACATCCAAAATTAAGGAATAAAATATGATTATGTCTCCAATGGAGAATTGAAATGTATATTCAATCTAAATTACAGAGTCTTTGGATCTCAGAACTCTGATCTAAGACAAGAGCCTTCTGAACATTGAAACCACTAAACTGCCTAAGACATTGAACTTATCAAACATATGAACCTCCTTGAACCAATGGAAGAATTTTGAAATAGGTTCAATGAGGTTCAAAACCCAAGAGGGACTAAGATATAAACCTCAAACAAGGGTTGCATTCTATGGTGGGGTAGGAGGAAGATGGTTGTGTGAATGGTTGATTGAGCAAGTTACAAAAAATCAGGGTGTCAGTTTCAAGTAGTTTCATTAATTTGACAACAGAATCAACTTTGAAAGTGGGATAATCAAAATTGACATGTCCATCCTTATGATAGATGTCTCTATCTCAGAATAGAAAATTACCTCAAATGACAAGCAAAAAATTATTAAATGTATGGAAAATTAGAAGAACATTCACCTATAATATTTTTAAGGACAAAAATATAACAAACATATAATTTGGTGGAAAAATACATGAGTTATGTTGCTCCACATTGTGGCTATTCCACTATCCAGTAGTGGAAACTCTTCATGTTAAATATGAAGATATTGAATTTAAAAAAGATAACTATCAGATATCTATATTTTTGTTTTAGTGATAACAAATATACAGTCTAATTTTAAGAAAAATAATAGTCTTAAATGTATATGATTAAATAAGATAAACAAGAATACTAATTGTAGTTGTATAATTCTAGTATTACTGATTATGTTAAACAAAATGTTCAATAAAACAAGTATGAAGTAACATAAATGGATCATCTGCTTGATCCTATTATGACTTAATGTGAATGCATCCAGTCATTACCTAGATGATATTATGCATGAGACCTTTACTTAATCACCAAGAGATAATATAATATGTAAGTATAGATTTTTGCATACTTAGTGTGGTATGAATAGTTTTGATTGAATGCAAGGATAATTGCTTGTGTGAATTAAAGAAATCAATGATTAATTTAATTTAGCACAAGTACTATGCAAGTGTGTATGTATGCATGTAAAGTAGTTCACATAGTGAACTAACATACATACATACATGCACATATGCATACAATAATCATAATCAGTTATCCTTGAATCTGACCAAAGCTATTATATATGAACAAGAGATACATGTTTAGAAGGAAAAAAAGAACATTTATATAGGTACCTCTTATCCCCTTGAAGAAAATCATAGATCAAGGACACGGAGTTCACAAGGGCATGGCACAGAAACAAAATGTAGTGATCACAAGGGAATGGCAACAAAATTCTAGATCTCCATTGATCTCCACCAATGTTCAGAGCTCTCCACCCTTGTTTAGATTTTTCCACCCTTTTTCACATGTAGCTCTCCACAATCAATAAAAACAAATAGGGAATGATTAAAGTCATGTTTTCTTTTCTTTTTTGTTTATAATCCATAATACACAATCCACAAGATCTTTCTATATATCTAAATACATGCATAAATAGACACATATAAATACATATACATATGTATATATGTATATATATACATATATACATATATATACATACATATTTATACATATATATATTATATACATACATACATGCATATATACATACATACATGAAAATAACAATGCTGAAATGAATGCTGAAATGAAAGCTATTGATGATCAAACCCCTATGCTAGAGTTACAACACAATGTGAATTTGATTTTAGATAAGGTAGAGGTAGATATTAAAAACTTTGATAATCAAAATTTAAGGCACAAGAGTGAAGGAGAAGGAGCATTTTTAGAAAGAGAAGGAGAAGGAGTGGCTTTAGAAAGATACTACATGGCAGAAACAACAGCTAGAAACAACTCCTTACACTCAACCTTCATTGAATTTATTCTTCAATTCCTTGCATATGCAATTTTATAACCTTGGAAAACTATATTTGATCCTGCTAATGGGAATAACTTATTATTCATTTTATTGTACCTAATCTGATGACAGTTCTATAGGAATTTGTAATCAACCTAGCTAATTAGCAACTAGGCCCAATTAACTAGGCTATGGCTAGTTTCTTTATAAAAATATCTAGTGTGATATGTTTTTGTAAAATTTATTGCAAACTCTACCCATTTTTCCTAGTTTGAATTATTTTTGTGGAGGATCTTGAGGTAATTCACTTAGCATGGGTTGAGTAAGTTTTAATTATTTTATTATTTGGATTTTAGAATATGTATGCAACTAGATCAAATTTTTTGGTGTGTTAAGATGTAATAATGACATTTAAAACATCTCTAAATATACATGTTTAGAAGGAAATATAAAGAGATGCATGTTTAGAAGGAAATGAAACAAACATTTACATAGCCCTTGAAGAAAATTGTAGAGCTAGGGCACGACAAAAAAATCATAGAGAAAAGGCATGGAGATTACAAGGGCACAACATGGCAACAAAATCATAGAGCAAGGCCATGGCAATAAAATTGTAGAGTAAGGGCATGGAAACAAAATGCAAAGATCATAAGGGCATAGCAATGAAATCACAAAGCAAGGGCACAATAATGAAATGCAAAGATCATAGAAATGAAATTGTAGAGCAAGGGCACAGAAACAAAATGCAGAGATCATAGCAATGAAATGCATCGATTACAAGGGAATGACAACATTTAGAGATCTCCACCCTCATTCAGAGATCTCCACCCTCTTTCTTGTACAGCTCACCACAATCAAAACAAATGGGGAATGTTTTATGTCATGTTTTGTTTTTTTTTGTTTATACTCATGTGAGCTTTGCAATTATGATTCCAACATCATAATTGTGATGGTCTCAAGGACAATTGCAAAAAAAAAAACATGAAAATCACCACCAATTACACCATCATCACAAATTATTTTCACAATTCAACCCCAAATATTGTAGTGTGGAATGAAAAACATTTTTGTGCTTATCATCAAAACTAGTAGCACCTCACCAATAATTGCTATGCCCTTAAGGGAGCCATTCAAAAATTGATTAATGAAAAAACTATTGTAGTTCATACCCATCATACCAATGAGGATCATATGGCCTTTAAAAATCTATTCATGAGTCATGAGAAGGGTGAATCTTCCAAAAATAACCAAGTCAAATCTTCCAATGACAAGGTTAATTATGCTCATAATAATGATAATAAAATCAACATGATCACTGCATTTATCATTGTCAAAGATAAACATAAGAAATAACCCTTGAATGCCATCACTCGAGGTCAAGTCTCTAAAGTGGTCTTGCCAGGGCTAGCCACTAGTTCAAATCTAGTAACCACAAGTACTACCATCTCCAAATATAGTCTAGTCAATCGGCTTTAAAAATCTTCGTTCATATCTCCATCTTTGAATTGTTATAAATACCCCCAAAGCACAAAGTTGAGATCCTAACCAAAGCCTTAGTTCCAAATGATCTTAATGTAAATAGGTTCCAAAATATGGTAAGCAATGTCATTTCACCCCATTGTGTATCCTTCTCAGCACAAGATGACATGTCCTTCACCCATCCATAAAACTCCCCATTACGTATTGAAGTCTTTGTGCACAAAAGTATAGTAAAGAGAGATTTGGTTAATGGAAGGGTTGGTTGAAACATCTGCACACTAAACTTGGTAAAAGAACTAGGATATGAAGAAGATGGCATTGACCCCAAGAAAAAAATTACAATTAAGGCCTATGATGATGAGGAAAGATCCTCTAATTTCATGGTCATTTTTCCAATAAGGGTTGGCCCGATCATGAAATAAATTGTCTATCAAGTTCTAGACCTGAAGCTAACTTACAATATCCTATTAGGCAAGTCATGGATTCATGACATGCAAGTACTTTCCTCCACTTACCATCAATTTTTTAAATTTCCATATATGGTTCAAGAGGTAACCATACTTGGGAACCAAAAGTACACACAATATTGCAATTCCTTTGTCCCTCATAATAGGGAAAAAAATCACCATCACGACAAGCAATGCCAACTAATCTATACCAACAGAAGCTTCAACCTCCACTAGTCAAGACAATAACCACTCTTCCACAACAACTAAGGGAAAAGAGAAAGTGGATTATTCTAGTTCTTGCATCCTATCACCTCTTTTTCCAAAAGACTCCGAACAAACATATCATGAATAAATGAGTTGTTTAATAAAATATTTTAAATGAAAGTGAAAACTTCAACACAAAGGAGTAGGTGAATATTCAATTTCATTGTTTTACCCATTGATATCTCCTAAATCTCATGGAAGACCTACTTTAATGACTCTTCCTAGACCCTACAATGGACATTTTGTTAAAGTGATATATTTTTGAACATCAAGGAAGAGGAAAACAAGAGGATACAAAATGTTGACATTTTCCCCCACCTTTTTGGTAAGGGTTATGACCTAATGAAGAAAATGGGTGATCTAGGTGAACACCCTTTGGGAAGAGGCACAAGTATTGTTGAACCACTACTAGTACAATTCGGTCCCACTAAACTGAAGACAGGAGTAGGCTATTCAGAACAAGAAAATGAAGGTTTTCCACCTTATCCTAAGGCACCACATATTTATAATTCATGACCTAAATATAGAGATTCCTCCTCCTCCACTTTGGTTTGGGTACCAAAGGAAAAGGATGTCATGAATCAAAGTACATCCAGTCTAAAGAATCTAAGCCTATGTTTCCTTGATCTACACGTTGTAGAAGAATTGTTCATGGATGCGATTAATAATGAGGATGATGATGATTGCACCAAGTGGTTATTTTATTCATTATCCAAGGAATCTACCCATGATAAAGAATGTGATGTAATTCAAATTTATACATAGAGCATTGCCATGGCATAAGAATCTGTTTCTAGATCATACCCCCCTTCACTACACAGAGTCAATTCACACTAGAAAAATTCCAAAGTAGGTATAGAAAAAACACATGATCTCCCATCACTTCGTAATGATGAACTTGATGAAGGATTCTAGTTCCAAACCCTATTTCCAAAAATTTTTAGTGGATATTAAAAAGTAAAGTAATGAGAAGCTCAAAAATTCTAGTCTCCTAGATAGTTTAGAGGAAGAACACATTATAGACTTAACTGATACACTATAGGAGCCACCAAATGAAGTCATGTCTTTGAACTCATTTGAATCATATCCATACTCTGATTCATTACCCTTGATATATCTTGGGCTTATCAATTGGGATATAATTAAGCCTCATAACATTAATAACTTTGACACAAACTGGGACATCTTCATATACCTCAATGCAATTGAACCATCTCCAAGGCTAGAACTAAATGAAGCACCTATGGATGGTTCATGTATCAATTATCTTAGTCACATGAAAAGAGGTCAAACACATTAGAATTCTAGAGGCCCAAACCATTTTGTGGCAATCCCTGATTTTAAAAAATAGAAAAAAATAGAAGTGACATATCTAAGGGTGAAAACCCAATTGTGGCACCCAATGATGAGATAATTGATACTTTACCCAAGTATTTAGAAGAGAGGTCATCTATTTTAATCAAGCCAACAAAGAAGGTCAAGATTGGGATAGAAGTAGAACTAAGAATCACTCACTTGGCATAGTCATTAACTTCAAATAAAAGAAGTGAATTCATTCACTTCTTCAAGGAAAGATTAATTTTGCATGGCCCTATGCTGACATATCGGGTTTAGATCCTAATCAAATTCTTCATCACCTCAATATTTATTTAGGGGCTAAACCAATCAAACAAAAGCTTAGAAAAATGCATCCACATATAGAACTATTAGTCAAAATTGATTTGGAGAAGTTACTTCATAGAAATTTCATCAGGCCATTGGCCTATACTTCTTGGATCTCAAACATTATGCCTATTTCAAAGAATAATGGTAGTATATAGATCATCATTGATTTCTATGATGTTAATAAGACTTGTCACAAAGATGATTTTCCCTTACCAAGCATTAATGTCATTGTAGACCTAATAGCATGGCATTCTATGTTCTCTCTTATGGATAGTTTCTCTAGTTATAACCAAATCTGGATAGCACCCAAAGACCAAGAGAAAATATCCTTCACTGGTGCATGGGGTACATTCTGTTGGAATGTCATGCCCTTCAGTCTCAAGAATACAAGAGCCACATATCAATGAGCTATGAGCACAATATTTCACGACATGATGTACACATTTATGGAGGATTATATAGATGGAATTCTAGTAAAGTCTCATACCCATCAAGACCATCTTCCAATTCCAAACAAAATATTTACTCATCTAAAATGTTTCAAAGTTAGTTTGAATCCTCAAAAATGTGCTTTTGGGGTACAATCTAGAAAACCCATGAGCTATGTTTTTCTCTACCAAAGGGATAGAGGTAGATCCCAAATAATTACAAGCTATTGTTGATATAAAACCTCCCAAGAATCTGAGGTAGCTAAATTCTCTCCAAGGGAGACTTCAATACATTTGAAGATTCATATCTCAATTGGCTAAGAAATGTGTGTCTTTCACTCACCTTCTCCATAAAGATGTAATCTTCAAGTGGTACAATCTGTGTCAAATAGATTTTGACCTCCTTAAGATTTATATAATGAATCCAGCTCTTTTAGTTCCTCCTATGCCACACAAACCTTTATTTTTGTATTTCTCCTTGATAGAAAAATTAGTAGGAGCCCTCTTGGTGCAAGAAAATGATGAAGGAAAGGCAAAGGTCATCTTCTACATAAGTCAAACTTTGGTCAACTATGAGCTTAATTACACTTTCATTTAGAAGGCATGTTTGGTAGTAGTTTTTTCTTCCCAAAATGTACGCCGCTACTGCTTAACCCATTAGGTAAAGCTCATAGCTAAAATCAACCCTCTGAAATATCTTCTTAGGAAAATAGCACTAATAGGGACACTAGCCAAATGGGTAATCATTTTGAGTGAGTTTGACATAGAGTATGTCAATAGTAAGCTCATCAAAGGAAAATCCATCACAAATCAATTAGAAGATGCACCTCTAGAAAGCTTGAATCTCATCTTAGCAAATTTTTTAGATACACACATTTTGCAAATAGAGCCAGTCACATGGAAGTTTTATTTTGATGGTTCATAGACACATCATGGTTTAGGCATAGGGATTTTATTCATCACACTTTCTGGTGTGACCATATCAAAGTCATACAAATTTTTGTTTCCATGCATTTACTCAACCCAAATCCCACATCATTTTCTTCCTCAACACTCCCAACTCCATGTGATATGATTCAATTTCTGCCTACTTACATGATAACCTTATGCCTCCCAATCTATCTAGAAACCAAAAATGAAACTTTATCTGATAGACCTCGCATTACATATTAGTGGTTGACACATTATATAGGAAAGGTCTAGATGAAACTTTATTTAGATGTCTAGAAAATGATGTGTCTAGGGTTTCTCTGCAAGAGGTTCATGTAGGTATTTGTGGGTCAGATTCTAGTGGGTTCACCCTATCTAAAAAACTCCTTGGAATGGGCTATTTCTGGCCCACTGTGGAAAATGATTCTATCAACTATGTTTCCTCAATCAAAGACGTAGTCCTCCAAGAAAACCCCAAAAACTAGGCAGATTGAGAAAAGAAAGGTAAATAGAAAGCCAACTAGATTGGCTCGTATATCACCATGAAATCTTTTGGGATAGGTACATGCAAACTTGTTGATTGTAATGAACTAGAAACACCCATTAACATCATCTATCTTAAACAATTCTATGTCAAAATTCATAAGGAAACACCTCATATCTGAAAAATATCAAAAACAACCAAAAAACATTCAAAATTAAAAGTTAAAAATAAAAAATAAATAAATCTGGTATAAAAGGAGTGAGAGATAAAACCTTTGGTCTTCCTCAACAACAAAAGTCCTTCAATGTGAAAAATACAATACAAAAAGACTACAATAAAACCATCCATGCCAATTTTTCTTTTTTATGGACTCTTCATTGCTTACCTCGGTATTACCTAGAACAATTAATGGAAGATGAAAAGGGGGATATAGGATGCCAAATTTGAGTCAATTTTTACACATACCCAATTGAGAAACACTTGCATATTGCAGTTTAGTGGTTTCTCACCATTAGAAATAGTTCACAGCAAAGATAGCCAACTAAAAGAAACACAACAAGGGTGAGAAACTTAGAGGAAACATGGAGTTTGATTATGTTTTAAGATATCATGAGCATGAATTACATGAAATACAATGCACATCTCAAATATCCATAAATCCATATGTGGTTCCAAAAACCCATTTTAGCCTCCATAAATCCATATGTAGTCCCAAAAATCCATTTTCACCCTCCATAAATACACATATGGCCCTAAAAACCCACTTTTAGCTTTCATAAATGCACACGTGTTCCCAAAAATCCATGTTTGGTCTTTGTAACTCTTTACGTGCTCTAAAACATCCCTTTTGGCCTTCATGCTTGTCCCTATGGTCTCCATATTCCAAAAAATCTGACCTCCTTCCTCTTTTCCCTATTAGCATATCAAAAATCATCCAAAACTATCAAAAACAAATCGAAAATCAAACAAGTGATCAAAATCATATCTCTAACATTGTTATTAATTTTGCATGAATAATTTTTATATTTTCAATACAATGATCCATTGATTTAATGTCAAGCTAGTGTCCATCTATAATTGTCGCTCCTTTGGGATGGGTTTGCATGCCTCAACTAGTTTTATATGAAATCAATGGTGAGGTCTGATATACTAAAAAATATTCAAATATTTTATGGCATAATCCTTGTCCTATTACTTATGGAAAAGATGTCAAAACAACCCAGAAATATATAAATAAATAAACTAAGAACTAGTGTCATTATGTCTTGAAACATAGCTCAAAGCTTAGGATAATATTTCACAATGTGGATAGATGAAAAATTTTGCCTCTATTCCTCCTTACATCCTTCTCCTTCTCAAGTAATCTCAAAAGGGTGGTTGAAACTTATTTATGTTGCAAAATCCATGATTGATTTAGCATCCTTCAAAATATATATCAATCCTATCCTAAAACACCTTACTAACCTCACATTTCATAATTACAATTTAAGGACATGTTGGTAATTCAAGCATCACTCTAATTGGCATAGATATCCATTGCACTCTTTCATCACCATCCAAATAGGTCATCATTTTGTTGTACACCAAAAATGTTGCTAACAATCTACTAGGTTGGCCTACATCCCCATTGTAGGAAGCAATACACGAGACTGAATACCATGCAAGTTGAACCCTTGACACTTGGAGTCAATGGTAGAACAAAATAAGTAAGCATTTGAAATACTGTAGTGGTCTCCCCCACCTTGTAAAGTTGCAAACTCCTTTTTGGGTCCCCTTAGAACCTTTTTAGGCCATCTAGTGACTTTTTAGGCCCAAACACCTTTTTCAAGACACAATTGCCCTCTTTGATTCCCCCTAGCACCTTTTTAGGTCATACAACACCTTCTTTTTGTGTCCCCTTAGTGCTTTTTTAGACCTAAATGCATTTTTCAAGGCACAAGTGCCCTTTTTGGGTCCCCTTAGCACCTTTTTAGGCCATCCAACACCTTTTAGGCCTAAACACCTTTTTCAAGGCACAAGCATCCTTTTTTGGGCCCCTTAGCACCTTTTTAGGCCACTCAGCACCTTCTATAGGCCCAAGCACCCTCTTTTGGGCCTCTTGGTACCTTTTTAGGCCATCCAACATCTTTTCCTCAACACCTTTTCTATTCCCTAAGCACCTTTTTAGGCCACTCAGCACCATTTGCAAGCCTAGATGCTTTTTTTAGGCCCCCTAGCACCCTTTTAGCCTCACGGGCCCTTCAACTAGCCCCATAAGCATTTGTCTCAGCCTACACCTAGATAAAACATCACATCTTTGGCCTTAAGTTGTTTGTAAAAGCTATCAATAAACATAGAATTTTTAGAATCCAGTTCTTCCTACAATTCATGAATTTGCACTTCCTTCTTTTTCCACCTAGTGCACATTCATTCTCAAAATATTACACAAGTTCATACTCATCTTTCATTGAGATCCCACCTTCAAATCTTCCTTTTTTTCATCTAGTTCTCACACATAAGTGAATGTTAATCTTTCTCTAAATATCTCATTGCTCATGCTTTTTGTGGATTTTGACAACCTTCCACTCTCAAAAATATCAAAAACATCCAAAACAATTGCAAAAATACCAAAAACATCCAAATAGTCTCAAAATTACCAAAAACATCCAAAACATGTCAACAAAAATACCAAATCAAAGAAATAACAATAATAATTAGATACTTTCAACTACATTGTACATAGATGCACACAACATGCAAGTTACCATTTTTTTTCCATGAACAACACACTTTTTTTATTTATTATGGCTCCAAAGGTACAATTACATCCAAAGGAACACCTAGCAGATCACTTATTCTAGTCTCCCTTGTTGAGGTGGCTTGGTAGGCATCTTGGAAGATGAAGCTCATGGCATTGATCTCCCTCATACCCAAATAGCATCCATTGGTATTAGAAACTTCCCATTATGCAATTGCACATTCAGTAGTTACATAAATTGTCTATCCACAAACAAGTTCTCCCATTGCTGCTCCAATAGAATTGACTAATAATATAAGTCCATACAATATGTAGCTTCCCACTGTACTTTTCTAGTCCTTTACATATCCATGAACACATTATCCACAAACTTATTAATACTCAGCATGGTGATCACCTGTTGAACCATGTCACACTCCTATTACATCTATTCGATCATCATTCTCTAGCACTCCACATTTTCTTTTGTCTCACTAAGTTTCTTCTTCAACTGCCTCATCTTTACCTTGCTAGCCATCAACTACTCTTGTAGCAGCAATGACACGATGTTTGTTTTTTATGTCACATCCTTAAAAGACTCTGACTGCACTTGTAGTAATACCAGCTCATTTTGTGTACTTTCTAAACTTGCTTGTGGCAACCTTAGAGCATCTTGCAACCTTTGTGCCCTTTCTTTCTTATCCTAAATCCCTGCATCATTTCCCTCTTCTCATGATCTTTCCACCCATAGCTTAGGTTACAATAATCACACCTATGCTTGTTCTACATTCAAATCCACTTAGAGTCGTATGGCTTCTATTTATGCTCCATCCTTATGTTCTTTATTAATCAAACCTAACAAAAATGTGACTTCTTATTCCACATTCTCAACCTAGACTCTCTCTATGGCCATCATTCTTTGCAACTCCTCTACTTCATGTGTTTCTTGTGTCACACCCTCAGCATCCAGCTTTGGTTCAACTATACCCAATATGCCCATCTCCTCACTTGTAAACCTCTATTCCAAGATTATGAGTCTAATCAACTAACTTAGTATGCTCATCACCTCACCCACATGGACATCCTTAGTCACCCTCTACATTGTTCTTAAAGTCTTCCCAGGAGAGTCCATCTCCCTTACACCTGTCACTAGTTCTAGCATGCTTTTTGTCACCCTGAGAGGACTAATTTTTTCTCACTTCATAAGATTTCCACCTAGTTCCTCTTGTAACACCTATTGCACTACACTTCCTAACAACATTAACAATGCTAATAAAGGCACTTCTTTCATCCTGACTCTTAAGCCCCCAGATTGTGCCTATACTAGCACTATCTGACTTGACTCGCTATGCTCATGAACTAGTGTTGGGAGCTCAGGCTAATATATCAGTTCACTCGACATAAAATGGGCATTATTTTCCCTCTATCCTTGCCTCACCCACCCTCCCTAACTAACATCCCCCATCTCTGCCTCCTTCTGTGACTAGTCTAGTGAGCTTGCCATGTTAATAGCCTCACACATACTTTTTCTCTCTAACAAATGAATCTCCCAATAGTTTTGATACTTACTCCTTCACCATACTTCATTTTACATGAACATGCTTGTCTACTTATGGTCATCACTCAACATGCATTACACTTTTTAGCTTGGCCATGCATTCAATCTACACAACCTATTGCACCAATACCAAGGATACTCATTACTCTACTCTAACATTACTTTTCCATGATACACCTACTCACCCCCCACCGACACACATCTTCCAAATCCATCACCATGCTTCCCACTATAAAATTGCCACTATTACACTTAAGGGCTTGTTACAAGATTCATACAATGGCTTTAATCCACATAGAACTTAACAAACTTGACACTATTGTACACAACTATCAGCATTATGGTCAACAAATATTAGCTTTTTTATAGTCATGTGTTTCTAGTACCTTGATGATATATTTGACTATAGGACAAGGATGAAACCATGACATTTTATTTTCCTTCTTCTTTCACTATTTTGATCCTATGATCCTTGGTTTTATGCATTATTGGTGTCCACTTATAAGTGCCTCCTCTCACTTAGAAGGCCATGTGTACCTCGACCAATTTTGCATAACATCTCAAGTGAGGTTCCTTATTTGACATGTGTCTATATGCATGTCTACTAATCATATCTTCATGTTTTCTTTTACTGTGGTAGACTATTTTTAATTGTTATCATATTTTCCATGTACATTATTCATTTTCAAGGAAAATTCTCTATATGATAAAGTATTCATATTACCATAGCTGAGCTAGTGGTGATTGTAGTACATCTCTTTTTCTTTAGGTGCTCAATGATGACATTTAATTTGCATCTCTTTACAAAATGTGATAGTTAGATGCATTCATGTAGATGGAATTTAATATAGGGTCCCTTAAAAACAAATAGTTGGCACATAAATGGGGAATAAATAGGAATGCTTACACAACATGATCCAATAGGTCAGTAAAAAAATTGGTACATGGCAACAAATGATTGACAACAACATCACCATCACAATGAGCTTTCAACATTCAAGTATTGTGAACTTTTTTCCATCACAACATCACCTTGGTTCATCACCTCATTATCCCACAATATCCATTCCACCTATTGCATTACATGACCTTTGAATCTCAAAAGTTTCAATCACCATTTTCTCTCATTACCTTTCTCTGTTCCATCCTCTAAAATGTCTTGTTCATTCACTACTTCACATCTTTCATTTGTTTCATCACTCGTACCTCAAGATTTCTTTGTGTCCTTTGAATCTCAAAATTTAATTTGTGCTTCTATCCAATTACACTCATTTTTGTCTTCCATTATTCCATATCATTTTATTCATCCCTTCATTTTATTATCGTTCCTTTATCCCATTTTCCTCTCATCCTTATTTTATCATTTTAATCATTTTATTCTCTTTTCATTGATCTATTTCATTTTCCCAAGTCATTTTATTTCTCATTAAATTTTCATTTCATCATCCTTTTATCATTTTTATTACTTTCATTTTTACTTCACTTTCATTTTTTTCATTTTTCATCATTCATTTCATTTCTCCACTTATATTTCATCATTTTCATAATTTGATTTTCATTTCACTATCTCATTTTCCTATCATCCTCTTTTCCTTTTAATTTTGTTGACTAATAATTACCTACTTTTAATCTTACAAAATTTCATTTTCATTATCATTACATCTTCATTTCATCCTACTACAGCATTCCATATCCAACCTTAAACCATTTCTTTTCACCTCTTTTTTATTTTTTATTTTTATTTTTATTTTATTTTATTTCCTTCCATTTTTCACCTCACTCCATTATAACTATTCTCAATCATTTCCTATTCATTATATTTCATCATTTCATTCATTTCATTTTCATGTCATTAACCCATTTCATTATATTATGTTTTCCTTAATCATTTTCTTCCAATCCATGTTCATCTCATTTCCATTTTTTTCATTTTTTTATTTATCACATATTTTCCTTAATTCGTTTTCATCTTATCACATTCATATTTCTTTAATTATTTTCCATTATTTTTATCATTGCACGTCATCATATTACAACATTATATTCATTGTCTCATTCTCATTTCATCATTATATTAAACCATTTGTATATCTCTATATTACCATCTATTCCATCATCCTATTTTCATTATCATGTCATTAAATTACATTTCATTGCATTCATCTATTTTATTTCTATTTTCATCATCTCCATATTATTTCACTACACTAAACATTTATTCATCTACACACTAAATATCCACATTACATCTAGATATAAGAACATTATAAAAATAAAATAACATATGCATATCACATAATATTATCCATAACATCACTACATGTCACTGTCAAACATATAAGGTCCATGATACAAAGACACAACAATTCAACATAAACACAAATGTGAAAAGATCGATCTAAATAGTCATATATCAAAAGGTCATCATCAAAAATGATACATTTGATAAGCCAATAAATGCAATACAAAATGATACATAAGATTAATCCTAAGTCTCACAAACTAAGCCACCACCCCATCTATATGTGTCTCATCGGGAGGTGCCTGATCACTCAGGGCATGCATCCCATCTCTCAGAGCTTGATCTAAGGAACCCATACCCTATGGCCCCTAAATGGTTGGGGCAACCTAACTAGTGGTTGCCCCATCTATGTTTGGTGGAAGAGGTGGAGGTGGAGGCCTTAGTGTCATAGATGTTATGAATGCCTGCACTATACCCATCAATTGACTAATCTGTATGCCAATCAATCCAACTAGTGCCTCCATGGAACTCATACAAACCTCCATATCAGTCAACCCACTTGGTATAACTATCAATGGCATGGAAGCATGTGGCTATGAGACTTGTCCCCCTATAGAGGGATCCTATACTCAATGCCTCTGTCTCCTCACAAATTGTACATCATTTGGTAGCATGTCCCTATCTTGAACTATCTTACCCTAATCCATATCATTAGCCCTTACACTCATCCCTACACCATAGCCCTACCTCTGCCTCCATACTTCCCTTGCACTATGGCCTTCCATACCTCTCTTGCACTATGACTCTACCTTTTTCTCTACCACTAGCCCTACCTCTCCCCCACCCACCCTCATCATCATCATCCTCCCCCCCCCCCCCCAACTTGACTAATCCTTGATGTCAAGTATCATCTTTGTTGGAATGGTGTGCCTCAGAAAAGGATGCTCTTTGAACCACCAAGCATAGTCTCCCTCCATCCTTGCATCCAGTTTACCATCCCTCAATGACCATCTCTAAGGCATCCCTATCATCTACATGAAAGCCTCTTGGCATGCCTCATACTCCAATGTAGGATACCATACTGGTCTCTCTTCCTGTACCCAAGCATAATGTGTCAATACATGTGGTATCCGCTATTGGTGACCAAACTACCTCACTACCCTCACTACAGTTAATCATATCCTAAATAATGTGGCCCCATTCAACTGGACATCTGTTCCCTCACCTATCTAACAGAAGAAATCCTCCTATCAATCTAGCTAACATAGTAGGTAAAGGATCATACTACAACATTTGGAACCATCACACACTATTATCCCCAATATCATCATCCATAAATAGATTTATGAAGGTTGTCCCATCATCTATCTTATCATAATATACTAGATCCCCCATTATCACACTATGTAGAATCCTATATACATCCTCTAGGATGATTGTCATCTCCCCAAGTGGCATGTGAAAGGTTTTGTTGTTTGAGTGCCATCGCTTAGACATAGCTATCAATAATCCTCAACTCACTTAGAGCTAAGGCATCTAAAGAAGATATGTGAATCTACATCTATCAATAACCTAATTCTTAGCCACTGAAAATTTTCCTATGGACTCCAATGGCCACAAATATAATCCCAAAACCATGAGCTTTCTCCCACATACTTTTTTCACCAAACAATCAAAAAAAATCATTTTTACATCACAAATGATTATACTACATCGATATAACTCAACCTTTAGCTATTCAACCAATAGTTCAATATTGAGCCTATTATTTGTCTCACTCTATATCTTGATATGAACATGTTAGTTTTCCTTACTTTGTATCCTGGGGGGGGGGCATTTTTCTATCTATATAACATACTTGATTGATCCTACATATCACTTTGTGACTACAGAGCCCTTTTGTTTTGGTTAATTCTATGAACAAGTTTACAAGTTGACATCAACCTTTTCATTATTCAATGGATATCAAAAAAATTTCTTAGACTTTGATCACTCATTGCATGCTTACATTTACCTATCTGGATACTTTTCTATTTGGCAAACCCTACATTGGCCATTACCATATCAATCCAACCATCCAAGCCCAATTCACTACTCAAAAGTGCTACAATAGAGCATGGATGCACTATGAAACTCAAATGCACTATTTCACTGATCACATGCATTCTTTTATTCAATAGATGTGCTACAATATTCATAAGTGCTACGCAATACAATGGATGCACTTTTTACAAACACAAGCGCTATTTTTTCTTATATATGTGTTAACCTATTCAAACACGCTATTAACCTCAACATGTGCACTATTATACTACATGAATGTGCTATGCAATATAAATGCACTATGGAACATTGCATAAGCACTATAAGACTCCTACTTTAGTTATCTATGTTCATCACTCGGGCATGATTCATCACAAAAATCAAATGCATTAATCTGACCTTTGTATGCGTTATTTGTTACGTATGCACTAGAACAAGCAAAAGTGCTATACTTATTTTCATATGTGCCACAATTTTAACATATGCACTCTATTATAAATCTAGGATAGATTTAAAAGTGCTAATCTACTACACATATGCATTATTATATTCTTCATATGTGTTATAGAAATGTAAATACACTACAAAAATATCTAAATATGCTACAATGTTTAAAACATACATTTATTGGTCCAAATCATGCAAAAACTCTAAAATTCCTACAAAAAATTAAACACTTGAAATCATAGAAGTTTTCAATGACTTACTGAGGCTCCATAATCATTCAAACACTTGTATCTACTACCCCTCACAAATATATGCTCTCATAATGGGACCACCATCTTTACTGGATCAAAGCTCAAAAGGGAGGAAGGTCAAAAGGGCATGTAAAAATGAAATGGGTAAAAGATCTTTTGACCTATTTAACCCTCACTAGGGGCCTCATGATATTTTTTGGACTTTCTATTCCCTATATAATGCCTTTGGCCCCATTTTCATGATCTAGATATTGTTGCATCTAATTCAATGACATATCTACAACCCAATTTACTATCAAACTATGTCGTCAATATTTTTCAAAAATTAAATTGGAATCTCCATAAATTGCAAATCAATTTCTCCAATTTAATCTGAGGGGGCAATATACCTATATCAAACTAGGGCATCAAAGTTTTTTAAACATAAAAAACATTCTACCCTTGCCAAATTTCAACATCAATCAAATAAACTCGAGCATCCAAGAAAACTATTATAAATAAAGGATTTAAAACATCACAATATCAAGATCAGACATCGTATCAACTTTGAATCAGCAAAACATCAACGATCAAACATCAAATCATCAATATTCAGGTATTGTACCAACTTTAAATTGGTAAAATAGAAGTGATCAGACACTTAATCATCAAAATTTGGCTAAAAATTAGGAAATTGAGACATTATTTGAACTAATATACTTCACATATTAGCTCAAAGAAAGGCATTTGTAGACACCCTAAAATTGGGAAAGAGCTAAAAAAATGTGAATCTTGACCAAACAATAAAAATTAAAGACAATTTTAGCTATTGAGGAAAATAAAGGACTTTCAAATTAACTACAACATCAAGTCATTTGGGTGGTTAATTAATCACCTAAATCTTTGATCAAATTCAAAAAGACCAAAATTACTTTTAAAAATAGGAAAAACCAATTCATAAAATCATAAAATAAAATAAAAAGGAAAAAGGTAAAGACAAAAGTTGAAAATAAATGCAACATTTAATAAATCAACTAAATCATTTACCCTCTCAAAAGTGAAATCCACTTTATTTGAATTTGAAATAATTAAAAATCCCTATTTATCCTCACAAACCATTTATGTTGGACTATTCCTCTTGGGGTTTTGTGAGATATTTTTAGTTTCACTCATACCCCCAGTGAAAGGTAAAACCCAGATCTTTACCACAACCCCCTTCTAAAATCCTCTAAATACAAGGGAAAATAAAGTGAAAAAGGGACCCAAGTTTTATGCATCTATACTATAGGCATATTAGAGCTATCATTTTGGTCACCCATTTAGCATCATTGTTGTAGAGATTTAATGTCATTTTTGTGTCATTCTAGCATCATTTCAATATTTATTTAGCATTACTTAGCATTATTTAGTCTCATGCGTACACTTATTTTAGCATTTTTATATTCTTATCTTGCATTTCATATAGATATCATATGGACTTTCATAGATCTATATCAATAGCATAATCCCATTATAGAACTATCACTAAGATGCTAGTCTGAGAGAAATTTTAGTAGTTGTAGTTAGGGAAACATGAGATGTTCATAGAGTCATTATTGGGCAATGTTGTCTTGGGTCTAGCTTATCTCATTGTTATTCTAATTGCACTCTACATCAAGGTCTCATGAATGTGCGACTCCACTATGTAGAGTTACCATAGTTAATATATATCATAAACCATTCACATCAATATATCACCAAATAAATCATGCCAAACCTACACCAAATCTAAGCCAATGTATAGAGATCTTCAAGAGCTTTCTGTCAATTACTCAAAGTCTCGTATCTGACTCTGTATGCCCAAGTTATGTCCAAATATGTGCGCAAAACAAACAACATCTAGTTTTCAATCTCTTAAAACTTGAAAAAATATCAAAATCACATAATCAAACCTATACCAAGTTGCAATGATCTGAATTATCTTTCCAACAATTGTAACATGTCTAAAAACTAATATCTTGAGTGAAACTTACGGACATTTTACCAAGATGACCTTTTTACCAGTTTTCTAGCAATTGTTTTTTTATGATGAAAATTCCAACAGGATTAAATTTGGTGGTCATCATGACCTAAAGCTAAAAATCATTTGGATTTTCTACCAACATGGAAAAACTAAGGCATATTATGTATCAAAATTTATGGAAATCCCAACCAAGATCCAATGATGAGGTCTTTTTTTTTCTCAAGGGGTCATTTCTAAAAGCTCCCCCTCATTTAAATGAAATATGCAAAAAACCTTTTTGACCAACAATTTCACCTACCAAAAATCTACCAATATCTCATCATAAAAGCAAACCCAAAACTCTTAGATGTGCAATAAATAACCTATGAAACTCATATATCTTGCCCTTTATTTTATCCTCTTATGCATTCCCATGGATTTAATCTAGGGTTACAAGAAGAAAATCATAGCTCTAATACCAATTGTAAGGCAACTAGAAAATATTAATGTTTCCACATAGCCATAATAGATTTAAAATAAATAAGAAATCAAAATTGGCATGCAAGAGAATATACCACATACCGACAAAAATTTGATACAAGATATACCCTGGGAAACCCTCATTGAGTGAAAAACCTAGCCTCCAAAAGCATTCATCACCATGCATTATTCTACAAAAATACCATTAGTATATAACTGTGGAATCCTTAAAATCTATGGCCACAACCAATTAATCCAAGTGAACAAGCATGAATCCAAAAATCTCATGACATACTCCCAACCTTCACAATACTCCCTTGGCTAACATGTTGGTAGGAAGGTTGGATCAGTCACTCACTAACTCATGCTCCTAGTCTTCTCACAAGCCTTATAGGGTGATTCTTCCTCACCACTTGTCACCTTAAGGACCTTACTTTTCCTAAGGATCCCCTGGTCACACTAGACAACCCAACTATCAATAAAGATCACTTTGTTAAGTTGAAACTTGATGCATTCACACTCCTTCACCCTAGCCTCTAAAGAAACCAATCAGGCTTGCACCTCCCAAATCTTGAACTAGGCATTATAGAGGTATGGATGTATTGGAAAAAACTTCTACTCAACCTATTAGGTATTTTTTTCATCCCACCAAGTTTATTTTTCTATCTAATCTCTTACTTTCTTCCAAAATAGGCCTATTAGGCCAAGAGCCCAATTAAGTCTCCTATAGCAATAAAATAGTGTTTTTCTCCTATGCCTTCCAAAGTAACCCTGCCAAACTTTTTTAGGTTTCTTGGTCCATTTGGCATACCATTAAATATTTTGGGGTCTTGGGGTCATACTCTCCCATCCATTACCCTAATCCATATTAAGTCAAAATAGGACTTTTTGGGCTTAATTGACTGGTCCAGCAAACAAGTTTGTTTTGGGATTGTTATGGGATTGGTTTGAACCTCTCTCCTTCATGGGATGATTTTAAGTCTTTCTATTAGAATATATAGTCCATTTATATAACTAAGAGGAGGGTGGATGAGTCAGTTATCCTACTAAAATCATCAATAAAAACTTTAAACAATCTTAACCATATGAGTAGTATAAAGTGAAACCACAACAAGATACTCATACATAATAACACTAGATATGTTAACTAGGGAAACCCTTGATCAGAGGGAAAACCCTAGTGGAGATGGTACACATAAGATGATGTACTAATATAA
The DNA here is from genome assembly GCA_028749045.1 of Cupressus sempervirens. Lineage (NCBI taxonomy): Eukaryota > Viridiplantae > Streptophyta > Pinopsida > Cupressales > Cupressaceae > Cupressus > Cupressus sempervirens. Next base: position 469,059,451 of record CM053784.1, on the reverse strand, counting down.
ATATTCCTTGTTCAAGGATATACCCTGTTAAGAGTCTATTAAAAAATTCAATACATATGAGTCCCAATTAGGAGACTTTGAATCCCAATTAGGAGATTCCAACCCTATTAGGAGTTGTGCCAACCCTGTTAATATTTGTGGAAGACAGTTGGACCCACTTCTCAAATAGCTTCAAGGGAAATACCAATGAACCCATTGTCCAAATGATCTATGTATTATTCCTTGTAGAATAATAGAACTAAAATGTACTTTGTTCCTTTATCTCTATCCTATCAACCAAACTTTTTCTCCTTCAGATCTTATAACTAGATCCCAAATATCACATCTAATAATCCCTTGGATCTCTTACATGCATTCAATAAGCACTCTGCTCCTTTTCACACTTTGCACTTCTTGCAATAATAGATACACTTTTCACACACTTTACAACCAAGGAAAACATCTTTCCTTTATGCCATATCTTCATAATAATTTATTGAGTCAACCTTGAGGCTTTCCCAATTAATTAAAATAAGATAATTAATTAATTACAATTATAATAGCACTGTCATCTCACAATCTATACAAAATTTCACACATGTGATAATAAGGCGTGGACACTCACTAACATCATTAGCTGACTATCCTCTATCACTACCTAACTACACATCTCTTCATTACATCCCAGATGTAAGATAGCCAACAATCATCAAGAACTACTTTCCCAATACTCTATCTCTGAATTGCTCTCTGTAAATTAGGTACAACTTCTATACATCTTCAACTTAGACTCTATGCACTTGACCACATCATTAGGACACTAGGCTAAACATGTCAATAACTATGCATGACTAGACAATCAAACCATTATCCATACCATCAAGATCTTTGTTTGTGACTCAACCAGTCTTTACAGAAAAATGCTATGTTGGTATCAATGAGAAACACAGTAATGAATGCAACATATTGATACTCTCCAATGCTCAAGATACTCCCCAAAGTAGTATCATCAACATTCATGCTAACAATCTCCCCCTTTGGTATTGATGGCAACATAGATGAAAAATATCTAAGTTCCAATAATACCAAGTAGTACTCTATTATTGCTTCTATCCTTATCTCATGCATACTCTCCCCCATGCTTTAGGAGATGTTTCTCATGTATATTCTTCCCCATTGACATCAATGTCAAAGGCCTCAATCTCAATGTACCAATTAGTAAATACCAATTGTTAAATAGCTACTCCAATTCATCAACCAGATCAAGTGTCCAAAAATACCAAGAGTCCTCAATGACTCGGTACATACCAGATACTCCCCCATATGGGAAGCATCAACATTTAATCCAGTCAAATGACAGTGCTCTTTACCTTTAGATTGATGCACTTGCTACATCAACCACTTAGAATTAGGTAGGTGCATAACCCCAAGCATACCTCTCAAATGCTCAAATGTATCTTTAAGAAAGGCTTCATAAAGATATCTACAATCTGATCTTTAGTACTTACATACTCCAATTTGATCTCCTTTTCTATTGCTTTCTCTCTCAACACATGATAATTAATAGATATATGCTTCATCTTAGAATTCAATATAGTATTATTAGATATACTCATTGTGCTTATGTTATCACATTAAATGATAACAGGTCCTTCAATCTTAATTTTGATATCCTTCAACATCTGCTTCATCCACATAACTTGATTATAGTTATTTATTGCTGCAATATACCCTACCTCGGCAGTACTCTATGAAATATAATTTTTCTTCTTTCTTAACTAAGAAACCAATCTTCCTCCAAGAAAGAATGCTCCACCACTAGTGCTCTTTCTAACATCCATATTGTCTGCCTAATCAGCATTAGTATATGCCCATATAGTGAAATCACTTGATTTGGCATACCAAATTCCATAGTCAGATATCCCTTTTAGATATCTTAATATTCTTTTCACTACTACAAAATGATATTCTTTAGGATCATTTTGAAATCTAGCTACAATCCCAACTTTATTTGCTATATACAGTCTAGTGTGAGTAAGATACTACAAACCTCCAATCATGGATCTATACTTCTTCTGCTCCACTACAAGTGTCTCATCTTTACTAGATAACTTGTGACCAATTATCATAGGCATGCCAATAGTTTTACAACTTTCCAAACCAAACCTTTTCAAAAAATAGTTTAGGTACTTAGCTTGTAAAATTAATATACCATCATTATTTTGCACAATCTACAAACCTAGGAAAAACTTCATTTCTCCTATCATGCTCATTTCAAATACTTTCTTCATATCAACAAATTTATCACTAGCTTCATCATTATCTCCAAAAATGATGTCATCAAAAAATATTAAAATAATCAACAATCCATCTTTAATTTCTTCAAATTAAAGTTATTGTATGTCGTACCTTTAGCGAATCCAAGGTTTGCCAAGTAAATGTCTAACCTTGCATACTAGGTTCTAGGTGCTTGTTTCAAACCCTTAAGAGCTTTCTTCAATCTACATACCATGTCTTTTTCTTATGATAAAGGAAAGCCTTTAGGCTGCTCAATATAAACCTCTTCTTTCAATTTTCCACTCAGAAAGACTAATTTAACATTAATTTGATAAACCTTGAATTTATTGTTCACTACATAAGCCAGGAACATCTTTACTGCTTCCATTCCTGCTACTAGTGCATATTTTTCCTCATAATCAATGCCTTCTTTCTATTAATAACCTTTACAAAAAAAAAAATCCTTGTTTCTCACAACATCTCCTTGCTCATTCATCTTATTCCTAAAAACCCATTTTGTTCCTACCACATTATTATCTTTTGATCTAGGAACTAACTCCCATGTATCATTCTTTACTATCTGGTCCAATTCTTCCTTCATTTATTGGATCTAATGGTTATCTTTGACTACTTCATCTACGCACTTAGGTTCAACTTGAGCTATCAAACATATCTCCTCATTTACTTTATTCCTTCTCATTATAGCTTTGTCTTTACTCCAATTATCTTCTCATGAGGGTGATTCTTTGTCAAATTCTTGTTAGAGGTCGAAGCTGACATCTCAACTCTTATCTCTTCTCTAGGTTCAAAACTTTGTTCTCCTCTATGCTCAAAAGTTAGCACATCATTTTGCAAGTTAGTGTTAGTCTTAAATAAGACTTCAACATTCAATTCTAGAGTTATCCTCTTCTTCATCTAAATTATAATCTACCATCTTTTCTTTGGTTCCAAAATTATCATCAATTCTTAATTTGTGCATTCAATTATTATCTTAGTTCTATAGTTGAAACATATGTAAGCCTTACTCTTTAATGAATAGCCAAGAAACATACCTTCATCTCTTCTTGGATCAAACTTACCAATATCGTCCTCTCTCTTAATATAACATTTTCTTCCAAATATCCTAAAATATTTTACTGATGGTGAATTTCCAAACCATATTTCATAAGGTGTCTTTTCCATACCTTTTCTTATTTGTACTTTATTTAGAGTATATATTGTTGTATCAATTTCTTCTCTCTAGAATGTTTTAGAAACATAATTTTCAAATAACACCATTCTAGTTATTCTTGCTATAGACTTATTTCTTCTCTCAACAATCCCATTTTTCTCAGGTATTCTAGGTGTAGATAGTTGTCTTTTGATTCCATTTTCTTCACAAAATATGTTAAATTCTCTAGAGGTGAATTCTCCTCCTTTATCAGATCTCAAACGCTTAATCTTAATACCATATTCATTCTCAACTTTATTCTTAAATATCTTAAAATTTTCAAAAGCTTCGTATTTCTCTTTAAGAAATGATACCCACATCATTCTAGTGAAATCATCAACAAAAATCATAAAATACCTTTCACCATAGAATTCACTTGTTCTAGAAGGACCACTTAGATATGTGTGAATGATCTCCAAATTCTTTGTGGTAGTGAACTTCTTGCTAGGGAATGATACTTTCTTCTTCACAATATTATCAAAGTTTATGTGACAAGATCTTCTATGCCACAACCAACTATTATCCACTTTATCTACCAAACATGTCATCTCAGTAGGATTCAACTAAAAATAAATTATCTCTACATCTAGTGCTAGTCCCAATCATCTTACCATCTTTTTCTTTGATAGTGCATGTCTTCTTAGTGAACTACAACAGATAACCCATGTCCACCAATTGTCCAACACTCAACAAGTTATGCTTCAATCCAAAAACAAAATAGACATCATCAGTGTTAGTTTTACCATCAAGAGTAATGGATCCAATTCCTATTATATGAAAGGCTTTATTGTTTCCAACTCTAACAATACCTCCATCATGATTCTTGAACTTAACAAATTTATTGATATCACCAATCATGTGATGTGAACAATCATTGTCAATTATCCAATCAAACTTTATTTCTACTTGGGTAACTAGATATCTTTCTTCTCTAATTTCTCTATCAATATCATCCTCCTTGATAGCCACAAATCCTAATTCATCATCACTTTCACTTTGACCTTTCTTATCAAATTCTTCATCTTCATTTGCATACAAACAATTTATATCTCTATCTCTTCTAGGGTTAAAATTTCCCTTATACTTTTTCTCTCTTTTAGGTCATTTAGATGCATAGTGACCAAATTCATTACAAAACATTTAAAGATTTTCTTACCATCTCTTTCTCTTCTCACCACAAGGGTTATTCCTTCCTCAATCTTCTTGTCTTCATCATTATATTATTGCCAGTAAAATCTCCATGGGTGCTTGCACTCCTTGTCAAATTAGGTCAAATTTTTAGGGCACTAAAAGTTGTTTCAACTCTTGCAAGTTCTCTAGACTATCTCAGATCTACTTCTATCAATTATAATCTTCCAAGTAATGTTTCCTTAGTGTAGGGCATTACCAGCTTAATCATCTAAGCTATTGGCTTGAAAGGTGGTGTCAAAGTTTTCAAGATCTTCCATATGACTTCATCATCTTCCTTGGTTCCACCATGAGACCCAATTCCTACAACCATTTTTAATATTATGCCAATATAACTTCTTACATATTCATTTTCCATCATTCTATCATCTTGAAATGCACATATACAATTTTGTAATCTTATTCTTTTTGCATGATCATCGCCTTCAAAAGTAGATTCTAATGCTTTCCAATATTCATGATATATTACAAGTGACTTTACCTAAATGTATTCATTCTACAAAAAGAGTTGTTAGTAGAGATTCTCTTGCTCTCATGTTACATATGAATAGATCTCTCTCATCTTCATTTCATCCTTCAAGCTTTTCTTCTTCAATGATTTTCTTCTGAATTTTTGTCAAGATCCAATATCCTAGACCCATGCACAACAAATTAATCTTCCTCTTCTCCTTTCAAATATCATATTTTTCCCCATCAAATCTTAGACTATCCTTAACATATTCACCATAAATATCCCAAAGTTGTTAAGCTTATTCTTCAAGGACCTGATGCTCCAATGCTAATTATTAGAATATATAGTCTACTAATATAATTATGAGGGGGGGTGAATTAGTTATCCAACTAATATCATCAATAACAACTTTAAAAAATCATAACTACATGAGTAATATAAATTGAAACCATAACAAGATACTCATAACACCAGATATGTTAACTAGGTAAAACCCTTGTGAGGATGGTACCCACAAGATGATGTACTAATATGAATATTCCTTGTTAGAGGATAGACCCTATTAGGAGTCTATTACAACATTCAACACATTTTAGACCCTATTAGGAGACTTTAAATCCCTCTTAGGAGATTCTAACCCTATTAGGAGTTGTGTCAACCTTGTTAGGAGTTGTGGAAGACAGCTAGACCCACTACTCAAATAGCTTCAAGGGCAAGACCAATGAACTTGTCCAAATGATCTTTGTATTATTCCTTGTATAATATTAGAACTAAAATTTAATTTGTTCCTTTATCTTATTCCTATCAATCAAACTTTTGCTCCTTCAAATTTTGTAACCAAATCTTAAATCCCACATCTAGTAATCCCTTGGATTGCTTACACACATTCAATAAGCACTCTACTCATTTTCACACTTTTCACTCCTTGCAAAAATAGATACACTTTTTAAACACTTTACAATCAAGGAAAACATATTTTATTTAATCCATATCTTCATAATAATTCCTTGACTCAACCTTGAGGCTTTCCCAATTAATTAAAATAAGATAATTAATTAATTATAATTACAATAGCATTGTTAGCTCATAGTCTATACAAAACTTCACACTTATGATACTCAATATTGTGCACTCATTGACATCATCAACTAACTTTCCTCTATAAATCCATAACTATGCATCTCTTCATTACATCCCAGATGTAAGATAGTCAACAATCATCAGGAACTACTTTTCCAATACTCTGTCTCTGAACTACTCTCTCTAAATCAAGTACAACTTTCATACATATTCAACTTAGACTCTACATGCTTGACCATGTCATCAAGACACTATGCCAAACATATCCATAAGTGAAAATGACTAGATAATCAAACCATTTTCCATACCATCAAGATCTTTTTCTTTTACTCAGCCAGTCTTTACAGAAACAATGTTATGTTGACATCAATGACAAACACAGTCATGAATGCAACATATGAATACTTTCCAATTCTTAGGATACTCCCCAAATTAGTATCACCATAATTCATACTAACACCTTCTTCTTGAATTTACAATAGGAATTTGGACCCTAACTTCACTCCTCTTCAAGTATTTCATACTTCAATGTGATCTTTCATAGTTAAACTCACTACAAGCACACCTAGGGCAAGACCTTGAAAATGGATACTCTACATTTGAGGCACCTTTATTTTATACACATTTTTTATATGGATTATACTCACTATCCCCAAGAGGCCGTATATATTGAATGATGGGGAAGTGAGTTAGAGCTCCATCTCAAAGAACTGCCCAAACAAAACTAGTGACGGTATAGAACCAAAAGAATTTTCCAAAAGATAATAAAACTATTTAGAAATCCTATCTACCAGTACAAAAATTAAAGAATACATGGAAACCAAAATATTTTTGAGTGATGGTATAGATCTTGCACACCTAACTAACCACTATCAACAAAAACTAAGAAATTGCTTACAAAATGCTTTAGATTGATGTTTGTAAAAACACACCATCCATACACTGGACTTCTAACCCTACTTATAGGTCTTATCCATCCTTATATATGGTGGTGGGGTGGTTATAAGCTCCTTAGAACTCCTTCCCAATTATTGGCAACCATTTTGCAAAAATTTTCTCAAGCAACTTTTCAAAAATTATAAACTTTCACAATGCAACTTTTACAACTTTTTGCAACTTTCTAGCAAATTGGTCAAATGACCTTTCTACCTCCTAAAACTTAACCATGATCCTTAACTATGGTCAAAACCACACCCTAACTCTTCCTAGACCCTAATGACCTCATGATGATGTCATCAACATACCTTGTGCCAATTAGAGCATTTTACAACTTCCTAGACCCTAATTGCACCTAGTGAAAAGGCCTAAGAACCTATGAACAAAACCCTCCAATGCACTCCAACTATGGTCAATCATGACCTTGTCCTTCACATCCAAAATTCCATAATTTTCACAACTACACAACAAAAATCTAAACCTCATCTTGCATAAGCAATCCTTAGGTGCTCCTACACCATTCTCCCCCTCTCCATAGCTTTCAAGGAACATAAGGAGAAATCAGTGATAGGTCAATGCCCAACTTCTTGAAATTTTCTTCCTCTACCCATGTAGCTTTAGCTTCTACTTGTCCTTTCCATTGGATTGAATGATACATGTAGATCTTGTGACTTGTAGACTTCTTGACCTTGGATTCGAATATCCTCTCAGTTTGTTGCTTCACCTTGGGAGGAAAAACCATAGTGTTGAAATCTTCTAGTATCTCCTTACTGTTCTCACCTACATCTAACAATAGCCCCTTATATTTGACTAGATCAACCACATTGAACACTAGTGAAATGTTTAGATCTTTGGGAAGTTCTACCTTGTAGGCATTGTGTCCATATTTTTCCAACACTTTGCATGGACCCACTCTCTTCATCTACAACTTGGTTGGCACTCCCTTTTGTAGCCTAGATTTGTTTAAGTGAACCATGACATACTTTCCTACTTCAAATTGTATGTCTTTCCTTGAAATATCCACCTTGGTCTTTAGTTTTTTAGTAGCCTTTATTATGGTCTTCTTCACCTGCACTTGTATCTCTTTCATGGTTTGAGAGAAATATTTTGCATGACCTTTCCTATACTTAATAGCTCCTAGATCTCTGAGTTCAAAAACTCCTCTTGGGTGCATACTATATACTATTTCATGAGGAATTATCCTTTTTTTCCTATTTACACTATCATTATAAGCATATTCATCTTGATGGATGATCAAATCTCATGTCTTTCCATACTCCTTAGTCAAGTATTTTAAAAGGTTCCCTAACACTATGTTGACCACCTCAGTTTGACCATCAGTTTGAGGATGGTAAGATGATCCAAATGATAGATTGGTTCCTAGCTTTCTCCATAGAGTATTTAAAAAATGACTCATGAACTTCACATCTCTATTAGATACTATGCTTAGGGGAAACCCATGGATTCTTACAATCGCTTTGAAAAACAAATGGGCAATCTAGCTACCTTCATGAGTAGTCTTGCAAGGAATGAAATAACTCATCTTGCTAAATTTATCTACCACCACATAGATACTATCCAATCTTTTCTTAGTCTTATGAATACCTACTACAAAGTCCATGCTAATGTATTCCCATGGCCTGTTAGGAATAGGTAGGGGTTGACAAAAACTTTCATTTCTAGATCCCCCTTTTTCTTTCATGCATATCACACATTGCTCTACATACCTTCATATATCTCTTAGCAACTTGGGCCAATATTAGAACCTCTAAACCAACTCCAATTACTTATTCACATCAAAATGTCCACTAATACTTCCATTATGCTTCTCTTGAATAAGGTTCTCCCTCATTGAACCTTGAGGAACACATAATTAATTCCCTTTAACTAACAAGCCACTTTGTGGGGTATATTCAGAGAATTGACTATGAAAGTGATTTTGGAAATTAGCACATACCTTATAGGCTTCAGAGAAATCTTCATCATCCTTGTAGAAATCCTTGAAACTTTTGATGTCAATGCTCTGTAATTGTACCTCTTATACTATCAGTATTCTCCTAATCAATGCATCTTCCACCTTATTCAGTTGTCCCTTCTTGTGCTTGATAGTGAATGTGAAAGCTTGCAAGTACTCCATCCACTTAAAGTGCCTATTGCTCAACTTCTCTTATGTGTTGATATAGCTAAGGGCTCAATTATTAGTGAACACTACAAATTCCTTAGGTAGGAGATAATGTATCCATTTCCTTAGTGATTTTACTAATGTATATAGCTCTAAGTCATAATAATATGTCTTCTTGGCTTCATTAAGCTTCTCATTGAAGAAAAGAATGGGTGTTCCTTCTTGACTTAATACTCCCCCTACTACAATTCCACTTGCATCGCACTCTAATGTGAACAACTTGTCAAAACTAGGCAAAAATAGGATGGGTTGGGTAGCTACTTCTTGTTTCAAATTTTCAAAAAAATTTCCTATCTCAGGATTCCACTTAAACTTTGTCTTCAATCCACCTTTAATAGTTTCCAACACTAGTACACAAATACCACTAAAGTTTCTAAGAATATTTCTATAAAATTGAGCTAACCCATGAAAACTTCTTACCTTTGTTCATGTGGTTGGTGTTGGCCAATTAAACGTAGCCTCCACCTTGCTTGGTGCCATCTTCAATGAATCTTGTGATACAAAAAACCCTAGGTATACCAATTCTTGTTTGAGGAAGTCATAGTTTTCCAAGTTGATAGACAACTTCTTCTTCTACAACCTTTTGAGCACAATCTCCAAATGTTTCATATTTTCCTCTTTACTCTTGCTAAAGATGAGGATGTCATCTAAGTACACAAATACAAACCTACCTATGTAGTCCTTAAGCACTTCATTCATTAGCCTCATGAATGTGCTAGGGACATTTGTAAGCCCAAATGGCTTAACTCTCCACTCATACAACCCTTAACTAATCTTGAATTCTTTTTTCCATTCATCTCCCTCCTAGATCCTAATCTAATGGTAGCCACTCATTATATCCAACTTAGTAAAATACCTAGATCCTCCTATACAATCCATTAAATCTTCAATCCTAGGTATGGGAAACCTATATCTAATTGTGATTCTATTTATAGCCCTAGAATTGGTATAGAGCCTCCACTTACCACCTCTCATGGATGCCAACACCACTAGTACTACACAAGGACTAATGCTCTTCTTTATCAATCTTTGGTCTCCAGAGTCTACTGAGCATTCTTGGAATTTACTCTGTGAAAATAGTGTCTACCAAACTCACTCAGGCATCAAAGGATTTTGTGGTAGAAGTCAGTGGCAACTGAGCTCACAAGGTTAGCAAAGGAAAGTGTATTGATTGAAGAAGAGAGTGTGAGCAAGCATGCAAGTGTATTGATTGAAGAAGAGAGTGTGAGCAAATTTTGAAGGATGGTCGGATATCCTTGAGGAGCAGTAAAGTTTGATTGAACTTACTAAGAAAATTTTGCACCTCCTCTGGTACAAATGTTGGTATGTGTTAGCATTAAGCTATTTTTTCCATCAGTGACAACACTTATTCATAATTTAGTATGGTTACCGAGCTCATCACTCAGTCTCTAGTGTTCACTGAGCATTTAGTGGTTGCTAAGTAAGCTCAGCAGTTTAGTAGTTCACACTGATCATTCCAAAGGTTACTGAGTGAAAACAAATAGTGTGCAGTCCAGTAGTTATCACTAAGCAGTTAGTGGTTACCAAGCTTCATAGTATTTATCGAGTCATTAATTATTGTGATGTGAAGCCAATATTTACTGAGTGATGGGATGAGTAGTGTTTACCAAATGCAAGCAAGGTAAACATAGTGTCCAATTCTTATCGAGTTACACTATATCCACCAAGTCTCCAATGTTCATTTAGTTTGAAGCTATGTTGAGTGATTAGTATGGACTGAGCCTCTACTTCTATCAAATGCATGAAGATGTTGAGTAATGTAGTGGACATCGAGTATCAGAAGGTCACCAAATTAGCTATTATGAACCTAAGTTTGTACATTTGGGCTGACTTAGTAATATTTGTGTTAACTTGTGTTTTGGTTGACCTTGTCAATATGAGAATTGGAATAGTATATATGTAATGTATTGTATTATTCTTCAATATGATGATGATGTGAAGTAATGTTTTGAGAAGAGTGAATGCAAATCAGTAGTAGAGCAAAGTATTTAGCAAGGTCTATAAGGATTAGTCAAGTCAAATCTATTACAAAGAGATAATTAGCATTTCAAGGATCTAATCAACAATCAAGTTGTAAGTCAGATCTACTATTTCATCCTAATAGGTGAATCAGATCCAAATCCTTTAACAGGGTAGACTTAATAGTATTTTCTCTAAATCTCCTAATAGAGTACATACTTCATTGTATGTTTGTAAAACTTCTAACAAGGTGGACCTAGCAGTCCTAATTGCTCCTAATAGGGTAGATCATTAGAAGTGATCATTGTAAGCCTTAACAGGCCAAATTTATACTACAGTATTGAAGTTTTGTGGGTATCATCCCCACCCCAGTTTTACTTTCTATTTGGAAAGTTTCTAGGTCACCAAATATTGTGTTCATGTGCTATGAATTTTTCTCTTTCAATTTCTCATGCATGTAGTCAATTAGATGATTAGATGGTGAATGGATTATGTTGATTAAGTGTTGAATTTGTTAAAAATTTTGAGGTTACTAATTCAACCCTTCCCTCTCAGTAACCTAGCTAGTCTTGATTATTTCCAACAATTGGTATCAAAGTTTTATGGTTCTTAGGATAAAGCTTGATAGCTTGAGAAGAGCTTAAGGACAATGAAGATATTCAAACTCAACAAAGCTATTGATAATGAGAAGCTAGATCCGGAGATGGCCATAGCTCAACTCAAGGAAGAAAAAGAGAATCTTTTTCAATCCCTAAAAGAAGGAAGGAACTTGCAAAATAGATGAATGCCCACTAGTATGTTGAAGAAAAGATTGAGGAATTTTTCCCTTCAAGTAGTTCAAATGAAGCTAATGAGGCAATCAAAGAACTCCTAGAAAATAATGGCTCCCTGTAAGAAGAGGTAAGAAAATTAAAAAGAGAACAAGAAATTTAGTCAATAAGATTGTGTGAAATCTTGGAACAAAAGAATAAGGAAAATGAAGATTTGGAGAAAAGAAAAAATGAAACTCAAAATCAATCCCTTGAGAAAGAAAGTCTTATCAATCAACTCTCCAATGCAAATGAAGAAATCATGAGTTTGAGATCTAAAAATGAAAGGTTAAGAAATGACTTAAGCATTGAAAGACAAATCAATGAAAGATTGAAAGTTGATCTAAATTTTGAGAAGAAACTCAATGAAAGAATAATAAAATCTCAAGCAGACATGGATCAACTAAATTAGCAAAGTGAGCAAAATTTTTATAAGTAAAAGGGTAAAGTAGGACTTGGATACAAAGAAGAAGGTGAATCTTCCAGACAAGACACTTAAAGGAATCAAAGAACTACTTGTAATCACTATGGTAAGATAGGCCATACACTAAACAAATGTTGGAGAAATGGAAAGGAAAAATTCAATAGAAAATATTACAATTGCAGTTAGCATGACCATAAAGCTAATAAATGCAAGGAAAAATCAAAATTTGAAGGTAAATGTCACAAATGCAAGAAATAAGGACACAAGGCATTTGAATGCAGATCTAAACCATTTAATCCAGCTGAAAAACTTGTAAAGGCAATATTTGGTTGGGATTACAATACTTGGTGTAGAATTCATTACTCTGGAGAATATGGACACATTAGCATAAACTGTGCAAGGCATCACTTGAGAAAGAAGGATACTACAATAAGATGTTATACATGCACTAAACTTGGTCATATAGCCAAGAATTGCATGACTATAGGTAAAGTTGAAGATAAAAAGAAAGCTAAAGCTGATAACATCAAGAAGTAGATGAGACAATAGTGGATTCCCAAATCTACCAAGCAACTTAGTTCAAATGATGGTCATGTCACTCAAGAAGTGGGTGACTCCATCATTTCCAATTAGGTTCTTAAGGAAGAACTAGAACTTCATCTTCAAGCCACATCTTAAGTAGTTCCAATGAATGAAAGAAAAAGATCCAAATCCATATTGCAGAGGGATCATAGAAGTTTAACATCAATTTTCACCAAGTGAGGCTAGATCATACCGAGCGAGGTCGGCAGTAACAAGTTTTGTTTGGTCACCGAGTTATAAGGTTCTATTGAGTTATCTAGATAGATAGTGGATGATAGCCTCTCAAGCACTATGTCATTATGGCTCTCTTTGTACCAAGAATTAATGGAAGGTTTTCATCAAAAGGGCAGAATCTTGACTTCATTTTCACCATGAATTCAATATATCTAAAGCAGAGTGATTTACAGTGCATCCAGGTGATCTTGAGCATAGTTTATAGCAAAATTTTTGAAGGAGATTTTATTCGTCTATCGATAAATCATGGCATCCACTAGTAGTAGTAGCAAGACAAAAAGAGGTCCTAAAATGTTAGTGTGAGGTGTCAAATGGAAGGCTCCAAACTTCAAGCTAGTGCCAGCAATTATAGAATCACTCGACCCTAATGGAGCTCAATCTCAAATTTTGCAAATGATACTTCTCATAAATGATATTTGTACTCATTTCAAATGTGTTTTTGAAGAAATTGGAACCCTAGAAATGGATAGTGCCCTAGGAGAACTGTGTGTGGATGGAACCCTAAAACCTAAGAATAAACATTTAGAGGAGAAAGGCTTGACCCACATTTCACACCTACCAAGGAACTTCCAAATTAAGTGAATTAGGTATATTTTGAGCCGAGTGCACACTAGTCAGTTGTGGTAAGAGAAACCCACCTTGATAACAAATAAGATAATTCACAGAATCATGGGTCTCCCCATGCTCAACAAGGTTAAGGTTACCAAAACCCTAGGTTAGGATGAGCTACAAAAGAAAACCCTAGTTGAATGGGATGGTAGAGGACTTAAGATCAGTAATGTATCTGACATGGAACTTAGGTTTGGTATTCATATCATTGCCCATAAGATATATAGCTCTAGTTGACTGAATAGTGTGTCATGTGAGGCTATGGACTTAGCTTAAAAAGTTGTGAAGAAGAATTTGGAGTATGATTTGGTAGACCTAATGTTGAAATAGTTAAACAAGAACATGGAAAGCATAAGGAATTCAAAGAACAACCCATGTAAATTTGGTTCTTTGTTAACTTGTTTGTTCTTTTATGTACAAAATTTTTTCCCATCCAAAGGATCAGTAGTATGGAGAAAGGATACCCCAATTTTATACCAAATAAATGAGTTTATTGTAGAAATGGGTGAGAATTTTGATAGTATTATGGATAACTATTTTGAAGTTTTCAAGGAGAAAATGAATAACATGTTTTGAATTCCACCAAAACTAGTTGAAGACTACAAGGATGATGTTTGTTTCATGGTTGATTGTGATAGAGTATATATTCAGGTAGTTAGGCCTAGAATTGTATGGGTGAAACCTCTTTCCTATGAGGTTAATATTGATGAAACAAAAGGGATAATTGAAGCCTTGGTGAATGAGCTAGTAGATCCAAAGTTACCCATCTTTGGAACATATGATGATGCAAAGGCCATAATAGAGCTTGAGATCAAGCTACGTTAGGCAGTAAACAAAGGTAAGAGGAAGATAGCAAAGCTAAAAATTGCAAGTGCTCCTCTTATGTTTACCAAGGGAAAAGGAGAAGATAATAATGAATCTGAAGAAGAAGAGCAAGAATTAGAAAAGGAGGAAGAGCCTGTGAAAAGAAAGGCAAGGTGATTATCACCAAGCCACCCAAGGCCTCTATAGTTATGTTTATAAAAAGATCTAAGAAGAAAGGAGGTAGTGAAATTGTATTTGGTAAGCCCCCACTCACCTTCCAAGAGAGACTGAAGCAATTAGAAGAAGGTGTAGGTATTACAAATTTCAAAGCTTTAAAGTATGAAATAAGAACTAATGTAGAGAAAATGCAGATTGAGGAGCCAGTGCTGACTAAGATAGGAAAATGGAAATATTCCCCAGATCAAATTGCTACTCAAATTTCCAATAAATTATTGGCAAGGTTGAAACCTAGATGGGAATCATCTATGTAGATAGCAAAAGATATATATGAGCAACCTCTGCGACAACTGCTGCTAAGTCTTACTAATGCAAAAGTTAAGGCAGAAATGAAGGATAATGAAGGTAAAATGATGATTAGATTTCATACATATTTGATTTTGATCAAAGTTATTGAGAATATAGTTAGAGATGTTACAAATATTTGGAAAAAATTTAATCATTTACACAAACCAAGTGAGGATCTAGTGGAGATCAAAGATGATGACGAGGATAGTGATAATGAAGAAGATAATACACCTTGTGTTACTATTGATGCAAAGGACTATCAGGAAATGATGAAGGATGGTGAAGAAGAGAAGGAAGAAGCTAAAGATGAAGATAAGGAAGGATAAGAAGAAGGAAATTATCTATTAAGGGTAGTTGCACAAGTTATAGCCTCCATTCATCACTCTTCACCAAAGGTTGCTACATCATCTAGCATGGAGATAGCTTCAGCAAGTGTGATTGCAACTATAATAGACACATCATCTATTCAATTGCTATTTTCTACCTCTAAACTCTAGGTATCAGTAATGGAAGTGTCTACCACTTCATCCACTAATTTTTAGCCCTCTTCTTCATCAGCTCCTAAATCAGGGACATCAGCAGTGTGTACAGGATCCAATTCTACAATTTTGTCAACTCTAGTTTTGCATGCTCCTGTAAGTAGTTCATCTATAAATACCTCTACCAGTGCTCCTATTGTATGTACTTAAGCCAATGTTCCACCTATTATTACTTCAATTTTGAATAGCACTTCAACTTTGAATTCTATTAGCACTCCTATCAGTATTCCTTCAACAGGCCCTATTCAAGTTTTCACTAAAGTCCTACTGTCTCTACAATTGTTTTTGTTTCTAAGTCCAAGGCAGTAATATTAGAAGTAGAACCAAGGACACCCCTAAAAATTTTGATTACTAGAAAATAAATTGATGAATATATAGACTTTGACAAAGAGATTATAATTCCTAAGTTGGATCTTGATAATGCTACTATGGAAAAAATGAGATTGGTTAGCCAACTTCTGGAAAAGAAAGCCAGGCATAAGCAACTAAGAGAGGAAAGGGATAAAGAATTCAGGATAATTGAGAGTGCAAAGAATAATTTTATAGAAGCCATAGGAGTGGATGTTGATTCATCTCAACATATTTTTCTATAGTTAGAGGAAGTAGTTAATAAATTCATTGAGGAAACAATTGGTCAAGAAAAGTTGTTAGAGAAAGCTAAGAAAAAGTTTGATAATAAGGTGCTTGAGCACATTGCTCAGCACATTGCTATTCATCAAGTAGAGCTTTCCTCAATTTTGGGTAATCTTGAAAATTCTTTTACAAATGTAACATCTCTTTTTGCCAAACTTTGTGATGTTACCGAGTACACAAAGGAAATCAAAGATAAACTGAATAAAATTGATGAGGATTTGAAGACCAGTGCCCAAAAGTTGTAGCTTGACCCCTATTCAAGCTCTGCACATCACATAAAGGTCATATTTTTGTCAAACATGTAGGTTGAATTATTGAGAGAGGAAGCAAGGATCAGGTCTACATTAATAGACATCCAAAACATGATCTTTCCAATCATGGACACAGTGTAGAAACATATTGCATATTCAAAAACATTGATTCATGATAAAAAATTTTCTATTGTAGACCATATGATTGAACTTTTAGCAGAGGTTCAAGTGGCACTTCATACCTACAAAATTTTGCAAGAGAATTGGGATAAGACATTAGCTCTTATTCTCAAGGTACATTCTAAGTTTTTCTCACATTTTAGTGTCTCTATATAAGTATGGTGTGTAAAAATGTTTGGCATTATTGTAAAAATGGGGGAGAGAAAGAGATATTTGTGGAGAGACATATGTACAGTATATAATAATAAATAGAGACTTGTATATATAGTATGGTACTATGCCTAATACAATATGTACACTATATGGGGGAGATATGTGCAATTGTATATACAATAGGATTACAAAGATAAATTTTAAAAAATCAAAAATTAGCATGTCACTGTACATATATTTTTGGCTAATAAGTGTTTTTGTCACTAATGTCAAAGGGGGAGATTGTTGGCATTAAGTTATGTTTTCCATTAGTGACAACACTTATTCATAATTCTATATGATTACTAAGTTCATCACTTAGTCTCCAATGTTTACTGAGCATTCAGTGGTTGCCAAGTAAGTTCAGCAGTTCAGTAGTTCACATCGAGCATTCCAGAGGTTACCTAGTGAAAATAGATAGTGTGCAGTCCAGCAGTTATCACCAAGTAGTTAGTGGTTACTGAGCTTCATAGTATTTATCAAGTCATTAGTTATTGTGATGCGAAGCTAGTATCTACTAAGTGATGTGATGAGCAGTGTTTACCGAATGCAACCAAGATAAACATAATGTTCAATTCTTATCGAGTTACACTATATCCACCAAGTCTTTAATGTTCACCTAGTTCAAAGCTCCGTTGAGTGATTAGTATGGACCAAGCCTCTACTTCTACTAAATGCATGATGATTCCAAGTAATGCAGTGGACATTGAGTATCAGAAGGTCACCAAGTCAGCTATTCTGAACTCGAGTTTGTACATTTGGGCCAACTTAGTAATATTTGTGTTAACTTATGTTTTGGCTGACCTTGTTAATATGAGAATTGGAATGGGATATATGTAATGTATTGTATTATTCTTCAATATGATGATGATGTGAAGTAATGTTTTGAGAAGAGTGAATGAAAATCAGCAACAAAGCAACGTATTCAGCAAGGTCTATAAGGAGCAATCAAGTCAAATCTATCACAAAGAGATGATCAGAATTTCAAGGATCTAATCAGCAATCAGGTTTTAAGTCAGATCTACTATTTCATCATAATAGGTGAATTAGATTCAAATCCTTTAACAAGGTAGACTTAACATTCTTTTCTCTAAATCTCCTTATAGATTACATACTTCATTATATGTTTGTAAAACCTCTAACAAGGTGGACCTAGCAGTTATAATTGCTCCTAACAAGGTAGATCATCGGAACTGATCATTGTAAGCCTTAATAGGCCAACTTTATATTGTAGTATTGAATTTTTGTGGGTATCATCCCCACCCCAATTTTACTTTCTATTTGGAAGGTTTCTAGGTCACCAAATATTGTGTTCATGTACTAACTATGAATGTTTACATTTTAGTTTCTCATGCATGTAGTAGATTAGATGATTAAATGGTGAATGGATTATGTTGATTAAGTGTTGAATTTGTTAAAAGTTTTGAGGTTATTAATTCACCCCTCCCCTCTCAGTAACCTAGCTAGTCTTGATTATTTCCAACAATTACCAATTGTTGGAAATATAGATGGATTAACTAAGGAGGGGGGTGAATTAGTTACCACTAAAAAAATCCATAGATCCCTTAGATGTCTTATAAACTAGTTATTGTTGTCACTTAGTAAACATACAAAAAAAAGTTGTAACTCGGTAGATGCAGTGCATGTTTAACTTATTACTAATCTTTAAGAATGCATAGTGCTTAACATGCATGCATAAAAGAAATAAAATGAACACATGAGACACCAGATTTAACATGGAAACCCAATATGGGAAAAACCACCAAGTAACTAGCTACTAATTTTCACTCTTCTAAAGTGAGCCGTATTAGGAGCCAACCCTGTTAAAGGTTACAAAACACACTGTTAGGTGTGACCTTGTTCGAGGATTTAATTACCCTATTAGGAGTAGCCTTGCTAGAGGACTTTAGAACCATTCAATAGAACTGTCACCTTGTTAGAGGATTTATAAAATGGTTGTTAAACCAACTATGTTAAGATATTTAGAAATCACTGCTACAATGGTGAGAAATTAACAATGAATAGACCTAAATGAGATGCAATTGAATTGCTCATATAGATCTCTATTCTTCTCCACTAGATCCTCTCTAATTGAATAAAACTTTACTACTCCTCAAGGATATCTGACCATCCATCAAAATTCACTCACACTATCTTCTTCAATCAATACACTTGCATGCTCACTCATTAAACTCTAGAATTCACAACTTGTCCTTTTATTTATACCTTACAAATTGTCAAGTAAGCTCATTTACAAGTTACAATTACCAATAATCATTACCTCAGTTGGCTACAATTATTACATAAAAGAATTAAGATTTATTTTTCAAAACAATGAAATCCTTCATTGGTCAACCCTGTATGGTAAACACTGTTCCAAAATTGATTTTCAGTGTTAACCAACTGAAGCTAGTTAACACTGCAAACTCTGAAAAACCCTTTGGAGACCAAGTGAACTTGGTAAACACTAACTTTCCTTTGCTAACCTTGTGAGCTCAGTTACCACTTACTTCTGCCACAAAATCCTTCGATGCCTGAGTGAGCTCAGTAGACACTATTTTCATAGAGTAATTTCTAGGAATACTTGATAGACTCTAGAATTTTATTTACTAACCAACTAAACTTGATAGACTCTGTCTGTTGACTAATATGACATTTGTGTAACATCAAAGACAACACATAGTTGAACAATTGTATCCAACAATCTCCTTCTTTGGCATTGATGGCAACATGACATGTCATACCACAATGAAATTTAAGAACAAGTCTTTTTCTAATAGAACATTTCTCCCTCTTAGATTTTATGCCACAAACTTCTCTAGTGTAGTAATCTCCCTCTATGAAGGAATTACATAGCTTCTTTTCAAACAACAAACTCTTCCTTAAACAAATTCAATTTTTAGAAAGATATGATAGTACACTCTCCCTCTTTGACAACACATGCCAAAGAAAAGACATACCAAATGAGTAGCAATGTACCTTAAGTACTAATTCATATGCAATGTTTCCATAGCTATGCTGCATCAACTGATAGATCTTCAAATTGGTTCCTGTTGATGCATCACTAAAACTTTATTTTAGTAAGCTTCAAATAGGAGAATGACCCTTAACTTACCTCTTAGATACAATAATACATCCTTAGGTAATGGCTTGGTGAATATGTCAAGAATTTGTTCTTTTGTATGGAGATATTCCAATTTGATCTCCTTATCCTACACCAATTCATTGACAAAGTGATACTTTATTGAAATGTGCTTGGTTTTGGAATGCATCACTAGATTCTTTGATATGTTGATTGCACTTGTATTGTCACAAAACATAACAACTAGTTCTTTGATTTCAATTTTCATGTCTTCCAACAAATGTTTGAACCAAACAATATTGGAACAGTTTACTGCTACAACAACATACTATGCTTCTATTGTAGATTGGGATGTACAATTTTGTTTTTTTACTTGTCCAAGATACCAACCTCTTTCATAGAAATAATACTCCACCACTTGTACTCTTCCTATCATCAATGTTTCCTACCCAATCAGCATTAGTAAACACCCTCAAGTCAAAAATTACCTCCAAATTTATACCACAATCTATAATCTTCAGTGCCTTTCAAGTATCTCAAGATCCTCTTGATTGCCATCATCTGATTCAATATCAAGCCTTGTATGAACTAAATACTGCAACATTCCAATTATTGATCTATATACCATCTAATATATCTTCTTTGATTCATCATCCTTGGTAAGCTTTAGTCTAGTACACATGGGAGTTTAAACTAGTTTACAATCTTTCATACCAAACTTCTTGAGTATCTCCTTGATGTATTTAGACAGAGTAATGTAGATACCATTCTTGCTCTATTGAATCTGAAGACCAACAAAGAATTTAATCTCACCAAACATTAACATCTCAAATTCCTTGTTCATTTGCTCTAAAAAAATTTTGCATAGATCATCATTCCCAATAAACAAAGTATCATCCACAAATATCTCTGCCAAAAAAATCTTGTTATATGGTCCTTCCTTGATGTACAAGCTACTATTATCATTAGTTCTTTGAAAACCAATCTTAATAAGATAGTTATGCAATCTTTCATACCATGCTCTAGGGGCTTGTTTCAGACCATACAATGTTGTGTGTAATTTGCAAACCATGTCCTTTTTGTCTAGATCAACAAAACCTTCAATTTTCTCAATGTAGACTTCTTCATCTAGAATACCATTGAGAAATGTTTTTTTGAAATCCATCTAATATACCTTAAATCTTTGTGTGCAGCATATGCAAGTAAGGTCCTAAGACCAAGTCTCTCCATAGTCAATTCCTTCTTCTTGGGAGTAGCCTTTACATACCAATCTAGATTTGTTCCTTGATACCTTACCATCTTCATTCAACTTATTTCTAAATATCCACTTAGTTCGAATCACATTTTTATCTTTAGTCCTAGGTACAAGAGTCCATGTTTTGTTCTTCTCTATTTTCTCTATCTCTTCATTCATAGCCTCAATTCAACTTTCATTTTCCAATGCATCTTTGAAATCTTTAGGTTCAAAATTAGTAAGTAAACAAATATCTTTTAGCTTACTTCTTGTCATAGTACCTTCAGATTTTTCTCCAATAATCTGATCTGGTGCATGATGTCTCCTAACATACTTGGCTAATACAGGTTCCTTGCCTTTTGAATGAATTGCATTGTCATCCTCTTTCACTTCAACTCTAGGTTCTGGCTGCTCTAGCTTGGTAGGCATTATCTTGGTAGCTTCAGATTATGACTTAGGTCCTTTTGACTTGGTTGGAACTTCTTGCAACTTGATGACTGAGGAAGACTCAGGAGTAGAAGTTTCCTGATTGACAATTGTATTTGGCACTGTATTAGGTTTTTATAAAACAAATCTCCTATAGTCTTCTAGTTCCTTTTTTCTTTCTTCTTTAGTAATTTTTACAAATTCATCAACTTTCACACGTGCACTTTCTATGATTTTGTGATTAGACAAATTCAAACATCTATATGCCTTACTCTTGCAAGAATATCCCAAAAATATGCCTTCATCACCCTTTACATCAAATTTTCCTTTTCTAGATTCTTTCAGAATATAACATTTACTTCCAAATAATTTTAGGTAACTTACATTAGGTTTATATCCATACCATAACTCATAGAGGGTTATGAATTAGTCCTTCTTCAGCTATACTCAGTTCAAGGTATGAACTACAGTGTTGATAGCTTCCTTCTAGTATTTGATAGCAATGTTCATTTCAATCATTAGAGTCCTTATACAATCCATGATAGATCTATTCCTCCTTTTAGTTATTCCATTCTTCTCCAGAGTTCTAGGAGCTTATACCTATCTTTTGATTCCTCTTTCAATGCAAAATTTATTGAATTCATGGGAGATGAATTCACCACCTCTATCTAGTAACTCTTGCACTTGCCTAGCCACTTCTTGGTTCTACTCTAGAGTGAGCTTGTAAGTTTCCTTATTAGGTAATGAGGCTCCTAGTATAAATTCAATCTAATGACTAATATCCCTTTTAGGAGGTAGTGTTGTAGGTGTTCTATCACTAATTATCTCTTTGAACTTACTAAGAAAATTTTGCACCTCCTATGGTATAAGTGTTGGTATAACCTTCTATGCCTCCTTAGGTTGTATCATGATAACATATCATTTAGCACCTTCTTGTAGAATTTTGACAAACTCTTTAACAATTCTAAAAAATACACTAGGAGTTTCTACTTGTGGTTCTTCATCCTCTATCAGTGATTATATTTTGAATGTCCAACCATCCTTCTTAGAAGAAATGGTATTCTCCTTTCTATCATAAATGACACCTCTATCATACTTCCATAGTTTTCCCAATAGAATATGGCAAGCATCCATAGGCAAGACATCACAAACCATTGTATCCTTGTATCCACCAATAGAGAAATCTACCCATACTTTTTCATTCGCTAGAACACTCTTCCCTTTATTCAACCATGTCACCTTATAGGGATTGGTGTGGGATGTCTTCTCAAGTTTGAGTTTCTTCACTACCTCTTCAAATATTGTGCTATATGTGGAACCTAAATCCATAATAACCTTGCACATTTTACCAAGCATCTTGCACCTTATTCTAAATAAGGCTCTCCTTTTCTTTGGCTCCTCCTTCATAGGTTGTCTAACCAAAATTGTCCTAAACATTAGTTTTTTTACCATTTTTGACTCAATAATATTGATCTTAGGTGACTTGACACTTGATGTATCTTCTTGAGCATACCCAATCCTTTTCTCATTGTTAGAAGAGGATTCCTTCTCTCGACAAAGTAGGATGACCCAATTGTCCACAACTATAGAATTTCATGCTAGAAAAATAGGAGTTGATTCTATCTTAACCCCTTCCTCTATTAGAACCTCCTTGAGATCCTCTACCTCTTCCATGGCCTTCTCTTGGTGGAGTTTCACTATCATGCTCTAGAGATTTGAACTTTCATTGGCTTCTTGATTTAGTTCCTCTTCCTTGGTAACCACTTGTATGTCCTCTCTAATCTCTTCCTCTACCTCTAGCTTTGGAGGATTGATCATGCTTTCTCTTGTTCTTCTCTTCAATCTTTACAGCCAAATAATAGCACTAATGTACTATTTTAGAGCTAAGAAGAGTCATCTCTTCTTGGATATTCCACCTTAGGCCACTAAGGTATCTAGCTACCTTAAGGCTTTCATCCTCTACCACGTGTGATCACATACAAAGATTTTGGAGTTCCTTAGTGTAGGAGCTTACATCAAGATTCATTTTCTACAAATTCTATCTCATTTGATGCAACTAAATTTCATAGTATTCCGACACATAGGCTTCTCTCACCTTGAGAACCATTCCCTTCCATAATGTGATAGGTTTCTTGCCTTATTTTTCTCTCTCCATCTCAATGAATTTCCACCATGTCAAAGTAGAGCCTCTTAATCTTTAATTTTCCACCCTAACCTTCCAAGCCTCTATGATGCCATCACACTCAAAATGGTTTTCCATCCATTCTATCTAGTCCATGATTAGATCTGCATCCATCTTTCCACTAAACAATAGAATTCCCTCAAGTTCCTTCCTAATCATGGCCTTCAATCCCTTCAAGAAAGGCTCCTCTATGAGAATAGGGTCTGGTATAAGAAATTCATCCCCTATAGAAAATTTTGGCTATTTACCATCAACCTTTTCCTTAACTTTTTCAGTCCTTTCTTCCACCTAAGCCAACTTATCCTCTAGTTGGGATAATCTCTCCCTGAGAGATTTGTTTTTCTTGCTCTTTCTCATGCATCTCATTGTCCAATTCTTAATTGGGCACCATTGTGATTTCAATTCTATTGATTCTTCTTTATTATAAAACATCTATCCATAAACCATTTCTTTTTTGTCTCTAATACCATTATGATAGGGAGGTTGGATGAGTCACTTAATGACTCATGCTCCTAGTCTTCTCACAAGACTTATAGATTGATTCCTCCTCACCACTTTCTACCTATAGGACCTTACTTCACCTAAGGATCCCTTGGGAACACTAGCCAACCAACCTATCAATAAAGATCACTCTATTAAGTCAAAACTTGATGCATTCACACTCCTTCACCCTAGCCTTTAATGAAACCAATCAGGCTCACAACCCCCAAATAATTAACTAGGCCTTGAAAAGGTATGAAGGTATTGAAAAACACTTCTACTCAACCTATTAGGTATTTTTTCATCCATCCAAGTCTATTTTTCCATCAGATCTCTTACTTTCTTCCTAAATAGGCTTATTAGGCCAAGAGCCCCAATTAGATCTCCTATAGCAAGAAAATTGGGATTTTCTTCTATGCCTTCCAAAGTAACCATAAAAAAAAATTTAGGTTTCTTGGTCCATTTGGAATACCCCTAAATATTTTTTGTGTCTTGGGTTTTTTCTCTTCCATCCATTACCCTAACCCCAATTAGGTGAAAATAGGACTTTTTAGGCCTAACTGACTGGTCCAAAAAGAAAGTTTATTTTGGGATTGTTATGGGATTTATCTGAACCTCTCTCCTTCATGGAATGATGGTAACTCCTTATTATTCAATTTCCAACATGAATTTGGACCTTAACTTCACTCTTCTACAAGCATTGCATACTTCAATGTGGTCTTTCCTAGCCGAACTCACCACAAGCACACCTAGGGTAAGACCTTAAAAATGAATGATCTACATTTGAGGGCCCTTTCTTCTATACACATTTTTTACATGGATTCTACTCACTATCACCAAAATTTCTTATACATTGAATAATGGGAAAGTGAGTTAGAGCTCCATCTCCAAGAACTACCTAGATAACACCAGTGATAGTATAAAACCAAAAGAATTTTCCAAAAGATAATAAAACTATTCACAACTCCTATCTACTAATACATAGTGTATCACCTAATTTAGTGTGTGTAAAAGAAATATTAATAGAAATGAAGCATTCACAATAACTAAATAAGTAAACACTTATGATAGGATGAGGTTAATCACCAAGAAGGAAGGCAAACCAAGAATGGTAAGCTCCTTGGGTGTAACCTATCATGATGTCAACATGTCCCTGATGGATAGGGGATGTATGCTCATGGTGTGCTCAAGCTTCCAATGGATGGGTGTTTTTATCAAGTGTGTAGATTGGTAAGGGTTTCAAAAATGGAGGTGTGGACTAATTTTAGCATGGTGATGGTGTAAAATGGTTGTGATGTAGTGGTCAGTGGGGTATTATAAGTTTTCATAGAAGTGGATGATGGAGTGTGAGAGAGAAAGGCTTTATTTATAGGCCAAGGAGTAGTGAGATGAAGGGTCAAGATGCAATGATGTATGAATGGTGAGGGAGGGCTAGGATGCATTAAAAGGGGAGCACCATGATTGTGCTTGTTTAGGGCTCTAGCCTTGTGACAAGTGTCACAAGGGGATTGGGTGGTCAAAATAGAGGTTTACGGAGAGTAATGAGGGAGGATCAGTGTGTAAAAGGGATGTAAGAGCCATTAATGGTATGTAAGAGCCATTAATGCTCTTGGATAGGGATGGAAGAGGACAAGGGAGACTTGTTGACTTTGGTTTGGGTTAGCAAGTCTTAACCCTTGCTTAAAGTTGTGCACATGTTTAGGAGGGGGGATTAGACTTAGCTTAGAAATGGGGTTAGGGAGCAAGTGGCTTAGCTTTGATGGGATGGGTTAGTTAGGTGGCTAAGTGAGGTTAGTATAGGTGAATGCGTTGGATTAGGGGTAAAGGTAGGGTTTAAGGATGGTTATAAGGGTTAGGATTATTTATTAAATGATTTATTTAATAAATGGGGGATGTGGGATTAAATTAAATATCTTTTGATATTTATTTAATTTAATAGAGGAATGAGGATTTAAATTGATAAATAGATTTTGGGTTATTATTTAATTTTATCAATTGGACTATAGTTAATTTAATTAATTAATTAACTAGGGACGAGGATTAATTAAATAAATAATAAATACTTAATCAATAATGTCTTAGGAGATGACTAAATAAGATTATCTAGTAGTGTAATCAAATTTAGGTGTCCACATGTTGCCCCTCTTTAAGATAGTATTGGAAAAATATTATTTCAAAGAAGTTTGAATATAAACAATGTGAAGAAGACTTTAAAGAAACATGGTTGCCCCAATTCTGAGTAAAAGAGGAGATAATGTATTGTGTGATGCCCCCTCAAGAAGGTGGCAGAGAAAGAAAATGAGGCTCGATGACTTCTTGAAAAGTGACAATAAGCCAAGGTGAGTAGGAGGACATAAAAGGACTAAAAGAGGGTAAATGAGAATTAAATTGCAAAAATAATAAGGCTAGAGGAAAAGGAGGTTGGTGGAGGAGTCATAGAGGAAAATAGAGCATCCCAAGGGGCCTATAAGGGACTTTAGGAGGGCTAGAAAGGGTTATTTGCGCTCATATGGATGATGAGATATTGTTATTTGGAGCTCTAACTTGGACAACCAGAGCATCAAGTGGATGTGGTATGGTGAGTATGAGTGTTGTGAACACCAAATCAATTGGTAGAGTCAAAAAACTAGTCATTAATTTATTATTTTGGCATTTTTTTAGCATTCCCACAATGTAGGAAACATGATCCCATGGACATGGGTCCAGTGGGATCACTATAGGGATTGACAAGATTGTGATCTTACAAAAATAGCTAGAGGGGAAGGGTAAAATAGGACTCAAAAACACTTTTTGCTAAATCATAAATTTGGCTAGCAAAGTTTTGTGAGATCAAAAAATTGGTAGCAAGAAACTGATCTTGCCAGTAAAAACACGATCTAGGTGGTGAGAATGTGAATTCATTGAAACAGGAATGGGACAAGGTTTTTAATCAGGAGTCAAAGTCAAAGTGCAATCCCACAATAAGTGGGGTTAGCAAGATCACCTAGTTTAGCTCACATAAGAATGCACCTGCAAGAATGTAGGCTAGGGTTGTGTGGATAAAAAGGTCAAAGAGTGATCCTGTGATAAGTTGTGTCAATAGGATCATTAGGTTCTAGCATTCATTTGAACATGATGGTGGGAACATGGGTAAAAGAGGAAAAGGGGAAATTTGTGGAGGAAAATAGGGATTTGGTAGAGGGATGGGGGATTTGGGAGTTAGAAGTTATATGATGTATACATTAAAAGGAAAACTGACATGTTGTTGGTTTGTGTGTAGTGGTCTCTAGATGCTCTAGTGTCATGAGAGTGATGAGTGACTGTACTACATGCTAGATAGAAACTCAAACCGGCTGACTGGGCAAGGATTGATAGCATCGACCTAGGGCACCTAGTGAGGCTTCCACATACACGAACCTATATGGCAATGGTGACTACCTTATTTGATTGGTGGCGTAGCGAGATGAGCACATTTCACCTATCCATAGGAGAGATGGCAGTTACATTGGAGGATGTGTATAGGATTTTCACATTACCTATGTGGGGGATGCTAGTGATGGCAACTAGGAAAATGATAAGAGAGGCAGCAATACAATGGTTGGTGGGGCCTAAAGTTCCATACCAAATTCAAAGTGGACAATTTCCCCTAGATGAGCACCTAGACTGAGTATTGGAAAAGAGAGATTTATTTTTATGTGTGTGGGCTAGTATCAAGGTACATTTCTCTAGATACATGTGGGATAGGAGTCACTTTGGCACTGATACTGACTATTGTGCAGATTGTGGATGTAGAAGTCCCTACGACATGGGGTCATTAATGTTGATAGAGCTATATCGAGATCTACAATAGATAGTCTATCAGGTGGCAAGATGGTAGGGGTGGAGTGTGGGGTTCCTAACCTTATTTCAAGTGTGTGTGTGGGAGCACATCATGGCATTAAAGCTGATCAAGCAAAGGGAGAGGCAGGGAAAGGACTTAGTGGCATATAGCTAGGGAGAGCCATTGAAATATCATCATATAGAGGAGGTGGACTACTGGCAAGTCTAGATAGATGAGATCTGAGTGGTGACAAAGAGGCCATAGATGGGTCTGGGGCCATGGGTGGAGGAGAGATGGCACTTATCATATACTATATCACCATGCTTTATTTTTGGGTGATGGGAGTACATTGCAAAGTAGTACTAGCCAAATAGGTCCTTATAGTAGTTTGGATGGGCACAGGATTTAGGAGTTGATGAAATACAACTCCACAGCTCACTAAGATCACCTGCATGCAAATAATCTGTTCAAGGGAAACCAAGAAGGAAGAGGTGGAGCTTGGAAAAACCCTAAACGGACTTGAGAGAGAACATATTGCAAATAAGAAAAATGTATTTACAATAAAAATGCAATGAGAGATACAAAGAGAGAGCCCAAATATAAAGGCCTCATGGAAGCTTGTAGAATAAGTTGAAAAGTGGTAAAAGATAAGGTTGACAACTAAGCACACTTCCACAAAAAGGTGGAACATACTAGAAGTGAACAAACTCTCATGTTGTCAACAACTCATCACTACAACTATTAACTACTAAATATTAAATAAATGCATTAACTTAAGTAATTTTAAGTAAATAGAATGAATAATTAATTATTAATTATTTACTCTAACACCCCCCCCTTAAGTGCAACTTAGGGGAATGCCTTAAGCTCACAAAACTAAGATGAAAATGCAAAATGGGTCCCAGCAACAAGGCCATGTTAGGTACCCATGTCCAATGCAAAGAGATGCAACCTCTAAAAATGGGGAAAGAGAGAAAACCATGAGGGAAAAACCCTCCCCCAAAAAGCAATAAGAACCTTATGAAGGACTAAAGAAGCCTCCAACTAAAGGAATGTCCCATAAAAAAGGAATAAAGAGTGATCACAAAGAGCATCATTGAAGCATGAAGAAGCCACAAAATCTACCATCAAAAAGAAATTTCTGATCTGAAGAACCTCCATGGAAGAAGAAGGCATGAATCAAGCGTGTCTATATGGTAGATGATCTATCTCACTGAAATGCATAGGTAGCCAGCCACTGCAATCACTTCATATATAGGATCAACCACTGAATACATAGCTCACACTATCAAACCATCAAACCAAGGATGCATTAGAAGAATAGCATAACCCCCCCTTAATGCAGATGGGGTGAGATGATAGGCAACTAAGAAGGTGGCCAAAATCCCCTACAGACAACCAAGAACAACAAGAGAGAAAGAGGCACAAATACCTATAAAGACACGATCACATAGACATTGCATGGGGCTAATTTCATAGAAGGGACACTCACTTGACAAAGGAAGAGGGCACAAAAATTACAACAACTATCCCCCCATGGTGCTTTATAAAAAGAGTGCAAGTACAAATATCTCAAAAACAACATTCATGAACCTAAAATGCAACAGTGGCACTTTATCTCAGTGTGTATACATAAAAGTGATTATAAATGATGTCAACAATTATCAGAACAAGAAAAAAAAGTTGATACAAAAGATATTATAGCCCAAAACAAAACAAATAATGCCAAGAAAATTATCCTCGGACCTGAAAGACCCAAGATATCCACCATAGTACAGAAATGCCAAAAACATGATAAAAAGAGCATGGGCTAGAATCTGAAGGAAATGATAGAATTTCTAAAAAGATGACAAAACTAGCTTTCCAAAAATATAATGTTTTCAAAAAACTAACATGGGATGCAAAAGATATGCATGCCGGAGTCAAAAATAGAACTTCAGACTTCAACTAAAAAAATAAGCAACAAAATTGCATCAAAACCTAAAAATACCTACACCAATGTCTTTGTCTCAGAACTAGCTTTTTGGCACTTCTTTTGGATTCGAAAAACACCTCTGTATACTCAAGTTATGGCCAAAGAATTGTAAGAGGTCCAAAATGATTCTAGAGAGGTACAAGAGACTGATGATGTAGTGTTGATGTCATGCTAACATCAGCATATCATAGCAAAAAATTTGATAGTCTAAGGGTTGTCACTACAAAAAAGATGCCATGTGGTAAAGGATGACATGGCAAGGGTGATGTGGCAGGGTCCACATGTCAAAGTGCCATGTGACACCCATGCCATGTGTCACCCCCATAGTGGCTGACTGTGTACACAAACTATCAATAGTACAAAAAACCCTCCATGCTACAGGTGCAAATTAGAGGAAAACTAGGACAAAGAAAAAGTGGCAATGACTAGCGTAGGGGGTGTAAGAGCTGAGATCTACTAGTGGAGGAACTAGCGGAGGTTGCAGCAGCTAGGGGCACTACTTGGTGAGAGTTGTGGTTGGATCTCAGTGCTACTGTAGTGGCTCTATCGGCCATGCAGCTAGCTGTGATGGCCTATAGGCTGAGTGCTAGTGGCACAATGGTGGCCCCATGGTGGCACAATGGTGGTTCACTTTTCTTTTTAATTTTGTTTTCCTACAAAAAATTTGTATAGTCCATACAGAAAGCCCTGTCGACTAAAAAAAAAATTTCCTCTCAGAACCTTGTCTCCAAAATTGGAATTTTTATATGGATCCTAACTATAAAGCACCTTTTAGATCCAATGGAAGTGTCCATTTGGGCCCAAAGTTCTCTAAAAAAATGCTCTTATCTTAGATTGAAGAAAAATACACAAACAAACTAGGGTTTGTGTCTCTGAATTGTGACTTCAAAAAACCTTCAACAAAGTAGTAGTAGGGTAGCTCTGATACCATGTAGGAGTTGATGAAATCCAACTCCATAGCTTGCCAAGATCACCTGCATGCAAATAACTTGTTGAACAAAAACCAAGAAGGAAGAGGTGGAGTTTGGAAAAGCCCTAAATGGACTTCAGAGAGAACATATTGCAAATAAGAAAAATGTATTTACAATGAAAATGCAATGAGAGATACAAAGAGAGAGCCTAAATATAAAGGCCTCATGGAAGCTTGTATAACAAGCTAGAAAGTGGTAGAAGATAAGGTTGACAACTAAGCATACTTCCACAAAAAGGTGGAACATGCTAGAAGGGAACAAACTCTCGTGTTGTCAAAAACTCATCACTACAACTATTAACTACTAAATATTAAATAAATGTATTAACTTAAGTAAGCTTAAGTAAATAGAATAAATTATTAATTATTAATTATTTACTCTAACACAAGTGGCTCCAGGGGAGCTGAACTAGTATTAGCAAGTGATACATGACATAGTGACTGTGTTTGGGTTGGCACTCTAGAGAGATGGTTTATTATAGGCCTAGAAAGATTGTTTCAGTAGATTGGTAGATGTTAGCTCAATGCAGGAGTATCAAGATTGGTTTGAGTGGCTGAGGCTAGTAGACTAAGCTCAGGTGACCATAGTAGTAGTGGTGGTAGTAGATATAGTTGGAGTAGTGAGACATGGTAGATATGCAACTAGGGGACTATGACATTGAGTAGAGGTGGTGGTGCAAGAGGAGGGGCCAGTGAGGTTGAGGCAGAGGGGTGTGAGGGTGTGAGATAGGAGGAGGGGAGGGCATAGTTGGAGAGGGGAGAGGAGACTACAGGGGGAGGCTAAGCAAGGGTCATAGGGGCTAGTAGGAAGAGGAGGAGGGGGTGGTGGAAGGGGTGGTGGAGGTGGCTCATCGTCAGGGGGATGGGATGATGGCTTGGTGGGTCAGTATGTATCCTGTAGTAGACCATGAGGCAACCAACTAGTTGCTACAAGATACCCAACTAGAGAGGGGTCTTCTTAGGATAGTGTGAGACTAGCTTTGACACAAGCATGATGTGGTGCAAGGATAGGTGGATAGAGTAGAGATAGAGGTGGGGATACTATAGGTGGAGGGTGAGTAGTTGGAGGGGAGGTTAGAGGTGGTGACACTGGAGAGGCAAATGTTATAGGTGAGGATGGACACTATCTAGGAGGAGAGGGATAGATTAGTAGTGGAGGTGGTGACCTTGAGAGCTTAGGTGGCAGTAGGGGGAGGTTTGGATGATTCAAGGAGATTGTGGGGGGAGGTGGAGGAGTTGAAGGATAGAGCAATATTTTATCAGGGGAGATATCATGTAGTAGTACCAATAGACCAAATAGAGAATTATAGATAGCTGACATAGTTAAGTATAGTTGGGACCCATACAGGCATGCAGGGAGGGGGAGAAAGTGGATGGAGCACTGGGAGCTCTTAGAGGATGGATGATTCTCAGTGCATAGGATAGAGCCATAGGACAGGGAAGAGCCAGAGGTGAGATAGGGGGTTAGTGGGAGGAGGGATGAGGTGGAGGTTTTAGGTACTAGAGGAGGACAAATTAGGTCATCACATCCACCAGTGGTAGTGCCAGGTGTAGCAAGAGACACTTATGAGGCTCATGATGAGGAGGTGATAGATGAGGAAGATTAGTGATATGTGTTGATCTCATATTGGTTTTGATAAGTGAGTGTCAACACATTTAAGCTATTTACTTAGTTCGTGCCAAACTAGTAATACATGTCAAGCACAACATGTAAATATTAGACCATGTCGAGTTGTAATGAGTGTCGAGTTATATGCCTAGTCACCCAAGTGTCAAGTAGATAGAACATGTTGAGTGATTCAAGGGCCAAGTAAATAATGGATGTCGAGTAATGCAGGTGTCGAGTCACAGTATATAGAATAGTTCATGCCAAGCATTAGAGACTTCATATTCTGAGTAAGATAGTTTTGACATATTTGTTTGTAATGGCACAAACAACTATATAAACCATTTATGAGCTGACTTAAGATTAAATTGTAATATTTTTTAGATAAAGATGAATCTCTATTTGGATTCCATATGCAATTACATGTAGCCAATAATAAAATGGGAAGGATTAAGTAGCAAAATGGATGAATCTCAGTTGTAAATTCTTACCTAACCCTAAGCCAAAAGAGTCTTCTTAAGGAAGACAAATCCCTAAACTCTTTAACTAATAGAGGAGTGAATGGTATGGAATGAAGGAGTGAACAAGATAGTTTGCGTGTAGAGCATTTATGGTGACTTAAAAGTCATGAAGAAAGAGTGAATTTCTTAATCAATTAGAGAAGAACAAAGGATAGAGAAAAGGCTATAGCATTGAGACATCTGAATGAAAAGGATCAAGAATACATTTATTAGAGGTGATCTATTATCAGCCAAGCAAGTGCCAACTATAGGATCTATGCTTAGACATTTTAATTGGTGATTTTAGTCAAATCTCCTAAGCAAAGTATTCCTAATAGGTTGTATGAAATCCTTTAATAGGGTGCTTACTTAGTTATAAGTTGAAGTCCTCTAATATGGTGTTGAAATCCTCTAATAAGGTGAGATCTAACAATCTTTGTAAGCCTTTAATAGGGTAGACCTTTCATAGGGTAGATCATGTTTCATGGTCAAAACATTGTAACCTTCATTGGATACACTTTATTACTATAGTAGTAAAGATTTGTGGGTGTCATCCGCACCCTAGTTTTACCTTCTCACTTGGAGGGTTTCTAGGTAATCATGTCTAGTGTTATGTGTGTAAATGCTTACATGGTTATATGATTTAGATGTATATGCTTCACATATTATTTCAATTTATTCATTGAATGGATGTGATGGATTTATGGTGAAATTTTTATCGGTCCAAGTTTGAACTACTAATTGACCCCACCACCCCCCCCCCCCCTGCCGCCCTCTCAAAAGTTTACCTTTCCTCTTGTAATTCCAACAATTGGTATTAGAGCCTTGTTCTTTGAAAGAGAAGCTTTGCAGATTTGATGAAAGATCTTGAAATGGAAGTCTACATGTTGGGAAAGACTATTAAGAACTAAGAGATTGAAATACATCTCATACTACATCAACTAAATGAAGTAGAAGAGGAACTAAAGAAATACTTGAAGGGGAGGAAAGAAATTGCTATTGTAGAGATTGACCCACTATACAAAGAGATAGACACTACTAAGCTATTTGTAGATGGATATTCCAATGAATTTGATGTAGCAGTTGTAGATCTAATGGAAAAGAATAGAGTTCAAGCTAAGGAAACCAGACATCTCAAGTTAGACAAAGAATCACAAGCTATGGTGCTATGTGAGGTAACTGAACAAAACAAGAAAGCCATAGAAGAAAAATCCATGATTGAAGAAGACAAAAGAATTCTAGCCAACAGATTGGAAGAGAAGTCAATAAAGCTAACCAATATTTTCAACATGCAATTGGATACTCTAAGTCAAATGATGAATGCCAACTATGAATTGAATGTCAAGGACATTGAGATAACTATATTGAAGTTGCAGAATGAACAATTGTAGAGTGACTAAAAGAGAGAAAAGGAATTTTTTGAAAGTTTCAATAAGCCAAATGAAGCTATCAAATACTTTGAGCAATTACTAAGATCTCCTAAATCTGAAAATGATAAATTAGGATTGGGATACACAAGCATTGAAGAAGAAGAATCGTCCAAAAGTGCAAAAGAAAGGAACATCAAAGATAAGAACTCCAAACCTACTTGTCATAATTGTGGTAAGAAAGGACATACTACTAATGTGTGCAGGAGCAAGTTTACAAATTAGAATGTCAAGCCTAAGAACATGACTCATTTTCATAAGTGAAACAAGCAAGGTCATCAAGCATATGAATGCAAAAT
Source organism: Cupressus sempervirens (assembly GCA_028749045.1). NCBI lineage: Eukaryota > Viridiplantae > Streptophyta > Pinopsida > Cupressales > Cupressaceae > Cupressus > Cupressus sempervirens. The sequence continues at coordinate 469,024,406 of CM053784.1, read as the reverse complement.
AATGATCATTCATATACAAAGATTTGAAGGATATTTCCATGATTGTTAGAAGTATGGAAATAGAGCTTTTGAGTGCAGATCCAAATCCATGTGGTCATCAAATAGGCAAATAAAGGTAAGGAACAATGACAACTCTTATAATTGGGATTATAATAGAAGATATAGCTATCATTATTGTCAAGAATATGGACATGTTCTTGAGAATTGTATTAGGACACACTTTAGTGGTAATTTAAAAATATGGTTAAGTCAAACTACATGTTTTAGCTATTTGAAGACTAATCACGTTAGTAAATATTGTCCAACTAGGTCAAAGGCACCAAGTTGTGAATTTGATAAAGGTAAAGACAAGGTAGATGTTGAACACATCAGAGATGAGATGAACAAGACATGGAAAAAGAAAGATGTTTGCAACACATCAAATGGAAAAGGGATCACTTCACCCAATGGGTTAGGTGATCACACCTCATCAAAATAGGTAAACAAGAGATATGTGAAACTGATATTTAAAGGCTATATCATGCATCAATTCCAAAAGGAGATAGTACTAAAAAGACTACTTTAGCATGAATAAAGATGCAAGATGTTGATAGGAACTCAAGATTAATCTTTAAGATTTTCATGTTGTTGTTAAGTATGAAAAGTTTACTATATGTGTCAAGTGGAATATTAGCTGATGTCAAGCTATTAGACTAGGTAGTTGATGTTGAGCTCATAGTAGCTATCAAGTAATGGAAATACCAATGGATGCTGAGTGAAACTAAATTTTTTTATTGTCAAGCTTATAGTTGTGTAAGCACTCAGTATTAAATGCAAGGTTTTCAAAGAGTATATCATCAATTTTAATTGATTTTTCATCATTTCAAAATAAAGAAAGAGTGAAAAGAGAAAGAGGTGATCTGGAAATCCTTCAAAAGCAATTACAAAATATTTATACAGCAATTCATCACCACTTCATCTGATCTTGCAAGGTATTTATCAAGAGCCAAGCTATATAGTTTAAATTTTTCTAAACATAGTTTGACACAACAGCATCAAGTTCAAAAAATTTTGAAGGGAAGGAAGTTTAAATGTTCAATTAGTAAGTAATGAAGTTAAGCAGCCTATATTTAAAGTCATTCCTGACATCACATATAAACAAGACCCTTCTAGTACATTGACTATGATCCTGCCAAATGTGATAATGGTACAAGATGTGAGGAAATGTTACAATTGCAAGATAGGAAGCATTGGTGACATGGAAATAAGAGGTGCATACAATAGATTATGTAAAAATGGCATTTTGAAGGAGGAATACAAAATTGTTGAGAAAAAGGGTTTGACAAGAGCCTTAGATTTTCCTAATGTATTTAAAATAGAGTGGACACAAATTGTACTAAGTTGAATTCATGATGGTTCCTTGTGGCTAGAAGTTAGACCAATTAAAATTACCAAGAGAATAGTTCATAGGGTTACTAGCTACCCAACCTTAGATCAACCCAAGACACTCAAGAGTGGCTCAAAGGAAATGATTGAAAAGAATAATGGAGTAGTCTGGAATAAAAGAGGTATGACTATAGATACAATCACAGGTCCTCTTATCAACTTTATTGTAAGGGTGATCTCACACAAATTCTATCAATCCAATAGACTGATTAGTATACCCTGCATAGTTGTGGATATTGGTTATAAGATTGTTAAGAAAAATCATACATATGATCTAGCATAACTTCAATTACAAAAAATTATGGAGAACCTTGGAGAAATAAGGAAAACCAAGAGTGCACAATGCAAATTTGGTTCAATATTAATTTGTATATTCTTTTATGTAAAAAACACATTTCTTTCACTTGGAACTAGTAGGATGAAAGACTAATAGATCAATTTTAGTATAGATTGGTGAATACATTGAGCAGCTAGGAGAAAATTTTGAATCCCTAATGACTAGCTACTTTGAAGACTTCAAGAAGTCAATGAAGCAAAGAATTAGAACACCAATTTCCTTACTTGAGAAACATTATAATGATGTATTTTTTCTTGTTGATGCTAATTACACATTTGTGCAAGCTGCCACACCTAGGGTAAGATGCTTGAGGCCCTTAGGGTATGAGGTAAATATAGATGAAGCCTCTATATCCATAATAGCTTTACTTATATAACAAATAGAAAAAACTAAAAAAGTTATTGGAAACTATGAAATGGTAAAATCTAAGATTACCATGGATTTGAAGACTGCCTTTGCCATGAAGAAAAAGGAAAAGATAGTAAAGAAATTGAAAGAAAAATTTGGATAGAGTGCTAAGGAGGAAGAGGAAGAAGAAGAAGAGGATGAAGAGGAAGAAAAAACTCCAGCTCAAGAACCTTTAACATTAACACAGGGCATGGGAGAAGAGAAAGAAGAGGAGGAGACTAAAGGTGTTGAGGGAGAAGAAGTCAAGGAAGAACCTGCTCCTATCGAGCAAAAGAAAAGGAAGGCAAAGGTACAGCTAGTGGAAAGGACCAAGAACTTTTTAAACCAAGTTAGCCAAATCCCACTATACCAACAACTAGAGCTAGCACACATGCCACAACACAAAAGGCTAAGGAAAAGAAAAAGAAAATAGAGCAAGGAGGACATGAGAAGAAAAGATAGAGAAGGAAGTATGCAGGTCAACCATTCTGATGAAGAGAAGATGGAATCAGATGATAATAGCCAATTCAAGGTGGTGAGTCACAATCCTCACTCAGACCTTGAGAATATATGTGAAAATGTTAAGAACAATGTAGATCCTTCAAGTTTTAGTCATGTTGAATTTGATAAATTGGTTAAAGTGGAGAAAAACCAAGTGGAAGAGGCATTATATGCCATGATGTCAAAGTTTAAAACCACACCATTAAAATTTACCAACTCAATACCTAAAAGTCTATATGACATTGTTGAGCAAAAATGACATTATTGTCTAAATTTGGAAAGATGAAATAGGTTGACAACACTAGCCCAACTAATGCCAAAGTTGACTAAGGGATAAATTGCTAAAGTAGTAAAGAAATATGCAGTTAGGTTCACACCTAAATACAAAGCCTTTATCATTCTCCAAAATAATATTGAAGATGTTGTAAAGAAATCAACACAAATGTGGAAACTCATTTATGTGTTGACCAATATCAAGAAAGGAGAAGCTAAACCCTCAAAGATTAATTATGATTACAAAGAAGTTGATGATAAGCAATATGATGAAAAATTTGGGGGAGAGACAAAAACAAAAGAAGAGGACAAGGTAGCAGTTGAACTGGAGTAGCAAGAAATATAGAGTGTGCATGACACACAATTGTTGAGTGTTAGTCCTCCCCCATGAAACAACCAAAAAAAATAAAGCTATAAGTATAAAGTATGTCTTCGATCCATCAACTCGAAACATCAATCCTCTTACTATATAAGACTTGAAGAAGATATTAGAACAATCTATATTGCAAGCCAAACTATGTGGAAATCTTCTACAAAAGGTAGTAACTAATGTCACAAGGGAATAGGTGAATCCATAAGAACCACCTTCCATCATCCCTTCAGTTACTAATGTATAATATATGGTACTAATTCTAGAAGTTACATCTACCAAGGTTGATAAAATTGTTGAGTTTGTTACTATTGAGAAGAAAGTAGAAGAAAAAGACACCACTAATGAATAATAGAAAGAAATAGGATAGATAGATTCATATATACCTATAGCACAAGAACAAGGTGCAAGCCAAGTCATAGTGATAGACCAAGGCAAGCTTGAAGAGACAAAACCAAAGGTGAAGGACCAAGTGGCTATCCAAGCACTAGTAGCCTTACCAACATCTGGCACTTCTTACACACAAACTCTTCAGAAGCTAAGCATAGATACTACTCCATTGTAGATCTCAGTGCCAAGCCCAAGCTCATCAAAGCTTAAAAAAGGTAATAAATTATGGAGACATAAGCCTTGATGAAGAAAATGTTATTCTAAAGTATAATTATGATACTATGACATTGGAACAAATAGTCATTTTATAGCAAGCCTTAGAAAGTAAAAAGCATCAATAAATTCTTAGGAGAGAACATAGGTAGAAGAAAGCACGTCAAGATATTAAGGACATATTTCTAGATGCATTTAGTTTACCAACTCTTAAGGAGACCAAGCCACTAATAGAACAACTGACAGACATAGTGGAGAAGGTTAGTAATGAAGACCTTGATACAAATGCAAAAGTATTAGAATGGTTAGAAAAGAAGTTCCAAAATAGAGTAAATGAGAAAATATCAAGTCATATAGCACTTACTCAAGTTGCATTGGAAACTAAGGTTGAGGATGTGAAGAAGGTACTTGAGAACATATTCTCATTGTACATAAAACTATGCAATCCTACACT